>CM061132.1:88147125-88747125 GCA_030789695.1 Scilla litardierei | reverse complement strand
CGCGGTTAACGGGTTAAAACTCGCTAGGGCGGTGGGGGCGACGAACGTGTTGCTCCTAAGTGACTCCCGTCTCGTCGTCCAACAGATCCTGGGGGGCTTCGAGGCCCGAGAGGAAACAATGAAGCGATACCTAAATCGCATCCAGATCGAACTCCGCAAGTTCAAGAAAGCGTACGTCCAACACCTACCCCGCTCCAGCAACCTCCGGGCGGACGCCCTGTCTAAGCTGGCTTCCTCTTCGGCGGCCGAGATCAGGAAGGCAATCTACGTGGAAAGCTTATTGACGCCAACCATTGACGAAGAAGAACTGATGTGCACGGACGCGAGGACGTCATGGATGACCCCCATTATGAAGTACTTAGAGACGGGTGAGCTACCCGAGGAGCGGATGTTGGCAAAACAGGTGGAAAGGCGGGCCCTGTCATTCGTGCTTCGCGACGGAGTGTTGTACCGACGCCGCCACACCAATTTTGACGTCCTGCCCTACCTGAAATGCTTGGGCCCGGAGCAGGCTGAGCAAGTCATCCGCGAGGTACACGAAGGCTTCTGCGGAAACCACCATGGCGGGCGCACCATCGCCCACAAAGTAATGCGCCAAGGATACTACTGGCCGACGATGATCCGGGACGTGGTACAGTATGTCAAGAAGTGCGAGGCGTGCCAGAAGTTCTGCCGACGGATGACTGCACCCCCGTCCAACCTGATGCCCATCTTGAGCCCGATCCCCTTCGCCAAGTGGGGACTCGACATCCTGGGGCCGTTCCCAAAGGCCTCCGGGGGAAGGAAATATCTAGTCGTCGCCGTGGACTACTTCACAAAATGGGTCGAAGCAGAGCCGCTGGTGCGAATCGCGTGGACGGAAATGAAGGGCTTCATCTGGCAATCCATCATATGCCGCTTCGGGATTCCCCGCTCCATTGTCACAGATAATGGAAAGCCGTTCGATTGCGAAGGCTTCCGCGACTTCTGCTCGGGCTGGGGGATCAAACTCCAGTTCGCGTCAGTCGCCCACCCACAGTGCAACGGAATGGCGGAGGCCGCGAATAAATGTATCTTGAACCCAATGAAGAAGAAGGTGGACGCCGCTCTGGGGGCTTGGGTTGACGAGCTGCCAGGAATCTTATGGTCTTATCGTACCACCCACAAGGCCTCGACCGGAGAAAGCCCCTTCATGCTAACATACGGATCGGAGGCGGTCGTTCCTGTGGAAATCGGTGAGGAGACACTCCGGCTAAAGCTCTTCGACGAAGAAATCAACGGAGAGGGACTCGGCCTCAGTCTTGAGTTGATAGACGAGGTAAGGGACCGGGCCCTGACCAGCCTCGTCAAACACATCCAGAGGATGGCCCGATATTACGACTCCCGGGTGAAACCGCAGACTTTCAGGATCGGCGATTTGGTCCTCCGAGATGCCACCTTCCGGCCCGAGACCGCACAGCGGGGAAAGCTGGCCACTAAATGGGAAGGGCCCTACACAGTCGTCGATATTGTCGGACCGGCCACGTACATCCTGGCTACCCCCGAAGGGAGCGAGCTGGCCCACCCATGGAATACAAAACATCTGCTAAAATTCTACCAATAGTTGTGAGTTTTCCTTTTTTACGCGCAATATACACATCTACTCGTTTTACGCAACATTGTTGTTCCTACACAAGTTTTGCAGTTCGTTAAAACTTCGAACCTCTGGGGCAGGGCCAACCCTAGCCACCCAAACCAGAGAAGGGCACGGACCGGGCTACGCGTCCGCTCCCCCCTCAAGACCTCTGGGGCAGGGCCAACCCTAGCCACCCAAACCAGAGAAGGGCACGGGCCGGGCTACGCGCCCGCTCCCCCCTCAAGACCTCTGGGGCAGGGCCAACCCTAGCCACCCAAACGAGAGAAGGGCATGGGCCGGGCTACGCGCCTGCTCCCCCCCTCAAGACCTCTAGGGCAGGGCCAACCCTAGCCACCCAAACCAGAGAAGGGCACGGGCCGGGCTACGTGCTCGCTCCCCCCCTCAAGACCTCTGGGGCAGGGCCAACCCTAGCCACCCAAACCAGAGAAGGGCACGGGCCGGGCTACGTGCCCGCTCCCCCCCTCAAGACCTCTGGGGCAGGGCCAACCCTAGCCACCCAAACCAGAGAAGGGCCTGGGCCGGGCTACGCGCCCGCTCCCCCCCTCAAGACCTCTGGGGCAGGGCCAACCCTAGCCACCCAAACCAGAGAAGGGCACAGGCAGGGCTACGCGCGCGCTCCCCCCCTCAAGACCTCTGGGGCAGGGCCAACCCTAGCCACCCAAACCAGAGAAGGGCACGGGCCGGGCTACGCGCCCGCTCCCCCCCTCAAGACCTCTGGGGAAGGGCCAACCCTAGCCACCCAAACCAGAGAAGGGCACATGCCGGGCTACGCGCCCGCTCCCCCCCTCAAGACCTCTGGGGCAGGGCCAACCCTAGCCACCCAAACCAGAGAAGGGCACGGGCCGGGCTACGCGCCCGCTCCCCCCCCCTCAAGACCTCTGGGGCAGGGCCAACCCTAGCCACCCAAACAAGAGAAGGGCACGGGCCGGGCTACGCGCCCGCTCCCCCCCCCCCCTCAAGACCTCTGGGGCAGGGCCAACCCTAGCCACCCAAACCAGAGAAGGGCACGGGCCGGGCTACGCGCCCGCTCCCCCCCTCAAGACCTCTGGGGCAGGGCCAACCCTAGCCACCCAAACCAGAGAAGGGCACGGGCCGGGCTACGCGCCCGCTCCCCCCCTCAAGACCTCAGGGGCAGGGCCAACCCTAGCCACCCAAACCATAGAAGGGCACGGGCCGGGCTACGCGCCCGCTCCCCCCCTCAAGACCTCTGGGGCAGGGCCAACCCTAGCCACCCAAACCAGAGAAGGGCACGGGCCGGGCTACGCGCCCGCTCCCCCCCTCAAGACCTCTGGGGCAGGGCCAACCCTAGCCACCCAAACCAGAGAAGGGCACGGGCCGGGCTACGCGCCCGCTCCCCCCCCTCAAGACCTCTGGGGCAGGGCCAACCCTAGCCACCCAAACCAGAGAAAGGCACGGGCCGGGCTACGCGCCCGCTCCCCCCCTCAAGACCTCTGGGGCAGGGCCAACCCTAGCCACCCAAACCAGAGAAGGGCACGGGCCGGGCTACGCGCCCGCTCCCCCCCTCAAGACCTCTGGGGCAGGGCCAACCCTAGCCACCCAAACCAGAGAAGGGCACGGGCCGGGCTACGCGCCCGCTCCCCCCCTCAAGACCTCTGGGGCAGGGCCAACCCTAGCCACCCAAACCAGAGAAGGGCATGGGCCGGGCTACGCGCCCGCTCCCCCCCTCAAGACCTCTTGGGCAGGGCCAACCCTAGCCACCCAAACCAGAGAAGGGCACGGGCCGGGCTACGCGCCCGCTCCCCCCCTCAAGACCTCTGGGGCAGGGCCAACCCTAGCCACCCAAACCAGAGAAGGGCACGGGCTGGGCTACGCGTCCGCTCCCCCCCTCAAGACCTCTGGGGCAGGGCCAACCCTAGCCAGCCAAACCAGAGAAGGGCACAGGCCGGGCTACGCGCCCGCTCACCCCCTCAAGACCTCTGGGGTTGGGCCAACCCTAGCCACCCAAACCAGAGAAGGGCACGGACCGGGCTACGCGCCCGCTCCCAACCTCAAGACCTCTGGGGCAGGGCCAACCTTGGCCACCCAAACCAGAGAAGGGCACGGGCCGAACTACGCGCCCGCTCCCCCTCTCAAGACCACAGGGCCAACCCTAGCCACCCAAACCAGAGGGGGCTATGCACCCATGGCCCTCGAAAAGTCAAAAGAAAACAGGGGCACACAAACCGGGACGAAACGACGTCAGTTCCCGAGTAGGCGGCCCCAATATGACTTGACGAAACGAAAGGACGCTCGAGAAACACGCCACCATTAATGATGCGCTCCAAAAGAGGACCCGTAAGAGCCACCTGGCAAAGGCGGTTTCCTACGGGCATGAATTCAAGGAGCCCATTAATAATGCCAACTCAGCGCAATAAATAAAGGAGAAACCGTCAGCGAGATCTCCCTATAAAGACGCCACTCCCCCTTCTGAAAGAAGGAGAAACCGTCAGCGAGATCGCCCTATATAGACGCCACTCCCCCTTCTGAAAGTGGGAGAACCGGCAGACATGAAAAACCGCCACTTGATCCCCCCACCCACCGGGAAACGGGCCGAGATACACCGCCCTAACAAAAGAGAGGTCACCGGCCATCAATGGTTCCCGCCGCCCAAGGCGGCGGTTCCTACATCTCCAGCGCCGCTAACATGATATTCCCCTTACAAACGGATCGCTAAAAGGGTATTCCCCTTACACAAGGGAAATCCGCCTTTCACGCCTCCGTCCGCCCTAAACAACGACGGGTCGGAGAAAGAATGGCATCCGTTCAAAGCCGGCTGGGCAGGCGAGAGCCCCCAGCACTTGCCGGCCAGTACCTCCTCGCCCTCGACCTCCGGCCGAGGACCTCGGAAAGGCTGCATCCCCGACGAGCCCAAAAAGCGAGTCATGGCATGTCAGCTCGCCCATGCACCATCGGGCGCTGAACCCCACTCTCAACCCGAAGCAGTGAGGCATGGGGGGGAGGAGCGGCCCGATCCTCAAGAATCTCCCCAAGGCGCAAGCCCCAAAAAGACGGCTTCCCTGGTGATCCCCCTTCTCAGTACCTCTACCAGACCGAGGAAACCGTACCCAGTCCGCGGAAGGAGATGACAAAGCAATGGAGGGAAGGCGGCCCGACCGGCAAGATCCCCCCTTTTCTCTGGCCAAGGAGACCTTACAACACTTCAGCACAGAGGGCGGCCAATCACCTTCGCACCAAGATCGACTCTAGTTAAAAAGGGGCCACCCGGCCCACAGTGACCCCTAGATCCGGAGGTCATTAAACCTCGGGAGAGGACAGCTCTATAGCCCCTCCCCGAGCCAGATCTGACCCCACGACGGGCGACAAACTGAGAACTCATGTACAAGCTGTAGATCAGCTCTCGTAAATCTAAATGAAAACGTTCCTCCTTGTAACTCAGATTTTTTCGGTGCATACTATAGGGACTAGCTATCCCCCCGCCAAGTGCCAGGCGAGCGAGGAGCCACCTCCCCCCCGCCTAACTGGCTTAAGAAGCCTAAGAAGTTTACGCCCGCAGCTCGAACCCCGCGACATAACGCTTCGAACCCAGTCCTCCCGCTCCCTGAAAAATACCGACAGCTTTCGCTCAAGGGGGAAAGAGGTGAACTGAAGCTCGCCCCGCGTAACCCGTTCGGCCCGAGATCAAATCACGATAGGACAACGTGTCTCATCCCGAACCTCTGCTCCGACTCCCCGCCCCGCCCAAAGCCAACAAAGGCCGTCAACATCCCCTTCCCCCAGACCTCGAGATCTCAGACACTGGATTGTTGGGGGCATAATGGGTGATTGTATAACTCACGCAAGAAGCCAAGACACGCGACCGGGAACGGACCCATCGCGTGGCAAAGGCCTCGAACTCGACGCCCGGTCCTGATAAGGCAGCGGCCCTGTCTCGTCGAAGCAGTGCCACAATGTGACCTGACATAACGAAAGGACGCTCGGACAACACGCCATCAGTAGCAACACGCCCCCCGAGAGGCCAGAGCAGGCAACCCGTGCCGGATACCGCCAGGGAAAAGCGATTCCCAAAACACATGAATTCAAGGAGCCCATTAATGGGACTAATCCCCCACCTTACCCAGGAAAAACCCTTCCACAAAATCTCGCTATAAATACCCCCCCTCCAGAGGTCAGGGGAAAAAGGAGGGAGAGACCCAGGGGACTCCCGGCATAAAACGGCCCCAAATGCCCCACCGAACTACGAAGAAAGCCAATAGCCACCGACAGACCTCACTTCCCCCGACGATGGCCGCTATAGCCCCACCACCTCCAACAGGATATTCCCCTTACACATGGGAGGCCCCGCCCGCCGGCTTTCCCCCTGCTTGTTACTGTATCAAAAGGCAGGTCCAGATGGCCGGCCGCATGCCGCAACACCCCAATTAACGCCGTCACCTTCGGCGATCCCCACAGGGTGTCGGGGGGGGGAAACCCCCCAACAGCTCTCCCGGCGGCGCCACCACCGCCACCTCGTCCTCAGCCTCCCTGGGGTTCCCCCTCGGGGCGCGGGGTCCCCGGCAAGGCCGAGCAACCCTCCAGCACGACGCCAGCGAGGCAGAACGCGAGGAAGCGAGGAAAGGGAAAGGAAGAGGGTCCCCTCCTACGACCGAGGGTCGCCCCCCCCCCCCCCCCCCCCCCCGAAGGCTGAACCGCCACAGGGCGGCACCCCAAAAAAAAAACAAAACAACAACATTGGTTCGGTTCCCGACGCCTCGGCTCGCCCCTGGACAATGAGGTGGTAGGAATTCGGTAATCGACACACGGGAAGACCGCCCCGACGCAGGGATCTGCCCCTCCCGACGAAGCGAACAACAAATGTGGATAACCCTCCGTCCCAACCGCCGGTTGGGCCACATCTTCTCCTAGTGTTGTAAATATCACCTAGATTTCTGATAAAGATTGGTGTATAATATTCCCCCTTTTGGACTCCTCCCCCTAAGCCCAAGCGCACATCAATTGGAAGATCCACCGGGCACGGCCCGGCTGAAGTTCCGCGAAAACTAAAAGCGCGTCCGATGAACGCCTCTCAACAAGAGCCCTAACATTCTCAAAAAGTCGAGCTCCCCCTAAATCCGACCCAATAACCACCAACAACGGCACCTCGTTATGGGACAACGCCCCGCTTGGTTCACACTCCAGAAGAGACCTCGCGACCCCGCTATAGCGGGACACACCCTGCAGAACCAGCATCCCCCCAAGCTTGGATCCAAGCCCGGGTCAAGTTAAAAGATAGTGTCGCGATAGCGTTACGCCATCCGAGACGAACCGGGCTTCCGCCTCGCACTCGAATGCCGGGGGCAATTGTTACGACCTAAAGATCGTAGGAGTCCGACTCCCGCCCGGATCCGCTAACATACCCCATTAACTCACCTTTTCACAAGAGGGCCGCCGCCCCGAAAATCCGGGGCAATATGGAGACGGGCGCGCCTGGCAGCGTTCCCCGAACCGGCCGAGGCGAACAACCACAGCCGCTCGACCCACCTGGGGTAGCGCGCTTGGGGACACTGGGGTAGCTAGGTCGGGCCTATTGACAGGCACGGACGTATACTTCCGTACCGGCGGACCAGGGCCCATGACCGATCGGGGGGCGCGGCCAGGCCGGACAACCCCCGATCGGAACGACCCGCCCGATTCCCACGAACCGCGGCGCCTAGAGTGACAGCCCGACCTTTAGTTCGTCGCTAACGACAAACAACCTAGGATAAGGACACGACTGTCACATACGTCACCCGACCGACTGACAAAGTGCCCCCTGGCAGCTGAGCCATCTGACAGTCAATGCTTTCGGCTCTGACACCCCGACAAAAGCACCCCCTGGCCGTCGCGCCGCCTGACGAAAGCAGGTCAGGCAACCCAATTCCCGACGTCCTTATCTGGAGTTTCCGCTGACGACCGAGCCAGCTCAGCACATCCAGTCAGCATGCCAGGTCAGCTCCGCCTAGTCATCACCCGTCAGGTATAAATACCCCCTCTCCTCTTACGGAGGGGGGGTTGGAGAATTCTCTCTCATTCTATTATTCACACACGAGAGCAAAGGTCTTCCATATCTTTGTTCTCCCACCCATAGCTCGCCACGTGCGGTCGACACACCGTTAGTCCGGCCGGCGTGTCTAGCCCCCCATTTTAAGCCCTATTACTGACTTAGGCATCGGAGGGGCTAAGGGTTGAACCCCAACCCTGCCCTTCTGAAGAGTTGTTGGTGTTGTAGGAGAGCTCGCCCCTTGACCAAAGTCAGCGTCAGCCCCCTGCCGTCCAACCCTCCTCAGCTGCATCCAGCGAGATTCGATCCCGTGAGCACCACCGGCAACGGATCCAACCTCTTCACCCCACTAATCACTTGTAAAACAGCCTACCTAAACCTTCTTCTCCATACAACCATCGTGCCCTTGGTTCCCCATAATACAAATTCATTGTACGTGAGTTCCACCTCGTAACAGGGGGAAACAGTGCCTTCGTGCCGAGAGTCTCTTCGGCCAACACATGCCTCTCTGCCATAGCGACCAGTGCTTCGTAGTCGGCCGGCGGATCTCAGAGAAGGGATTTATGGAGGCTCCGAGTCCGTAGTCCTGTTTTGAAAGCCAACATTAGCACCTCGTCACCGCAGGTCACCACCGCCCGTATCTCATCCTGAAAGCGGCGCAGGTATTTCCCCGTCGTCTCTCCTTCCCCTTGGACTATCGTGCTGAGATAGTCCAGGGGCTTGTTCTTCGTCCGCCCGGCCCGGAACTCCTGGCAGAACTTGTGGGACAGTTCGCCAAAGCTCCCAATGGACCTCGCGGGTAGGCCAAAGTACCAATCCAGTGCTGTGTCCCTCAGACTTTACGAGAAGAGCCGGCATAGGAACGCCTCATCCACATCCTGTGCCTCCATTGCCCCCCCCGGTATTGTTGCACGTGCGTGAGTGGGTCGCCTCTTCCGTTGTAGGTGGCCAGGTGGGGGGGTTTGAACCTTACGGGCCTCGGGGCGGAAGTGATCCACCGTGCCAATGGCATGGCCTTCTCCAGATAGGCAGAGCGCTCGGGCGCGTGCCCCCTTCGCCATTCTTGGGTCTGGCTCCGGTGGCACCTTGGCTGTCGACGGTCTTCTCACCACGGGGAATAGCGTAGCGGTCGCCTGGGAGGACTCCTTCCAAGGGTAGAGGATTCAACGGGTTGCGGACTACGGTCCTCCCAGTACCACTGCCCTCCGGCCGTATCCTCCCGGACCTCCCTCCACTCCTGATTCTCCCTTAGGAGCCTTTCGCGCTCGTCGGTGAGGAAGCGTAGTTGTCGACAAACGGCTTCCTCATTCAGACGATCGGGGGAGCGGCGCTGACGAGGCGGACTCCCCCCGGTGGAGATTTGGCCAACGACGGGCCGCGCCCATCCAGGGGTCGCCGGCCCATCGCCGACACCTCCGGGATCTCCCAGTTGTCTTCGTTCTCCCTTCGGAGCCTTTCGCGTTCCGAGATGATGAAGCGGAGCTGGTGCTGGGTGGTCTCTTCATCCAGGTAGGCCCGCCGGGCGGTCTCGGCCGCTTCGTCCAAATGTCTCTACGCGGCGGCCGCCTCCTCCCGGTGCCTCCGCAACTGCGCGACCTCCATTTCCTCCTCCAAGAGCTTTCGCTGGGTCACAATCTCCTTGGCGAGCCCCTGGTCTCCCTCCTCCTCCTTGAACTGAGGGTGAAGATTCCATCTCACGTTTAGGGGCTCCGAGGGGCTGGGAGGTGCCTCCGTTCTTGTCGCTGCGCAGCCTCCCATCGCCTTAGTAAAGGCCTCGAAGCTTTCCTAGATCGTGCGTGCCGAGGCCTGGACTGTCTCGGCCTCTATCCCCGGAGGGGGGTCAGTCGTCGGAGTGATTGGTAGAGAGAGTGGCTCCTGACCCACGGGGTCCTTGCCATGGTCAGGGTTCCTAGCGATCGGCATGGGGTCTAACATGGGTGTGACCCTTCATTCCCACAAACGGCGCCAATTGTTGCGGGGTGGAACTCGCGTACAATGAATTTGTATTAGGGGGAACCAAGGGCACGATGGTTATATTGATAAGAGGATTTAGGTAGGCTTTTAGACAAGTGATTAGTGGGGTGATGAGGCTAAACTTGCCGATTGAGCAGGCCACGGAGTCGAATCCCGCCGGATGCGGTGGAGGAGGATCGGACTGCGGTAGCCGAAGGCGGATCTCGACCAAGGGGCGAGCTACCCTGCACAATGAGCAACTCGTCAGAAAGGCCGGGTTGGGGTTCAACCATTAGCCTCTCCGATGCCTAAGTCAGCGACTTGGGCTAAAAGCGGGGGCTAGTCACGCAGGTGGACGGGGGATGTGTTGACCGTACATGACGAGCTATGAGTGGGAGAACAAAGATATGGACGACCTTTGCTCTCGTGTGTGAATAATGGGATTGAGAGAGAATTAGCCAACCCCTTCACTGTAAGAAGTGAGGGGGGTATTTATACCTGATGGGAGACGATTAGGTGGGGCTGACCTGGCATGCTGACTCGACGTGCTGAGCTGGCCTGGCTGTCAGCGAAAGCTTCGGTTGAGGATGTCAGGAACAGGAGTGTCAGCCTCGCTTTTGTCAGATGGCGCAACGGCCAGGGGCGCTTTTGTCAGGGTGTCAGGGTCGAAAGCATTAAGTGTCAGGGCGCGCAGTGGCCAGGGGGTGCTTTGTCAGATGGTCGGGCGGTGTAAGTGTCAGTCACTACCTTATACTAGGTTGTTTGTCATGTGTGATGAATCAAGGGTCCTGTGGTGCTATTCCTCATGGCTGGGTTCGTATGTGGCCGCCGGGCCGACCTGTTCGTGGGTCGTTCGGCCCGGCCGCGTACCTTTTCGGGTGCGGATCGTGGGCCGCTGGTAGGGAGGGGTACGGATGTGCCTCTGTCAGCATCCAAGGCTGCGATGTCTGGGTATATCCCGAATGCACTGCCCCTGGCGGGCCGAGCGAGAGTGGCCATACGCCTCTGCCGGGAAAGGGGCGCTGCGAGGCGTGCACATTCCCATGTAGCCTCGGACCTCCGGGCCGACCGGCCGTTCGTAAAGGGGGGAGTCAGTGAGGTATATTAGTGGTTCTGGGCGGGAGCCGGACTCCCACGATCTTTAGGTCGTAACAGCTTTCACTCGCGTGAAACTTTCTTCGGCACGTGGTTGGCTCGACGACACGAGGATTGCTCGCCTCGGGATGCGGAGCGGTTCGAGTAGCGGTTCGAGTAGCGGCTCGGCGTGGGATGGGGAGCGGCTCGGAAGACGGTGCGGAACATCTCGCCTGCCCCAGGGTTGAGATTCTGGGTATGTGTTTAAGCTTTCGGTTTAATTATTCGCAGTAGTTAGATCCCTCTTGGGGTGGTCAGATCCACCCCGAGTTGGCAGAGATCCTGGCTAAGAGTGTCTGTTTCCTTAGGGCAGCATGTTAATTAGATTAACATAATTTTATTTTCCGCTGCGTATGTCTATGTTCCGTCCGACTTAGGACTGGAATAGAGTTTTTGTGCCATAAGGGTCCTAGAAATATCTTCAGTGGTATCAGAGCTTGTTGAGCTTGAGTACGAGTTCTCGGGTTATGAGTTGACCCGAAGTAATCGCTCTTACTGTACCAAGTCTTGATAAGATGGAGATCTTTGACAGGTTGGGCGTTGTCGAGAGGCATGCCGTAAAACAAGTTCTGAGGTATCTTGTGACGGGTCTAGGGTGCCATGGATGATGGGCATTAACAACGTCACAATGATATCAGAGTGATACCCTTCAGCGGTATCAGTGCCATGTCTGTATGCTGATCTTTGACTGCGATAATTAATTGAACGCTGTTAAATTCACAAAAATGTTTTCTTTAAATTTATGCGATAAATTTAAAAAGATTTTAGATGTTTAAATATTTTATATGATAAAATTTTAAACATGAAAAATTTTTAAATGATGGTTTAAATTTATGTGATAATTTTAAACCTGATTTTAAAACTTTAAAAAAATTTATGCGATAAGTTTAAAATGATTTTAGATGTTTAAAAATTTTATATGATAAATTTTTAAGCTTGAAATTTTTAAAATGATGTTTTAAATTTATGTGATAATTTTAAAACTGATTTTAAAAGTTTAAAATTTTTATGCCATAAATATTTTAAATAGCATGCAAATTTTGTGATCTTTTAAAACAAGTCTTTATGATATAAAATAAAATGTTTTTTTAAAAATCATATTTTAAATTTAAATGTTAAATTTAAGTATGCATGCTAAAATTCTTTATTTGATAAACGGTATTCTATTTAATTGTTAAATAGTTGTACACTCTTTTATGCGATAAAATTAGTGTAACTTTATGTTAATGGATATGTCATCTTACCCCTTATTTGATAACACAAGACAACCCTCTTAGGTTAGCCATTAAAGAACTCGCTAAAATTTATGAGATAAATTCTAATGACATGCTATGTTTTAATAAAACATTAACAACACTTTAAGACCTAATTCCTGATTAGGGTAGTCCCTTTAATGAAATTTTAATTCTAATTGTTATGATACTAATTCTCATTAAAGGACTTCGTTTTTAGCGTTGTTAATAAATTTATTAAAATCCTAATAACGATTAGGATAGCACGTGAACCTTATAGTTGATAAGGATTTAATAAAATTTATTAAACAAATCCTAAAATTTTGAATTTAAGGATTCAACTAGTTGATAGGATTAATTAGTTGTTAATAAAAGCCTTTTAGTCTATGGCACGCATATAAAAATGACAAGCTTCATACAATGTACCATGATCCAGTCAATGTGCTTGGCTAAGTTTGTTGGATCACCCTATAAGGGATAGTGATCCTGGCTTAGTCAATTCCCTGGCTGTGTTCCGCTGGACCGCAATGATGCGAATCATGATTGTATGACACCATGTACTTTATCTAAGTCAAATAACTTAATAATCTTCTTCAAGATTAGCCATAGCCCTCCTTGTTTTAGGGGTTGGGAACTATAGGACCCGTGCTCCAGTTGTTGAGCTAAACTCAAGCTGTGACATGGCAACCTTGTAGAAACCAACTCCTTAAATACATAAGATGAAATCTTGACTTGACCCAAACCGTCGTGTCGTGAATACACCGAGTACCGGCGTAAGATAAGTCAATGATGTAGTCTGGCTAGATGTAGTCTAAGACCTGACCCAAAACGACGGGTCGTGAATACACTGAGTGCCGGGGCAAGTCAGGCTAGACACGAAAACAAGGGTCCGACTAGACTAGACATTGTGATTTGGATGAGCACACTCATGATCACAAATGGCTAGGGGTAAAAACCGATAAGAGGGTCATATTTGATATGATCGATGAAGAGTCATCTTTCGATTACAGAGTCAAGTAACTTGTTGAGCTACACTCAAGGTTGTTAGGCTCATGGTGATTGAACCTCTTGCCCACTTATTTAATTTGATTAAATCGTTCATTGTTAAGGCTTAAAAATGACCGTAAAAATCGTGGGAGGATATAGATAGATAAAAGCCAATCTACCTATATTTAATTTTGAACATATGCTAAACTAGGGCAAGACTATGTTTACCAAAGGAATCAAAATATAATATTTTAATGAAATAAGTTAACTGTTCAAATAGGTTGATTAATTGAATATCAAGTTAAATTCTAATTGATAGAATTAAACTATATTCTCGTTGGCAATAAAATGACCTTCTAAAGAACGGACTTAAGAAATATGATTTCATTAAGTTCTGGGTCCAACAAATAAATTCACGCTACATGTCACTTGCCTCTATATGGGGCAGCTTGAACATATAAGATATTTGAAGTATGTTTCTCCCTACAACTTATCGAGCTACACTCAAGGTTGTATGGAAAAACAATTTTGATCCGCAGAGTTCGAGAATTCGATCAAACTGTTTGAGTCGAATACGAGTGCATGAGCGGTGCAAGACTATACATCCCAACCGGATCTTGAGACAAGCAACGTGTTGAGCTACACTCAAGGTTGCAAAGCTTAAGCGTTTGGATACAAGAGATGCTTGCATAGCTATTCATTTATGTTGGGCTATTTAATATCTAAATATGATTTAGAAAAGGGAGAAGGCACTCTGGAAAGTCAATTGAGAAAGTTAGTTATATTTATCATTAGTAAAGGCATAAGTGGGAGGAAAGGAAAATGTGACATATTTTGATGTCACGATTTCAGAATAATAGTTATACAAAAGACATCTAACACATTTTGACGAATGTCGTCACCTTGCTTCTGAAGCAATGTTTTGTGTTAGTAGTTTGTAATAACTATAATATGTTAACAGTTAATATATAAATACACAAGATAGTAGCAAACTTATTTGGCAAAATAGACTAGGCCGTATCGAGAGACTAAGCTTCACAAGTCATATAAAGAGGGGTCTGACCTCTCGTATTATGAAGTCTACGGACACTTGTGAATCTTATCCTCTTAGATATAATGGCCAAAACCCATCTGTAAAACAGTGGGAGAATGAGTTGTCGAACTCAGTCTCGTACATACTGATATACCCGAGTCTATATTAACCAAAATAAGTTGTTGTTATATTTTATTAAGACACATGTTCTTGATGAAACACAAGTCTGATAAAATAAAGAACGAAATGACAAAAGTATTTAAATTGATTCGATTAGATCGAATGATCAAATACTTCGCTACATAAAATCTTGCGTAATTAAAAGAAAATATGATTTTCCCTCAGGTCAAATCTATTAACACATCGGTGTGTTAAAAGGTATGAATCACACTTAGTTAGACTTGGTGCGATCCATAGCAAGTGACTCTGAGTCAAGTCCTCCCTCTGGGTTAAGTCCCAGACAGTAATGCCTAGGTTTTGATAATGTTCTATGAGGACATTATCAAAAAGATATTCATTAAATCGATCATTAGGAAGTTGTATAATTACTCGAATCTCGTGAGACGAAGGGTCAAGTTAGACATCATAAATTATGATGACTTAGTCAACTTCTAGGTTGAAATTCAGAGTAGTAACTCCGATTTATAGCTTGATGCAATCAGAATATGTCTGTGTGCGTAAATAAATTTTGGAATTTAGTTTACGTGCCCAAGGAAAATGTTTCCTCATTTTCTGCAAGTAAATCTTTACGTTAAAAGATTGGTGCAGAAAGAAAATAGTGAAGTTCAATCATGTTGGTCGAGAACGGTTTTTATCCTATTTCTTATAAAACGGATTATGATGAAACCGTCTCGCCAGCAGATGTGTTCGGATCTACTCGGACCGAACTCGATGTAAGTGCTCAAGTTGACCATGAAAATTGGAGCATTCACTTATAAGTTTGTTTTTCTAAATATGATTTAGACGAACCAACTAATATGAATTAGCCAGAAAGTTTTCAAGGTCAGTGGGAGCATATAAATTACATGCGAGGCATCAAAGGGATGGAACATATATTTAGACAAAGTAATCAAAGAGTTTGATACTTTATCAGAAATAGATATGAGCCATTTGAAATGACCAGTAACTAATTTAAAATTATTATCATAAGGTACGATGAACTGGATAAGATCCAATGAAATAAAATAGTATGGATTCCGAAAGACCAAGTGAATTATTTGAATAAGATTCAAATGGTTGGTCCAAACATGAACATAGAAACCCCTTAAGTCTAAATAGTATACGGTTTAGCAGACCCACTCACGAAGGCTCTACCACACGAAGTCTTGAAAACTTATGTGTAAAAATGGTGTGAGATACCAGGATAAATGGGCATGAGTACAAGTGGGAGATGTAGAGAGATGATGCCCTCGACGCTATTTATCTCTGTGTGAATAGCACAAACATCTTGTTCGAAATAACAGTAAGCTGTTTGGTAATAATTTATCTAAGTTATTTTATAATGTAGTTAACATTAGATATTAACTTAGGTAAAGTCCTGAGACTTTATGCAAGGTCAAACATGTATCGAAATGAGTATCTCGATCATGGAGAAATGTTTGACCGTCTGTAGCATAATTCTAAAAGGGTTCATGTTTGTAGATGTTTCGAGATAAGGATATCGAAACATCGGATAGACTATTGTGTCTTATTCTGCACCGTTTAGCAGTGGTGATGATCTTATGATCGTTTGACTTGGTGAAGTCGAAGATGAGACACAGGTGCTCATTAGAGAATGAGTTCACTGTATGATCCACAAGAGTTATCATATGGTTATATTGACCAATCTGTCAATGATAACTCTTAGTGATGATAGGAAAGTTGGTCTTTTGACTTGAGGTCATTTTATGAACCTGTGCGTGAATGGTGCCACTTAGATCACTGATCTAGCTTCGAGGCTAGGCCTGTCGAAAGGTCTTTGATTGGGTGTCACTTGAAGCGTATGAGAAGAGTAATGACCAAGAGAGGATTCGTCTCTCTCGGTCAATGGGAGTTAGTGTCGTAGAGTTAGTTTGGTCTTTAATAAAATATCTGATCAGAGTATGTTGGAAGAAGTCCAACATTAGTTGACTAAAGATCGATAGAAACTAACCGGAGTCAAGTTATTGGGGTTGACAGTTTGACCGTACCTAGACTTAACCTACACGACATAGTTAAGACGAAGAGACTATAACTGCGGAATTCATCACGGAAACAGTCAGGGTGGTCCTAACAATACTCATGTCGATGAGTCAACCACATAATGATGATTCTGAAGCAGGGACGGCAACCACTGCTCGTGGTCACTGCCGTATAGGGCTTCGAGCCCAACATGTTGTAAGGTTCAGGCTGTAGGGTCTCACATAGAGTGCGACCTTCCTCTAGTAATAGGTAGAAATTAGTTAGGGAGAATAATTTGCATTTGATGCAAAGGAAGAGAAAATTGTATTTTGATGCAAATGACAATTTAAGGTAAGATAGGGGACTAATTTGCATATGATGCAAAAAGAGATTAAATGTGTTTTAAATAGTTTAAGACCATATTTAATAATATAAACGCATGGAAAAGGTTACCTAGATGACGGAATCGTCCTGTTCTAAACGTAAGTTCAAACAGCGTCAAAAACGGAGTCCAAATGCACAAGTTATAGCCAAAACAAGTCAGCCCAAACTGTTGGGCTGAACCCAGCGAAAATGGAGGCCCACCAAGCCTGAATTTTCTGCTTAGGTTTTTTGAAACCCAGGATTTTTTTGACGGCTGGATTTTCCACCTTTGAATGGTTTTGGATAACTTTGGACGATCAATTGATGGGTCAAATGGACTCTGATTGACGTGCCGTTTTTTCCTATGCGTTCAACATTGAACATCCTTTGAATTGATAGGTTGTATCAATTATGAAGCTCAATGATGAGGGAGTTAAAATTCACTGAAGTTTGCACTTTGTAAAAAGCAAACTAACTTGATTTAATTAACTCTAATTTAATAGTCCCACATCGGTTGTGCGGAAAAGGGGAGAGTCTGCCACATATATAAATAGGGGCCTCCCCCTTCCTCCAAACTCGTCCCAAGCTCCAGATCTGAGCTGCTCCCGTAAATGTTGGAGCACGCTCGGATCTAGGCTGAAATTAATATTCTCTATTTCCTTATATTTCTGCCTTACTCCTGAGGGCTCTTGCAAAGCCACGAAGGAGTTCGGATTCGGATCCGAAATCTTGGCGAAGGCTTTCACTCGGGTGAAACTTTGTTTGGCGCATGGTTGGTTCGGCGACACGAGGATTGCTCGCCTCGGGATGCGGAGCGGTTCGAGTAGCGGTTCGAAGAGCGGCTCAGCGTGGGATGGGGAGCTGCTCAGAAGACGGTGCGGAACATCTCGCCTGCCCCAGGGTTGAGATTCCAGGTATGTTTTTAAGCTTTCGTTTTAATTATTCGCAGTAGTTAGATCCCTCTTGGGGTGGTCAAATCCACCCCAAGTTGGCAGAGATCCTGGCTAAGAGGGTCTGTTTCCTTAGGGTAGCATGTTAATTAGATTAACATAATTTTATTTTTCGCTGCATATGTCTATGTTCCGTCCGACTTAGGACGGGAATAGAGTTTTTGTGCCCTAAGGGTCCTAGAAATCCCTTCAAAGTCTAAGAAAGATCTACAAATTCTCTTCTAAAAAGTATACAAAAATCTCCCACCAAAAAATCCATACAAAACTCTGTACCGAACCCCCCATGGAGACTGCTCCATATTCCCTTCAGAAACCCTCGCCAAACAACTCAAAATCGTGATCTGGGCCTTGGGCCCATGACGACTCGGTCCGAGCACAAAGATGCTCGGTCGAGTCGGATACGTCGGCTTAATGTTTGCTCAGGTTGAGTGAGGCCTGCTCGGTCGAGTAGTCCGGCTGCTCGGTCGAGTAGCCCTCCTGCTCGATCGGATTGCACAGGGAATTCAAGCTTCTCCAAAAATGTCGCTCTGCCAACCTGGGCAAGTACGCATTTGCTTGGTCGTGTATGCAGATGCTCGGTCGAGCAGTCGACTGCTCGGTCGAGCAGTGGACCAAGCAGTGGTCGAACAACGGATTTTTAGAGCTCTGCTCGGTCGAGCAATCGAATGCTCGGTCGAGCAGTGTCACGACCCCCTTCCCTAAAATGGAGGCGAGACGTGAAAAGGTCCGCACGAGAGTGGAGCTGTGAAGCCCCAAACCTGATAAGCGTCAAAAATACATAAGCAAGTCCCTTTAACCACAACAGAATAACAATAATAACACAAGGAGAGACTGAAATAAAATCTCACATCTCATACATTGTCCAACAAGAAAAATAAGTTCAACATCCAGAAAAGCCACCAGGCTAAAAGAAAAGAGTCTAAGGCCCAGAACAAGGCCAACAAAAGCAACAACGACGAAACAAGGTATGTGTGCTACGCACCGATAACAAAACAACTGTCTAAACAAAAGTAAAACGCTACGAAGACACTAGGACTGGTCCCCAGTGTCCACGTACACCCCGCCAAACACGGGCTCGGGCTCGGCGACAGCAAACACCTCGTCCTCAACAAGGTCCTCAGGCTCGGGATCTAACATGTGTCACCCAGAAGAGTAAAGGGGTACATGTCAGCAAGTCTAAAAGACTTGGGCAAGGAAACTGAAAGTAAGGCAACTAGCAACCTAGCAGTTATAGTATGCATGACATGGCAGTTATAACATGAGTGCACAATTTACGACATGGCAAGACAATTTTGTACAAGGGAACAATTATCGGGACAAGACAAGAGTAGCCAAGCTACTATCAATCTCAATCAATTCACTATTCGTTGTTTTGTAGATGTTTACGCCTTACAGCTGAATGGTTTCCCATTCGCTGAGTAGCCGCTTAACAACTACCCCAAACCCAGAGTTTACGCCTTACAATTGCAGTTGCGGATCAGGCAGACTCCCAGTTGAATGGCCGCTTAACTCTTACCCCCAATACCCACACGTAATGGAGCCAGGGTCCCCGCTCAATGAGCTCAGCTAGTGAGCCTGGGGTTGCCCCGCACATGAGCTCGCATTCTTAGTTCACAATTTAATATATCGAGCATTGGGGTTAGCAACTCATTATGCTCGCTTCTGGTCACGAGCCAGGAAAACACAAGCATTTGTAGCAAAGCTACGCAATCACAGAAACACTTAAAGAATGCAATGACATGACAATTAATTTGCGTACCGTTAATGGAAAGTAAACATGACATGATAATTGTGCAACATGCTATATGTGTTTGGAACTAGCTTCGTTGTCAATCTAGTTCCCCAATTTGCGCCTAGGCGAGTATCATTTCGTCGCCTAGCCTCTTTTACGCCTACAACAAGAAAATGGCCTAAAACATGGCCTAAACCCTAAGTGGCAAGTTTCACTTGCCTAGCACAGGGGATGACGACCACTTCGTCACACGGGTGCCAATCTACGGGGAAATCGCTGTTTTGGGGGAACAATCAACAAACAACATGAAATTTATTAGGGTTTCATAAAAAAAATATAAATAGGTTATGAAAACAACGGTAGATCGATTTCATACCAAGAGGAGACGGAAGAAACACTCCGGGGAACCCTAGGATCAGATCTGGAAAAGATTGGAAAAGTTTGGGGAAACTAGGGTTTTGGGGGATTTGGGGATTTTGATGGATTTGGTGGGATTTTGGGGAAGATGAGAGGTAGATGGAGTGGATGGAGGGTTTGGATGATGGATTTAGGGCTTGGAATGAAAGATTGAAGCTTGGAGGAAGATGGGGGCTCAAAGGGGGCGATTTTAGGGTTTTAGGTCGTGAGGGAGGAAGAAGAAACGTTTGGGAGGGGTATAAATAGGTTGGGCTGGCGGCTGCCCAGAAATTAGGGTTTCAACACAGACTAGTCGGTCAAAGAGCAACCACTGACCGACTAGTTTGACAACTAGTCGGTCGGTCGACCAACGCAGACCGACTAAGTGCAAACAGTAACTTCTGAACGAAAATAGGATTTTAGAGTTAGTCGGTCCATGAACAAATACTGACCGACTAGTTTAGCATCTAGTCGGTCGATGAACGTTCTTAGACCGACTAAGAGTGAACAGTAACTCGGCTGTACAGGAGAACTAGGAACTAGTCGGTCTGAGTACAAAACTTAACCGACTAGTTTGACAACTAGTCGGTCGAAAGATGAACTTAGACCGACTAAACAGATACAGTAACTTAGGTAAAATTAATCCAAGAAACTAGTCGGTTTGAGTAGAGTTGCCGACCGACTAGATCTCAATCTAGTCGGTTGGTTCCCCTTCTTGAACCAACTAACGAGCACGAAAAGTGTCGATTCGAAGCGCGAAGCTTCGGGAAGATTTCTATGGCTTCTAGGATCGGTTTATACTTCAAGATATGCGCGATTTGAAGCTCGTTACGAAGGACTTACTCCGAAATCGACGATCGAAGGAAGAAGATAGAAAAACCACGACGAAACGATCGAAAGTGAAAGCTATGGCGACGAAAACCACACATCCAAGGAGACAATCCACCAAGCATATATTATAATATCAATAATCCAATTACACGAAAACCAGTCGTTACATCCTACCCACCTTAGATTAAAGTCCGTCCTCGGACTTTCTAACTATAGCTATATCTTGTCACCCTAGTAACTACCCTCAATCAATATCACATTACCATTCAACCACGTATAGTCATTTCAAACGCTTATACATATACACTAGGTAGTCAATCATTTATTCTACAATCATGTATCTATTCACGCACATTATACTCATATACCTATCATGGCCAGACAATTTCATTCACGTATTTCAATCATTCATATAGTCACAACATCCTTATAGAACTATTAAATACTTATCACATACCATGGTGCACATACTCACAAACAACCAAATAGTTCACGCCACATTTAGATAACTACCTATGAACCAATAATAAGGATACACTACTCCCTAATATTTCCTAGTATACATCCAATACCCAACACATCGACACATGTAGTCGCACCATGCCATTATTCAAACAAGTCTTACTATATCTAATACACATTCACCATTACTATAACTTCACAAACATAGCCATTCAAAGTGCATGTAAATATTTCACCATATCTTCGCATCACATACGGCCCTATAACTATACTCACGACACGCCAAACATATCATAGTCACCAAAACTTATAACTAGGCACATACTTACCCGTGCATGGTGCACACCCATACACGCTAACATTTCATCCATGTATACCAATCATACAATTACAAACTCAGTACATTGACACGCTTAGTTTAGCTAGCACACATACGTCCACACGGGCAAGTCCTTAGTAAATATCTATACCACAAGACCAACACCTATAGCTATATACTGGTTAGTGACCCACAATCTTGTGCGTAACACAACCGGAAACAACCATCCAAACATTATACATACATCATCCATCACTATACACCAACCACATACAAATACACCCACGTACATAGAGTATACCCACTCAAGCTTGAGTGAGACTCAAAATCATAGCCGAATAATTTCATATACATAACATAGCATCCATACATATGCCAATACTATCTAATGCATACACGTCTACCAACATAACCACATACATATCAAAATGTCAACACCCTTAATATCTAATCAGGTAATATCGCATATTTCAATCACTTCATATACCATGATATTATTACAAACACTAGCACACCTATAATTACAATATTCTCCCTAATAAAAGTATTTACCCATAGTCACACCCAAGCATCGTATATCTTCATACCATACCCATCCACCCATAATTGGCACACCAATACACTTACTTCACCCATTAGTCAAGATATGCAATAGCCGTGTATACCTCACGGTATACACGCATACGACAGCCACGATAGTAAGCAATACCAATCAAAATTATATTCCTACTACCATATATATATCACCTATATACTCACGCAGCAATTTCATAACTACACGCGTCTACGCACAATACGTAACTACGTACGAGCACACACTCACACGTACAACACATAGGTCACATAATAGGCCTACCCACTTTAACTATACGTACACCCATTATTATCATACCCAGCATACATATAGTTTCACCAATCATATTATTTCAACCATCATAAGTATCTCCAACTATGTACACCCTATTCAGACATTCCAATACAGAATCTTATATACATAGACGCCCCTAGAGTGGCATAGCTATCCTCGCACATATCCACAAATATTAACACACTTACAATTTCATAACATCACGAATAACTCTGAGTATGTATATATCACACAATAGACAACATCACCAAAATCACTAGAAGTATAAAACGGTCATATTTTGAAAAGTTGGGGTTCCCCTTCGTATAAACGATATTTGAAGATCGATAAAACCACTTGTTCGAAATAAATTTGAGTTGAATGCTCATAACAAGAGGAAACGATTTATTGGCTTAACGGAAATCATTATAAAGGGAAGTAAAGCGTTCATACGCACATTAGGGACGTAGTTTTTAGAAAATATTATACGGCAGTGATTTAACAATGTTGGCAAAAGTCTTGAACGAAATTTAATTAACGAAAGAATTCTAAATTCATGCCAAATAATTTCAAAATCTTTAAGCCAGGAAAGCTCAAATAATCAATATTGAAACCACCTTTTAGTGCAACCGGGATTTGCCAAAAGAAATCATTTTACACAAAGCTCTTAACATACGGGTTAATGAGCCTAATGCAGATATAAAAATAATTGAAATTCCATCTAGGTTAGAAATTCTTCTAAGGGCATGTATGGTGAACGGAAAGATAACTCGAGCTATTAGTAGTATTATCAAAACTTGTAGTGAAACTTTAAAAATCAAATTTATGGTGGGTCTAGATCAGAAAAGGTTATGAAATAATGATTTTGACAAAAATCAGTAATGGGGAAACGAGGGGCATAACGGTCGTAGTTCCAATATATAAAAATTAGTTGAAGTTCTACTTTAGAAATCATTTTTGGAAATATGTATGACGAATGGAAAGATAATAACATCTTAGTGGCATGGAAGTAAGTGGGGGAAATATATACATATATAGAACTATTAAATTGGTAATAAGCTTTAGAACCGAATTTTGGAGGTCTAAATCAGGAAAGGGTTTCGAAAAGTAATTTTACAAAAATCCGATCTAGGGAAAAAGTTGAGCATAAAATCGACTCGCTGGAAGCTGAAGTCCCATGTGACTTGGAAAGGTATGTAAGAAGCAAACATGATGCGGTATTCGAATAAGTTTTAATGGCATAAAGAAAGAAATTTATAATTCAGGTTAGGAAAAACAAAAGCATGGTTCGAAAGAAAATTGGTATATGAAAAGATGCAAGTCATTTATATTGATATGAAAATATAGGCTGAAGAATATTATAAACCAATAATAAAAATCTCGACAAAAGTTTCAATGTTCGGAAAGGAACAAATAAATTTAAGTCGCGAATGAGTACGTAACCTAATATATATTAAAAGTTCACGAACGAATTCAAACTTAGTGAAAGAGGAACATCAAAAATACTTTTAGGGGAAACAAGGATTTGCCACAAGAATAGGTTGGTAAAATACTTGAAGTACGGGTACGACAACTTGTAATTAGTATATATTCGTAAGTTAATTGGAGTTCTATTTATCTTGGAAGACATTCTAAAGTAATCAAAATAGTAGTAAGGCTCTTAAAACCAAAATACGAGAGATATCGTTTAGCAGAAGCTACGAGATTAAAATTTCAACCAATAGACTTCAAAATCTACGAAGAGATTTTAACTCGATCGAATAGAAAGGAATTTAAATATTTAAGAAAGAAAGGGGCCATCAAGAATTGCTTCTACACGAAGCAATAGGATGCAATGTACATTGACGCACCAGAGTCAAGAGGACTCGTGACAGAAACGTGCAACCCAAATCACACTCAACAACCAACCCAGCAATCAAACTCCATTCTAGCAAACATAACATATCCAAGCAACCAAACATATTCTAACAAACAGGACTGTCAAAAGAAAGAAGGCAACCAGTCTGAGGGTTACCTGCAATAACCCCATCCACGGTCTCAGCCTCAACTACGGCCATCGGGGAAGCCTGCCTCCTCAGCGGAAAAGCCTGCCGAAAAGCCTGCCTCTGTGGAACAAGGGCTGCCCCACGTCCAGCAGGAACAGACACTCGCTGCTGCAACGGCTGTGCTGCAACAGGCGCCCTCCGTAGCGGACCCGCATGCCGACAATCCTTCGTGACATGGGAAACATCTCCACAAACCAGACACTGGCCCAAAAACTTCCGACACCGTTCCTTCTTATGACCAATCTTGCCACAATGATGGCACACCTTCCGACTCGGCCCAGCTTCCGGTGCTTGCTACTGCGGAACTCCATCCACCGCCTTCCGCAGCCGATTTGCATGCCGACAATCCTTCGCCGAATGAGTAGCACCACCACATACCAGACACTGACCTAGAAAGCTTCTGCACGACCCCTTGAGGTGCCCGGCCTTGCCGCAGAAATAGCAAAACTTCAGAGCAGATCCACCACCAGCTCGGGTCTGACGTCTCTAGTCATCTAGCGCCAGAGAAACGGGCCAAAATTAGACTCACAGCTTAATGACTCGGATGTCGAACTTAGTTCATTGGACATTCTAATATTATTATCGTTATTCCGATAATAGCAGTTACAGAAGGACCTGCATGGGCCACCACTAAAACCTGTCACGACCCGCTTCCCTAAAATGGAGGCGAGACGTGAAAAGGTCCGCACGAGAGTGGAGCTGTGAAGCCCCAAACCCGATAAGCGTCAAAAATACATAAGCAGGTCCCTGTAACCACAACAGAATAACAATAATAACACAAGGAGAGACTGAAATAAAATCTCACATCTCATACATTGTCCAACAAGAAAAATAAGTTCAACATCCAGAAAAGCCACCAGGCTAAAAGAAAAGAGTCTAAGGCCCAGAACAAGGCCAACAAAAGCAACAACGACGAAATAAGGTATGGGTGCTACGCACCGATAACAAAACAACTGTCTAAACAAAAGTAAAACGCTACGAAGACACTAGGACTGGTCCCCAGTGTCCACGTACACCCCGCCAAACACGGGCTCGGGCTCGGCGACAGCAAACACCTCGTCCTCAACAAGGTCCTCAGGCTCGGGATCTAACATGTGTCACCCAAAAGAGTAAAGGGGCACATGTCAGCAAGTCTAAAAGACTTGGGCAAGGAAATTGAAAGTAAGGCAACTAGCAACCTAGCACTTATAGTATGCATGACATGGCAGTTATAACATGAGTGCACAATTTACGACATGGCAAGACAATTTTGTACAAGGGAACAATTATCGGGACAAGACAAGAGTAGCCAAGCTACTATCAATCTCAATCAATTCACTATTCGTTGTTTTGTAGATGTTTACGCCTTACAGCTGAATGGTTTCCCATTCGCTGAGTGGCCGCTTAACAACTACCCCAAACCCAGAGTTTACGCCTTACAACTGCAGTTGCGGATCAGGCAGACTCCCAGTTGAATGGCCGCTTAACTCTTACCCCCAATACCCACACGTAATGGAGCCAGGGTCCCCGCACAATGAGCTCAGCTAGTGAGCCTGGGGTTGCCCCGCACATGAGCTCGCATTCTTAGTTCACAATTTAATATATCGAGCATTGGGGTTAGCAACTCATTATGCTCGCTTCTGGTCACGAGCCAGGAAAACACAAGCATTTGTAGTAAAGCTACGCAATCACAGAAACACTTAAAGAATGCAATGACATGACAATTAATTTGCGTACCGTTAATGGAAAGTAAACATGACATGGTAATTGTGAAACATGCTATATGTGTTTGGAACTAGCTTCGTTGTCAAGCTAGTTCCCCAATTTGCACCTAGGCGAGTATCATTTCGTCGCCTAGCCTCTTTTACGCCTACAACAAGAAAATGGCCTAAAACATGGCCTAAACCCTAAGTGGCAAGTTTCACTTGCCTAGCACCGGGGATGACGACCACTTCGTCACATGGGTGCCAATCTACGGGGAAATCGCTGTTTTGGGGGAACAATCAACAAACAACATGAAATTTATTAGGGTTTCATAAAAAAATATAAATAGGTTATGAAAACAACGGTAGATCGATTTCTTACCAAGAGGAGACGGAAGAAACACTCCGGGGAACCCTAGGATCAGATCTGAAAAAGTTTGGAAAAGTTTGGGGAAACTAGGGTTTTGGGGGATTTGTGGATTTTGATGGATTTGGTGAGATTTTGGGGAAGATGAGAGGTAGATGGAGTGGATGGAGGGTTTGGATGATGTATTTAGGGCTTGGAATGAAAGATTGAAGCTTGGAGGAAGATGGGGGCTCAAAGGGGGCGATTTTAGGGTTTTAGGTCGTGAGGGAGGAAGAAGAAACGTTTGGGAGGGGTATAAATAGGTTGGGCTGGCGGCTGCCCAGAAATTAGGGTTTCAACACAGACTAGTCGGTCAAAGAGCAACCACTGACCGACTAGTTTGACAACTAGTCGGTCGGTCGACCAACGCAGACCGACTAAGTGCAAACAGTAACTTCTGAACGAAAATAGGATTTTAGAGTTAGTCGGTCCATGAACAAATACTGACCGACTAGTTTAGCATCTAGTCGGTCGATGAACGTTCTTAGACCGACTAAGAGTGAACAGTAACTCGGCTGTACAGGAGAACTAGGAACTAGTCGGTCTGAGTACAAAACTTAACCGACTAGTTTGACAACTAGTCGGTCGAAAGATGAACTTAGACCGACTAAACAGATACAGTAACTTAGGTAAAATTAATCCAAGAAACTAGTCGGTTTGAGTAGAGTTGCCGACTGACTAGATCTCAATCTAGTCGGTTGGTTCCCCTTCTTGAACCAACTAACGAGCACGAAAAGTGTCGATTCGAAGCGCGAAGCTTCGGGAAGATTTCTATGGCTTCTAGGATCGGTTTATACTTCAAGATATGAGCGATTTGAAGCTCGTCACAAAGGACTTACTCCGAAATCAATGATCGAAGGAAGAAGATAGAAAAACCACGACGAAACGATCGAAAGTGAAAGCTATGGCGACGAAAACCACACATCCAAGGAGACAATCCACCAAGCATATATTATAATATCAATAATCCAATTACACGAAAACCAGTCGTTACAAGCAGTGATCGGACAGTGCCATAGTAGAGATTTCTGTCGAGTAGCTGTCAGACACAGTTTAGCAGAATTTCAGCACTGCAACATCATCTTGCAGAAATTCCACAGGGCTCATCCGACCTCCGATTGGTGCATTCTTAGTGGCGTTGGAACCGTCTTAAAGTTTACTACCTTAAACAAATACCAGCAAAATAGTGAAAAATCCCAGGTGATAGCAGATTTAGAAATAGTGCACAGCTGTCCTGTTTTAAGCACTTCGGGTCGCTCGATTCCTTCGCCGCATCATAGCTCGATCGCGCGACCTTCTCTCTTACCCATTCCTTGCTAAAGTATTCTTCTTTGGCACCTCGAGCATGTCATCATGAGTCTCATTGGTGCTCTCACGTCGCCGATCGTCTTATTGACTCCAAATTGCTCCAATATCGCTCCAAATCCCTGAAATGGAATAAACGCTCCGAAAGTCATATTGTTCCAAATAACAACACAAAATCGTATAAAATGGGGGTTTGGAGGGTGAAATGTGTCATGAAAATATGCGATGAAACATGTAAAATAGGAGCATATCAAAATCCCCCAAGCTTACCTCTTACTCGTCCTCGAGGAAGACGAATACGAAGCTCACCGGGAGGAAAAAATAAGAAAACAAAAAGGAATATGAAGAAAAGTGGGTCGCTAGATTATTCTCGCATCAACATTCACCATATATCACAATGACTCAGAAAGTAAATCACACACTACCACAGAGATTTCATATCTTATATAAACGAAGTACTTGAGAGTTAAGAATGAACGAAAGGGGTATCTCTAGTATTCATACATTTAGTTTATATCAACATCCTATGTTTCATAGCATCGAATATGCATAACATTGGCGACACACTTTTCAATCAGAAGATATAACTGAAGCGTGGAAATTCACACAAAGCATGCAATAAAGAATAGAATAAAAATCAAGGCATACACATCCTCATATCAAATCATAAGAAATCCCCGTAACTAAATTGTTTCGTTAAGTTTTAGCATTATCAAACTTTCCTGTTCGTGCACGACTCCACTCTAATGTCAAGCTCACTCATGTGGTCAAAAGATTTCCCCCCAAGCTTGAATTGAGGCGCCGCATCCAAAGAAGTATTTGTGGATTTGAAATTTTGTTTAGGCTTTCCCAATAGTATATGTATTGCTCCAAGTACTGAAAATTGAGCCCTTCTTTGAATTTTGAGCTTTGTTTCCTTTTTTTTCTTTTTGGATTTTTGTAGGAGCAATAGTATTTGTATTTTTGGTTTTTGGCTCCTTTTTGGCTTTTTGGACTTTTGGAGTAAGCTTTTCTTTTGTAGGGAATTTTTGGGGATGGATGCGATAGAAATAGCTTTGGGGAGTGAAATCAAGTGACATGTAGAGAATATAAGATATACATGGAGAAGGAATAGATATAACGCTCAGTTCTCTCAAAAGTGTGCACAAACGGTTCTGTAAAATAATACATCAACTAAACTCGTATAATAGCATGGGTATCCTTAATCATATCAATGAGTAGTGAACTCAAGCAGTAGTATTTTCAATTATATCAAGCATGCAATAAGAATGCTGACGTGCCCCCAGTTTGCAAGCCGCAAATGGCCGGGGGACCCGCGTGAGGGTTTAGATATTTGTAACCGCAAGCGCACGGTGTTATAGTGTGGCTTGGGGGTCGAACACAAGGAGGCTAGGATGTGCTTGTGTCAAATAGGACCAAAATCACCCCGTGGGCGAGCTAGCCCAGATCGAATGATGGGTTGTCACGGTAAAGGAATGCAAGGTATAGACAATATGAAAATAAAACCCGGGACCTTGGTTTCCACCCCAACGAGCGACTCTCGCCGATACGGCCTACGGGTAGGATGGCGATCGGAATCAGTGTCTAATGGTGAGATGTTGCCTCTAAAAGTGGTACCGGCATCCCATGGGCCCGATATTCCGGTCGGTGCCCAGGATGATATGCCGGACTTCCCGGGTTCGATCAGTGGGCACTCCCATGTCCATTAACACTGATCGACACCAGGAGCACTAAGCTCGCAACGATAACTCCCAACGTCTCATCCTGCCGCTCCCCCGCGCTAGGATTCGACGTCTACGCTAAGGGCGTGAGCTATGGCTAGGGAGTCAACCGCCAAGTTTATTCCCCCTTGGCCCAACGGTCAAAGGCGGTCTTTTTCCCGCCAATGACAATAAAACACCCCGCGTAACCTTTAGATTCCTAATCCATATCGATTTACTAACCCTATGGATGCATCAGGAAGAGCCCCTGAAAGGGTTTCTGCCAAAATCCCAGATTTGGGAACTACTCACAAATATTCATTAAAAAGCAATCTAAATGAAAATAGACCGTTAAAATCATAATCAGACAATAAGAATGTGTCACGCCCCGCTTCCCAAAAATATGGAGGCGAAGCGTGAGAAGGTCCGCTCAGACTTGAAGCTGCAAAGCTGCAAGTCCGATAAGTGTCAATCAAATTTAAAACTGCAGGTCCTTGCAACGCGAACGAAACAAGATAATAATAATGAAATGAGACAAAAGAATAATCTCAGAATATCCATAAATATAAATTCCAACATCGCAGAAAAGCCACCAGGCTGAAAAGAAAAAGAGTTTAAAGGCTCAAACATGGCCAACAAAAGTACAGCATACAAACAAAGGTGCTACGCACCGACAACTAACAGAAAACCTAAAACAAAGAGAGCTCAGCTAGGTCACCAAGAAAGGTCACCGGCATCCACAAAACTCCTCCTAGGCAGACATGGATTCAGGCTCAGCGTCAGCAAAACGCCACGTGCTCAGCAACGGTCTCTGGCTCAGGGTCTAACATGTGACACCCAAAAGAGCAAGGGGCACATGTCAGCAAGTCTACAAGAGAGTTGTGCAAGGAAACTGAAAGTAGGCAAAAGTAAAGCAACCTAGCAGTTCTAGCATGAATGCGATGACATGGCAGTTAAAGTATGAGTGCAACAGGTAAAGTAAAGTAAAGTACGAGCATGGCATTTAAACATGGCATGGATGACAAGTATTACATGAATCATTCACAAGACAAGTACAAGACAAGAAAAGTAAGCACCTCGTGCACAGAGATTCCGTCTTTTGGCTAGAGGGCTGATCAAGCCACTCCTAAGCTCAAGTAACCGTTTATCCCTACCCCTCCACGTGTGTCGAGCCAGGGCCTTACCCCCGAACGGGAATGCTCGCTTCTGGATCACGAGCCAGGAAGTGTTTTTAACAAGTATGGCATAGGGGTGCACCTAGCCGGTACAGGAAACCGGGCATTGTCTTTTGACCAACACATGAGGCCCGTTTCCCTGGAAGTAGTATTCAAGGAGTACAAGTATTGTAGCGTGTGCTACGAATGCAACAATCAACTTGGATGACATGTAGAATGCAATGCATGGTAGTTTAAAGGTGCGTACAGATAAGGAAAGTAAACGTGACAGTTTAGTATGCATGAACAACAAGTTTAAAGGGTTGGATCTAGCTTCGTTGTCAAGCTAGATCCATTTAGGTGACGGATCTAGTTTCGTTGTCAAACTAGATCAAGTAGGCGTCTAGCCAGCTATCATTTCACTGACTAGTCTCTTTTACGCTGAAAGCAAGGAAGTGGCCTAAAAACATGGCCCTACACAAGAGTAGGCAAGTTTCACTTTCCTGCAAGTACGACGTCTGAGCACACCGTCCAATGAGTCCAAAAATCACAATTACCCTACGTGCACAAGTCCACCGGCCTAAAGTCCATATTATTAATCTTGATTAGTGAATTTAAAACATTTAAAAATACTTTAAAAATACTGATTTTAGTCTTGATTAGCATGCATTGGGTTGGGGGTCCTAAGGGTGCAAAGCGTTACCTCAACACGACGCGAAAGCTACACCGGCGTCGGGTAGCGACGCCGGGGGTTGGAATAAAAGATCGCGCTCCAAGTCCAGATTCCAATTAGATTCCTCGCTGGAAATTTCAGAGCAATCAACCCGGGCGACGATTCCAGATTCCAAAGCTAGCACGTTCGACGACGGGCTACGACGTGCGACGACGTCGTACGCGGCAAGTCGTCAAAGAGAACGCACCTAGGTGGGGCCCATAGTAGTCCTAGGGACCTTTGGGGGACCCACAATACCTCTGGAGAACTTGGGGGGCCCACGGAGGCAAGTGGTGTGACGGATGCGGGGTTGCGACAAGTGGCTCTCGGTCGTACACAGCCAATGCGGGGAAATCTCTCGGTCGCTGCGGGGAAACGGGGCTGTGCAGCGTTTGGGTCGGTCGCAGCAGCGGGTGCAGGGGCCTCCTTCGGTCAGAGCGGTAGGGCGGGTCGGTCGTGCACTAGGATGCGAGGGCTGCGACGTTGCAACGTTGCAGCGTTGCAATCGTCGGTCGGTGGGGCGGTCCAATCGGTCAGGCGCGAGCGGAGGCAAGCGAACGGGGCGGGGGTCGATGCGGAGCGCTGTGCGGAGCGAGGATGCGAGCGGGGTGCGGCCAAGACCTCGGTCAGACCGAGGGAACGGAGCGGGGAGATGCGCTGCGATGCGGAGCGGGGTTGGGTGCGGAGCGGCTAGCGGTCGAAGCGGGAGATTTGCGGTGGTTTTCTCGGTCGGTGCGGTGGCTGAATGTCGCAACGTTGCGATGAATCGTCGCAACGTTGCGACGAATCGTCGCAACATCCAATTTGGGTTTTGGAAGAGGCTAGGGATAATTTCTTGCGAAAATAGGTCTTCCTAGGGGTTGTTTATATAGTGTAGATGGGTTGACTTGGTCTAGGGCTAAATCTAATAGGATTAGAAGTTTAAAATAATTTAAAATTTAAATCTCAACTTCTCCAACTCACCCAAGGATTTGACTTGGTCCAAATGAGCTGGAAATTGGCTCAAAAATTCTTTAAAACGTTTAAAACTCAAATAAATTTTATTTGGCCAAAAATAATTTAAAAATTAATTATTAAAAATAATATAAAACTTGTTAAAAATATAAAAGTGGTCAAATAAACTCCAAAAATTATAAAATAAATATCGGGGTGATCGTGATAATGAATGTGAGCTAACTAAGAAGACGGATCTCAATTTCGACATCGGACGACGAAACTAAAAATAGAAACGTCTCCCGTCAAAAGTGAAAATCGTCACGTCTCATCGAGTAAGATTAAATTGTGGGAAAACGACTCGAGAAATGTCGTTCCAAGATAGTGCCACTATTTAATACTCTCAGAGACGTTCGCAACGGCATATCACACAAAAGTGTTCACAAACAAACAAGGTCCAAAACAAACACGTGCACAGTCAAAAGCACGTGCACGAATAACGTACAACGAGAAGTGGTCGTTACAGAATGCAAAGGTAGTAAAGCAATTAAGATAATACTAAAGTTTTACAAAGATCCGAAAACTTACAAAAACAGGGAAATTACAGCCGTCACAAAATGAAGAAAACAGTAAAAAATAACCACCTCCCGAATCTGGGAAACCTAGGGTTCTATTTATAGAAAACGACATCACCTGATCGGTTGACAAGTCAACCGGTCGGGTGAGCTGCTTCAAAAAATCACAGCGCAATGCGGGGGTTTCACCCGGTCAGTATGAACCGGTCGGTTGGAACGTGGTGCGGTCGGTTGGATCTTGGTACCGACCGGTTGGATCTTGGAGCGGACCCGGTGAGGAGATCGGTTGGAGCTTCGAGTCTTGGCTGTTGAAATTCAGCTACAGGTGAACCGATCGGGTGAAGGTCACCTGATCGGTTGGAAATCAGCTTCGCATTTCCAGAGACTTTGAGCTTTTGACCCGGTCACTGAACCGACTGGGTGACTTCTCATGAGTTCCAAGCTGCGCCCGGGTGGTGCATGCGTGCATCACCCGATCGGTTGGAGATGACCAACCGACCGGGTGAGGGGCTGAAAGATGCAATCTTCATCGTTTGACCCCCTGGATCACGCGTGACTCCGCCCGTTGCTCCGGGGACAATGATATCATCGTTTTACGCCCCAAATGCCAGAAAACTCCTGCAAAACATGGAAAACACGGAAAAGTGAAAGAAAACAAGAAAACACAAGAAAACACGAGAAAAAAATAAAAGACGGCGGTAAATACGGAAAAACACGGAAGAAAATGCGCGTAAATATATGAAATATAAACGCACGTCAAAATCCCCCAAGCTGAACTCTTCCTCGTCCTCGAGGAAGACGAGTGAGAGTAGGAGCTCGGAGGGGAAAAATAGAGAGAAAAAGAGAAAAAGAAAACTCTATATCCTAGATCGCCCATCAGGGCCAAGAAAATCAAAAACAACACACCAAGCAAGCAAACGCCAAATCACATCACTAAACCTAGGAATACGAGTCCAAATAAGTGCCGTGGGCCCACGCGGTGAAGCGCGAGTGAGTGTGGTCGTGCGCTAGCAGTCGGTGTCGCCATCTACGATGTGCAATAAAGCTCGATATACACAGACCCAGGAAACGACCCAAATACTGATTCGAATTTGAAATTGTGGTGAATATTAGTTCAATCATGCATGAGAAGAGTATAAGAATAGAAGCGTATCATGCATCGGGGACTCCACAACTAGGGTTAAGGAAATCACACCACTATAGCCAAGATACTAGCTAAAAAGTTCCTAAGCCAAGTGTTTTCGAAACCGATGGGGGTTGAGATGATGTGGAGAAGAACACTCGGTGCAAATTCTCGCCTTCCCTTTATTCTCGGCAAGTAGGAAAATATTCACACTGGAATTTTTTTTGGGTTTTGGGAATTTGTATTTTTTTTGCTTTTTTGGCTATACAAAATTTTTCTTTTCTTTTTGGGTTTTTCTTTTCTTTTCTCTTTTTTTTTGGATTTTTGGGGTTTTGGCTATACACATGTGTACTCTCCCAAGTGGGAGAACGGTACACGACGAGGGGATTTGCACCAAGTAAAACAAAAAAGAAGTCGGAATCTAAACACTTGGGCAAAGGAAACTATTCTCGCTAAATAGAGCATGGGCTAAATGGGTTATCCTAGTCCTTAATTGTGGAATCCCGACACATGCGAAATGAAGCGTACGATATATATAGCATGCAGAAGAGGCAGACAGTAGAAATAAGTACCGCATATTCATATCGAGACATGATAATCTAGGGGTCATTCCTGGACAGGTATATAAAGTAAATCACAAAGCAAAAGCACACCAAATAGATAGGCACGACACACGACTCACAAAAAGCTAAGAGGACCCACGATGCGTGAAATGCAAGAGAACTCGAAATCCTAGGGTTAGTGAATGTGATTATCGATGCTATGCTAGGTGTGTGTGATTTTGTGGCGATTCATCATAGGGTTCATCTCTAGGAGAAAGAGATAAAAAGAAGAGAAGAAAAAATAAAAACACGATGAAAACGACACAAAAACGAAAAAGAAAGACTCAAATGACGCACAAAGTGCGACTCCCCCAAGCTGAATCTTGCATTGCCCTCAATGCAATAAGAGTGAGTACGTGAGTGCAATGAAAATGGGGGGGAATATGCACCGACACAAAAAGAAATGAAAAACGAGGAAAACACAGATACGAAACTGAAAATAAAGAAAAATCAAAATCAAACCACACGACACGAAAATAGAAAAAGAAAGAAAGAAAATGAACAAACTACACGACACGACAATAGAAAAAGAAAGAAAGAAAATGAACAAACTACACGACACGACAGGATAAAAAGTAAAAACAAGCACACACACACAAGAAGAAAATAAAACACGACAACACAGCAAAACAGACTTCCCCCAAGCTAGACATGACAATTCTAGCAACGAAATATGATCGTGAAATGCAGAAATATGCGAGGGGGGGGGTAAAAAAACAAAGTGAAATCAAATAAAAATAAAAAGGAAGTGATGCGACACGTGAATGGGTCCTCCCCCTGACAGAGACAAAGCAGGGCCCCGTAAAGACAGATGGGCACAAATATAGGGGGGCAAAAGCGGGAAAGGAAAAATCAAGCAGGGGCACCACCCTCTGGGGGTGGTGATGGGGGCCTGTGTTGGGGGCCAGGAGTCGTGGGGGGGTGGAATGTGGAGCTCGGAGACATCGGGTGGATCTTCACGGATGTGGCGAATGAAACTTTGAAGAAAGGGGAGGTCTCGGTCGACGGACTCCTGAGTTATCCGACCACCCTGTCCAGCTAGGAGAATCATGGCCGCGAATCGGTCGGCCTCGTCGTCGTCTTGGAAATGCATCCCGTATTCGGGATCGTCAACGTAAGGCGGGGGAGCGGTGCGTGGGGCGATAGATGGATTGGTGGTGGTGGGTTGAGCGGGGGGTTGCGTGCGACGAGTACGACGGGTGGGCCTAGGGTTGGAAGAGCTGGCGTCGGTGGGTTTAACACGGCGGGGAGGCATTATGCGGGAGTCGTGTGTGTGTGTGAGTATGGAAAATACAATGAATAAACACAAACACGACTAACGAGCAAATGGAAGATTTGGGGCAAAATTAAAATTGAGCTAAGGAGCGAGATTACCCAGATGAGATGAAGATCGTTGCTCGTAGACGCCCCGATGCTACTCAATAGGGGCACGTTGTGAAGCCGCGGCAATTTCTTCAGCAAGTTTCGAAATTGGGGAGAACGGGTGAAGGTTAGGGTTTTGTGTGTGGGTGGAATCGAGGAGAATGGAGAGAAATCGATGGTGGGATGGATAGGGAGATGGGGGGTCGATTGAGGTTGATTTTGGGGAAGAACGAGGTCAGGCGCAAGAGGAGGAGGCGAAACGTCGGTTTGGGATTCGAAAATGGTGAGGGCGGAACGAACGGGCGGCGACGGAAATTTATAGGAATTTAAGTCGACCCGGTCGGGTGAGTTATCACCCGATTGGTTGACCTTAGGTCGAAAATTCGATGCTGAAGAAACGCTACAGGCGACCCGATCGGTTGAGAACTCAACCGATCGGTTCACCGCTCCACACATTTTCCTGAGAACTCAGAGTTTTTCACCCGGTCCCTCAACCGGTCTAGCATATTGTCACCCAGTCGGTTGACGAATTCTGAGATTTTTCCGAGAGTTCCCCCAGGTCACCCGGTCTGCTCACCCGGTCACTTCGTTCTTCACCCGGTCGGTTCATTTTGTGACAGACACGGCTGTTAGCTGATACATCCCAACCGATCGGATGAGTTATCACCCGGTCGGTTGAGGCCTTGTTTTCTGCAAAAACCCAAAAATCGCCAAAGTTTCACGATGGAAGTTGTTGCGGCTGGATTTATTTATAAAAATTGATAAAAATAAAGTAGAAAAAGTCCTAAAAAGCGAAGAAAAAGTTTGGAACATGGGTTGCCTCCCATGAAGCGCTTTTGTTTAACGTCGTTTAGCTCGACGCCCGTTGATGATTTTCATGGGGGGCGATACGGGTGATGCCCAAAATCCGGCATCTCTTCAGCTCCAGAGGTTGTGGCTATTGGTGTAGTCGGCGGCTGTAAAAATATTTGCTCGACTACCCTCCCTTTGTTCACAGGATCCGGGGGCTTCTCCCTCAAATTGGTGTCCACCGCCATCTTTTTCAGGATCCGGACCTCATCGCCGGTGAGGTCCATGTGTTCTTTTCCTTTTCTCCTCGTGGGAGGAGACTTAGGGAATCCGGGAGGGATCACATGTCGCGCGACCGCCTCATTAGCCACTTCATTCTTAGGGGAGCCAACTTGCTCTCCAAGGTCCCCCAAGCTATCGGGGGGATTCCTCGAGAGCACTTCCTAGGCGTTTGTCCAGCATATTGATAATAGGATCGTCCGGGGGGTTTGGATGCTTCATCGACAAGCCTAAGTCAAATTCGACTCTTTCTTGGCCCACATTGAAGGAAAGCTTCCCATTCTTTACGTCTATCAACACTCTGGCGGTTGCCATAAAGGGTCGTCCAAGAATAATTGGGGTATGCTTGTCTTCCGGCATGTCCATCACCACAAAATCAACCGGTACATGCACTCCTTTCACATCGACGGGGAGGTCGTCCACCACTCCCACCGGATACTTGACCGAATGGTCAGCAAGTTGCAATGTCATGTTGGTGGGCTCTAAGTCTCCCATCACTATTCTCTTGTACAATGATAGGGGCATTAAGCTGACGCTCGCACCAAGATCGACGAGCGCCCTCTGGATTTGCACTTCCCCAATAGAGCAAGGGATGGAGAAACTTCCGGGGTCCTTGAGCTTGGGCGGATTTGCACGCTGAATGAGGGAGCTGCACTCCGTCGTTAACACGACCTTTTCCTTTCTAGATTGTCACGCCCCGCTTCCCAAAAATATGGAGGCGAAGCGTGAGAAGGTCCGCTCAGACTTGAAGCTGCAAGCTGCAAGTCCGATAAGCGTCAATCAACTTTAAAACGGCAGGTCCTTGCAACGCGAACGAAACAAAGATAATAATAATGAAATGAGACAAAAGGGATATCTCAGAATATCCATGAAATAAGTTTCAACATCACAGAAAAAGCCACCAGGCTAAAAAGAAAAAGAGTCTAGAGGACCAAACATGGCAAACAAAAGTACAAAGTACAAAGTATAGGTGCCACGCACCGACAACTAACAACAAAACCTAAAACAAGGAAAGCTCAGCTAGGTCACCAAGAAAGGTCACTGGTGTCCACAAAAATCCTCCTGGGCAGACATGGACTCAGGCTCAGCGTCAGCAAAACATCACGTACTCAGCAACAGACTCTGGCTCAAGGTCTAACATGTGACACCCAAAAGAGAAAGGGGCACATGTCAGCAAGTCTACAAGAGACTTGTGCAAGGAAACTGAAACTGAAAGTAAAGCAACCTAGCAGTTCTAGCATGATGCAATGACATGGCAGTTAAAGTATGAGTGCAGCAGGTAAAGAAAACAACAAGTAAACTAGCATGGCATGGAAAGTGTGGCAAGACTATTAACATTTACAAGGATTTCTCTAGTCACGTTTTCATGTCATGTGCAGAGTTTACGCCTTACAGCTGAAATGTCTTACTTTCACACTGATTGGTCGCTTAACTCCGCCCCAAACCCAGAGTTTACGCCTTACAGCTGCAGTTGCGGATCAGGCAGACTCCCAGCTGATTGGCCGCTTAACTCTTACCCCTCCAACGTGTATCGAGCCAGGGCCTTACCCCCGAACAGGAATGCTCGCTTCTGGATCACGAGCCATGAAGTGTTTTCATGTTGGCATAGGGGTGCACCTAGCCAGGACAAGCAAGTACAAGTATGTAGCGTGTGCTACGAATGCAACATTCAAGGCATGAGTGACATGGCATGGCAGGAAGCAAAGTGTACAAGTAAGGAAAGTAAACATGACAGTTTAGTATGCATGATCAACAAGTTAAAGAGTTGGATCTAGCTTCGTTGTCAAGCTAGATCAATTAAGGTGACAGATCTAGTTTCGTTGTCAAACTAGATCAAATAGGCGTCTAGCCAGCTATCATTTCACTGACTAGTCTCTTTTACGCTAAAAGCAAGGAAGTGGCCTAAAAACATGGCCCTACACAAGAGTTGGCAAGTTTCACTTGCCTGCAAGTACAACGTCTGAGCACACCATCCAACGAGTCCAAAATCACAATTATCCTACGTGCACAAGTCCACCGGCCTAAAGTCCATATTAGTAATCTTGATTAGTGAATTTAAAACATTTAAAATACTTTAAAAATACTAATTTTAGTCTTGATTAGCATGCAATTGGGTTGGGGGTCCTAGGGGTGCAAGGCGTTACCTCAACACGACGCGAAAGCTACACTGGTGTCGGGTAGCGACGCCGGGGGTTGGAATAAAAGAACGCGCTCCAAGTCCTGATTCCAATATATATTCCTCGCTGGAAAGTTCAGAGCATCAACCGGAGCGACGAGTCCAGATTCCAAAGCTTGCACGTGCGACGACGGGCTACAACGTGTCGCAACGTCATACACGGCGAATCGTCGAAGAGGAAGCATCTAGGTGGGGCTCACAGTAGTCCTAGGGACCAATAGGGGACCCACAATACCTCTGGAAAACTTGGGGGGCCCACGGTGGCATGCGGTGCGAGAGTTGCGACGTTGCGACGAACGTCGCTCGGTCGGACACTAGCCTGACCGAGAGAATCTCTCGGTCAGACACAGCGCACGGCGCTGTGCAGCGCTGCGGAGCGGGCTCTCGGTCGGTGCAGAGCGGGCCTTCGGTCGGGCGCTTGGGGCGGGTCGGTCGCAGCGCTGTGCGGGCGTTGCAACGTTGCAATGTTGCAACGAAGCGGCGATGCGGGCGTGAGCGGGGAAGCGCTTCGGTCGGACACGGGCGAAGCGGGGGTCGGTGCGGGCTCTGCGAAGTGGGGCTGTGCGGTGCGGAGCGGGGTGAAATCTCTCGGTCAGACCGAGAGATCCTCTCGGTCGGACACGGAGATTTCGAGCGGCGGCTGCAACGGGTGTGGAGCGGAGCTTGGTGCGGGCGGTGGCCTCTGTCAGACCGAGGGAACGGGGCGGAATTCTTCGGTCGTGCACAGGCGACGGCTGCAACGTTGCGACGAATCGTCGCAAGTGGGTTTTTGGGTTTTGGAAGCGGCTAGGGTTATTTTCTTGCGAAAATAGGTCTTCCTAGGGATTGTTTATATAGTGTAGATGGGTTGACTTGGTCTAGTGCTAATCCTAATGGGATTAGGAGTTTAAAATAATTTAAAATTCAAATCTTCTCTTCCTAATCACATAGGGATTGGGTGCGGCCAAGATAGAGGCTAAGATTTGGCTCAAAAATTATTTAAAATGTTTTAAACTCAAATAAATTTTCTTTGGCCGAAATTAATTTAAAACCTAGCTTTTAAAAATATTTTAAACCTTGTAAAAAATATAAAAGTGGTCAAATGAACTCCAAAAATTATAAAATAAATATCGGGGTGATCATGATGACGAAAGTGAGCTAACTAAGAAGACGGATCTCAATTTTGACATCGGACGACGAAACTAAAAATAGAAACGTCTCCCGTCAAAAGTGAGAATCGCAACGTCTCATCGAATAAGATTAAATTGTGGGAAAACGACTCGAGAAACGTATTTTCAAATTAGTGCCACTATTTAATAATCTCAGAGACGTTCACAACGGCATATCACACTAAAGTGTTCACAAACAAACAAATTCTAAAATGAACACGTGCACGGTCAAAAGCACGTGCACGAACAAAGTACAACGAAAAGTGGTCGTTACATCCTCCCCACCTTAGAATAAAGTCTGTCCTCAGACTTTCTAATATATCTAGTCGTTCCAGTAACTACCCCAATCAAGTCATTATAATTCAAACCAGGTATAGTCATTACAAGTGCTCATATATGCACTAGGTAGTCAAACATTAACACTACCAACATGTATATATATATATTCACATTTGTCATACACGTATACCTATTATAGTCAGTCAATTTCATACATGTATTTCAATCATATACATATACATATACATACATCCCTTATATAACTACTACTTACCTAATCACAAAACAATATTTCAGATACTCATAAGTATGGTCTTACACTTGCAAATACAATCATTGCTCTACGTATAGATAGCTACCTATGCACAAACAACATGGGTATACTACCCTCTAATATTTCCTAGTATACATCCAACGCATCAACTCATGTAGTCACACCATACCATAATTAAATCCAGTTTCACTGTATCTAATATATATATTCACCACCACTATAGTTTCACAATATATAGTCATTCAAATGCATGCAATTAGTTCACCATGTATTCACATCACATACGGTCCTATAACTGTATTTACGACACGCCACATATACTATAGTCACCAATAACTATAACTAAGCACATACTTACCCGTGCATGGTGCACACCCATACACGCTAACATTTCATTCGTACCAATCACACCACTATATACTTAGCACAACTACTCATCTAGTCTAGCTAGTACACATATGTTCACACGGGAAAGTCCTTAGTAATTAACTATACCACAAGTCCAACACCTATAACTATATACTGGTGTAGCGACCCATAATCATATGCGTAACACAACCAGGCACGACGCTCCTATCACAATACATACATCAAACATCGCTATATTCAAACTTCAGACATACACATCAATATCCTTAGAGTATACCCACTCAAGCTTGAGTGAGACTCAATACACATATCAGAATATTCTACATATGTAACACGACATTCATAACTATACCAATACCACCCCAATATATATATATCTACCAATACAACCATATACATGCCATAAGTCGATCACACTTAATATTTAGTCAGGTAATACTCACGTAATTCAATCACTCTATATACCATAATAATAATACAGACATCAGCACTCTTATAATCATAATACACTCCCAAATACATACGCATTCATCGTATAGTCACACACATGTAACATATATATTCACACCATAGCCTACCACCTATAATTAGTATATTAACACATCTACACTCACATAATTATGATGTGCAATAGTCGTGTATACCTCACGGTATGCATGCACACAACATCTCGTAAAAGCAAGCAATACCAATCAAAATTATAATCCTACTACCATATGTATATCACCTATATACTCATGCATCAAAACATAACTGCTTACTCCTAAGCACAATTCATAACAACGTACGAGTACACACTCATACGTACAAACATATAGGTCATATAATAGGCCTACTTACTCAACTATACTTACACCCATTATTATCACACCTAGCATACACATAGCTTTACCAATCATTTATTTCAACCATCACAAGTATCTCTAGCTACATACACTCCATAAGATATTCCAACGCTAACTCTTATATACACATGCATCCCTAGTATGGTATAGCTAACCACACACAAATCTATGAATACTAACACACAACCAACTTCATAATATCACGAATAACTCAGAGTATGTATATATCACACAATAGGCAAACATTAATATACTATGGGTTTATACTCATTCAAGCTCACGTACATAACTTAGGTATATACACTACGACTACCTCACGAGGTCCAAGGTCCTACTAACAACTTAGAGTTGTCACAGACATCGACGGGCACTAAAGCCTAAGCAATAGAGGGAGGTCGAGGTCGAAAGCATGACGAGGGAAGGATCAATAAGCACGAGTTCAGATAGGACGAATACGAGGAGACGGCTTGGTTAGCCGAAACATTGACTCAATGGTGATGTTTAGGTTGAGGGAAAGGGAGATGTAGTGATACTCATATAGGATTGAGAAATGAAGTAACATAAGCTAAAACACGCGAAATTGAAAACTGTTGTACTTCAAAAGTTGGAATCCTTGCATATATAAAATTTTTGGAGATCGATAAAACGAGTTGTTCAAAATAAGTTTGAGTCGGATATACATGATAAGAGAAAATGGTTTATTGGTTTATATAAAATCATTGTAAAAGGAAGTAAAATCATTTACACGAATATTAAGGACGAGGTTTTAGAAATCTTATACGTCAGTAATTTAATATAATGTTGTCAAAAGTTTTTGAAAGTCAAAGAATGAAATCAAGTAACGGAAGAATGTAAACTCATGTTAAATGCTTTCAAAACTTTTAGGCTATGGAAAATCAATATTGAAACTTCTTTTAGAGAAATCAGGATTTGTCAAAAATAAAACTGGTTACACTAAGATCTTAGCGTACAAGCACAACGAGCCTGGTACGGGTATAAAAATAATTGAAATTCAATTTGGTTTAGAAATTTTTTCTAAAAGCATGTATGGTGGGCGGAAAGAAAATAATAATGACTTAGTATAAGAATTATCAAGATCGAATAGCGAATCTTTAAAATCAAATCATGGAGGGTCTAAAGCAGGAAGTGGTTATGAAAATAGTAATTTTGCAAAAATCTGAAGTAGCGAAAACGACGAGCAAAAACCAACTTGCTGAAAGCTGAAATTCCATGTGTCTTGAAAGTTTATTAAAGTAAACACGACGTATCATTCGTACAACACAAATAAGAAGGAAAATTATAAATCGAATTGGGCAAAGCAAAAGTACGGTTCAGAATAAAATTAATATATGAAGGGACAACACATTTACATAAGTACGAAAAATATAGGCTGTAAAAATATTATAAGCTAGTGTTCAAAAATTCCGACAAAAGTTTTAAAATTTTAAATCAACGAAGGAGGATGAAGTATAAGTATATATACATTAAAATTTGGAACAAGGTTAAACTTCGGAAAAGAGGAAGTCGAAAAATACTTTCAGGAGATTCAAGGTTCGTAATGGAGAGGTTTGAAGATTGACGACGATCGTCATGAGGCGATCTCTTGAATCGAGGCAAGGAAATTAGTCGGATGATCAGAACATACATATGCCTAGGATATGAATCAGGAGAATCTACGGGGAACTCCTACGGTCGACCAACTAAAGATTAAGAACTAAGCGCTAAGACTTTCTAAGGAGCTAGACGGTAATGAAATGCGTTCAGCTTGGTCCGAAATCGATGAACCCAAGCGAACGACTGAAGGAAATTCTAGAAGTCCAATATGGTCAGAGGTACACCAGGACCACTAAGGTAACTCCTACGACGATTAAATCAATTGCTGACAGGGAGTCTAACTAACAGTCAGGGCCTCTATCTAGCAAGCACAGACGTCTAACTAAGTTTTCTTATCACCTAGTGACATAGGAGAACGACTAAACTCAGGGCTTATGACTCGGATGTTGCAATTTATTTAATGGACATTCCGTTATTATCGTTGTTCCGTTAATTCGCAATTGCAAGACTGGACCTGCATGGGCCACCAACAAAACCTGTCACGCCCCGCTTCCCAAAAATATGGAGGCGAAGCGTGAGAAGGTCCGCTCAGACTTGAAGCTGCAAGCTGCAAGTCCGATAAGCGTCAATCAACTTTAAAACGGCAGGTCCTTGCAACGCGAACGAAACAAAGATAATAATAATGAAATGAGACAAAAGGGATATCTCAGAATATCCATGAAATAAGTTTCAACATCACAGAAAAAGCCACCAGGCTAAAAAGAAAAAGAGTCTAGAGGCCCAAACATGGCCAACAAAAGTACAAAGTACAAAGTATAGGTGCCACACACCGACAACTAACAACAAAACCTAAAACAAGGAAAGCTCAGCTAGGTCACCAAGAAAGGTCACCGGTGTCCAAAAAACTCCTCCTGGGCAGACATGGACTCAGGCTCAGCGTCAGCAAACCATCACGTACTCAGCAACGGACTCTGACTCAAGGTCTAACATGTGACACCCAAAAGAGCAAGGGGCACATGTCAGCAAGTCTACAAGAGACTTGTGCAAGGAAACTGAAACTGAAAGTAAAGCAACCTAGCAGTTCTAGCATGATGCAATGACATGGCAGTTAAAGTATGAGTGCAGCAGGTAAAGAAAACAACAAGTAAACTAGCATGGCATGGCAATTGTGGCAAGACTATTAACATTTACAAGGATTTCTCTAGTCACGTTTTCATGTCATGTGCAGAGTTTACGCCTTACAGCTGAAATGTCATACTTTCACACTGATTGGTCCCTTAACTCCGCCCCAAACCCAGAGTTTACGCCTTACAGCTACAGTTGCGGATCAGGCAGACTCCCAGCTGATTGGCCGCTTAACTCTTATCCCTCCCACGTGTATCGAGCCAGGGCCTTACCCCCGAACGGGAATGCTCGCTTCTGGATCACGAGCCAGGAAGAGTTTTCATGTTGGCATAGGGGTGCACCTAGCCAGGACAAGCAAGTACAAGTATGTAGCGTGTGCTACGAATGCAACATTCAAGGCATGACTGACATGGCATGGCAGGTAGCAAAGTGTACAAGTAAGGAAAGTAAACATGACAGTTTAGTATGCATGATCAACAAGTTAAAGAGTTGGATCTAGCTTCGTTGTCAAGCTAGATCAATTAAGGTGACGGATCTAGTTTCGTTGTCAAACTAGATCAAATAGGCGTCTAGCCAGCTATCATTTCACTGACTAGTCTCTTTTACGCTAAAAGCAAGGAAGTGGCCTAAAAACATGGCCCTACACAAGAGTTGGCAAGTTTCACTTGCCTGCAAGTACAACGTCTGAGCACACCGTCCAACGAGTCCAAAACCACAATTATCCTACGTGCACAAGTCCACCGGCCTAAAGTTCATATTATTAATCTTGATTAGTGAATTTAAAACATTTAAAATACTTTAAAAATACTGATTTTAGTCTTGATTAGCATGCAATTGGGTTGGGGGTCCTAGGGGTGCAAAGCGTTACCTTAACACGACGCGAAAGCTACACTGGCGTCGGGTAGCGACGCCGGGGGTTGGAATAAAAGAACGCGCTCCAAGTCCTGATTCCAATATAGATTCCTCGCTGGAAAGTTCAGAGCATCAACCGGAGCGACGAGTCCAGATTCCAAAGCTAGCACGTGCGACGATGGGCTACAACGTGTCGCAACGTCGTACACGGCGAATCGTCGAAGAGAAAGCATCTAGGTGGGGCTCACAGTAGTCCTAGGGACCAATAGGGGACCCACAATACCTCTGGAGAACTTGGGGGGCCCACTGTGGCAAGCGGTGTGAGAGTTGCGACGTTGCGACGAACGTCGCTCGGTCGGACACTAGCCTGACTGAGAGAATCTCTCGGTCAGACACACCGCACGGCGCTGTGCAGCGCTACGGAGCGGGCTCTCAGTTGGTGCGGAGCGGGCCTTCGGTCGGGCGCTTGGGGCGGGTCGGTCGCAGCGCTGTGCGGGCATTGCAACGTTGCAACGTTACCACGAAGCGACGATGCGGGCGTGAACCGGGAAGCGCTTCGGTCGGACACTGGGGAAGCGGGGGTCTGTGCGGGCTCTGCGAAGTGGGGCTGTGCGGTGCGGAGCGGGGCGAAATCTCTCGGTCAGACCGAGAGATCCTCTCGGTCGGACACGGAGATTGCGAGCGACGGCTACAGCGGGTGCGGAGCGGAGCTTGGTGCAGGCGGTGGCCTCGGTCAGACCGAGGGAACGGGGCGGAATTCTTCGGTCGTGCACAGGCGACGGCTGCAACGTTGCGACGAATCGTCGCAAGTGGGTTTTTGGGTTTTGGAAGCGGCTAGGGTTATTTTCTTGCGAAAATAGGTCTTCCTAGTGATTGTTTATATAGTGTAGATGGGTTGACTTGGTCTAGGGCTAATCCTAATGGGATTAGGAGTTTAAAATAATTTAAAATTCAAATCTTCTCTTCCTAATCACATAGGGATTGGGTGCGGCCAAGATAGGGGCTAAGATTTGGCTCAAAAATTATTTAAAACGTTTTAAACTCAAATAAATTTTCTTTGGCCGAAATTAATTTAAAACCTAGCTTTTAAAAATATTTTAAACCTTGTTAAAAATATAAAAGTGGTCAACTAAACTCCAAAAATTATAAAATAAATATCGGGGTGATCTTGATGACGAAAGTGAGCTAACTAAGAAGACGGATCTCAATTTCGACATCGGAGGACGAAACTAAAAATAGAAACGTCTCCCGTCAAAAGTGCGAATCGCAACGTCTCATCGAATAAGATTAAATTGTGGGAAAATGACTCGAGAAACGTCTTTCCAAATTAGTGCCACTATTTAATACTCTCAGAGACGTTCACAATGGCATATCACACTAAAGTGTTCACGAACAAACAAAGTCTAAAATAAACACGTGCACGGTCAAAAGCACGTGCACGAACAAAGTACAACGAAAAGTGGTTGTTACATAGATCCCCGTGTCACCAAGTCTTTCAGAAATTTGGCATATGAGGGGATCGTCTCTATGGCCTCGAGGAAGGGGATTTGTAAGCTCATATCTTTCACCATGGTAAAGAATCTGCCATACTTCTCATCGATTTTAGCCTTGGCAAGCCGTTGTGGGAAAGGTACAACGGGCTTGAATACCTTCAAATTCCCTTCTTCTTTCTTCTTCTCTTCTTCAGGGGTTCCCTCCGGAGCCACAATTTTTGGCGACGGGGCACAGTCGTCATTAACCTTTTCAATTGGCCGCTCAATGGCCAGTGGTGCTTCCGGTTCTTTGGGCGGCGCTCTACTAGGAATTTGTGTCCCGCTCCTCAAGACGATGGTGAACACGTTTTCATGTTCATGTGTGAGTGCCAAGGTCCGATTTACCCCCTAGGATTCACCTCAGGCTGTGGCGGTAATAAATTCTGCGGTCTCTGAAGGTTCGCCACTTGCAACCCCAGCTGGGTCACCTGATCAGTGAGTACTCTTTGTCCCATCTCCAGCTTCAGATTGATTTTCTCCTGGTTGGCTATGTATTGAGTCAAGTGGGACTCAACCGGAGAAATGGCACTCTGTTGGCCGTATTGCTGCTGGGCGGGCTGCTGATTCCTAGGGGCATATTGTTGATACTGTGGTGGTGGTTGTTGTTACTGAAATTGCTGCTACTGGAACTGCTGCTGGGGCCTAGCCGGCTGATAAGTCGCCTGTTGTTGCTGAGCCGTCTGTTGGTAAGGCGCCCGGTAACTAAGGTTCAGATGATTCCGGTTGTTGGGAGAGTAGGCTGGGTGTGAGTTGGTTCGTGGTGGAAATGGCGCATTCCTCGTAGGATTGTAAAACAATGCTCTCGCCTGATCCAACAGTGGTGAGATGTCACCACCGTCGAACTCTCCAAAAACATCAGATTCTACCGCATCAATCTGTTGTGAACCGGCGCCACCGGCGCCTACCATCAATGCGGAGATCTGGGTTGACAACAAGTCAAACTTGCTTGACAATTTGTCGACGTCTTCGACTCTATGGATGCCCCCAGATCTTAGTGTGGCTCTCTCTTCACACCATCGTTCATTGTTGGATGCCATATTTTCCAAAATTTGTCCGGCATCTTCTTCGCTTCTTGACATGAAGGACCCTCCAGCCGCGGCGTCCATGGAAGACTTTAAATCGTCCCTCAGCCCATTATAAAACAGATTTACAATCTGCCACTTGGGGAGCTCATGGTGGGGACATCTTCTCTGCATCTCCTTGTATCTTGTCCAAGCCTCATGCAAGGACTCGTGGCTGGCCTGGGAGAAGGAGGAGATCTCACTCCTCAGCTTCATGGTCTTCCCCGGGGGAAAGAACTTTGTCAGGAAAGCATTGGAGAGCTTCTCCCAGGTGTTGAATGTATTCGGGTCCTTCCCCCTAAGACACAGCTTGGCCTTATCTCACAAGGAGAAGGGGAACAGCTTCAGTCGGATCGCCTCAGTTGTGACACCGTTAATCCGGAAGGTATCACATTTCTCCAAGAAGGAGTCTAGATGCTCGATCGGGCTCTCCATGGGTGCACCCGAAAACTGATCCTGCTGGATCCACGTCACCAAAGATGGCTTAAGCTCGAAGCTTTGGGCCGTAATAGCTGGAGGATGGATGGCAGAGGTGGACTCGATGGAAGGCATCGAGTACTCCAACAGGGACTTGTGAGGCGGGGTGTTCTCCCCCATGGCTTCAGTATCCTCTCTTCTTCGCTTCTCGACGGCCAAACGCCTAAGGGTGGCATTTATCTCTGGATCAACGGGGATCAAGTCGTCGAGACTTCTTGAACTCATGCGCATGAAAAACAACAAACACCCGTGAAGCGACAAGTGGGAAAGAAACAGATAAGATAACAAATAAAAATAAGAAAATAAAAAGGAAAAAGAAGAACGCGAAAATTATCGCGAGGTAGGGATAAGAGCTAGACACTAGGGTTCAAGAGATCCTAAAATAACAAGCACGTTGCCTCCCTGGCAACAGCGCCATAAACTTGACGTGCCCCCGGTTTGCAAGCCGCAAATGGCCGGGGGACCCGCGTGAGGGTTTAGATATTTGTAACCGCAAGCGCACGATGTTGTAGTGTGGCTTGGGGGGTCGAACACAGGGAGGCTAGGATGTGCTTGTGTCAAAGAGGACCAAAATCACCCCGTGGGTGAGCTAGCCCAGATCGAATGATGGGTTGTCACGGTAAAGGAATGCAAGGTATAGACAATATGAAAATAAAACCCGGGACCTTGGTTTCCACCCCAACGCGCAAATCTCGCCGATACGGCCTACGGGTAGGATGGCGATCGAAATCACGGTCTAATGGTGAGACGTTGCCTCTAAAAGTGGTACCGGCATCCCATGGGCCCGATATTCCGGTCGGTGCCCAGGATGATACGCCTGACTTCCAGGGTTCGATCAGTGGGCACTCCCGTGTCCATTAACACTGATCGACACCGGGAGCACTAAGCTCGCAACGATAACTCCCAACGTCTCATCCTGCCGCTCCCGCGCGCTAGGATTCGACGTCTACGCCAAGGGCGTGAGCTATGGCTAGGGAGTCAACCGCCAAGTTTATTCCCCCTTGGCCCAACGGTCAAAGACGGTCTTTTTCCCACCAATGACAATAAAACACCCTGCGTAACCGTTAGATTCCTAATCCCTATCGATTTCCTAACCCTATGGATGCATCGGGAAGAGCCCCCGAAAGGGTTTCCGCCAAAATCCCAGATTTGGGAACTACTCACAAATATTCATTAAAAAGCAATCTAAATGAAAATAGACCGTTAAAATCATAATCAGACAATAGGAATGCAAAGGTAGTAAAGCAATTAAGATAATACTAAAGTTTTACAAAGATCCGAAAACTTACAAAAACAGGGAAATTACAGCCGTCACAAAATGAAGAAAACAGTAAAAAATAACCAACTCCCGAATCTGGGAAACCTAGGGTTCTATTTATAGAAAATGACATCACTCGATCGGTTGACAAGTCAACCAGTCGGGTGAGCTGCTTCACAAAATCACAGCACAATGCGGGGGTTTCACCCGGTCAGTATGAACCGGTCGGTTGGAACTTGGTGCGATCGGTTGGATCTTGGTGCCGACCGGTTGGATCTTGGAGTGGACTGGGTGAGGAGATCGGTTGGAGCTTCGAGTCTTGGCTGTTGAAATTCAGCTACAGGTGAACCGATCGGGTGAAGGTCACCCGAATGGTTGGAAATCAGCTTCGAATTTCCGGAGACTTTGAGCTTTTGACCCGGTCACTGAACCGACCGGGTGACTTCTCGTGAGTTACAAGCTCCGCCCGGGTGGTGCATGCATGCATCACCCGAACGGTTGGAGATGACCAACCGATTGGGTGAGGGGTTGAAAGATGCAATCTTCGTCGTTTGACCCCCTGGATCACGCGTGACTCCTCCCGTTGCTCCGGGGACACATGATATCATCGTTTTACGCCCCCAAATGCCAAAAAACTCCTGCAAAACACGGAAAACACGGAAAAGTGAAAGAAAACAAGAAAACACAAGAAAACACAAGAAAACAATTAAATGACGGCGGTAAATACGGAAAAACACGGAAGATAACGCACGTAAATATATGAAATATAAACGCACGTCAAATGCGAATAAGAGATGAAAGCGGGGCTTCAGATATTCTAGTGATGCGTGAATCTTGGTGTATTTCCAATGAAAGCATACGAGATACTATTCTACATATTCAGTTTCAATTAGCTTCATGCATTCGCACTAGAGAGACCATCAAAAGAATATTTTCAGGTACTTATAAGGATTAGGATTAGGAAATTCTCTAAGTAGCTTTGTGAGAGAGGTGAAAGCATAAGATAAAACATTACATGGAATATATCTAGCAAAAGATAGAGAAGAAAATAGAGAAATAAAAATAGAAGAAAGAAATAAAAGAAAAACATGCACGCAATGTGATGCATGAACACACATAAACGGAAAATAAGATGGAAAAAACAAAAAAGATGATGCAAAAATTTGAAAACATTCTAAAAATCCTAAAATAAAGAAAAAATGCAACTAAATGGCATGGAAATGCACTCCCCCAAGCTTAAACTTCACATTGTCCTCAATGTGATCATAAAAAGAGAAAAGTAAGGAACAATGATAAATATGAGGGGGTGAATGAAAAATGATGAAATGAATGACATGAAATCCTAATGCAACTACATGCACATGCAATGATGTATGAGAGCGCTTTCACCCAAGCTTATGCCAAACAATCCTATTCAAATGACTTGATCAAAAAGGTCACGGCTTCACTAAGCGGGATCAAGTCAAATGAATAAGAAAGTGAGTATTTCACTTGAAAGAGATGCTCGATGGTGGTTAGAAAAATGGCGGGACATATCAAAATATGAAGAGGGGAATTAATAAAAATAATGGGTTCGGGGTGTAAAAGATTTTTGTGGCCGTCATAAGAGGTGTTATTTATTCACGCTAATCTATACGGGCCTCTCGATGTCGAGAGGATTTGTGTTTATTAAAAGCATAAAATACTACACTACTGGATTGATATCACCTATAGCAAAAGGTAGATCCAGAATCTTTGCCGGTGCAGGTAGCTGATCTATCTGCACTTTCTGTGGCTCCGCCAGGTGCGTATCTCCACGGGCTTCATCAGATTCCAGCAATGTGGCTCCCAACATCTCACCAAGGACTCCACCTGTACCCTGCAAGAGATGAGCCGCATCAATCTGATGTGGATAATTTTCCCCCAAAATAAATGTATTCAAGAGAGGGTCATCAACAATAGTATTTAAAATAAAAAATGGTTGACAAAACTTCCCTGGAAATAAATATCTACTCTGATGCACCACGTCGATCAACTCCTCGTTGTTTTCCTCTGGTTCCTTAAGTAACTCTGGCATAATGGAGTGGGTCTCGTCAGGATGCTCCTCATCATCGTCAGACTCATCCTAGCGCACCTCCTGATCATATTCAACATCATCCATGTGTGCTAACTCCTCGCTCTCCTCCTCGTATACGTCCCATTGTACTTCTTGATCATATGTATGTGTATCCTGTAAAAGGTGCAATGAGTCATCGAAATCTGAATCATAATAAACATCATACACAGGAGGAGAATCAAATGTAAAGGGCGAGGGGGTCAATAGATCTCCCTGAAGGGGGCAGTAAGCTCTGGTGGGTGGTTCTCAGAGTCAGTGGAAGGGCGAGGTGGCTGTAGAAGCTCTGAAAGAGGAGGGTGATGCTCGGGATCCTCATGAATGGCTGTGTCCTCGTCCCGACGCACGACCTCCTCGGTGAAAGTCTCTGGCTCTGCATGCAATATGTAAAATAAATATAGCTCGGCCTCCTCGCGATGCACTGCTTCGGCCTCCTCCTTGGGTTCCTCTGGTATGGTAGGCAAAGTGAATTTCATCCTCTCCTTTCTACGCCTATGTCTTCGTTTCTGTTCCGAAACTTGAGGCACTGGATGGTGTGGCTTGGCCCTCTCAAAAGTAGGTGCATGTGGCTCTATGGGCTCCTGTATCTCGGCCACGGTATAAAAGTAGGTCTTGTGCCCCTCAACTAGAGCGCAGACTCCATCATTAATTGTACCTGTGGAAGAGATACGATGAGTAATAAACTTTTGAAATCCAAGCTCAAAAGGGTCACCTGCCGTTATCGTTAATGGACCTGTGCATAAAACTGCGTCCATGATGCTTCTCAATAAGTCCATATATGTGTCCTCCTCTGACAGCTCAGATGTCTCTATTCGTGGAGTGTTAATGGTATAAAGGTGGATATGATCACCTTCAAGTGAAGCATACACTCCATCCATGATAGTACCTGCATCAGAGACATTAGCTATAACAAAATCGATGAATGCTTGGTCGGATGGTTTACCTACCGTAACGGTTAGCGAACCGGTAGATCGAGCATCATATATCATTTGCTCCAATGTTGCTGCCAACTGCATATCACTAAACTTTCCCACTTGCATTCTCTTCATAAACTCGCGTGAGGGTCCCTTTAGTCTTCTAGCAAAGATATCAAGTAGCATGGAACCATCCCACTCATGGTCTGACTCCATATGGAACATGCCTAATATTCTTTCGAACTTGCACAATGCTTCTCTGAAGGACTCTCCATCAGCCTGATAGAATGTAGCGAGGTTTATATAGGACCGTATGGAACCCGGTCGCGTCTTTGAAAGTACCATTGATGCATCAACTGTACCTGATCAAGAAAAAATAGACAACCTGGAAAAGACGTCAGTTGTACAAAGAGAGATAAAGATAATAGTAATAGTAGGTGGTGGGGAAAAATCTCTCTGTTTTATTTATTTATTAAATTTTTTTTATTGTTTTGGATTTTTTACGCAAGTTAATTAACCTAATTGTGGTAAATAGATAATATGGCAGAACGCCTCCCCGGCAACGGCGCCATAAACTTGATGCGTCCGGAATGTAACCCTAGAGCGACCTAGCTATGGCACGAATTACACGGAGATAAATCCCCGGCAACGGTGCCATAAATTTGATGCGTCCGGAACCAACTCCGAAACGATGTCGTTTACCGCAAGCGCACGGTATAGTGGCAAGCGGGTATCGAACACGGGGAAGCGGTGCTATACTACATATATACTTCTAGGTTGAGTTAGACTTGCGGGTTTATTGGTGGATGTGGATTGTGGAGTTTCGTAATGGTGATGGATGAGAAAGTCGTGTCACTCGATGTCGCAAATATGGGGTTCCACACAAAGAAAGAAAGAAATAAAATATAAAATATTAGGGCTTTAGGACTCGTCGCTAGGACCGTCGAATGTCGACGCTAGGTTAGGACTCTTACGTTGCGTTGGTTTTATTGGGGATTGTAGCATCTATGAAGTGAATTCATGCACCTGGGCATCATGAATCTAACGTACCGTATTAACCCGGCTCTCGCGATAGGCGCATACGATACGTGCATTAAGGATCTACAATGTTCTCACCACTCTTGTGGTTCGAACGCTCTTAACTCATACCACTCTCATGGGTTAGAACTTCGAAGTATTTTAGTGGCTCTTATTGACACAATGGCGGTAGCCGTCAATTAGTTATATAGTTCGTCGGTGGATCCCCTCAAGGCACGAGCCGGGCATGGTCACGTACCTCGGTTGAATCCACTAACTCCCTAATTAAATCCATAGGATACTCCTTAAGCTAATCGATTCCACCGACCGTGGGCACGATCTCAGTATGAGTTCTCTTAGGGATGTTGATAGATCAACCAAAATACAACCCCATTTATATCCAACGCATCATAAAAATCCTATCTTTGCATCTAAGTCCTAAGATCTATGGGCTAATCCCTTGCCCTAGAAAAGACTACTCAAGCATAGCAATATCAATAGATAATATAGCGCACAAAGATTTCATTGCATGCATCAAGAATTGATAAACAATAATAAATCACAAAGAAAAAAATAATAGTATTATAAAGGGGCAAAAATACTTATCTTGATACAAAGGAGGGGCCTAAGGCATAGCCAAACTCCCCAAAAGACCGTCTCCACAAAAGTCTAAGAAAGATCTAAAAATTCTCTTCTAAAAAGTCAACAAAAATCTCCCCCCAAAAAAAAATCCATACAGAACTCTGTACCGAACCCACCATGGCGGCTGCTCCATATTCCCTTCAGAAACCCTCGCCAAACAACTCAAAATCATGATCTGGGCCTTGGGCCCATGACGACTCGGTCGAGTACAAAGATGCTCGGTCGAGTCGGATACGTCACCTAAATGTTTGCTCGGGTCAAGTGAGGCTTGCTCGGTCGAGTAGTCCGGCTGCTCGGTCGAGTAGTTCGGCTGCTCGGTCGAGGAGCCCTCCTGCTCGGTCGGATTGCACAGGGAATTCAAGCTTCTACAAAAATGTCGCTCTGCCAACCCAGACCAAGTACGCATCTGCTCGGTCGAGTATGCAGATGCTAAGTCGAGCAGTCGATTGCTCGGTTGAGTAGTGGACCGAGCAGTGGTCAAACAACAGCTTTTTAGAGCTCTGCTCGGTCGAACAATCGAATGCTTGGTCGAGCAGTGGTCAGACAGTTCCATAGAAGAGATTTCAGCAGATTTCTCAGATTTTTCAGCCTGCTCGGTCGAGCAGATTGCTCTGCTCGGTCGAGTAGCTGTCAGACACAGTTCAGCAGAATTTCAGCACTGCACCATCATCTTGCAGAAATTCCACAGGGCTCATCCGACCTCTGATTGGTGCGTTCTTGGTGGCGTTGGAACCGTCTTGAAGTCTACTACCTGGGAAAAATATCATGGTACTGATAGACGCATCTTCCAATTGGTCGTATGTGTGCCTCCTGTCCACCCGCAACGTAGCCTTTACAAAGCTACTGGCACAAATCATTAAGTTACGGGCACATTTCCCAGACAACCAGATCAAGAAATTGCGTATGGATAACGCTGAGGAATTCACATCACAAGACTTCCTAGACTACTGCCAAGCAACTGGCATTGAAGTTCAACATCCTGCAGCTCATGTTCACACCCAGAATGGGTTAGCCGAATCTCTTATAAAGAGACTACAATGGATTGCTCGTCCATTGTTGATGCAATGCCAGTTGTCGGTGAATGCGTGGGGACATTCCATCTTGCATGCTTCATCGCTAATAAGATTACGACCGTCAGGAAGTCAATCTTATTCTCCAATGCAACTCGCATATGGGAGTCCACCAGATATCTCTCACCTAAGGATATTCGGATGCGCTGTCTATGTCCCCATAGAACCACCGCAGAGGACCAAGATGGGTCCCCAACGAAGACTGGGTATCTACATTGGATTCGACCCACCATTGATCATTAGATACCTGGAACCCCTAACGGGGACGCCTTTAAGGCACGTCTAGCAGACTGTGAGTTTGACGAAAGTACTTTTACCAAATTAGGCATTAACACAAAGAAGCCAGAAGCTTCAAAGACTATTTCATGGGACACCAAAACTTTATCCCATTTTGATCCGCATACAAACCAATGTGAAGATGAGATACTGAATATCCTACAAATACAGAACACAGCTCACATTTTACCGGACAAATTTAATGACAACCAGAAGATTGTCAGATCACACATCCCTGCTGCAAACACGGCAGCTAGGATTGAAATGCCCAAAGATGGATGCAATCCACTTGCAGCAGAAGCAGCCGTACATGAACAAAAGAGAGGACGACCCCCAGGCTCCAAAGATAAAAACCCTCGAAAGAGGAAAAATCCTGGAGCAATGATAACGATACCACCACCGGATGATGAGCTCAGCCCAGATACCTCTCCCCTCCTAAAAATCCCTGAAGAGGAAAATATAGGAGAAATATCATTAAACTATGTATGTACTGGGGAGGTACTGGACAGAAAAAGCACAATCATCGATGATAACTTCGCGCTCATTATTTCCAATCACGTCACTGAATACGACGATGAGACCGATCCACGCTCTCTAACAGAATGTAAACGCAGAGAGGATTGGCCAAAGTGGAACAAGGCAATAGGAGTAGAGCTGGACTCACTCTCGAAGCACAAATTTTTTGGAGCTGTAGTCCTAACACCAAAGGGTGTTAAACCTGTGGGATATAAATGGGTATTCGTAATAAAAAGAAACGAAAATAATGAGATCGTACGCTACAAAGCGCGCCTTGTTGCACAAGGCTTTTCTCAAAGACCAGGAATAGACTATGATAATACATATTCCCCGGTCATGGATGCGATCACTTTCCGTTTCATTATTAGCCTAACTACTACGGAAGGTCTGGATATGCAGCTCATGGACGTTGTGACTGCATACCTATATGGAAATATAGATAAGGATATCTATATGAGACTTCCGAACGGATATAAACTACCGATGAAAATGACAGAAAGACCTCGGGACATCTATTCTATCAAACTCCAAAGATCACTGAATGGTCTTAAATAGTCGTGGAGAATGTGGAATAACAGACTCAGTGAATTACTAGTGCAACAAGGATTCACAACTAATGAAGTCTGCCCTTGCATCTTTATAAGAGCAAAGGGAACATGATTCGTAATTATCGTCGTCTACGTAGACGACTTAAACCTCATCGAATCTCCTGAAGAGATAACTAAGATATCCAAGAGACTCACACAGACTTTTGAGATAAAAGACCTTGGCAAAACGAAGTTCTGCCTAGGCTTACAAATCGAACACCTAAGCAGAGGAATCCTGTTACACCAATCCACATATACAAAGAAGTTGCTAAAAACTTCCTTATGGACAAATGTCATCCGCTTAGTACACCAATGGTCGTCAGATCATTGGATGTTAATACGGACCCCTTCCGGCCGCTGGAAGAGGGGGAGGAAGCACGGGGTCCCGAAGTACCCTACCTGAGTGCAATTGGAGCACTCCTATACCTGGCAAACTGCACACGTCTCGATATAGAGTTCGCAGTTAATCTACTAGCCAGATACAGTTCAGCGCCCTCAAAGCGCCACTGGAACGGAGGGAAGCACCTTCTGTGCTACCTCCAAGGGTCAGTTGACCTAGGACTATACTTCAAGAAAGATGCATCCTCCAACTTAGTTGGTTATGCAGATGCAAGATACAGGTCTGACCAGCACACCGCAAAGTCCCAGACCGGCTTCGTTTTCACCTATGGTGGAACAGCCATCTCATGGAGATCTGTGAAGCAGACTTCAACAGCAACCTCATCCAACCACTCCGAGGTCATTGCGATACACCTCTAAGTAGATCTTGAGTCTAACTCTGCTATGACAATTCTGCTTCTAGAGATGGAAAAATAAATGGGGCACGTCAACGCGTAACCCAGTAGGATTTCTAACTAAGCTAGGTAGGACCCAGTTTAGAACTTGACTACCTATCTAACGAGGGTGGTCTGAAAACGTAAGGTCCCAGTGTATATAAAAGAATTCACAATATTACATGCAAGCATTAAAGGGAAACTTGGAAACATGCATAAGTAATTACATTATGACATGCAAGGGCAGAAAGTAAACAGAAGAACATGTTGACCTGCAATAGTAACTTTAAAGTAAAAAGTGGAATAGCTCAGCATGAGTTAAAAGCACTAAAGTAACAGAGGAACAAGTAAACATGAGATAACAGCATTTAAGTTTGAAAGACAATTACTTTATGTTATCAACTTACATGATTGGGAACCCGTGTAAATAATAGGATACTTAAGGAGCTGGACTTTACCCATGGTGGGTGAAAAAGTGGTATCGCAACCAACGACACGAGCACTGGAGGGGCCTCTTGTAACTCATCAGAAGGGAGTGAGAAATCTCGGGGTTTTAGTGAAAAACAGAGCAAACCATCATTTTCAGTCACGGTGCATCATGAGTACACCACCGGCCTCCCTAACTCTGCCCACTCCCCCTGCCTACTCACGGGAGTTCAAGTGAGAATCAAGCTATGTCCACACTTAGCCAACTCATTCGCTCAGGAGTGCAAGTGGGAGTCTCAGTTGTGTCTGCTCCTTAAGACCTATTTCTTACACGTATCCCCCCCAGAACCCACATCTAGAGCTTCACCCATTTTAGAATGGACTAAAGACTCCAGATTCTTCATCTAATCTCACACTTGTTTCATCATTTCATGATTTCATTTTAGTGGTCTTAAGACCACTTTCATATTTCATATGGCTATCCTCTCATATCCATTCATTATCACGTACTCTTCCAATTTCATTTGAAAATCACGAAGTAACCATATGCTTTCTTTATTCCCAATATTGACATGCAACATAAACTTGGTATATTCTCATATAAGCATACTAACATAGAGTATACTAATATGAGCACATGAAGCATAACATGGCATGTTAACAAGTAACATTACACATGTAGCATAACATGGCATAACTAACATACGGAAATTATTTAGCACTTAAGACATCATGAAAGTGTTAACCAGGTGAGAAGCAATTGGGAACAAAGGCAAACCTGTCTGATTTTTCAGCAGAGTTGCAGAAACACATCTGAATCAGGGGTCTATACTCAAAATTAGCCCCAAATTTCTAAATGAAATTTGTAAAGCATGAAGTCAAGGTTCTACACACCAAAATTCAGCAATTTACGACATCAACAGTTTCAGAAACAGAATTTTATGTATAGGTGTATCGGCTGTCCAAAATTGGCAGAAACTTGAGCTGGGGAAAACACCCAATATCAACATGCTACAGTTGAAATCCTGAACCATGCTCAACACAACAAATATAGTTACTGAATTTATGGTTCCAAATTGTCCAAGATCATAGGGTTTGGAGTTCTGTAGTAGGAGTTATGTCATTTTTACCACCGTGTGGTAAAATCTGTCTAAAACTGACACTATGTAGCAAATCATCTATTTACACCTATCTACAGTCAAAACTAGGCTTTGCTTTCTCTTAAGAGTTGTATTTGACTTCATTACCTTTCCGAAACATCTTGGATCATTAAATTTGAAGTTTTCTACTACGTGTTATGAATTTTTGAATATTTAGGACATATGCTGAAATAAAACACATCAGCAAAATGGGAAGATTAGGCCACACGGCCGTATGGTTTATTCCATACAATTGTATGAAGTTTAAGTCATACGAACGTATGAGATTTGGATTGGATAAAGGCCATACGGCCGTGTAGATTTTATGGTGCGACCATACGATTGTATTAAATACTCAAGCTTCAAATGTGACACGGTCGTATGGTTTTGGCCATACGGCTGTGTGGAATTAACTTCCTCTACGAGGTCGTTCTTACGACCGTATAATGCTGACGGCCACCACACGGTCGTATGGAAAGGACCATACGGCCGTATGGTTTCGTCTACTGTCAAATTCAATAACGACGAACTCCAAAACCCTACGCGATTCCAATTGAACCCTATCTAACTTAGTTAGAACCATACCTTCAATAGTCCACCTATAGTTCTGGGGCCCTTCTTCTCCTTGAAGACCATCTGAAAGCTCAGTCCACTCTCTTCTCCTTCCTCTCCAATGGATTAATTGAACTAGGGTTTGGGTGCTTGTTAGGGTTGGTAGAAGAAGGATGAGGAAGAGGGTTTCTGGCATGGGTGAGGAAGGGAGAAGAGCTAGGGTTGCTGGGTTGTTGGGGAATTTGTTGGAGGAAGAAGGAGGAGGGATGAAGCTCCATGGTGGCTGTGTGAAGGGAAAAGAGAATGGATGGTTGATGGGTTCCTTGCGTGAAGGAACGAGAGGGTGACTGAGTTCTCTTCTTCCCTTTTCTTTTCTTTTTTTAAAAATTAATCAGCAAGTCTTAGCACCATCATCCCCTTCTTATAGCATGCCATGTGTGATGGGGTTGTTAGGGATTAAGGAAGGGTTAGCACCTCAAGAGGAGGAGGTGTCCTCTTTTTAAAACTTTTGGTTTTTGGGTATCATTGGGTATTAAGGAAAATAGAAATACATACCATAATACCATCTATCCCTTTACTTACTATGTATATCATTCAACACATGGTATTTTAATATCAAATAATGTTTCCTAAAATTATTAAAATAATAATTCCATTCAAAAGAAAAATTCTTAAAATTACACATTATTAAAATTCATATTAACACAAACAAGTATCCCTATATAATACTCGTATATGGGAGTACAAGGTATTACATGTATTCTTTTAAAGTCTTCAGGAGTTTTCCTCTATTTGGAGCATTGTGATATGTCCTTTCATCATTGAGGACATCCACTTCTGCTGCTGGTGGATTGCATCCATTATTTTTGGTATGTCAATCCTATCTGGATTTTTAGCAACAATGATGTATGATTTTGACAATATTTGGATTGTTAACTACTCCGTCCTATGAATTTTTAACAATTTCATAATTGTGGAGGATCTTCAGGATCTCATCATAATTCATAATTCTCAGATCATAGATTTTGGTATTCTAATATGGTTAACTATGATCTAATCTCTGGAATGATTGTGACATCCACGTTGAACCTAGTACTGTGAAATTAAAGAGTTCCGGATGTGAAGGATCTTCAGGATCTCATTATCATTATCGAATCATTAAATAGGGGGCCATCAATGTACAATCTTATGAGATGTGCTTTTAAATGCTTCACCTGTTTGCAGTGCATTTTGATGGTCTATAGTGGTGCTATGGGCATGTGAACCATCAAGGTACAATATATAAGATGTGTCTAAATGCCTTCTCCGTTTGGAGTTCTCTGAAACTATTTATCTTGGGTGATCAGGCCCTGATAAATGGGTTCAAAGGTGGCATTTTGATAGTCTGCAATGTAATTGCATGTCCCCATGAAGTCACCGGCAACTGTATTTTTGAGTAATCCGTTTGAATTAACTTAATGATTTACCCATATGATCCATTTTGGGTGTGAACACAATCTTCAGGATGCAGTTTGCAAATTATTGTTGATTTCCCAGTGTTATCCAATTTACCTACCATTTAATAATGTGTTCTCTTTGCTTTGAGAAGGCTGGACTGCGATTGGATAATATGATTACTCATGATCGTTTTTAGAGGATATATGGATGAGTACACTAAGGTACTTCATCGGTGCTTTGTAGGAGTGGATAAGTCCATATTAATCCCCCAATTACTCTCAAGAGACCTAAAGATCTTATTATTTTATGTCGATATAACATATCTTATGAAATTCATTTGAGGAATTCTTGAGAGTCAATGTACACGTGTAGTGGAGATGACCGCGTAATCATTTTTCCCTTTGAATGGGACAATGAAAGCTAACGATGAATCTTTGTATTCTTCGGGTTATAATTATAGGATTGGGATGTGGTGTATTGCATCATCATCGATCCAGGGTGGCATATCATGTCATACCAAAGTTAAAACTTGGACGATTCTATGCACTTCAGGTGTTCATTTGCTTCCCCATTTTGAATTTATATAGGACTTTTTGAAAGTCCATTTGAATGCTCAAGTATGGTCTTTAGGCCATTATTTCTTGAGTCATTCTGAAGGGATTTTGTTTTGACAAATATCCATTGAAACTTGGTAAGTTTCTTTTTCAGAGCATATTGGGCATCCTCATACAGATGCTAAAAACTAAGCATGAAATCTGCAGTATAAAATGAATGTATAAAGAGCATAAACATATATATACTGGCATAATATGATTATTCATTCATGACAGTTACTAAAAAGAATACATGCTAGCAAAAGCAGTTATAAAGTAAAGAGTAATTTTTTCTATTATATTTATTTTGCTAAATAGATAAAAGAGAGCATCAATCTAGGAGGTCGTCATTCGTAAAGTCCTCAACGGTGCACCAAGTTAGAGACTGGACTTGATTCTCTACCAGATTTGCTCAGAAGTAAACTTCAGGCTTGCTTGATACAAATCTTGAAGGTGGCGTGGAGTTCGACATATCCTGAACCAATGTCCAGTCATGCCACATCTGTGGCAGTTGTCCTCCCAGTCTTTATTGGGAGCAAATGTCTGGTCAGTGTTATTTTTTCTCTATGTAAATTTCTCCTTCCCCTCATTATTGTTTTGTTGTGGGGATCTCTTGCATGCTTCTTCATTGATTTACCCTTCGGAGGTTTACTCTTATGCTTGTTCGTTTGCTTCTGGGAAAAAACTGTGTGTGCTTATAGGGCAGGAGCAGTGCCAGCAGGGCACAGGTTATGGGTAGCCAGTAAGAGCTATTTGTTCTGTTCTGCCAACAGAAGGCAAGAGAGGAGCTTTGAGTATTTCATGAATTTACGTTCATGATATTGCTGCATGATGATGACATCCTTCTCATGGAAGGATGTGAAGGATTTCTCCTGCATGGGTGTCTCCATGACTTCTTCACCACACAACTTCAGGCGTGAGGTGATACTAAATAATGTCGAGTTATACTCGGCTATGGACTTGAAGGCCTGAAGTCAGATATTTTCCCATTTATAACGTGCTTGGAGAATGATACCATCTTTTTGATGTTTATACCACTCCTCGAGTGCAGTCCATAACTTATATGAGTCTTCCATAGTCAAGTATTCGGCCTTCGGGGTCCGATCAATGTGGCATCTGATATAGATAATGGCTTTCGCCTTACCTGTATCACTTACTTTAGCGTCATCAGTGATAGCAAGACTGAAGCCTTGTGAGCGCAAGTGAAACTTTATGTCCAGTTGCCAGCTCAGAGACTATTATGTGGAATACCGCCGTGTTCCTGGAGGAACCAGATGGGTGTATGTTGGAAACAACAACAAACTGGAAGTAAAGGGAGTCGGTACGTGCAAATTGGAATTGCACGAAGGACGGACCTTACTATTGCATGATGTCTTGCATACTCCAGAAATAAGGCAGAATTTAGTCTCGGTAATATCCTTAGCAAGATTTGGATTTAATTTGTTGTTTGAATAACATGGTCTGAATATAAGTTTGTGTAAAGAATAGTATGGATCTGGTACTTATGTTAATGGTTTGGCAATTCCTAATACAAATAATTGTTCTTCTGGTTATATGTTAACCTCATCTTCATCACTGCTTCTACTAATGCAACATTATTATGGCATGCTAGACTAGGTCACATAGGAAAAGCCAGGATAGAACGCTTGGCTAAAGAGGTCTTTTGGGATCTCTCACCAAAATAGAAATTCGTACTTGTGAACCATGTTTAGCAGGCAAAGCAACTAGGAAACCATTTGTAAAGGCAATGCGAGCTGAACTCTATTACAACTAATTCACTCTAACATTTGTGGACCCATGAGTGTGAGGGCTAGGCATGGTGCCTCATATTTCATTACATTTATAGATGATTGTTCTCGGTTTGGAAAGGTATATCTCATATCCCTTAAATCCGAAGCATTAGAGTGCTTCAGATTATTTCTTAACGAAGTTGAGAATCAATTGGATAAAAAGGTTAAAACCTTGAGGACAGACCGAGGGAGGGAATATCTGTCAGATTACTTTAAAGATCTATGTAATGAAAAAGGAATTCTAAGACAGCTTATTACTCCTTATACACCTCAGCAAAATGGTGTTGCTGAGAGAAGGAATAGAACTCTCTTAGAAATGGTTCGATGCATGATGTCACAAGCAAACTTACCAATTAAGTATTGGGGAGATGCATTGTTGACATCAGCACATGTTTTGAATCTAGTACCCTCCAAATCGATTCATACAACCCCATATGAACTCTGGACTGGTAGAAGTCCAAATTTGAGTTTCTTAAAGACATGAGGATGTGCAGTTTATGTACATAACACTTCTCATATGCATGAGAAGTTGGGACCCAGAGGAAAGAAGAGTATATTCATAAGATACTCTGAACACTAAAAGGGTTATGTTTTCTTGGGTGAGCAAGAAGACGGTACTGTCACAGAATATGAATCAAGGGATGCCACGTTTATAGAGGATATGTTCCCTAAATAAGGCGAAGTCAGAAATGAAGATGATCTCCATGAGTTGGAAGATCCAGACTTCGTGAGTATTAGGTCATTTGAAGTACAAGAGAATACTTCTCAAGTCCCTGAGATTACTGTGAGCGGTGTGTCTAAAAGAGAAGTAATTCAGAATTCTCAGCTTGATGAGTAAGTTGGGAGAGGCAAAAGGGTTAAGGTTCCCCGACAAAGAGTTGAAATCGAAGGGGAAGCCTTAATTACTATACCTCAAGATGAAAAAGAACCTCAGAGTGTAGAAGAAGCTTTATCTCGTCATGATCGAGATTATTGGAAGAAAGATATAAGGAAGAAATGGATTCCATGAAAGTCAACCAAGTTTGGGAACTGATTAACTTACCACCAAATCAAAAAACCATTGGGAATAAGTGGATTCTCAAAATAAAGAGAAAGGCGGATGGATCCATTGAAGGACATAAGGCTCGGCCGGTGGCAAAGGGATATACCCAAAAGGAAGGTATAGATTACGAAGAAACCTTTTCACAAGTTGTTAAATTTGCCTCTATTTGCCTGATACTAGCTTTAGTTGCTCACATGAATTTAGAACTTCACCAATGGATGTCAAGACGGCATTCCTAAATAGTGAACTAGATGAGGGAATCTACATGGATCAACCAATAGGTTTCATTATCAAAGGCCAAGAAAATAAAGTCGGTAAATTACAGAAATCTATATATGGCCTTAAACAAGTTTCTAGGCAATGGAACCAGAGGTTTCATAGAGTTGTCACCTCATTTGGTTTCGAGATGATCGAAGAAGATCATTGTGTTTATATGCAGCAACATAAAAACAAATTTGTCATCTTGACATTATACGTAGATGACATTTTGTTAGATAGTAACGATATGTAATTTCTGATAACCATAAAAGAATGGTTATCATCGAACTTTGAAATGAAAGACATGGGAGAAGAAGATTTTATACTTGGTGTAAAAATCCGAAGAGATCGTTCTAAGAGATTTCTTGCATTGTCGCAAGAAACATATATTAATAAAGTGTTAGAACGATTCAATATGTTTTACTGTAATCCAGTTGAAACTTCAACATCGAAAGGCAATCACCTAAGTCTAGATGATTGTCCTTTTACAACAGATGCAAGGAACAAAATGGCAAGAGTGCCATAAGCAAGTACAGTGGGTAGCTTAATGTACGCTATGTTGTTTACAAGGCCAGACATATGTCATGCAGTAGGATTGGTAAGTCGATATCAGTCGAATCCTAGACCTGAGCAATGGAAGGTTGTAAAGAGGATCATGAGATATTGGAAGGGCACAGCCAACTAAAGTTTGTGTTACGAAGGTTTCTCCACCAAACTGTAAGGCTACACAGATGCTAACTATGGGGGAGATGTAGAAGAGAGGGAGTCTACATCAGGATATGTTTTCTTGCTTGGGGATAGTGCCATATCATGGTGCAGCAAGAAACAAACTTATGTAGCTCTATCAACCATGGAAGCAGAATTTGTTGCTGCTTCATTAGGAGTTCAGGAAGCTATTTGGTTACGATAGTTTCTAGAGAATTTAGGTGTAAAGCAAGAACCAGTTGTTGTCTACTGTGATAATCAAGCTGCGATAGCTTACACCAAGGACCCAAGATACCACAGTCGTACCAAACATATCGACATACGATACCATTTTATGAGAGATATTGTGGCTGAGAAGATAGTTTCTATCAAGTATATATCTACGCACAAAATGGTTGCTGATCCTCTTACTAAACCCATTCCTAGAGATGCTTTTTTGAGACATGTAAAAGCTCTAGGATTGCGTAGAAATTGAAATATACTTGTGTATGTACGCTGTTATATATACTGATATTTTTCAATAAAATATTTATTTCATTCATTGTGTTGGATGATATGTGTTTGCCCAAAAATGTTATTTATTAACACATAAAAAGAGTACATAAGAAAAAGTATGTCAAATAGGCATAGAGATTGGCCTTCTCACACAGGCAATCGCCTCTAACTTTCTAGGTGAACGGGCAGGGCTGAGACTAAATCCTCTATAAAAGTCGCCATGAATAAGTTTCAAGATGAGGTCATTTTATATACACAAATAATGACCGAGATGAACAATTTCCCCAAAGTTCATCTAATCCTATTTATGAGCCAGACACGAATTCTTAAAGCAATTGATTGCTATAGAATTCAGTGTTAAATGTATGAGTACATTTAACATGGAGTCTGAACGGTGTTGTGTTGAATTACTCCAATGACATACGCAATACACTATTGCATGTGATTCATACCACATGTGTTGGAGTCGACCATAATGGGAAGTGAGAAAGTGGATCCCTACTTCTGCACTGTGTGAGTCTCAGGAGGATTGGGTTCCTCCCTATATCCTTTTACTATTGACTAATATTCAAAGTCTCAATCTTGGTGATAGCTACTTTAGCATATTCCTTATGGCCACGAGTGATTCGGTCTAAAGGGTATGTCTAGGATAGCGACTGTGATGTGACTTAGAATACTGAGTCCAAAGGAATGGCTAAGTTTGGTGATATCAGGAGTGATGATCTCACTGGCCGGCCAATCTGTGTGATTAAGAGACATCAATGGGAATGTGTTTAAGTATGTCCTCAAGAGTAAATAAACTAGACCTGGGGTATTATAAGCGACATATGTACTTTAGAGGATTGATTACATAGAGGGTAGCTGTGTATCTCTAACCAGTGCACAACAAGGTTACATGTGTTCGCTTATGGGTCACACGACCAAGTTACCAAGTATGAATTCCTCTTTTCGTGTTGTTTTTCTAACAACAATCCCATCATGTGCAAATGAAAGATGTTGGAATTGGGTATGCCCATGACGGGTTTAACCCAAGGGAAAAATAGTAATTATAGTATTATTAAAGGGGTTATATGTAAATTGAATTATCAATGGTGGATAATTGCAATTTACAAAAGTTCAGGGTTCCCAATGCAAATTTGTTTTGTAACTACCTTTACGTTATTTTGTTACCGTTAAGTTTTCAACGGTAGAAAAATGCATTCTTAATCCCTATATAATTCCCCATAGGCAGAGAGAAAAATCAATCAACCAATCTACAAAACTCTCTCCTCCCTCACAATGCATACACAAAGAAGAAGAAGAAGACGCGGTATCTTGGTGGTGAAAACTCGTTCGGTTTCCTTCTGTGATTCCAAACACGATCCATCGCGCTCCTCTATTCCACTGGATTTCAGGTGATGCTCTCGTCTCTCTGCGTTGATGGAAATCTAACACGTGAAAAGCAAAATGGTGATAAACTAGCCAATCCAAAAACAAACGAAGCGAATAATATATATCACAGGTAATTAATATACAACAAGCATATAAAATTTGCATCAAAGACATTTAGATATGCTTCAGGCATTAATAATGTGTCACATGTGTAGTGACCCTGTGCTATGAGGAACAAACACTAGAGGGGGGGTGAATAGTATTTTATAGAATTATAAGGAATTTAAGCCAAATAAAACCCTAATTAACCAACAAATGCGGAATGAAAGAAGTGATCAACAACACAAGCAAGAATGCAGTGCTAACATGCAATGTACCCTGGTTCGGTGCCACCCAAGTCTCCCCGACTTGTTACAGGTGCCCTAATCCAGCAACACCCGGATCCCCTCCGGATACTCAAGTAAAACCACTAGAGCTTCCTTTAGCCCACTTGCAGAAACCCCACAAGTGCAATCGACCTACAATCGAGGTCCATGTATCCCACAACCAGGGAATACGTAAATACCTTAATCCCACAACTAGGGACTAATAACACTCTCACAAACCGAGAGCAAAACTAAAATCTTGACTCCCACAACTTGGGATCAAGCCAACCCTCTCAACAACCGAGAGTATACAACAATTTGTATGTATAGAGAATGAAATGTAATGCTCTTACCATAAAATCCTATGCCTTGAGAAATACTTACCAATATAGGGCAAGAATGGATTTTGAGGAAGTAGTTAGCACCAAACCCTAGCTCCACCAAGATGGGCAGCAATAGATGGCTAGGGTGAAGTTGGTGACTTTGATTCAAGCTCTTAGCTTGAGTAGCTCACAAAGAATGAGAATCTCTCTTAAGGAATTAGGGCTCAAAGAGTAAGGGAGAGATTCTTGTGAGATGAGAGAGCTTAAAATGGAGTTGAATGGCTCTTCTCTTGGATGTGAAAATGTCTCTAAAATCAACCTTGAATTCCTGGTTTGAAGCAACTCAAACTTATATAGAGAAGAGACAAAACGGTCATAAAAATCGTGGCATTAAATGCCCAACGGCTCTATTTCTGAAGCTGCTTAATCGGTCTAAGAAGGATCACTGACCGATTAGTTTTGCAACTAGTCGGTCGGTGAACCTTCTTGGACCGACTGGATGGTTGACAGAGAAGATGTTGAAATCATGGGTAAGCACTAATCGGTCTAAGAAGGATCACTGACCGATTAGTTTTGAAACTAGTCGGTCTAAGAAGGATCATCAACCGACTAGATTGACAACTAGTCGGTCGGTGAACCTTCTTGGACCGACTAGATTGACTTTTAATCGATTAACCATCCTTCTTGAACCAACTAACTGGTCAACAGTACAAAGGATGAATTAACAAGTATGGCTAGTCGGTTCAAGAAGGATTTCCAACCGACTAGATCGTCATCTAGTCGGTTGGTTCTTCTACTTGAACCAACTAAGATGCACATGAAGCCAAGAAATGAAGCGAAAAGCTTCGGGAAAGTTTCCAAGGGCTTCTAAGGCAATCCTATAGATAAGATATGATAGTTAAGAAAATTTCTAGGCAAGTACTACTCAAGGCTTAACATTCTACTAAATCGAAGCTAGATGACATGAAAGTAAACACGACAAACCGTCTTCAAAGCTTCAACATGAATATTCTGAATCCCTCGACTTCAATAATACTCCTTGATCTTCAACGAAGCTCCAGGCACAACGATCACGAGTTCTGAGGAAGTCTTGGGATGTCGCTTGAGATGAACAAAGTACTTTGGCGACGATCTCCATAATTCTTCAAGGTCTTGAGTCTTTTAGTTGAATGACTTGAATATCTCCAACGTCATAGTCTTCGAAGCTTTAGACTCATCCATTCCTTTCTTCTCTTTGGATTGAGTCTCCTTTCATTTGTTGATGCCATTAGCTTGAGGTTTGAGGTAGCCTTTGAGTTCTTCAAGCCAATGATTCACCTTTGTTGATCTACCAAGTCCTCCACTTGAATCAACACGTGTAGTCACTTTTGATCTTCTTGAATCTAATTGGTGACTTTTTAGCTAACTGCAAACATATGAGTTAATCACAATGATTTGTGTTTGATCATCATCAAAATCAAGGTGGAGAGTCCAATACTCAACATTCTCCCCCTTTTTGATGATGACAAACCAAATATAAACAAACAAATAATTGTGCATTAAATATACTTACTCCCCTGCAATGATGCCAATCAAGTTAATATCAATAATCAATAGCATCATTCAGCAGTTAATAGTGTGTGTATCACATGAGGTTGTGTATATATCGCATGAATGACCAGAAATAATATGCGTACACAATACAAATAATATATGTGATACACATCATAAACATGAGCATGATTACCAATATATATATAATATAATCAATATAAACCAAGGTAATCACCAATGCTCCCCCTGAATCATATACATGAACGATCATACATAAAGTCTATATGATTCAAGTTATTGTTTAACACTCAACATTTAATAAGCACATCCTTTGTTTATTTCTCTCCCCCCTTTGGCATTATCCAAAAGACATGGGGGTATAGAAACAACAAAAGCAAAAATAGAGTGGAAAACTAAAAGGTATATCTAATGTAAACTAGATAAGCTACCAATTTAAAACAAGATATCAAAATAAAGATATCAATTGCAAGAGCAAATATCCAACAACAACTCAACTACCCTCAATTATCACAAGAAGATAAGCAATAAGTATATGTGATAAAAGATTACAATAGATACTAATCGTAAAGAGTAGTGTGAGCGGTGATAGAAAAGTGACAATAGCATAATTAGCAGTAGCTACTAGCTATAAATATGATAAAGAATACGGATAACAATGCAAAAATCATGACATCACTTGTGAAAGAAAAACAAGTGTTCAAATAGTGTCAAGTACACAAACAAACTCAATTATCACAAAATTTATAACATTAAGCATAATGTGATAGACTGTCCATGAGCAAGGGCATGACATATGACATGAACAAGATTAAATACATAATGGTGGAATCAAAATCATCATAATGACATAGATCAGCAAATAATATCACTAAACTGAGATCTAAGTCAAACATAAAAAATGCAATAATCATGACTATGGAAATTTTTAATCATGTGTACAAAGTTATGTTATGAAATAATAACACAAATTAAGTATAATGGCATGTGATACCAATTGTAGTCATACCAAATCATCTCCAAAAGTATCACAGCTAAACTCCACAAAGCATCTCCATAAGTAAGCATACCAAATCTAAGTGAAGTGTGCGATGTGGGCATACACAAATATCTATATCATGCAAAAGTGTTATGCCAAAATAGAGATAGTAACTTCATAAAACATATGGCATACACAATTCTAGCACACTAGGAAACTAATTGAAACAATGTTCAAAAGAACCATAGTACTAGCATGCATTCCAGAATAGATACTCACATAATGAGTCAATGATAAGCATGGAATGCCATGAGCATAAGGAAGATAAGCACTATATCACAAGCTCAAAACTAGCATCAAGAAAGAGTATGTAAAGATGATATCCAATATAAATAGTCTACCAATTATAAAGATGATACCAATTGTAGTCTAACAAAGTATGCAAAGTAGGCAAATAATGTCAAGATCATGACATCACTTGAGAAGGAAACCAAGTGAACAAATAGAGACATGATCTCATCCTAGCTCAATTATCACAAAGGATTCAACATGAGGCATAATGTGACAAAACATCTTTTGAGCAAAGGGATGAAGATAGTCTACGTTCAAAGTCACAAGGTAGGACATAAACGAATAAAGTTACCATGAACATCGCATGCAAGCATACCAATTGTGCGAATAGAGTAAAAAGCTTGTGTAAGCACAATATAATCAGAGGTAGCATCAAAGAAGACATAGTGCATCAAGATATATTCATGGAAGAATATCTATGACAGAATATACATATCATCAAACATAATATAAAGCTTATATGATCGTGTATAGCACAAGTTATCTCTACCATCTCATAAAAATAGCATAAAATATGAGCATGAGATGAGAGATGACACAGTGAGAAATATAGCTTGAAGATCACTAACTAATATGAATGAATGTTATGTCACTTGTGAAAATATCATACATGAAAGATTTAGCTATAGACATGAAAGATCTCTTGAATAAAATTATAGCTAAACATCAGTCATGAAGTAATTAAAATGACAAGTAACATACATTGATCACCCCAAATCATATCAATACGTCTCATAAAGACAATCATACAAACTATAAGAAAAGTATGAGATGTGTGGTGATACAATGAACAAATATGCATAAAGATCCTGAATCATTAATCTTATTCATGGCATGAAAAAGATATGAACATCAATAAGCAACTAACCAATTAATTATATGAATGTTATAGCTACCATGGTACATGAGTCGTAATAAGACATATATGACATACATGAACAAGGTAGTCACATAAACAAACAATCTTCATGAGGGTGTGACAAGAGTGAGCTAATGAAGAAGTATGCTATATTACACAAATCGAATATATTAAAATACCAATTGTAAACATTATAGTCAAAACCAATATATTAAAATACCAATTGTACAAAACACATACTTACAACCATTTATATCTCCCTATATGTGTGCATCTCCAATGCACCATCCTTTCCTTTGAATTGATCTATCATTTGTAAACCAAGGAGTGTGTAGAGTAGGCATCTTGCACAACAATCTGACAATTCAACAATTGGTGGTATCAAAAAACTTTTTGGATCTAATAGGTTAAGGAATAAAATCAAGTAGTCCAATAACCAATCATTTACCAATTGTAAATAACACTCATCAATAGAAATGCATGACATGCATTAATAGGAGTTATTATAATCACGAAAATCATACATATAAGGAATTAACAATTCTCAACCACTAGAAATTAGATACACATATATTAATAATTCCTATGCATATGATTTAGTCAAGCAACATCATTATGAATACACACATCTAATACAATAGTGTGTGCTAGAAAGATTCCTCGTTCAATATGCATATGTGCACAAAATAAACATTCACGGCACAACACATATTGAAGGAAGGCATGAAAAGTATTACCACAAAGAGTGTGCATGAAAAGCATACAGTATTAATTTTCATAACCAAATTTCTCTTTCCTTTGGCATATCAACAAGATAGGAAGGTGTAAATTGATAATAAATCACCAAGGGTTAGAGAAATCAACTAATCTATATGCACAAACATAATACGAATGAAATGCAATGACATATAGATGAACATAACATGATAGCAATCAAAACAAGTCATACTCCCACACAATCATACAAACTATGCAAACTTGGGAGTAGTGGACTCACATAAATATGGGTACAAAAAGTAATCATACAAGCATGGTACCCAAGCAATGAAGCGCAATATGAGTGCGTAAGCAAGGTGGAACATAAATATAAGCGTGTCCCGTGTGTGAAACATGTTGAGTATTGGACTCCCCGGATTTGGTTTTGGATGATGAACAAACATAAATATATCGTGAACTAACTCTTTGTGAGCGCAGTTATGGAGATCGTCGCCAAATTTTTATGAACATCTAAAGCGACGTCTCAAGACTTCTCAAAGCGAGTGATCGTATTCTTGAAGCTTCGTTGAAGCTCAAGGACCATTATTGAAGTCATGAAGATTCGATCGAAGCTTTTGAAGACGGTTCGTCAAGTTTTATTTATTGTCTTCTAGCTTCGTTTCGTAGAATGTTAATCCTTGAGTAGGTCTTACTTTTTAATCTTCATAACGCTCATATCTTAGAGCTAGGATCTTAGTATAAGTCCATACTAACTTTCCTGAAGCTTCGCGCTTCGATTCGCGACTTCTTGTGCATGTTAGTTGGTTCAAGAAGAAGAACCAACCGACTAGTTGGTGATCTAGTCGGTCGGCAAAGCTTCTTGGACCGACTAGTTTGCCTTCTTCAATTCTAGCTCACTTACTGTTTACAGTTAGTCGATCAAAGAAGGTTCACCGACCGACTAGTTGTGAAACTAGTCGGTTAGGAATCCTTCTTAGACCGACTAGTTGAGCTTCTACTGTTCAGCCTAAGTTACTGTTTATCGTTAGTCGGTCAAAGAACATTTGTCGATCGACTAGTTGAGGAACTAGTCGGTTAGACTTTGTTCTTAGACCGACTAATTCAACTTGTACTCAGACTATTTGTTTTATCTCTTAGTCGGTCTATGAACACTCACCGACCGACTAGTTGTGAAACTAGTCGGTTGGCAAGTCTTCTTGGACCGACTAGTTCTTTAAGTCTGAACTTCTCTATTTGATTGTTCACCTCTTAGTCGGTTCATGTTGATTGACCGACCGACTAGTTGATGAACTAGTCGGTCAGTGGTCCTTCTTTGACCGACTAATCTGCTTCAGAATAGAGCCGTTGGAGCATTAAATGCCACGAATTTTGCTCTCTCTTTCCTCTATCCTATATATACTTGGAGTGCTGCATTCATAGCATTGAAGGCTGATTATTACTGAAATTTATAGATCAAAAGAGAAGCATTAAATCTCATTCAAAGCTCATTCATTTCTCATCTTGAATCTCTCCCTCACTCTTATTTCAAAAGAGAGATTCATTGATTGTGAGCCTTTCAAGCCAAGAGCTTGATTCTAGGTCACCAACATCCTCCTAGCCCTCCATCGCTGATCTACATCTTGGAGCTAGGGTTTGGTGCCTTCATCTTCCCCAAAATCCGTTTTGCCCTAATTCGTATGTATACTCAAGGCATAGGATTTTGTCGGTAAGAATTTCGTATTTCATTTACTTCATTATTGTAAGAGTTTTACTCTCGGTTGTGAGAGTTTGTTTGTGATCCCGGTTTGTGGGAGTCACATTCCGATTTGTGTATGATTTGATCTTGTAGAGGTTTCTACAAGTATTTCATAGTGCAAATTTGAGTTAGAAGTTTCTAACTCAAGTATCCGGAGGGGATCCGGGTGTTTGGGACGTAGGATCACCGGGAACAAGTCGGGGAGACTTGGGTGGATCCGAACCCGTTAAATTGTTTGTTTACGATTGCATTTTCTTTGTTGTCAATATTTACATTTCCGCATTTCTGCATTGTTGGTTGAGTTTGCAAGATAATTAGGAATTATCTTATTAATTATTTTAAATTACTATTCACCCCCTCTCTAGTACTTGTGCAGTAGCTACATAGGGCATTACATTTGGTATCAGAGCCAAGTACCTAGCTATGTCTGCCAACGACAACAAGACCGTACGTCCACCTTCAGATTACAGCACCTTCAGGAACCGTGAAGGAGCGTCTTCGGTGATGGAAGGACACTCCTCGATGAGGCCTCCCTTCTTCAACAGTACCAACTACGGGTACTGAAAATGCCGGATGGAAACTTTCCTCCGGAGTGCTTCACTGTGGAGAGCCACGTTGACGGAGTACGTCGAGCCTGAAAAAGAAGATTTCGCAAAGTGGACTACCATGGAGGTCACCGCGGAGGTAAGCAATGCCAAGGCAATCAACGCCTTGCAATGTGCTTTGGAGCCCGAGGACTTCAATAAGATATGCACATGTAAGAGTGCATATCAAATATGGAACTTCCTCCTCATCCTGCATGAAGGAACGAGTAGGGTAAGAGACTCTAAACTCGTTGTTGTTAACAAAGATTACGAGTTATTTCATATGCAACAGGGTGAGAAGATGAAGGAGTATTATGCTAGCTTCGTTGACATCACCAACGAGTTGGAGGATCTTGGGAAAACCTACACTCAAAAGGAGAAAGTCTCAAAAATCATTGACGGACTTCCTTCTTGTTGGGAGAAACGTACCTTCACCATCGAGGAAGGTAATGACATGAGTAAGTATACGGTTATTCAACTAATGGGTACCTTAATGTCTTATGAGGTACGCAAGGATAGCAAACTTAAGTTGCAGGACAAGATGAAGTCCTACTTGAAGCAAGACGAGCCAAAGAAAAAGGAGATTGCGTTCAAGGCCGCTCCATCTACATCCACATCTACCGATGATGAAGAATCGGAAGAGGAGTTGGACTTTGAATCCATTGCCCTCATGGCAAAGAAGTTCAACCGGTTCTTCCGGAAAGGTAATTAGAAGAACAAATCTAAAGTTAGTTCTTCTAACGCCTCCACTCCTTTGTGTTTCAAATGCAACAAGCCAGGACACATGAAAGCGGATTGTCCTCAAAATAAGCAAAAGGAGAAGTGGAAGGCGCCCAAGTTCGACAAGTCAAAGAAGTACAAGAAAGGGTACAAGAAAGGGCTTGTCGGGACATTCACCGACTCCGAGGATTCGACAAGTGGAGAGTCGGATGATGAGCAAGTGGAGCAAGCACACATGTGCTTCATGGCAAGAGAGGAACATGATCAAGGATCCTCTTCCGATGATAGCGAGGATGAAGGCGACGATGAGGTAACTATGGATGACCTTAGACATGCTAATGAGCAAATATGGTCTAAATATACTAAATTAGTAAATAGATATACTAAGGTAAAAGATGATTTAGCTAGCATCCAAACCTCGCCTAAACCTATCATCACCAACAACGACACCGTTGTTGAAGAGTTGAGAAATGAGATTGTAAATCTCAAATCTCAACTTGAACATGTTCATATCGAGGAATCGGATGAACATGAGATGGAGGATTTAATTTCTCGAAACTCAACTTTGAGTATTGAGAATGAGAATCTCAAATCTCGTGTTTATGCACTCACATCGCAAGTATCCACTTTGGATTCTTCTATGCATTCTCTCACCGAGAAGTATGAGTGCACATTAGGCCGAATTAATAAATTCAATAAGGGTAAGGACCATTTGGATAATATTCTAAATGACTTACTTCCGGCCAATCACCACATTGGCTTGGGGTATAAGTTGGAAAATTCATCCAAGTCGGCCACTACCTTTGTTAGGCCAACTTCCGATGCTTCAACGAGTGGGAGCAAACACTCTATTGGTAGTTCATCTACTAATGGTGCTTCCTCCTCGTACACACCCTCGTTTGGAAAGAAACCCACTTTGGGTGGACCTCCAAAGAAGGGTCATGCTTACATGTACACCAATACCATGCCACGTAGGAACACACGTCCTACTCCACCGGCTCACACATATGATGATTTTTATGCTACACATCCACGGGCACGTGCACACTATATGAGACACCCTCATGCACGTGTTCCTCCACATGCATATGTTCACTCACATCATCATATGAATAAATATCATCATGCGCCATTTCATCATGTGCCTTATGCCTATCCACGACATGCATCACGTAGAAATCAACAACGCATGCATGCTCCCAATAGGATTAGGGCTCCCAAAATCTTCACTATTTGGAGCCCAAAGGACACAAGCATGAATGAAAAACAAGTTTACATGAATGCTTATTTTATGAATGTAGTGCATAATGATGATTATGTGGGAAAGTCTAAGTCCAATTGGACTTGGCTTCCAAAGGTCTAATCTTTTTGGACCCAATGACCTTGGGTACCATGATACGATATTTTCTATCTTTAGGTACTCAAGAAAAAGAAAAGGAGAAACAAATCCAAATTTGGCTCCAAGAATAATTGGATACTCGATAGCGGGTGTTCAAAACACATGCCGGGTGACGCTCAATTGCTCTCCGGAGTGGTGCCCATTGCAAATGGAAACCGGGTAGTCTTTGGAGACAACGAGAGCGGAACCATCATAGGTGTTGGCAAAGTGGGTAATCCTTCTAATCCACTTATAAGTGATGTTTACCTTGTTAAAGGATTAAACCACAATCTTATTTCAATAAGCCAACTTTGTGACAAAGGTTACAAAGTTAGCTTTGCGAAAGGAATGTGCCATATTTTAAGAAAAGATAATGATGATTTATTATTTTCCGGCTCACGCCATAAGGATATATATATCCTAGATCTTCCAAGATCACATGAACAATGTCTCATTGCCAACACAAGTGAACAACACTTAATGCATCGACGTTTTGGCCATGTGAACTTTGGAACACTTTTTAAGCTTTCCAAGTTAAATTCTATTAGAGGCTTCCCTAAGCTTGTCTTTCAAAAGAAAAGCTTTTGTGACTCGTGTCAACGAGGCAAGCTTCCTAAGTCGTCATTTAAACCTAAGAAAAGTATTTAATCTAAGCGGCATCTAGAGCTTTTACATCTAGATCTTTTTGGGCCAACTAGAGTTGCTTCATTAGGAAATGCACGATACGGACTTGTCATCGTTGATGACTTTTCTAGATTTACTTGGGTATTTTCCTTAAGTAATAAATATGATGCTTTTGAAAACTTCACAATATTTGTTAAGAAAGTACAAAATCTCATTGGAACCACCATTGTCACTATTCGTAGTGATCATGGAGGGGAATTTGAAAATGAGTCTTTCTCAAATTTTTGTGATGAAGTTGGTATTACTCACACCTTTTCATTCCCTCGCGCACCTCCTCAAAATGGTGTTGTTGAGAGAAAGAATAGGACGCTAGTGGAATGTGCTCGCACTATGCTTGATGATAGCCAACTTGGCCATCAATTTTGGGCGGAAGCGGTACATACCACTTGCTATGTGTTTAATAGGATACTTTTGAGGCCCGACACCAAACAAACTTGTTATGAATTATTGTTTGGTAGATTGCCTCAAGTTAAACATTTTCGTGTTTTCGGCGCAAAATGTTTTATTAAAAACACGTAAGGTAGTTTGGACAAATTTGATCCAAGATCCGATGATGGGATATTTGTTGGATATTCCTCCCATAGCAAAGCCTACCGGATATACAACAAACAAACCTCAACGATCGAGGAATCACTTCATGTTTCATTTAATGAAGGTTTTGTCCCAACTAGAGTTACTAATGATGATGTCTCCATGGATGTCTTATGTGATTCAATTGGTAATTCTAATTCTATTGATTCTAATGTTACTAACCCTACTAATGAATCTTTTGAGAATGTTCCAAGTGATCAGTGAATTCCCAAATGGCTTTATACCGTTCGTGACCATCCTCATGAGCAAGTCATTGGCAACATCCTTGATAGTGTCAAGACGCGATCTCAAGTCAACTACTTCGCTCATTGTGCTTTTGCCTCCTCGATAGAGCCAAAGAATATTAACGAAGCTTGCGAAGGTAGTGCTTGGATCCTTGCCATGGAGGATGAACTCATTCAATTCAAGAGGAATGAAGTTTGGGAGCTTGTTCCATTGCCATCGAAGAACCACACCGTTATAGGAACGAAGTGGATTTTCAAGAACAAGACCGACGAAAACCAAATCGTCGTCCGGAACAAAGCTCGGTTAGTAGCTCAAGGCTATCGGCAAGAGGAAGGTATTGATTTCGAAGAATCCTTTGCTCCGGTAGCTAGATTAGAATCTATTAGATTATTGTTATCTTTTGCATGCCATAAAGATTTTAAACTCTTTCAAATGGATGTTAAAAGTGTGTTTTTAAATGGAGATGTTTTTTAGGAAGTTTATGTTTCTCAACCTCCGGGTTTTATAAATGAAAAATTTCCAAATCATGTTTTCAAACTTAAGAAAGCACTTTACGGTTTGAGACAAGCTCCTCGAGCTTGGTATGACCGTCTAAAGAAATTTCTTTTGGATTTAGGTTTTAAAAAGGGAGAAGTTGATTCTACATTATTTGTTAAGTATTCGAATAATGATATAATTTTAGTTCAAATTTATGTTGATGATATCATTTTCGGTGCTACTAACTTCACTCTTTGTGAAGAGTTTTCTAATGTGATGAATGATCAATTTGAGATGAGCCACATGGGTGAGCTCAAGTATTTCTTAGGTCTCCAAATTCGCCAAATGAATGATGCAATCTTCATCCACCAAACCAAGTACACTGTAGAGTTGCTAAAGCGATTTGGAATGGAGAATGCCTCTGGGAAGAAGACTCCAATGAGCACTACTAGGCAGCTTGATAAAGATACAGGCGGAAAAGATGTAGACATTTGTCTATATCGAGGTATGATATGTAGTTTACTATATCTTACCGCAAGTAGGCCCGATATTATGTTTGTCGTATGTGTATGTGCTCGTTATCAGTCTCAACCTAAGGAATCTCACTTAGTAGCGGTAAAACGTATTTTCCGTTATTTAAGTTACACACTTGATTTTGGATTACTTTATCCAAAATCTAGCACATATGAGTTAATCTCATATAGTGACGCAGATTATGCGGGATGCAAATCCGACAGGAAAAGTACTAGTGGCACTTGCCATTTTATAGGAAATTCTCGTGTCTCTTGGTTTTCCAAGAAGCAGAATTCCGTATCACTTTCAACCACCGAGGCGGAATATATTACCGCCGGTGCCGCGTGTCCTCAGGTTATTTGGATGAGACACACTCTTAAAGACTTTGGTATAAACTGTGATACTTGCCCTATCATGGTGGACAACCAAAGTGCAATATGTCTCTCTAAGAATCCGGTATACCATTTCCGTTCGAAACACATAGATGTCCGTCACCATTTCTTAGATGATCATGTTGCTAAAAAGGACATCATATTAGTGTAGTTGAAACCCAGAAGCAAATCGCCGATATTTTCACAAAACCACTAAAGGAAGACTCCTTTTCACAAATCTTCATCCACCGACGAAAACAAAATCGTCGTCCGGAACAAAGCTCGGTTAGTAGCTCAAGGCTATCGGTAAGAGGAAGGTATTGATTTCGAAGAATCCTTTGCTCCGGTAGCTAGATTAGAATCTATTAGATTATTGTTATCTTTTGCATGCCATAAAGATTTTAAACTCTTTCAAATGGATGTTAAAAGTGTGTTTTTAAATGGAGATGTTTTTAGGAAGTTTATGTTTCTCAACCTCCGGGTTTTATAAATGAAAATTTTCCAAATCATGTTTTCAAACTTAAGAAAGCACTTTACGGTTTGAGACAAGCTCCTCGAGCTTGGTATGACCGTCTAAAGAATTTTCTTTTGGATTTAGGTTTTAAAAAGGGAGAAGTTGATTCTACATTATTTGTTAAGTATTCGAATAATGATATAATTTTAGTTCAAATTTATGTTGATGATATCATTTTCGGTGCTACTAACTTAACTCTTTGTGAAGAGTTTTCTAATGTGATGAATGATCAATTTGAGATGAGCCACATGGGTGAGCTCAAGTATTTCTTATGTCTCCAAATTCGCCAAATGAACGATGCAATCTTCATCCACCAAACCAAGTACACTGTAGAGTTGCTAAAGCGATTTGGAATGGAGAATGCCTCCGGGAAGAAGACTCCAATGAGCACTACTACGCATCTTGATAAAGATACAGGCGGAAAAGATGTAGACATTTGTCTATATCGAGGTATGATATGTAGTTTACTATATCTTACCGCAAGTAGGCCCGATATTATGTTTGTCGTATGTGTATGTGCTCATTATCAGTCTCAACCTAAGGAATCTCACTTAGTAGCGGTAAAACGTATTTTCCGTTATTTAAGTTACACACTTGATTTTGGATTACTTTATCCAAAATCTAGCACATATGAGTTAATCTCATATAGTGACGCAGATTATGCGGGATGCAAATCCGACAGGAAAAGTACTAGTGGCACTTGCCATTTTATAGGAAATTCTCTTGTCTCTTGGTTTTCCAAGAAGCAGAATTCCGTATCACTTTCAACCACCGAGGCGGAATATATTGCCGCCGGTGCCGCGTGTGCTCAGGTATTTGGATGAGACACACTCTTAAAGACTTTGGTATAAACTGTGATACTTGCCCTATCATGGTGGACAACCAAAGTGCAATATGTCTCTCTAAGAATCCGGTATACCATTCCCGTTCGAAACACATAGATGTCCGTCACCATTTCTTAGATGATCATGTTGCTAAAAAGGACATCATATTAGTGTAGTTGAAACCCAGAAGCAAATCGCCGATATTTTCACCAAACCACTAAAGGAAGACTCCTTTTCACAAATCTTCATCCACCGACGAAAACCAAATCGTCGTCCGGAACAAAGATCGGTTAGTAGCTCAAGGCTATCGGTAAGAGGAAGGTATTGATTTCGAAGAATCCTTTGCTCAGGTAGCTAGATTAGAATCTATTAGATTATTGTTATCTTTTGCATGCCATAAAGATTTTAAACTCTTTCAAATGGATGTTAAAAGTGTGTTTTTAAATGGAGATGTTTTTAGGAAGTTTATGTTTCTCAACCTCCGGGTTTTATAAATGAAAAATTTCCAAATCATGTTTTCCAACTTAAGAAAGCAGTTTACGGTTTGAGACAAGCTCCTCGAGCTTGGTATGACCGTCTAAAGAATTTTCTTTTGGATTTAGGTTTTAAAAAGGGAGAAGTTGATTCTACATTATTTGTTAAGTATTCGAATAATGATATAATTTTAGTTCAAATTTATGTTGATGATATCATTTTCGGTGCTACTAACTTCACTCTTTGTGAAGAGTTTTCTAATGTGATGAATGATCAATTTGAGATGAGCCACATGGGTGAGCTCAAGTATTTCTTAGGTCTCCAAATTCGCCAAATGAACGATGCAATCTTCATCCACCAAACCAAGTACACTGTAGAGTTGCTAAAGCGAATTGGAATGGAGAATGCCTCCGGGAAGAAGACTCCAATGAGCACTACTACGCAGCTTGATAAAGATACAGGCGGAAAAGATGTAGACATTTGTCTATATCGAGGTATGATATGTAGTTTACTATATCTTACCGCAAGTAGGCCCGATATTATGTTTGTCGTATGTGTATGTGCTCGTTATCAGTCTCAACCTAAGGAATCTCACTTAGTAGCGGTAAAACGTATTTTCCGTTATTTAAGTTACACACTTGATTTTGGATTACTTTATCCAAAATCTAGCACATATGAGTTAATCTCATATAGTGACGCAGATTATGCGGGATGCAAATCCGACAGGAAAAGTACTAGTGGCACTTGCCATTTTATAGGAAATTCTCTTGTCTCTTGGTTTTCCAAGAAGCAGAATTCCGTATCACTTTCAACCACCGAGGCGGAATATATTGCCGCCGGTGCCGTGTGTGCTCAGGTTCTTTGGATGAGACACACTCTTAAAGACTTTGGTATAAACTGTGATACTTGCCCTATCATGGTGGACAACCAAAGTGCAATATGTCTCTCTAAGAATCCGGTTTACCATTCCCGTTCGAAACACATAGATGTCCGTCACCATTTCTTAGATGATCATGTTGCTAAAAAGGACATCATATTAGTGTAGTTGAAACCCAGAAGCAAATCGCCGATATTTTCACAAAACCACTAAAGGAAGACTCCTTTTCACAAATCTTCATCCACCGACGAAAACCAAATCGTCGTCCGGAACAAAGCTCGGTCAGTAGCTCAAGGCTATCGACAAGAGGAAGGTATTGATTTCGAAGAATCCTTTGCTCCGGTAGCTAGATTAGAATCTATTAGATTATTGTTATCTTTTGCATGCCATAAAGATTTTAAACTCTTTCAAATGGATGTTAAAATTGTGTTTTTAAATGGAGATGTTTTTTAGGAAGTTTATGTTTCTCAACCTCCGGGTTTTATAAATGAAAAATTTCCAAATCATGTTTTCAAACTTAAGAAAGCACTTTACGGTTTGAGACAAGCTCCTCGAGCTTGGTATGACCGTCTAAAGAATTTTCTTTTGGATTTAGGTTTTAAAAGGGAGAAGTTGATTCTACATTATTTGTTAAGTATTCGAATAATGATATAATTTTAGTTCAAATTTATGTTGATGATATCATTTTCGGTGCTACTAACTTCACTCTTTGTGAAGAGTTTTCTAATGTGATGAATGATCAATTTGAGATGAGCCACATGGGTGAGCTCAAGTATTTCTTAGGTCTCCAAATTCGCCAAATGAACGATGCAATCTTCATCCACCAAACCAAGTACACGGTAGAGTTGCTAAAGAGATTTGGAATGGAGAATGCCTCCGGGAAGAAGACTCCAATGAGCACTACTACACATCTTGATAAAGATACTGGCGGAAAAGATGTAGACATTTGTCTATATCGAGGTATGATATGTAGTTTACTATATCTTACCGCAAGTAGGCCCAATATTATGTTTGTCGTATGTGTATGTGCTCGTTATCAGTCTCAACCTAAGGAATCTCACTTAGTAGCGGTAAAACGTATTTTCCGTTATTTAAGTTACACACTTGATTTTGGATTACTTTATCCAAAATCTAGCACATATGAGTTAATCTCATATAGTGACGCAGATTATGCGGGATGCAAATCCGACAGGAAAAGTACTAGTGGCACTTGCCATTTTATAGGAAATTCTCTTGTCTCTTGGTTTCCAAGAAGCAGAATTCCGTATCACTTTCAACCACCGAGGCGGAATATATTGCCGCCGGTGCCGCGTGTGCTCAGGTTCTTTGGATGAGACACACTCTTAAAGACTTTGGTATAAACTGTGATACTTGCCCTATCATGGTGGACAACCAAAGTGCAATATGTCTCTCTAAGAATCCGGTATACCATTCCTGTTCGAAACACATAGATGTCCGTCACCATTTCTTAGATGATCATGTTGCTAAAAAAGACATCATATTAGTGTAGTTGAAACCCAGAAGCAAATCGCCGATATTTTCACAAAACCACTAAAGGAAGACTCCTTTTCACAAATCTTCATCCACCGACGAAAACCAAATCGTCGTCCGGAACAAAGCTCGGTTAGTAGCTCAAGGCTATCGACAAGAGGAAGGTATTGATTTCGAAGAATCCTTTGCTCTGGTAGCTAGATTAGAATCTATTAGATTATTGTTATCTTTTGCATGCCATAAAGATTTTAAACTCTTTCAAATGGATGTTAAAAGTGTGTTTTTAAATGGAGATGTTTTTTAGGAAGTTTATGTTTCTCAACCTCCGGGTTTTATAAATGAAAAATTTCCAAATCATGTTTTCAAACTTAAGAAAGCACTTTACGGTTTGAGACAAGCTCCTTGAGCTTGGTTTGACCGTCTAAAGAATTTTCTTTTGGATTTAGGTTTTAAAAAGGGAGAAGTTGATTCTACATTATTTGTTAAGTATTCGAATAATGATATAATTTTAGTTCAAATTTATGTTGATGATATCATTTTCGGTGCTACTAACTTCACTCTTTGTGAAGAGTTTTCTAATGTGATGAATGATCAATTTGAGATGAGCCACATGGGTGAGCTCAAGTATTTCTTAGGTCTCCAAACTCGCCAAATGAACGATGCAATCTTCATCCACCAAACCAAGTACACGGTAGAGTTGCTAAAGCGATTTGGAATGGAGAATGCCTCCGGGAAGAAGACTCCAATGAGCACTACTACGCATCTTGATAAAGATACAGGCGGAAAAGATGTAGACATTTGTCTATATCGAGGTATGATATGTAGTTTATTATATCTTACCGCAAGTAGGCCCAATATTATGTTTGTCGTATGTGTATGTGCTCGTTATCAGTCTCAACCTAAGGAATCTCACTTAGTAGCGGTAAAACGTATTTTCCGTTATTTAAGTTACACACTTGATTTTGGATTACTTTATCCAAAATCTAGCACATATGAGTTAATCTCATATAGTGACGCAGATTATGCGGGATGCAAATCCGACAGGAAAAGTACTAGTGGCACTTGCCATTTTATAGGAAATTCTCGTGTCTCTTGGTTTTCCAAGAAGCAAAATTCCGTATCACTTTCAACCACCGAGGCGGAATACATTGCCGCCAGTGCCGCGTGTGCTCAAGTTCTTTGGATGAGACACACACTTAAAGACTTTGGTATAAACTGTGATATTTGCCCTATCATGGTTGACAACCAAAGTGCAATATGTCTTTCCAAGAACCCGGTACACCATTCCCGTTCGAAACACATAGATGTCCGACACCATTTCTTAGATGATCATGTTGCTAAAAAGGACATCATATTAGTGTACGTTGAAACCCAGAAGCAAATCGCCGATATTTTCACGAAACCCCTAAAGGAGGATTCCTTTGAGCGGTTGCGTCAAGAATTGGGGATTATGGGTGAATCCGAGATTAAGGATTCATATTTTGTTCAATAATCTTGCATGCTTTCAATTTCGTTTATATTTGCACATGCTAGATTTATTGGAATTTTCTGGATTTTTGGTTGAATTTTCGGAATTTATGCTCGATTTATTCATGAACGTCAAATTTAAGATTTTCGATGTTTAATGGGGTAGTATAATGATTAGTGAGAGTATTACGATGTTTCGTCCAAGTGCGATTAGGAGAGAACTCAAAATTTCAAATTCTAAAATTTTTGAACTCTGTTAGTCGGTTCATGTTCATTGACCGACCGACTAGATTGCGTTCTAGTCGGTCAGTGAATGAACTCAGACCGACTAACTCAAGCCCTAAATTTTGGCTTCAGTTACTATTTGCACTTAGTCGGTTCAAGCTCATTGGCCGACCAACTAGATTGTCATCTAGTCGGTCAGCGCTTGAACTGTGACTGACTAATTGCACAGGGACTGCCTTGGTCTTTTCGCATTTTCCAATCGATTTCAGTTTCTAGGGTTCGGCCTAGGGTTTGATTTTAAGGGTTTAGATTTCGATCTCGTTTGATTGCGTTGTCTCGTCACGATTATGGCGAAGACACGACTACCCATCCGACCCTCGAGTCCGTCACCCATAACCATAGAGTCGCCCTCTACGGACCCCCCGCAACCCAAACACCGTTCCAAGACCACCCATCCTTCGTCGTCTTCGCCTCCTCTTAAGAAGAAGAGGACGGCGACCGCCAAGCCTAGATCACAACCTAAGCCTAGGAAACAGCCCGTGTCTCCAGCTTCATTCCATGCACCCACTCCTCCCGTTGATTCTGATTCTGACACGGAATATATCCCTGAGACCGAGCCTAGCCATAGGGATCCTACTCCTCCACCCCGATCTAGCACTCGTCAGCCTAAGGGGAAGGCTCCCATGTCAGTTGGTGGTGTCGATATTTTGTTGTGTCGCGATGACCCGTTGTGTCTCGCGGCTTACAACCGTATCGAGCACTGTCCTCTGTTGTTGGAGCACTTCGTACAGTTCTCCAATTTCCCTCGCCTAGCCGATCTTCTTTATCATTTCGGCCTTATCGATTATCTTCGCTTTGACCCTAAGGCGAATCCACATCCATACCCTCGCCTTGTCAAGCTTTTCTATGCGAATCGTGTTCACGGTCAGTACGACGAGACCCATTCCATTGAGACGTCTGTCTTGGGGACACCGATTGTCCTCACGACAAAAATCTTAGGGGATTTGATTAGTGTCTCCTCGTCTGGCCTTCTTCCTTCTGATATCTCTGTCGACGATATTTCTGAGCTTGATCAGGTGATGCTCGCTGAGATTTTCCATGTCATCCCTCCCGCCATGATTGGCGTCCCATCCAAGTCATTTAAGCCGAATGCCTGGGTTCTAAATCTCATCTTGAATTCGTGCCTCCTTCCGAAGTATGGATCATCTTCCTTGCCTTCCCAGCCATTCCTCAAGCTCATTTATGCCATTTTCATGGGGAGTGAGATCAATTGGGCACGGATCATTCTTGACAAGATGGAATCCTTCGAATGTATTCGAAAGTCCACCAAGTCAGCCCACATTCCGTACCCGTGCTTATTGACTCTCGTCTTCCGTCACTTCCAGGTCCCTCTCCCTCCCGACGATGAGCGTCCCCTCGGTCCCCCTCTGAATGCGACGGCCGTCAAGAAGTCTCTTGCGGCGCTTCGTCACATTCAGAGGACGACCCTTCTTCTTCAGCCTCTGCTTCAGCTTCTCCTGCTCCCTCTCCTACTCCCGCTGAGCTTACACGTTTGTTGAAACGTGTGGAGTCTCGTTATGCTAGATCTGAGGAGATTCTCGCTCGCATCGCATCTCACTTTGGCATTGAGATCCCTCCGTCAGTTTCTGACGAGGAGGAGATGGATGATGTTGAGCTCGAGGAGCTTATTGGTTCTGCTGCTGCTCATACCCCTGAGGGTACTTCTGGTGCTGCTGCTACTTCTGCCGGTGATCCCGAGAGCACACTTGCTGCCACCATTCCTCCGGTGGATGCTTCGTCTGTTGCTGCTCCCGAGACCACTCATGTCGTGCCAGTGATCTCCACTCCTGCCGTCACAGTGACCACTCCTTCTGCAGAGCCTACTACTGCTGCAGATCCTCCCGCTGCCTCCTGAGCTTCTTTGGAGGACTCTCCTAGTGCACATTGGATGATATATGTAGTGTGAGAGAGTTGGGTAGGATAGATGGTGGTTCTGGACTTTTGATGTATTTTGATGTATCTCTTATGGAGTTTTGATATTTTTGTATGTATGTGCTACTCCGATATGTTGTATGATGTTGTATTTTGTTCTTTGATCTGAGGATCGCTTTTATGTATGTTGGCGATGTATACTTTTGATGTATCCATGTTTCATATTTATATATACATCATGTTGACATTTACATTCTCTTGTGCACATTATATTATTGCCTCTGATGATTAATTTCGTCGCTCGACGATTAACTTGGTTAAATAGAGATTATTTCTATGAAAACATAGAATTGTTTTTCATGCACTAAATTAACCAAGACCGTTGATATTGGAGAGTATATTCCATAAGTCAATATATGAAATTGATTTGAGTTTTGATGATTTCGCTTTTTGATTTTCGACAAAGGTCTCATTGGCACGCTTTGATTCACTTCGTATTTTCCTTTGGTGTCATTTGGACAGTGGTCGTATTCTACGACTCCCGTGCTGTAATTTTTAGCCATTGTTGTCGTTGTTCTCCTCCCGCTCTTTTTCCTTATGCCAAAGGGGTAGAGAATTAATAATGGCGATGCGCTAATGATTATTATCAAAGCAATTTTACCGTGAATCTAATTTGATATGTTAGATTCAGGGGGAGTTAATATATAAAAATGGATTTCAAATCCGATATTTCAATATTTGATTCACATTTTATACTTTACTCGTCTGCTTGATGCGTATGATTATTATTTATTTTGTGATTAACGTGTCATCAATGCAGGGGAAGTAAGTAAATTTCATTTGAATCATTATTTTTTATTATTATTTATGTTGGTTTGTCATCACCAAAAAGGGGGAGAATGTTGAGTATTGGACTCCCCGGATTTGGTTTTGGATGATGAACTAACATAAATATATCGTGAACTAACTCTTTGTGAGCGCAGTTATGGAGATCGTCGCCAAATTTCTATGAACATCTAAAGCGACGTCTCAAGACTTCTCAAAGCACGTGATCGTATGCTTGAAGCTTCGTTGAAGCTCAAGGACCATTATTGAAGTCATGAAGATTCGATCGAAGCTTTTGAAGACGGTTCGTCAAGTTTTATTTATTGTCTTCTAGCTTCGTTTCGCAGAATGTTAAGCCTTGAGTAGGTCTTACGTTTTAATCTTCATAACGCTCATATCTTAGAGTTAGGATCTTAGTAGAAGTCCATACTAACTTTCCCGAAGCTTCGCGCTTCGATTCGCGACTTCTTGTGCATGTTAGTTGGTTCAAGAAGAAGAACCAACCGACTAGATGGTGATCTAGTCGGTCGGCAAAGCTTCTTGGACCGACTAATTTGCCTTCTTCAATTCTAACTCACTTACTGTTTATAGGTAGTCGGTCAGAGAAGGTTCACCGACCGACTAGTTGCGAAACTAGTCGGTTAGGAATCCTTCTTAGACCGACTAGTTGAGCTTCTACTGTTCAGCCTAAGTTACTGTTTATCGTTAGTCGGTCAAAGAACATTTGTCGACCAACTAGTTGAGGAACTAGTCGGTTAGACTTTGTTCTTAGACCGACTAATTCAACTTGTACTCAGACTATTTGTTTTATCTCTTAGTCGGTCTATGAACACTCATCGACCGACTAGTTGTGAAACTAGTCGGTTGGCAAGTCTTCTTGGAACGACTAGTTCTTTAAGTCTGAACTTCTCTATTTGACTGTTCACCTCTTAGTCGGTTCATGTCGATTGACCGACTGACTAGTTGATGAACTAGTCGGTCAGTGGTCCTTCTTTGACCGACTAGTCTGCTTCAGAATAGAGCCGTTGGAGCATTAAATGCCGCGAATTTTGCTCTCTCTTTCCTCTATTCTATATATACTTGGAGTGCTGCATTCATAGCATTGAAGGCTGATTATTACTGAAATTTACAGGTCAAAAGAGAAGCATTAAATCTCATTCAAAGCTCATTCATTTCTCATCTTGAATCTCTCCCTCATTCTTATTTCAAAAGAGAGATTCATTGATTGTGAGCCTTTCAAGCCAAGAGCTTGATTCTAGGTCACCAACATCCTCCTAGCCCTCCATCGCTGATCTACATCTTGGAGCTAGGGTTTGGTGCCTTCATCTTCCCCAAAATCCGTTTTGCCCTAATTCGTATGTATACTCAAGGCATAGGATTTTGTCGGTAAGAATTTCGTATTTCATTTACTTCATTATTGTAAGAGTTTTACTCTCGGTTGTGAGAGTTTGTTTGTGATCCCGGTTTGTGGGAGTCACATTTCGATTTGTGTATGATTTGATCTTGTAGAGGTTTCTACAAGTATTTTATAGTGCAAATTTGAGTTAGAAGTTTCTAACTCAAGTATCCGGAGGGGATCCGGGTGTTTGGGACGTAGGATCACCGGGAACAAGTCGGGGAGACTTGGGTGGATCCGAACCCGTTAAATTGTTTGTTTGCGATTGCATTTTCTTTGTTGTCAATATTTACATTTCCGCATTTCCGCATTGTTGGTTGAGTTTGCAAGATAATTAGGAATTATCTTCTTAATTATTTTAAAGTACTATTCACCCCCCCCTCTAGTACTTGTGCAGTAGCTACGTAGGGCATTACAAAACATGCAAATGAGCATTAGTTCTAACATGAAAATTTTTAAGCCACATGTTATAAATAATCCTCGAATAAACATATGAGTAAGGATTATGAATACACAATGCACATCAGTCAAGAATTTGACACACGTGAAATACATAGACATGAATGACATACAAGACACACAATATGCAAACTTAGGATATGCATGAGATAGTCTCAAACTCAAAGTGACATCTACATTCATCCAACACACATGGATACCAAATGTAAGAATATACTTACACCATTAAGCTCCCCCTACTTTGGTACATCACTTAAGCACCATCAACTCCAATTGAATGAAAGTCTTTGCTAATCAAGGAGTTGGTAGAGTTGGTATCCCAATGTGGATTGAACCTAGAAAACATAATTTTGGTATCCAAAAACATTTTTGGATCCTATGGGTTAGGCAAAAAATTTAACAAACTAAATTCAAATTATTGTAGCCCATAACCTAATGTAATCATACACAATGTTAATGAAACATGTAATCATGTTACTAGATAAATATATAACCATATACATGCATGTACCAAAAGTAAATATGTATATTAATCCAAAAGAATGACATGCATCACATGCAACAAAACATAAATATGAACCAAAGCATGTGTTGCATGAAAAAGTATTAGATATTCTACACATGAAAAACCTAAACATAGTGATTTACTAATAATCAAACAATAGAAATCAAATTCAATATGAATTTAAGTTTCTAACAAACATGAGCAAACAAAATAGATGAATCAAATATCAATACCTTTCTGACCAAACAAAATACGAGGGATTATGCGAAAAATGTTTATTCTATCTTCTTAAAGATGCGCACTACACAGTAAATAGATCTCACAGATCTATGGTCTATATAGACCGATATGGACACCAGGAGTATGCCATAATGCCGTTTAACTCTTTTAGAGTAATCTCACTTTACAAGGAAAGATGCTTGAATCTAGCCTTAAGTATAAGCAAACTCCTGAAGTCGTGGCTTACTAAATAAGTGAGAAATAATTTATGACATTCCCACCCACGTATTTATTCCACTTAAGCTTGTTTCTCTATCCACATAAAAAATGAATGACTCTAGAAAAAAATGGCCTGACGACCATCTATGAGTATTCAAATGGACTATCAAAAGTTGCATATAAACTCAAAAACTGGAAGTATAGAAACACGCTCATTCCCTAGTATATGTCTCCTAATAGAGACTACTGTTCATTCTTCCTTATAAATAACAATATGGAAGACTGAAAATAGGGGAAGTCCAGGACCAACTATGTCCTGATATAAAAATGAGAAAAGGAAGATATGATATACCTCGACATGGAATAAGTAATGACAACCCAAGATCAGACCCAGAAGTTCTGGTAAGACCCATATTGCTGATGCAATATGGGTCATTAATTTATGCCATAGATAATATATACAAAGCTAATCTAATGACGAAATTCGATGTAGCTATTGTATACTAAGCTATTCCCTGAGAACACATAGTCTTTGAAAAACTATAATTAGTAGCCATAACATAATTAATAGGAGTATGTTTCTAAACTTATTAATATGTGTATGCTTTTTATAAACTCTTTTTGTTTATATATGCATTTCATTTTACTGAAAAAATTTATGCTTTATTTTTAGTATATGTCAAACAATTATAGATTGACACCTCAAAACGTTTGCTATTAATTGCATTTCACCCTAAGAATAGTCTAGTTGAAAACTATTTTGGGACGTCTGACTTGAGATTCAGGATTTGCTATCCTGACTACTCTATATGAGGATGCCCAGTACTCTCTGAAAAAGAAACTTACAAATTTTCTGTGGATATTCATCAAAACAAAATCCTAATAAATGACTCAAGAATATAATGGCCTTGAAGACCATACTTGAACGTTCAAATGGATTTTCAAAATTCCTAATAAAATTCGAAAAGAGGAATTAAATGGAACCACTGAAGTGTTCAGAATCGTCCAAGTTTTAAACTTTAGAACGATACAATATACCACCATGGATTGATGCTGCAAGACATCATTAACCAATCCTATAATTTTGAAGAACATGAATTGTCTTCAGAAGGGTGCATTTTCATTATCCCATTTAACGAGAAAAATGATTACAAGATCATCTCCACTACACGTGGACATTGACTCTCAAAACTTCCTCTAATAGTATTTAAGATGATATATTTACTATCATTATAAGACCTCTGGGTCTCTTGAAAGTACTTGAGTGATAAAGGTGGACTTATCCACTCCCTACAAAGGGTTAATTATGTACCTTAGTGTACTCATCCATATATCCTCTAAAAATAGTCATAATCAAACCTATTATCCAACCGCAGTCCATCTTTTTCACAACATATAGAACACATTACTAAATGGCGGGAACATTAGATAACACTGGGAAATCAAATAATAATTACAACCGGAATAATGTCGAACACCCTGAAGTTTTTGTTCACACCCAAAAATGGGTTATATAAATAAATCATTAAAATGATTTAAACGGATTACTTATCCATTAAAAATCCAGTTGTATATGACTACATGGGGACATGCAATTACAATGCAAACCATCAAATTGCCTCCTTAGAATCTATTTATATGAGCCTGATCATCTCATATACACAGTTTTCGAGAACCCCTAACGGGTGAAGCGTTTAGAGCACATCTTATAGATTGTGTCATGATGAGTATACATCCACATATCACCACTATAAACCATCAAAATGCAGTCTTAGAACTATTTATCGGAAGTAATTATCCCAAATAAATAGATTCCGAGCACTCCAAACAGGGGAAGCATTTAGAGCACATCTAATAAATTATGTCTTTGATGGGTCATCATATAAAGAATCGATAGTAAATATGTGAAGATTAGATCCTAAAGATCCTTCACATTCAGAATTCTTTAATTTCCCAGTATTATATTTAACAGAAATATTATAATCATTTATGAGTCTGAAGCTCAATTGACCATTTTAAACGTTAATGATCTGATTATCATAAATTGTGATGAGATCCCGAAGATCCACACTTATGAAACTGTTCAAAGGTTATCAGACATAGTTAGTGACAATATAAATATTATCAAATTCACACATCCATGCCGCTAAAAATCCTGCTAGGATTGACATACCAAATATAATTTTGATGCAATCCACCAGTAGCAGAAGTGGATGTCCTCAATGGATAAGAGGACATACCACGAGGCTCCAAAGTGAGAAATAACTCATGAAGACCTTAAAGCAATACCACCACAGGAAAGTGAGCTCAACCAGAATCTACACAACAACTGTTGATAAGGGCACAATTATGGCTCTGTCTATATCCTCTACCCATTCTATAACCTTCACAACAAGTGTTGAGAAGGAAACAATTCTGGAAGAAATCGAGATATTAAATGTACGTACAGGGCGAGGTGTTTGGATAAAATAACATATTTGTCGACAATTACTCACATTTCATTTTGCCATTTAAATGATAATTATAAAAATAACGTTTTCACACTACGTTTCCTGAAGCAAATGTAGAATTTTGCCAAATAATGTGGAACGAGGCAAAATAAGTTGAGCTGGACTCACTTATGAAATGTGAAGTGTTTGGACCTGAAGTCCTGATATCAAAAAGGTATCAATCATGTGCGCTAACCGAGTATTGTATAAACATAAATATAAATAAATAAAATCGTATGCTATAAGCAATACACTATAGCTTAAAGGTTTATTTCGATGAAACCAGGAAGTAATCAAGTAAGATGAGCTTGACTCACTTACAAAATTATATAAACTGATGCATCAGTCTCCCTGGTTATGTTTGCGAAATTACTGCGATTGGCAAAGGAAAATTTGGTTGGTTTGCTACTATGGATGTTGTGACAGCATAACCTAATGGATTTATTCCTAATTTCCTCACTTGCCTAAATAGACTTTGTGCTATTTAATGAAATAAATAAATTACAACCAAGAGAGTTCCTTAAAATAAACAAGGACTCCTACTAAAGATTGCTTTTGCATATTTAAAAAGAGCAAAGAAATTGATTTGGGATTATATTTTCAAATGACTCAAATCTCATCGGACCTCCTGAAGAGAAACCCGAAATATCTGTTTAAGCCTAACTTCAAATATGATATGAAAGACCGAGGCAAAAATCTTAGCTTACAAACTTATCATCCAGAAGATGAAACTCTCATCCAAAAGATAATCACATTATCCAGAAGATGAACACATCATCTGGTAGATGAAACTCTCATCTGGTAAATGAAAACTCTCATCCAGAAGATGAAAACATCATTCAGAAGATGAATTATCATCCACAAGATGAAATCATCATCTCGAAGATGAAAAACATGTGACATTAAACTTCATACACCCGAAGTTGATGAAACATGGATAATTGTTATCCACTAAATACACCTACTTGTTGTATGTATGGACATTAAGACCCCTTCCGTTTGCTGGACGAGGGGAAGGATATCCTAGGTCTTGAAGTGCCTTACTTCAGTGTCTTTGGTACACTTCTTTACCTGTCATATTGCATGCATCCCTATATTGCGTTGACAGTAAATCTGTTAGCCAGATATAGTGCGGCACCTACAGCGTACCACTAGACTAGAGTTACGCATCTTCTGCGCTACCTTCAAGGTTCAATATTATAAAGGATCATCCTCCATGTTAAACTTATTTGCAGATGCAGGTAATAAATCATTGCGATGAACACAAAGAAGGACATGCCAACTCCTGGAAATCTGCAAAGCATGAGATTTAAGGCAGCATCATCCTACCATTTCGAGAAGCGCATCATTCAAGAAGCAAATTGAGAATATGCATAGCTACGCACTGAAGTACCTCGCAGACACAGTGACGATTGGGCCAGAGACTAGAGACATGGAGCTATCAACCGAGTTCGTAGACCATGTCACTTTCCTAGCTCATCCTTGAGAAGGTTACATCAAAGGCGATAAGACAGAGCACATCTCTTCAGTGGAGCTTGACGCACCCGAAACCTACACCTAGGTTCCACCTGGAGGTGTCACGATCGCCAGGCGTGGTATAGCCCCTAAGGTTCAATTCCGGGCTAAATCCGCAAGCGGACGGTGTCGAGTTATAGTATAAAAGATATCGAATCCCACAGGGACGGTGATAGTGTCAATGGGTTCTCAGTTTATTTCTAAGTCATGAAGTGAGATAGCTATCGGGGTAAAAGATTTGGTTTGGGTGTTGTTGTTGTAATACTAATAAAAGGGACTAGGGCATTAGGGATAACCACTAGGATCGTTGTGGGTCGACGTTGGGATAGGATCCTTGCATTGCATTATGGCTAGGGAATTAATCCCCCAATTCGTACCACTCTCGTGGGTTAGAATTGCGGGGTATTTTCGTTGCTCTCATTAACACAATGGCGGTAGCCGTCAACGTAGCGGTATAGTTCGTTGATGGATTCCCTCAAGGCACGAGCCGGGCATGGTCAGGAGCCTTGGTTGGATCCACCGATTTCCCTATTCGAATACCTAGATACCCTTTACGCACATCAATTCCATAGACCGTGGGCATGATCTCAGTACGGGTTATCTATGGATTTGGTAGGATCTACCGAAATACTTCCCTAAGTCCCCAATTCAACGTAGGGATCCAGATCTATATCTTTTCCCTAGGATCCTAGGGCTAACCCATCGACCATAGAAAGAATCTACTCACACATCGCAATAGTGGCAGACAAAAACATCATTCTCAGAGACAAAATCATTATAACAATCAAAGGAATAGGGATAGAAGACTTACAGCGAGAAATCAATAGAAATTGCAATTTATAGATCTAGAAAAATTCCAGATTCCAAGCGTAGGAACAACCAAGAATAAAACGCAATAATCTCCAAGTATTTGATCCAAAATCCTATTACAAAAATTAATCTCCAGATCCCTACAAGAAATCGCCTAAACTCATCTGTCAAAAACTATTCAAAAACTCTAATGAAAGTCGCCTCCTCAGTGCCTGCACAGCTCCCAGCTTCAGTCGCCCAAAATCGCGCGCATCGCGGCTTCAGAGAACTTTCCAAAAATAGCCTTGGAGTTGCCGATCGAGTAGGTTCGGTCAAACAACATGCTGCTTGTTCGGTCGCTCGGACCGAGCAGATGAGCTGCTCGACAGAGCACTACAGGAAATAGGGAGGATTCAAAATTACCGCTCTGCCTACCCGGACCGAGTGAGCTCTACTCGGTCCGAGTAGGGGTCTACTCGGTCAGCTACTCAGGCCGCGTCGCTGGAGTGCTTCAGCTGTGGAATTTGAGGCTGCTCGACCGAGCAGATGAACTGCTCGGTCCGAGTCAGCCCGTATCAGCTCCTCTTCTCAAATTGAAGATGCTCGGTCGAGCAGCTGAACTGCTCGGACCGAGCATTTTCTGGGAAACTATCTTGGGAGCTGCTGGGGGCTGTCTCTCTCTCATATGCTCTCTCTCTTCTCCTCCAATGTCTCCAGAAGTGTGACGAACTCCTCCATAGTCTCGCCAACAAGATCACGAGCATGTCGGATGGGGTCCCAAATCGCTCCAAAATCCCTGAAAACTCATAAAACACTACGAGACTCGAAAATATCGTCAGAAATGCAATATCGTAGTAAAATGTGGGATTTGGATGCTAAAATGGTATGAGATGCAATGAAATGATGATATGAAAATAGTAGAAAATATGGACACATCAAAATCTCCCAAGCTTACCTCTTACTCGTCCTCGAGGAAGACGAATAATCGGTACGCCGGGAGGAAAGCAAAAAGAAATAAGAAAAATGAAAAATAGAAAGAGAGGAAAAGTAAAAAAGAGAAGTGAGAGGAGAGTGCTAAGGATGATCGGTCAGATCTCAGGCCTAAATAATATATCACGATGCTCTAAATGGTGAACATACATGCTACTGAAAATTTCTAGATTTACAAATCATATGACTAGCATGCAATACAGGCAAAGAATAGGGATCTACTGAAATAACGCCATCAAATCATATCAATCTCTTGTAATCCCTAGAGTCTAGTATAAAGAAGTTGGCAACGCCCTTTTCAATCACAGATACACAAGGAGCATAGAGAGATCACACAACATGCAATAGAGAATAGAAAAAATCATGCCATTCAAATATTCATTTCGATACATGAAAAATCTCCAAAAACTAAAGCAATTCGTAAAGTTTAGGTGTTATTAAATCTCGCCGTTATGCACCGTCTCCACTCTAATGTCATGCTCACTTATGTGATCAGTTGGTTTACCCCCCTCCCCCAGCTTAGCTTGAGGCGTTGCATCTAAGGATATGATATGGATTTTTCTTTTTTCTTCCCAGAATAAATGGTAGCTTCTAATGAAATGATATAAAATTTATTCTTTTTCTTTCTTTTTCTTTTCTTTTTCACATATGAATATATACATATTTTTTTCTTTTTTTCTCTTTTTTTCATTTAGAAGCTATACTTTTTCTTTTTGAGTTTGGGAAGTGAGATGCGGTAAAGATAGCTTTGGGGGTGTAACCAACTGATATGTAGAGATATAAATAGATATCTGGAGAAGGAAAAATAGTAGGACTCTCAGTTCACTCATAAGAGGGTGCACAACGGTTTAATAAAATAAAACCATAACTAAACTCATAGTTAGCATGGATATTTTCATTTCTCTAAACAAATACTGAAAAGGCATGCAGTAATAATCACAATATCAGCAGGCATGCAAACAGAAGTGACTGAGATAAAAAACAGATACTCCAAGTGTTCTAGTGATGCGTGAACCAAGGTGCGTTTCCCAACATAGATCATACTAGATACTAATTCAATCATTCGATTTTCAATTCATTTTAAGCATTAAACTAGATAGATCATCAATAGAAATGCATGCATATAGATAGTAAAACTGAAATTTATCCTAATAGCATGTCATCGAAAATGAGCATCATGAAAGACTGATATCATCATGCGGAACATCCCTAGCAAATAAGGAAAAAGAGGTGGAGAAAGGGTAAAATAAAGGAAAAAGAGATGCATCCACGGTGAAAGTAGAAAATATGATGCAAAATGAGAAAAAAGAAGACGTCATGAAAAAACGGTGGAAAAATGAAATAAAGACTGAAATAATGAAATAAAATGTAAAAGAAAAAATCTAAAATAAAGCGGTAGCGCTCATCCCCCAAGCTAAACATAGCAGTGTCCTCACCGCTAAGAAAACGCTCGTGAGCGGGAGATGATGCAAAAGGGGTGGGGTGGGTGGTAATGAAATAAAAACTGTGCAAAAAGAAAAACAAATAAAAACATGGAATGATGCAATGCAAAATGAGATATGATGCATGGGTGGCTCCTCCCCCAAGCTATGTATGTGTAGGGCCCCAAACAAACAGATGGGCACAAAATAAATAGGGGAGGTAGAAGAGGGTGAGGACTACATCAAGCAGAGGCACCACCCTCTGGGGTGGTGATGGGTCCCTCTACTGTGGACCAGGAGAGGTGGGTGGATCTGGCTGGAAGTCATGGGGAGGGTTGGTTGTGGGGTCAATAGTGGCAGTGGAGGGCTCAGCTGAAGGTAAGACCAGGGTAAACAAGGGATCTAATGTGAGAGCCGACTCAGAAGTAATAGAAACAGGCTCTGCAGAAGCCTGAGAAAGTGAAGCACTGAGTGGTGCAGAGGGGGTCATAGTGTCTGGCCTGGGTGGCGGAGCATGTGCAAGGATGACAGTATGTGGGCCACGGTACCGCAGCAGGTCTATAATAAAGGTCAGGTCCGACTCGACTCTAGATCGGTGTGTCGCCATCGAGCGTACAAAGTCCTCGATATCTCGCTGTAAGCCGGAAGTCTAATCCTCTAACGCGGTCAGGCGAGCGTCGTAAGTACGTGAGTCGGGTGGAGCGCGTGAGAAATGTCTGTGAGTCACCACTCTCGTGAATCGGCCCTGTGCAGCTGAGGCACGGTGCCAAGCGTAGAAGGTAGGAGAGGGTGAGCTCGAAGGCAACTCGGAAAAGGCGGAAGAAAGAGATGTCGTCGACACAGTGGTGTGGACAGATGTCGAGACATTATCCGTGAAAATGGCCGCTGATGAGGAGGAAAGGGTGGCTGAAAGTGAAATCTCGTGACCTAAGGATAGAGGAAGTGAAGCTAGCAGGTCGCTGAGAGGAGGAAGAGTAGGGGCAGGATCATGCACGGGAGAGTCAAGATCTATGGGAGCATCAGCAAAAGGTAAGTCGGTGCCCTCCGGCACCGAAACAGTGGTGGATAAAATTTGAGTCTCGGGGCAAGATGTGTGGATAGTCCCCGAGGACTCGAAGGCTGGGGATACGGTGGATACAACGGTGATCGAAGAAACGGCCCCAGAAGAAGATGGGTGAGTAGGTGGTACTGGGAGGACGGTAACCAAAGCAGCGATGTCATGTAACTCGAACACCGAGGAGCGTGGGACCGGGTCATCGGCAGCTGCCTCGACGGGTGCTCCGGGGGGATCGAGTACGTGTATGGGAGGGAGTGGGAAGACCTGAGGAATCATCCAGTCAAGCTGGACGGCAGGGATATGCGTCAGGTGAGGGGAGGGGAGAACCAAGTGGGGGATATGGTGGGTGCCAATGAGATATAGTCAGTGACGATCCCCGTGTGGTCGAATAATATGCATATGCTCGAGCACGCCAATGGTCAAGCGTGTCGGGCCAACGGGGCGGTGAAGGTCAGCTGGAATGGGAATATCAAGCATCCTGGAAAAAATCGTGAAGAAGCCACTGCAGCAAATGTCTGTGGAGTGGTAGGTAGTGGCTGTCTAGTAAAGGCGGTGACACAGCCAGTGGGCAGCGTCAGAGAGCATGAAGGGTCGCAAAGAGCCGTCAGGGTGGAATCGAAGAGGCCGGGTCATTCCCATAAGATGGGTAAGCTCAGGGAGGGACATGGTCCCGACCTCAGGTCTGCAGAAAAGGGTGCAAGATAGGTGCCGCTGAGCCTAGCGAAGGCATGGGTGCACAATGCACGATGCCTTTGCCCGACTAGGGCGATACTGTGGAATGCCAGAAATGCATTCACAAAAAACTCGAGCATCAAAAGAGTCAGTGTCGAATCGAGGCAAAAAGGCAGCTCTGGGCTCGGGTACGACAGGGAAGTGAAAATACTCCCGGATCATAGCAAATGTGAAGTGCAGTCATGATCCAGGAGGCGGAAGGTGATGCCGTCACCTGCTGTGGTGAGAGCAAGGGAGCTGAGACCCTCGAGTGCTATGTGGGTGTAGATCGGAGCATGTACACCGAGGAAACGGTCGAAACCGATCGCTCGGTACAAGTGGTGAACTCCCTGTAGGAGTCCCAGGGATCTAAGTGTGGGCACGTCGATGAACACAGTAGGAACGAGACGGCGCTGAGAGAGCCTGAAAAAGCGCTCCCGGAGTGCGGGGTCTCGGAACGTGATGCCATATGTCGGGAGACATGCAGGGATGTCATCCCTGGTGGGTGCGGGGTGTGGGCGTGATGAGGTAGAGATGGTGGAGGCAGCGGTGAAAGGGATAGGGTCTATGGTGGGGATAACGATGGACGTGACAGGTGTGGTGGTGGTGGGGATGGTAGTGGTGATAGCGGGAGCTGTGGTATACGGTGTGGTAGTAGTGGAGGTAGTGGTGGATGTGGTGGTGGATGTGGTGGTGTGGCGGGCACGACGCTGGGGTCGGGAAGAGGAGGCGCCAGATGATGGCCTCTTCCCACAAACGGGGGGGGGGGGGGGGGTGTGGTGGCTCCGAGTGTGTGAACCATCGTGTATACAGTATGTAAAATAAATGAGGGGACGAGTGTACCGTATGCACGAGTGATGCGAGGGATGCAAGTGCCTAGAGCTCCCCCAAGCTAGTCCACACAGCTGCTACTGACGTGATCAGAGAGTACCTGCAATTGGAAATGATCAAAACGTCAGATACTCGAGTAAAAATGGGTGATATGCAGAATTTAGGTGACTTGACCGAGCAGTGATACTGCTCGATCCGAGTCGTGCTACTCGGTCAGGGGATGTGACCGAGCACTCTAGTGCTCAGTCTGTGCCCTAGGGCACAGATTGGGGGGGTGAATGACGATCGCCGGTAGAGAGAGGTGGGTAGGCGACGGGGGGTGTTTAAAGAGGGGGGTGGGGTTATGGGGGGAGCCGGTCGGCGGCACCGTCGACGGCGGTGGCGCCGTCGACGGTGCTGTTGACTTGGGTTTAGGGAGATCTGATGGGAGAGGGAGAGGGGGCGGTCGGTGGGGGGGGTTTAATGTCGGGCGGCGGGTGGTGGGGGGCGGGTCGGAGGCGCCGTCGGTGGTGCCTTCGATTGTGTGGGGCGAAGGGGGGAAGAGAGGGGAGGGGCGGAGAGATAGAGAGAGAAAGAGAGAGATAGGTGGAGAAGCTGACCGGAGGTGGCGGTTCAGAAGGCGGTGCCGACGGCAGTGCGGGAGGGGGAAGACGACGGAGGGGCGGGGGATTGAACGAGTAGGTGAGGGGAGGTGAAGCTCGGGCGGGGGGGGGGGAGAATTTTCGGGGGTAAAAATAATTTAGATTAGGGTTAAAAGTTTTTAACGGTGGAGTTAAAAAATGAAACTGGTTGCGGTTAGAAACCCGACTCGACCCGGTCCGAGCAGCTAAGCTGCTCGACCGAGTCAATGCAAAATTTTGATGCAAAATATTCCCTTGTCTGCTCGACCGAGCAGTTTGGTGCTCGGTCTGAGTCGATTCCTACTCGGGCCGAGCCAATAATATTCTGGTCAAGATGGCAGAGTGACATTTTCTCCTCAACTTCAAAAGCCTGTAGCACTCGACCGAGTAATTCGTTGCTCGGACCGAGTTGATTTCTACTCGGACCGAGCAGGAGGCTGCTCGGGCCATGCAGAAACTTCACTCTCTCATTCAAATTTTCGTGTCTGCTCCGCTCGACCGAGCCATGAAGCTGCTCGGTCGAGTCTCCTGTGTCTCTCCATCCTTTATTTTTCTTTGGTTTTCTCCCCAGATCTTCGAATCGGATGCTCTCCTCTGACTTCCTTCCGTTTATAATGTCGATCGCATACCCCCACTTGTCCATCCTGTACAGAAGACGAACTCATCAAATATTTGAGATTTTTATTGTTTTATCTAAAAATACGAAATAAAAACAAAAAATAAGAAACTCAAAAAGAAAATCCAAAATCTAAGAAATTGGGTTGCCTCCCAATAAGCGCTCGTTTTCAGTCGTGAGCTCGACTCCCTCAAATATATCAATGCTCATTTGGTGCGTGCGGTGGTCGCACGTCAATTTTCGTGATGGTGTAATCCGACGGCATTTGGTTTCTGCCTGCTGACCGGCGCCCCGTTTACGGTATGGGCGCGGTGTCGTTTTACCGCAAGTGCACGGTTAGTGTAGGGTGCGGGTATATCGAACACAGGGAGGTGGATGGCTTGAGTGGCTACTAGCCTCGCCTAGGTCGTGTGCTAGCTACGCGGATGATATGGGTGGAAGTGTAGAAATAAAAGAAAGAAATGAAAAAGACACGAAATGAATCCCCGCTAACACGGGCTAGAGCACTCATGACACTTGGCATTTGACTTGACCCAGGGTGAGACATTGACCCAAAAGGTGGTACCTAGCGTCCATGGCCCGATATTCCGGTCGGTACCAAGCACGCTAGGCCTACCCCGTTTCGGACGGTGGGCACTCCCGTGTCCATAAACACCTTCCGCAACCGGGAGCATTAAGGCCACAATGATATCTCCCAACACTTCGTCCAAGCCGCTCCCACGCGCGAGGACTCGATGTCTACGCTGGGGGCGTGAGCTATGGCTAGGGAGTCAACCGCCAAGTTTATTCCCCCTCGGCCCGACGGTCAAAGGCGGTCTTTTTCCCGCCGATGACAATGAAACACCCCCGCGTAACCCTAATGGCCAAATAGGTCAAATGTGATTTCTAGCAATACATCGAAGCGGATCTTGACAGGACAAGAACCGGACCCCAATCCCCAACACATCTAGTGTGTTGCCGTACGAATTGGACCCAGATTGCTAGAAATCCCCATTGACACATTTCATCGAACACGTGCCATGCAACCAAGTCTAATGTAAATTCCCAAGCAACAATCCTACCCTAACCCGTATTAGGGTTCATCAATACTACTCCATGATGAAAAACATATAACCAAACAACACAAAACACACACAAATATTCATCATGAAGCAAAAGAAATACAACACAAAAAATGGAGAACAAGAGAAAGAAATACTTATCTTGATTCGAATCCAACAATCCAATACAAGATTTATTAACCAAAAGACCTAATCTAATCTACCCTAAGCCTCCCAACAAAGGGGCTGAAAAAGTCCTAAAAACTAGAGGAGGATCCTCTCCAAGTCGTGCCCCCAACCCCTATTTAAAACCCCCCAAAAACCCTCTTGGGTCGGGTTCAAAACTGTCAAAACAGGCCCACCCGATCGGGTGAAAACTCACCCGATCGGGTGGGATAGACAGAAACTCGACAGAAACTGAAATTGACTCCAACCGATCGGTTGGACTCCCAACCGATCGGTTGAAGTGAGATTTCAGACAACAGCCAAATTCAGCACATAGCTGCGCTCAGAAAATTCCAGAAAAATCTAGAAAAATCGGATTTGGGCATGCGACCTATCGTTGGAAAGCTAACGACGATGCCGACGCTAGAAAAATAAGAGATCACCCAAAATCCTTCTGGAATGATAGCAGATCTTCAATGAATGCATCAACAGCGCGCAAAGGCGGAAGAAAAGGCCACCCGATCGGTTGAAACATCAACCGATCGGGTGAGCCGCTTGTTGCTTTGGCCATCGGGCTTCGGGAGCTTCAACCGGTCACTGAAGAGAGCGGGTGGCGTGATCGGGTCGTTCTTCGGAGGAATCGGCTACAGATGAACCGATCGGGTGAAGGTCACCCGATCGGTTGGAATTCAGCTCCATTTTCCCGAGAACTCTGTTGGGATGAACCGGTCGGCGAACCGATCGGTTGACCTTGCGCTTCTCTCCAGCTTCAGTCCGGGTCAGACACGCATGCATCACCCGATCGGTTGGCTGTGTCCAACCGATCGGGTGGGGGCTGAAAAGTGGCAATCTTGGTCGTTTGACCCCCTGGATCACGCGTGACCCCTCCCGTTGCTCCGGGGACTCATGATATCATCGTTTTATGTCCCAAATGCTGTAAGTTCCTGCAAATATACAAAAACAAGGAAAAGTGAAAGAAAATAAGAAAACACGAGAAAACGAATACAAGACGGCGGTAAAATACGGAGAAACACGGAAGAAAACGTGCGTGAATATATGAAATATAAACGCACGTCAAAATCCCCCAAGCTGAACTCTTCCTCGTCCTCGAGGAAGACGAGTGAGAGTAGGAGCTCGGAGGGAGAAAATAGAGAGAAGGAGAGAAAAAGAGAATTCTATATCCTAGATCGCCCGTAAGGGCCAACAAAATCAAACACGCCACACGAAGCAAGCATACGACAAAACACAACACTAAACCAAGGAATACGAGTCCAGACAAGTGCCGTGGGCCCACACGGTGAAGCGCGAGTGAGTGCGGTCGTGTGCTAGCAGACGGTGTCACTATCTACGATGTGCAATAAAGCTCCATATACACAAATCCAAGATATGACCCAAATATCGATTCGAATTGAATTAAGCGGTGAATATATGGTTCAAGCATGCATGAGAATAGAGAGAAAATCGAAACATATCATGCGATAGGGACTCCACAACTAGGGTTAAGGAAATCACCACACTAAAGCCTAGATAATTGCTAAAAAGTTCCTAAGCCAAGTGTTTTCGAAAACGATGGGGGTTGAGATGATGTGGAGTAGAACACTCGGTGCAAATTCTCGCCTTCCCTTTATTCTCGGCAAGTAGGAAAAAATATTCACACTGGAAATTTTTGGGTTTTGGGTATTTGTATTTTTTTCTTTTCTTTTCATTTCTCATCTTTTTGGGTTTTTCTTTTCTTTTCTCCCTTTTTTTTGGATTTTTGGGAATTGGGATATTTACATGTGTACTCTCCCAAGTGGGAGAACAGTACACGACGAGGGGATTTGCACCAAGTAAAATAAAAATGAAATCGGAATCTAAACACTTGGGCAAAGGAAACTATTCTCGCTAATTAGAGCATGGCCTAAATGGGTTATCCTAGTCCTTAATTGTGGAATCCCGACACATGCGAATTGAAATATACGATATAAATATAGCATGCATATAGAAGCAGACAGTAGAAGCAGATACCGCACATTCAAATCGAAGCATGATAATCTAGGGGTCAACCAAGGATAGGTATATAAATCAAAATCACAAAATAGAAGTACACCCCTAGCTAGTCACGACAAACAACTCACACAAAAGCAAGGTGAACCCACGAAGCATGAAATGCAATGGACTCGGCTTCTTAGGGTTAGTGAATGTGATTATCGAAGCTATGCTAAGTGTGCGTGTGATTTTCGTGGCAATTCATCATAGGGTTCATCTCTAGGAGAAAGAGATACAAAGAGGAAAAGAAAAAGAAAAAGAAAAACACGGAGAAAAACGACTCAAATAACGAAGAAAAAGAGACAAAAGACGCACGAAGTGCGACTCCCCCAAGCTAAAACTTGCATTGTCCTCAATGCAATAGTAGTGAATACGGGAGGGCAATGAAAATGGGGGGGAGTTACGCACCGACACAAAAAAATGAAAAACACGAAAAACACATGAGCAAAACTAAAAAATAAAGAAAAAGAAACACTAAAATAAAAAATATAAAACACGACAAAAGAACACATAGACACAAACACACAACAACGACACGCAAAAACATGCACACAAAAGTCGATTTCCCCCAAGCTGAACATGACAATGCTAGCAAAATGATATGATCAATGGGGAAGTAGAGATATGCTAGGGGGAAAATCGAAAAAGAAAGAAATCAAAATGCAGGAGAGACAGTGTGCTCATTCTCCTCGGAAGAGGATGTGGGGTGAAATGATAGAAGGGCACGACATGAAGGGTTATTATGATGCAAAAGCAAATCCTAGATACGCTCCCCTCGCTAATGAGAGGAGACGAGATTATTCAAATCTAAACTAGAAAGCGGTAAATTTTTACACTACTGGATTTATATACACCTGAGCATAGGCGGATCCAAGATCTGGAGTGGGGCAGGTAGCTGCTCTAACTGCTCCTTCTGTGGCTCCGCCAGAAGCGCTGTGCCACGTGTGCCAATGGACCCAAGCAATGCACCTCCAAGCATCCCTCGTAGGTGTCCACCTGCGACCTGCAAAGGACGAGGTGCATTAGTCCATGGCAAAAAATCTTTCCCCAAAATAAAAGTATCCCAGAGATAATCGTCAAAATAAGATTGAAAAATAGTGAAAGTGTGACGAATACTCCCTGAGAATGGGTCGCTATCCTCTATACTAGCGACGACCAAATCTTCGCTCTCCATGGGAAGTGGCTCTCCAGGTGGTGACACACCGCAGCATACCTCAGGGGAAGTAGATCCTGTGTCCTGCGAGAGATATGGCATGTCAAATATATACGAGTCTAAAGAAATAGGAAGTGAAAAGCGAGACTCAAAAGTGGAGTGAGAGTGAGTATGAAAATCTCCCTGAATAGGGGCAATATGCTCAAGTAGATGCTCAGTCGCAGAAGAAGTGGAGAGCGACGGTAAAGGTAGATGTGACTCGGGCTCTATAGAGTGGACCATCGTATCCAAGCCCTCATGCACATCCTCCTCGACGATATGCTCATGCTCCACCATCTTCCCGATGTCCTGAATGACATCCTCATGGTTGACCACCGACCAAGGAGGAAGCTGTGACAGAGATGGCTGTGGAGGTGGATGTGGAGCGGACCCCTCATATGTGGTCGTGGTGTCCTCGTCCTCACGCACATCCTCCTCGCCCTTTTGCATAAGCTCTGTAAACTCCTCGGTCCTCTCATAGGACTCATGTGGGGTATCTAAATCAAGACAAGAAGTCTCTCCCACAGATCCTAGGTAAATCTCCCCATCCTCACTATCATCATCAAAAAATGCTTCGTCATCCAAGTGGTAGTGATGGAAAAATGGGGGATCGGCATGAGATGTGTCTATGGTGGCCGACGGCATGGTAGTCTCAACCATGAAAGTAGGTATATCCTCTCCTTCATCCCCTCTCCTCGGTGTAGGCTCGGTGATTGGTACCATCAAGTTTTGTAACATTTGGCCTTGGTTAAACATGGCACTTTCAAGGAGAGACACGAGGCTTGATTCTTCTTGTATTTGTGGAGGGGTATAAGGTTGAGGAAATAGATGGGAGGTGTTTGGGCTAAGGTTGTGGGAAAATATTTGGCCTTGGAGTGGGGGGAGGCTCTCAAGGCAATCATAATACACGTGCCCCGCCATCCCACAAGTCTCACAAACCAAAAATGAATATGGATTGTAGCCTCTCATCTGAGCATCGAAATTTGATCTCCACATGGTTACACCAAAGATACCTGGACAACAAAAATAAGAAAACTAGAGAGGAGCGTCAATAGCACAAGAAAATAACAAAAAGATAATATAACAGTGGGGGAAAAATTTCTTGGTTATTGAATATATATTTTTTTTATAAAAAAAAAGAAAAAGAAATTTTTGTGTTTTTATGCGTAGACTAACGAACCCAAGCTAAGCTAATATCAAACCGAACGCCTCCCCGGCAACGGCGCCAAAAACTTGACCGGCGCCCCGTTTACGGTATGGGCGCGGCGTCGTTTTACCGCAAGTGCACGGTTAGTGTAGGGTGCGGGTATATCGAACACAGAGAGGTGGATGGCTTGAGTGGCTACTAGCCTCGCCTAGGTCGTGTGCTAGCTACGCGGATGATATGGGTGGAAGTGTAGAAATAAAAGAAAGAAATGAAAAAGACACGAAATGAATCCCCGCTAACACGGGCTAGAGCACTCATGACACTTGGCATTTGACTTGACCCAGGGTGAGACATTGACCCAAAAGGTGGTACCTAGCGTCCATGGCCCGATATTCCGGTCGGTACCAAGCACGCTAGGCCTACCCGGTTTCGGACGGTGGGCACTCCCGTGTCCATAAACACCTTCCGCAACCGGGAGCATTAAGGCCACAATGATATCTCCCAACACTTTGTCCAAGCCGCTCCCACGCGCGAGGACTCGATGTCTACGCTGGGGGCGTGAGCTATGGCTAGGGAGTCAACCGCCAAGTTTATTCCCCCTCGGCCCGACGGTCAAAGGCGGTCTTTTTCCCGCCGATGACAATGAAACACCCCCGCGTAACCCTAATGGCCAAATAGGTCAAATGTGATTTCTAGCAATACATCGAAGCGGATCTTGACAGGACAAGAACCGGACCCCAATCCCCAACACATCTAGTGTGTTGCCGTACGAATTGGATCCAGATTGCTAGAAATCCCCATTGACACATTTCATCGAACACGTGCCATGCAACCAAGTCTAATGTAAATTCCCAAGCAACAATCCTACCCTAACCCATATTAGGGTTCATCAATACTACTCCATGATGAAAAACATATAACCAAACAACACAAAACACACACAAATATTCATCATGAAGCAAAAGAAATACAACACAAAAAATGGAGAACAAGAGAAAGAAATACTTATCTTGATTCGAATCCAACAATCCAATACAAGATTTATTAACCAAAAGACCTAATCTAATCTACCCTAAGCCTCCCAACAAAGGGGCTGAAAAAGTCCTAAAAACTAGAGGAGGATCCTCTCCAAGTCGTGCCCCCAACCCCTATTTAAAACCCCCCAAAAACCCTCTTGGGTCGGGTTCAAAACTGTCAAAACAGGCCCACCCGATCGGGTGAAAACTCACCCGATCGGGTGGGATAGACAGAAACTCGACAGAAACTGAAATTGACTCCAACCGATCGGTTGGACTCCCAACCGATCGGTTGAAGTGAGATTTCAGACAACAGCCAAATTCAGCACATAGCTGCGCTCAGAAAATTCCAGAAAAATCTAGAAAAATCGGATTTGGGCATGCGACCTATCCTTGGAAAGCTAACGACGATGCAGACGCTAGAAAAATAAGAGATCACCCAAAATCCTTCTGGAATGATAGCAGATCTTCAATGAATGCATCAACAGCGCGCAAAGGCGGAAGAAAAGGCCACCCGATCGGTTGAAACATCAACCGATCGGGTGAGCCGCTTGTTGCTTTGGCCATCGGGCTTCGGGAGCTTCAACCGGTCACTGAAGAGAGCGGGTGGCGTGATCGGGTCGTTCTTCGGAGGAATCGGCTACAGATGAACCGATCGGGTGAAGGTCACCCGATCGGTTGGAATTCAGCTCCATTTTCCCGAGAACTCTGTTGGGATGAACCGGTCGGCGAACCGATCGGTTGACCTTGCGCTTCTCTCCAGCTTCAGTCCGGGTCGGACACGCATGCATCACCCGATCGGTTGGCTGTGTCCAACCGATCGGGTAGGGGCTGAAAAGTGGCAATCTTGGTCGTTTGACCCCCTGGATCACGCGTGACCCCTCCCGTTGCTCCGGGGACTCATGATATCATCGTTTTATGTCCCAAATGCTGTAAGTTCCTGCAAATATACAAAAACAAGGAAAAGTGAAAGAAAATAAGAAAACACGAGAAAACGAATACAAGACGGCGGTAAAATACGGAGAAACACGGAAGAAAACGTGCGTGAATATATGAAATATAAACGCACGTCACCTGCTTCAAGATTCTCTTCCATGTAGCATATGGTCTCCGGTCCTTGGTGATTTGATGAACGACATAGAAATTCCTCATCCAATATTTGGATGTACGCGGCGACTGCTTTGTTGTAGGTTGGGTCGCCGTCATCGTTGATGCTTGTCTTCATCGCGTCCTTCATGACCCCCTCGGAAGTAAAATATTTAATGGCTTCCTCTTCAAGAAGCTCCAGATAGCTGGCCCCTTCTACATGGGCTTGCTCCCTCATCGGCTTTTGTAGTCGGTGTTGAGTATTGGACTCCCCGGATTTGGTTTTGGATGATGAGCAAACATAAATAAATAGTGAACTAACACTTTGTGAGCGCAGTTATGGAGATCGTCGCCAAATTCACGTGAACATCCAAAGCGACGTCTCAAGACTTCTCAAAGCACGTATTCATATGCCTAAAGCTTCGTTGAAGCTTTTGGACCATTTTAGAAGTCATGAAGATTCGATTGAAGCTATTGAAGACGGTATCGTCAAGTTTTATTTATTGTCTTTAAGCTTCTATCGTAGAATGTTAAGCCTTGAGTAGGTCTTACGATTTATATCTTCATATCGCTCCTATATTAGCTCTAGGATCTTAGTAGAAGTCCATTCTAACTTTCCTGAAGCACCGCGCTTCGATTCGGACTTCTTGTGCATGTTAGTTGGTTCAAGAAGAAGAAATGACCGACTAGATGGTGATCTAGTCGGTCGGCCAAGCTTCTTGGACCGACTAGTTTCAGTCAGTCTTTTCTTGCCATGTTACTGTTTATCATTAGTCGGTCTAAGAATGTTTGGTGACCGACTAGTTGATGAACTAGTCGGTCAACTTTCCTTCTTGGACCGACTAGTTGAGCTTTACTGTAGATGCAAATTTGAGCCTGAGCTACTGTTTATCGTTAGTCGGTCTAAGAACGTTTGGTGACCGACTAGTTTATTATCTAGTCGGTCAACATTTGTTCTTGGACCGACTAAATCAATTTGTATTCAGACTAATAGTTTTTGACTCTTAGTCGGTCTAAGTTAACTGACCGACCGACTAGTTGAGAAACTAGTCGGTCAGAAAGTCTTCTTGGACCGACTAGTTCTTTAGGTCTGAAACTTCATCTGTTCACTGTTCATCACTTAGTCGGTTCATGTTGTTTTACCGACCGACTAGTTTATGAACTAGTCGGTCAGTGGTTGTTCTTTGACCGACTAAGTGCTTCAGATTTCTATCCGTTGGGATTTGACCTAGCTCGTTTTTATGGGACCCTATAAATACGAAGCTTGGTCATTTCTCTCTAGGTTAGAGCTGCCATTAAGAGACTTATTCAGATTGAAAGAGTTAGAGATTAAAACTCATTTCCAAAGCTCTCTTCCTCACAAGAAATCATTCTCTCCCTCATTTGAGATCTTGAATCCATCTTGAGAGAACCTTGTTCTTGTTGAGCCATCCAAGCTATTGCTTGAATCAAGTCTCATACTCATTCCTAGGCACCCATTGCTACTCATATTGGTGGTGCTAGGTCTTGGTGACTTCTCCTTCCTCAAATCCCTCCTTGCCCTAATTCGGTAAGAATACTCAAGGTATAGGGTTTGTGGTAAGTTGTTGTTTATTTCATATAAACTCTTTTATTGCTATTGATTCTCTCGGTTGTGAGAGAATGTTGTGATCCCGGGTTGTGGGATTCACTATTGCTATTGATTGTATGATTTGATCTAGTGAAGGTTTTTCACAAGATATTCATAGTGGAAATCTTGGGTTAGGGTTTCTAACCTAAGTATCCGGAGGGGATCCGGGTGGTTGGGACGTAGGATCACCGGGAACAAGTCGGGGAGACTTGGGTGGATCTGAACCCAGTAATATCAATTGTTTGCATTGATTATTTGTTGTTGTCTATTTTAGCTTCCGCATTTGTTGGTAGTAGTTTGCACGATAATTAGGAATTATACTCCTTGTTATTTTAAAGTACTATTCACCCCCCCTCTAGTACTTGTGCAGTAGCTTTCATGGCATTACATTTGGTATCAGAGCCAAGTCTACGCTATGTCTGCCAACGACAACAAGACCGTGCGTCCACCTTCCGACTGTAGCACCTTCAGGAACCGTGAAGGAGCATCTTCGGTGATGGAAGGACATTCCTCAACGAGGCCTCCATACTTCAACGGTACCAACTACGGTTACTGGAAATGCCGGATGGAAACGTTCCTCTGGAGTGCTTCACTATGGAGGGCCACGATGAAGGAATACATCGAGCCCGCCGAAGAGGATTTCGAGAAGTGGACTCCCGCGGAGGTCGCCGCGGAGGTGAGCAATGCCAAGGCAATGAATGCCTTGCAATGCGCCTTGGAACCCGAGGATTTCAATAAGATATGCACATGTAAGAGTGCATATCAAATATGGAATTCCCTCCTCATATTACATGAAGGGACTAGTAGGGTAAGAGACTCTAAACTCGTGGTAGTTAATAGAGATTACGAGTTGTTTCATATGATACAGAGTGAGAAGATGAAGGAGTACTACGCTCGCTTCGTCGACATCACAAACGAGTTGGAGGCTCTCGGCAAAACCTACACCCAAAAGGAGAAAGTCTCGAAGATCATCGATGGACTTCCTTCTAGTTGGGAGAAACGGACCTTCGCCATCGAGGAAGGTAATGACATGAAAACCTATACCGTTGTTCAACTAATGGGTACTTTAATGTCATACGAGGTTCGCAAGGATAGCAAGCTTAAGTTGTAGGACAAGATGAAGTCCTATCTAAATCAAAACGAGCCAAAGAAGAAGGCTATTGCTTTCAAGGCTGCTCCATCAACTTCCACATCAACCGATGATGAAGACTCGGAAAACGAGTTGGACTTGGAGTGTAGGAAGATATATGCCCATAAGGCAATTTATCTTGATTATACGTCTTGTTCATACCGTATATGGTACGTATTATTCTAAGTATAAAAAGATTTGTATTAATATACTTAGATAATATCCATAGACTTATAGTTAGGTCCTTACATATCTAGATGAGATCTCGATTATGAGTAAGTAAGTGACCGAATAGAAACGTAAGTCTTAAACGGTTCGTGATCATAGGTGTGTCGAGAACTGGATATCGACACATCGGATAGATCACTGTGTCTTCGTCTTACCTTCGGGTAATGATGATCTCATAGTCATTTGACTTAGCGAAGTCGGAGACGAGACACAGGTGCTCATTAGAGAATGAGTTCACTGAACGACCAAGTTAGAGTTATTAAATGGTTAACTTTAATGATCTGTCTTTAATAACTCTAGGGTGATGATAGGTTAGTTGATCCTTAAGACCTGAAGTCATCTGTACCAACCTATGAGCGAACGGTGTAGCTTAGACCCATGATCTAGCTTCGAGGACCAGTCCTGATGAAAGATCTTAGGTTGGGTTGCACCTGAAGCTCTCAAGGTGAGTAAATGACTAAGATGGGATTCGTCACTTCCATTAAAGGGAAGTTAGTGTTATAGGCTCAGTACAGTCTTTATGTTAATCCTCGGCCGGGGTACGTTGCAAGTAGTACAACGTGTATACAATAAAGACCGCCGTATACTGACCAATGTTGTCTAATAGGGTTGACAGTAAACCATACCCTAGGCCAACAATAACACAGTCTTGACGAAGGGATTTTAGCTAACGGAATTCATCACTGACACAGCCAATGCCAACCCTATGATACTTTTGTCAAAGGGTCGATCACGTTATGATGACTCTGAAACATGGACGACAGCTACTGCTCGTAGTGACCGTCGTCTAGGGGTTTCGAGCCCCAACCTGTAGTAAGGTCAGGCTGTAGGGTCTCACACCGAGTAGTGCTCGTGTCTTAGTAATAGGAATATAGAATAGAGAGAAATGTCATTTGATGATATTCACAAGTTAAGTTGTGAAAGTTAGTCGCATTAGCAATAGGGACACAACGTTGCATTAGATGCTAACTTCGACTAAACGTGTTGTAAATTAGTTACAACGAATTTAGTAGGAACAAATGACGTGCGTTTATATTTCATATATTCACGCACGTTTTCCTTTGTATTTCTCCGTGCTTTTCCGCCGTCTCTTATTTGTTTTCGTATGTTTTCCCGTTTTCTTTCACTTTTCCTTGTTTGTCCATGATTATAGGGGATTGACCACGTAGGGGACGTTTAATGATGATATCCCAAGTCCCCGGAGCAACGGGAGAAGTCACGCGTGATCCGGGGGGTCAAACGGCGAAGTATTCATCTTTCAGCCCCTCACCCGGTCGGTTGGTCATCTCCAACCGATCGGGTGATGCACGCGTGCACCAACCGGTCGCTACCGCAGCTCACGAAGAAGTCACCCGACCGGTTCACAGACCGGTTCTGCGGGCGGCTGTTCTCTGTCTTTTCGAGCAGAATTCCAACCGATCGAGTGACTCTCACCCGATCGGTTCATCTGTAGCTGAGAAAAAGAGCTGAAGACACGGGCGTCGAACCGACAGGTTCACCCGACTGCTCCAAGATCCAACCGGTCGCTCAAGAACTCACCCGATCGGTTCGTGAGATCGGGTGAAAACTCGCCGTTTTCTGTAATTTATCTGTAACGGATCAACCGATCGGTTGACTTGTCACCCGATCGGTTGATCCGAAAATCTATATATATGACCCCTAGGGTTCCAGAAACGAGAGAGTTGTATTTTTTACTGTTTTATTTCCTTGTGACGGCTGTAATTGTTACTCTTAAGTAAGTTTTCAGATCTTTCTAATTTTTTAGTATTGTCTTTACTACTCCTTTACTTCCGCATTGCAATTGTCTGATTATGATTCTAACGGTTAAATTTCATTTAGATTGCTTTTTCATGAATTTTTGTGAGTAGTTCCCAAATCTGGGATTTTGGTGGAAGCCCCTTCGGGGGCTCTTCCCAATGCGTCCATAGGGTTAGGAAATCGATAGGGAGTAGGAATCTAACGGTTACGCGGGGCGTTTCATTGTCATCGGCGGGAAAAAGACCGCCTTTGACCGTCGGGCCAAGGGGGAATAAACTTGGCGGTTGACTCCCTAGCCAAAGCTCACGCCTTTAGCGTAGACGCCGAATCCTAGCACGCGGGAGCGGCAGGATGAGACGTCGGGAGATATCGTTGCGGACTTAGTGCTCCCGGGATCGATCAGTGTTTATGGACACGGGAGTGCCCACTGATCGAATCCGGGAAGTCCGGTGTATCATCCTGGGCACCGACCGGAATATCGGGCCCATGGGACGCCGGTACCACTTTCAGAGGCAACGTCTCACCATTAGACCCTAATCCCGATCGCTATCCATACCCGTAGGCCGTAGCGGCGAGAGTCTCTCGTCGGGTCGGAAACCAAAGTCCCGGGTTTACTTTCTTTTTGTTCATACGCTTTCATTTCCTTTCGTGACAACCAACCACCGATTCGGGCTAGCTCGCCCCTCGGGGTGATTTAGATCCTACCTGACCCAAGTACAACCTCGCCTCCCTGAGTTCGATATTCCTGCACCCTACACTAACCGTGAAACTTGCGGTAAACGACACCGCGCCGCTGCGCATATCACGCGGGGCGCCGGCCAAGTTTATGGCGCCGTTGCCGGGGAGGCAACGTGCTTGATATTTTAGGATCTCTTGAACCCTCGTGTCTAGCTCACATCCCTACCTCGCGATAATTTTCGCATTCTCCTTTTTCTTTTTCTTGTTTGTTTTCCTCATTTTTATTTCTTATTTTATCTGTTTCTTTCCCACTTGTCGCTTCACGGGTGTCTGTTGTTTTTCATGCGCAGGAGTTCAAGGAGTCTTGACGACTTGATTCCCCTCGATCCAGAGATTAACGCCACCCTTAGGCGTTTGGCCGTCGAAAAGAGAAGAAGGGAAGATCCCGAATCCATGGAGGAGAACACCACACCTCACAAGTCTCTGCTGGAGTACTCGATGCCCTCCATCGAGTCAACTTCCGCCATCCGATCTCCAGCTATTGCGGCCCAAAGCTTTGAGCTGAAGCCGTCTCTAGTGACATGGATCCAGCAGGACCAGTTTGCGGGTGCGCCCATGGAGAGCCCGATAGAGCACCTGGACTCCTTCTTGGAGAGGTGTGACACCTTCCGAATTAATGGTGTCACTACAGAGGCTATCCGTCTGAAGCTGTTCCCTTTCTCTTTGCGGGACAAAGCCAAGCAGTGGTTAAGGGGGAAGGACCCCAATACTTTCAACACCTGGGAGAAGCTCTCCAATGCTTTTCTGACGAAGTTCTTTCCTCCGGGGAAGACCATGAAGTTGAGGAGTGAGATCTCCTCCTTCTCCCAGGCCAGCCACGAGTCCTTGCATGAAGCTTGGACGAGATATAAAGAGATGCAAAGAAGATGCCCTCACCATGAGCTTCCGAAGTGGCAGATTATCAATCTGTTCTACAATGGGTTGAGGGATGACCTTAAATCTTCTATGGACGCCGCGGCTGGGGGTTCCTTCATGTCTAGAAGCGAGGAAGATGCCGGGAATATTCTGGAAAACATGGCATCCAACAATGAGCGGTGGTGCGACGAGAGAGCCACACCAAGAACTGGGGGTATACACAGAGTCGAGGACGTCGACAAACTTTCAAGCAAGTTCGACTTGCTTTCGACCCAGATCTCCGCACTGATGGTAGGAGCCGGTGGGGCCGGTACACAGCAAGTTTCTGCGGTAGAGTCCGAATTCCTTGGGGAATTCGACGGTGGTGACATCTCACCACCGTTGGATCAGGCGAGCGCACTGTTTTACAACCCCACGGGGAATGCGCCATATCCGCCAAGGACAATTTCCAACCCGGCCTACTCTCCCAACAACCGGAACCACCCGAATTTCAGTTACCGCCCACCATTTCAGCCCTCGCCGCCTCAGTAGCCGCAGCAACAAATCTATCAGCCGGCTAGACCACCGCAGAATCAGGGTCAGCTGCAACCGTTTCAGCAGCAACCTCAGCAACAAACGTACGCTCCCAGGAATCAGCAGCCGTTCCAGCAGCAGCAGTATGGCCAACAGAGGGCCGTCTCTCCGGTTGAGTCTCTCTTGACTCAATATATTACCAACCAGGAGAGAATCAACCAAAAGCTGGAAATGGGCCAGCGGACCCTCACGGACCAAGTAACCCAGCTGGGGTTACAGGTGGCGAACCTTGCTAGGTCACAAAACCAATTGCCACCACAACCGGAGGTGAACCCGAGGGGAGCAACACAAACATCGGCACTCGTGCACGAGCACGCGAATGTGTCCGCTATCGTTCTGAGAAGCGGGACACAAATTCCTACTAGAGTGCCCCCTAGCAACCCGGAAGCACCATTGGTCGTTGAGAGACCGACTGAAAAATTAAATGACACCGGTGCTTCGTCATCAAATCCCATGACTCCGGAGGGAATGTCTGAAGAAGAGAAGAAGAAGGAGGAAGAGAGCCCAAGAGTATATAAACCCGTTGTGCCATTTCCACAACGGTTGGCTCAGGCGAAAATTGATGAGAAATATGGGAAGTTCTTCGCCATGGTCAAGGACCTAAGCCTGCAGATCCCCTTCTTGGAGGCAATCGAGACAATCCCCTCCTATGCAAAATTCTTGAAAGATTTGGTGACCAAGGGTTCGAGAAAAGAGAAAGTGGTGCTGACGACAGAATGTAGCGCTCTTATCCAGAGGGATAACCCGCCAAAGCTCAAGGACCCGGGGAGCTTCTCTATCCCTTGCGCGATCGGGGCTGTGAAGATTAATCGTGCACTCGTCAATCTAGGAGCGAGTGTTAGCTTGATGCCCTTGTCGATGTACAGAAGGATAGGAATGGGTGATTTGGAGCCCACCGGGATGACCCTACAACTAGCTGACCGGTCGGTCAAATATCCGATGGGAATTGTTGATGATCTCCCCGTGAATGTGAGAGGGGTGCATGTGCCTGTAGACTTTGTAGTCATGGACATGCCCGAAGACGCACACACCCCCATTATCCTGGGACGGCCTTTCATGGCCACTGCTGGCGTTCTTCTAGATGTGAAGAACGGAAAACTCTCCTTGAACGTCAGCGGAGAGAAAGTTGAGTTTGACCTGGGACTATCCATGAAGCACCCCGACCCTCCTGATGACCTCCGGTGTAATTTGCTGGAGATAGAAGAAGAAAAGGCTGTAGAGGAGAGCTCCTGGGAGATTCTCCTGAGAAACCCCCTCGATGACTTGGGGAATTCTGAAGATGAAGAAGGCCCCGAAGACAAAGAAGCTGCTGGAGGACCGAGTGCAGCGAGAACGACCCCTCCCTGGTTCCCCAAGTTTCCTCCTGTAAGGAGAACGGGGAAAGAGCTTACGGACCTCACTAAAGACGAGGTCCGAATCCTGAAGAAGATGGCGGGAAGCGCCAACACCAAGGAAAAGCCCCCGGATCTCAAGAACAAAGGGAGGGTGGTCGAGCAAGTACTTTTCCAGCTGCTGACTACCCCGAGCGCCTTCAGCTCCAACAAGGAAGAGATGCCTAAGTTTGTGCATCACCCGTATAAGCCACCATGAGCATCTCTTGCGGGCGTCGAGCCAACGACGCTAAACAAGTGCGCTTCATGGGAGGCAACCCATGTTCTAAACTTTTTCCCACTTTTTAACGTTAATTTTTACTTTATTTTATCTATTTTTATAAATAAAATCAGCCACGAGGACATCCGTTCGGGGACTTAATCAAATCTCTTGGTTTTTGCAGGAAACAAGCCTCAACCGATCGGGTGACATCTCACCCGATCGGTTGGGACGTATCAGATACATGCCGAGATCTGTCCCCATATGACCCGATCGGTTGAGTAATGAAGAGACCGGGTGGCAGACCGGGTGAGCTGGGGAGAACTCTCGGAAAATTTTGGGGAATATCAACCGATCGGTTGAGTTTGAGCGCGATCGGTTGACCTGACCGGGTGAGAAGCCCTAAGTTCTCGGGAAATTTAGTGGAGCAGCCAACCGATCGGTTGACAAGTCAACCGATCGGTTCGCCTGTAGCATTTCTTCGGCAAAATTTTCGACCTAACCGTCAACCGACCGGGTGACAAGTCACCCGATCGGTTCGACTTAAAACCCTATAAATACCCCCCGACACCCGATCGTTTCCGCCCTCGCCCGATCGCGAATCTCGCCGTCGATTCGCCTTCCCCTCTTCGCCAACAACCGATCTTCACTCCCCCACGCCCTCTACTTCCCCATTACTCCCACTCTCCACCTCCTTCATCAACCCCTCCATCATCTACACCATCTCTCTCCTCCAATTCCGGATTTTTGACCTAATTTTCCCAAATCCACCTCCATTTCGAAAATTATTGCCGAAGGAGTTCGCCGCGGCTCCACGATACTCTCACTGAACAGTGTGGGGCACCAACGAGCAAGCTCCACCACTCCGCTTGGGTAAACTCACTCCTATTCTTATTTTATATATTTGCCATGTTTATTGTGCTTGCTTGTTGGCTTGTGTTAGTGTGCATCCACGATTTTTGCACTAATTCTTGCTCATACACACACACATGGCTAAAGATAAGGATAAGGGAAAAGGGATCATGAGGGAAGAGGAGCCGTCTCGAAAGAGACGAAAACAAACGCGCCCTCCTTCCCGTACACGAGCACTTACACTTGGCCCTCCTCCACCTATTATCCCCCCTGTGGACCCAATGTTGGGCCCGCATGGGTATATCTTCCGGAACCAGGAGCACAAAGACTTTTACCGCAGGCTTGATGCTCGAGGGCATCTATCTACTAAATTCCCGCATGCACAAACACTTCTCGATCTTGGTGTCTTCACCGAGATCGAATATCTTTTCGGCAACTTAGGATGGTTAGCCTTCCTTAATGCATCTGCCACTTCCCACCCGGCACTCACACTCGAATTCCTCTCCACACTTGTTTTAGAGTCCGGGTCGATCGTTAGATTCTGGGTGCGTAACCGTAGTGTCACCACAACCCTGAACACGATCAATGATATATTTGGTTTCCCCAATCTCGGGGATGATTCTATCAGACACCATGGGTACACGCCCGAATTTAGCGTCGATCAATTCTGGTTCCGCCTCACATTGATCGGCGACTACCCCCGAGGTCGGGCCAAGGCCTCCTCCATCATTCATCCCGTGTTTCGTCTAGCCCACAGGATCATCTCTTCCACATTCTTTCCTAGGGACGAGTCAGGCACTGTGACTATCCCCGATCTTTTTATCCTTTGGGCCATGACTTTTCCTTATGTCCGGGATGATGATGGAGTTAGCTTCAGGGCCCCTACCGTCCCCATTCATGGCGGCGATTGGCTTGTTCACAAGCTACTCGAGATTAGCCGGGCCGGTAAGGGAAAGTTTTGTTGCGGGGGCATCATCACTATCATATGCTCTTACCCCCAATTCAATATCCCCCTCCCCAACAATCTTCCTGTTGCCGCAGGACCATCACGTCTTGATATTGACGTCCTGCGGCACATTCACATGATTAGACCCTACTCAGCTGGCCGCTACATCTTCAACTATGGCCACCCCCCAGCCCCTTACACCATTCTGCCCAACCCCGCTCGCATGCCCATTGCTCTCGTGGGAGATTGGACTTTCCCTCCTGATCCCGACTTCTTTGCGGGGTTGAATCTTCCTTTTCTCCCCGCTGGCGCACGCAGATCACCGTCCCCTGCCGCCCACTTAGGCGAGCAGGATATCCCTATGTCTGCGGGAGATTTAGGGGCTGGCCCGAGTCGTCCCGTTTCTGCTCCGGGACCGATCACATCTGAGCACCTCCTTGCGGCCATTTCTGGCCTTGTCTCCTGTGCTGGCATGACCACTGCCGCCAGCACCTCTTCGACCTTACCTGGCGGCACCACCTCTGCCTCGCGTCAGTCTACGTCTTTTGGTCGCCGTCAGGTATCTGCCCGTCTAGGACTTGAGAGGGAGGTCGCCGCCCTTCGTGAGCTCGCCATGTCCTCTGTTTCCTCGGACCCATCACCATCCTCCTTTCTTACTCACCCACGTTTCCTCGCACTTGAGAGGAACGTGGCCGCCATTCTCCGCCTTCTTACTCATATCCACGGACCGCCTCCACCTTCACCACCTCCACCTTCACCACCCAGGCGATCTTCTCCTCCACCCTCCCACACTTCTCCACATACATCACCCCCCTCACCACATTCTTCTCCTCCCTCTTCACATCCCATCCCGGCATCCACTTCACCCCTCCCGACCACTTCCACCGCACTCACGCTACCTCCATCCTCCTCCGTCACTCCATACGTGCGCCGGAGGAAATTACCGGTACGCTCCAGATCCCTCCCACCACCTCCCACTACCGTCACCACCACATCCACTTCCTCCATTTCTATTCCTCTCACCACAGCCTTGATCGCCTTCCTACCACCACCACCCACCACCACCGACACTCCTCCCATAGTTCACACCACCACTGCCCCTATACCCTCACCTCATTCCCCACTTCTCCGCACACCCCCTGCCTCCCCCGACCACCCATCCACGCCCTCTTCCGAGGATGACGAGGACTCACCTTCTGCTGCTTTCTGATTTCCCCTCTTTTGTTTCTGATTACCCCTTGCATATATCTAGATTTCATTGATCATATCATTTCGCTAGCACTTTCTGGTCTAGCTTGGGGGAAGTTTATTTCGGTGTGCTGTCGTGTTTTGTTTGTTTTTCTCATTTTTGTGTGTGTGCTTGTTTTTCACTTTTTGAGTGTCGTGTCGTGTGATTTTATCTTTACTTTTCTTTTCGTATTGTTTGATTTTGTTCTCAATCTTTCTCTCTTTTTCATTTTCATCTATGTGTTTTCCTCGTTTTCATTTCTTTTCGTGTCTGTGCTTATTCCCCCCCCCCCCATTTTCATTGCCCTCCCGTACTCACTCATATTGCATTGAGGGCAATGCAAACTTCAGCTTGGGGGAGTCGCACTGTGTGCGTCGTTTGTGTCCTTCTTTTTCGTTTTTTGTGTCGTCTTCCATCGTGTTTTTCTTTTTTTTTCTTTTCTTCTTTTTTCTAGCTCTTTCTCCTAGAGATGAATCCTATGATGAATCGCCACAAAGTCACACACACCTAGCATTGCATCGATAATCACACTCACTAACCTTAGGATTCCGAGTCCTCTTGCATTTCACGCATCGTGGGTCCACTTAGCTTTTTGTGAGTCGTGTGTCGTGACTAGCAATTGGTGTGCTTCTGCCTTGTGATTTTACTTTATATACCTGTCCAGGAATGACCCCTAGATTATCATGCTCCGATATTGAATATGCGGTATTTGCTTCTAATGTCTGCTTCTATATGCATGCTATATATATATCGTATACTTCATTTCGCATGCGTCGGGATTCCACAACTAAGGACTAGGATAACCCAATTAGCCTGAGCTCTATTTAGCAAGAATAGCCGCCTTTGCCCGAGTGTTTAGATTTCGACTTCTTTTTTGTTTTACTTGGTGCAAATCCCCTCGTCGTGTACCGTTCCCCCACTTGGGAGATTACACAAGTGTATAGCCGAAAAAACCAAAAAGCCAAAAAATGGGAGAAAAGAAATGAAAAACCCAAAAAGAAAAGAAAAGAAAAAGATTGTATAGCCAAAAAGCCAAAAAAATTATGCAAATACCCAAAGCCCAAAAAAATCCCCATGTGAATATTTCCTACTTGCCGAGAATAAAGGGAAGGCGAGAATTTGCACCGAGTGTTCTTCTCCACATCATCTCAACCTCCGTCGTTATCGAAAACGCTTGGCTTAGGAGCTATTTAGCTTGTATCTTGGCTATAGTGGCGTGATTTCCTTGACCCTAGTTGTGGAGTCCCCGATGCATGATACGCTTCTTTTCCCACTCTTCTCATGCATGCTTGAACTTATATTCGCCGCTTAATTCAATTCGGATCGATATTTTGGGTCATCTCTTGGATTTGTGTATATCGAGCCTCATTGCACATCGTAGAAAGCTTCACCATTTGCTAGCACACGGCCACGCTCACTCGCGCTTCACTGCGTGGACCCACGACACTTATTTGGACTCGCTTTCCTAGGTTTAGTGGTGTGATTTGGCGTTTGCTTGCTAGGTGTGTCGTTTTTGATTTTGATGGCTATGATGGACGATCTAGGGCTTAGAGTTTTCTTTTTCTTTCTTCCTCTCCATTTTTCCCTTCCGAGCTCCTACTCTCACTCGTCTTCCTCGAGGACGAGGAAGAGTTCAGCTTGGGGGATTTTGACGTGCGTTTATATTTCATATATTCACGCACGTTTTCCTTTGTATTTCTCCGTGTTTTTCCGCCGTCTCTTATTTGTTTTCGTATGTTTTCCCGTTTTCTTTCACTTTTCCTTGTTTGTCCATGATTGCAGGGGATTGACCACGTAGGGGACGTTTAATGATGATATCCCAAGTCCCCGGAGCAACGGGAGAAGTCACGCGTGATCCGGGGGGTCAAACGGCGAAGTATTCATCTTTCAGCCCCTCACCCGGTCGGTTGGTCATCTCCAACCGATCGGGTGATGCACGCGTGCACCAACCGGTCGCTACCGCAGCTCACGAAGAAGTCACCCGACCGGTTCACAGACCGGTTCTGCGGGCGGCTGTTCTCTGTCTTTTCGAGCAGAATTCCAACCGATCGAGTGACTCTCACCCGATCGGTTCATCTGTAGCTGAGAAAAAGAGCTGAAGACACGGGCGTCGAACCGACCGGTTCACCCGACTGCTCCAAGATCCAACCGGTCGCTCAAGAACTCACCCGATCGGTTCGTGAGATCAGGTGAAAACTCGCCTTTTTCTGTAATTTATCTGTAACGGATCAACCGATCGGTTGACTTGTCACCAGATCGGTTGATCCGAAAATCTATATATAGGACCCCTAGGGTTCCAGAAACGAGAGAGTTGTATTTTTTACTGTTTTATTTCCTTGTGACGGCTGTAATTGTTACTCTTAAGTAAGTTTTCAGATCTTTCTAATTTTTTAGTATTGTCTTTACTACTCCTTTACTTCCGCATTGCAATTGTCTGATTATGATTCTAACGGTTAAATTTCATTTAGATTGCTTTTTCATGAATTTTTGTGAGTAGTTCCCAAATCTGGGATTTTGGTGGAAGCCCCTTCGGGGGCTCTTCCCGATGCGTCCATAGGGTTAGGAAATCGATAGGGAGTAGGAATCTAACGGTTACGCGGGGCGTTTCATTGTCATCGGCGGGAAAAAGACCGCCTTTGACCGTCGGGCCAAGGGGGAATAAACTTGGCGGTTGACTCCCTAGCCAAAGCTCACGCCTTTAGCGTAGACGCCGAATCCTAGCACGCGGGAGCGGCAGGATGAGACATCGGGAGATATCGTTGCGGACTTAGTGCTCCCGGGATCGATCAGTGTTTATGGACACGGGAGTGCCCACTGATCGAATCCGGGAAGTCCGGTGTATCATTCTGGGCACCGACCGGAATATCGGGCCCATGGGACGCCGGTACCACTTTCAGAGGCAACGTCTCACCATTAGACCCTAATCCCGATCGCTATCCATACCCGTAGGCCGTAGCAGCGAGAGTCTCTCGTCGGGTCGGAAACCAAAGTCCCGGGTTTACTTTCTTTTTGTTCATACGCTTTCATTTCCTTTCGTGACAACCAACCACCGATTCGGGCTAGCTCGCCCCTCGGGGTGATTTAGGTCCTACCTGACCCAAGTACAACCTCGCCTCCCTGAGTTCGATATTCCCGCACCCTACACTAACCGTGAAACTTGCGGTAAACGACACCGCGCCGCCGCGCATATCACGCGGGGCGCCGGTCAACAAACTTGTTGGAAAGGGTTACCTGGATGACGGGATCGTCTCGGTCTAAACACAGGTTCAAACCGCGTCCAAATCGGAGCTCAAACGAGCCCAGAAACGCAGAAAGAGTTCAAGGGGAAGTGGGTTAGACCCACTGGGCCAAAAGGCCCAAGTGCAAAGGCAAAACGGGCGACGCCCGCTGGCTGCAACGGGCGCACGCCCGTTGCACAGCGGGCGTGGCCCGCTGTGTGCAGCGGGCGGGCGCCCGCTGCAACAGCGGGCGTGGCCCGCTGCACAGCGGGCCAGCGCCCGCTGATGCAGCGGGCACGGTCCGCTGCACGCAGCGGGCCAGCGCCCGCTGCAGCAGCGGGCGGGCGGCCCGCCCTTGCCCCCTTAGGCGGGCGCGCCCGCTAAGTCTAGCGGGCACGCCCGCAACTTAAGTCAAATTAGGGTTTTTGAAAACCCTAAATGACGGCTACGAATTTTGTGAAAATTGCTAAACTTTGAGCAATTGTTTGAAGGGTCAAACGAATTCGAAATTCGTCACCGTCAGTTCCTACGCGTTCACCATTCCAATCTTTTCTGATTGATAACTAGTTTGGTGTCTGAAGTTTATTATGCGAGGAGAATTAATTAGTTAAAGTTTGACTTTGTGAAAGGCTAACTTTAAAGTTGAAATTAAGCCAAATGGCTTAATTGAATTTTTCTCTTCATGTGGATTGTCCCACATTGCCCGCAACGAGAAGTTGAGTGCTCACTCCCTATATAAATAGGGGTGCACTCTCCTCGTTGAAATACACACCAGTCAACGATCGGGTAGCTCCAGATTTTTAGAGCAAGCTCGATCGGCGACTAAATCTCTCTCTCTATTTTCCTATTCTCCGGAGTAGTCCTAGCACGACTACGAAGGGGGTTTGGATCTGATCCGGACGTCTAAGACGCGGGTTCTTCTCAAGTGAAACTTTCTACCGCGTGTGATCGGCTCGGAGGCGAAAGCAGCTCGGGCGGATCGGTGCTAGGGTGCGAGGCGGCTCAGGGAGATCGGGTCAACGCGGCTCGGCTATGAGGAGCTTCTCAAGACGGTGCGGTACATCTTGCCTGCTCCAGGGCCAAGATTCCGGGTATGTGGTTAAGCGTTTTCTAGCGTAGATTTTAATTAGTCGCTTAGTGTAGATCCTTCTTGGGGTGGTCAGACCCACTCCAAGTCGGCATAGATCGGGCTAGGTTCTGGCTCCCCAGAGCCTAGCTAAATAGTTTAGCTAGTGTAGAAATTAGATTTCTGGTTTTTTCGCTGCGCTTTTGTGCCTCCGTGGTCCGTCCGACTTAGGACGGATACGGATCCGAGCTCTGGGGGTCCGCCAAAACCCCAACAATGGTATCAGAGCCCAGGTTATGCTATAGATCTACTATATCGACTTTTTTAAATCGTTAAAAATGCTTAGCTTTCATGTACAAACTTTTTTGCTTAATGTTAAAAAGTTTTAAAAAATTGTTTCGTGTTTTTGAAAAATTGTTTATGCAACACGGAAATTTTATTTTGGACTATTTACTTTATGCGATAAATTTTAAATAGGTATCCAACATTTAAATAATGTATAAAATTTTTTTTATGAGATATGAAAAAATTTTAAAGAGTGTTTAAAGTTTATGTAAACTTTAGAAAAAATTCTATTTTTTTAAGAATTTTTCTTTAGTTACATAAAGTTAGAGATCTTTAAAACTTTATTTGAAAGCTTCTAAAAGGTTTCTAAAAGTTTTAAAAAGGGGTTTTAAATTGTTTTTTAAAATATGTAAGTATAGAAATGATTTTATTTCATGAGATGAAACATAAATTATTTTCCTTTTGTTACATATAGGTTTCTAAAATTATTTTGTGACATTTTAATTTTAGAAATAAGGTTAAAATTTTTAAGGCCTAGGTTTAAAATTATTAGATAATTTTGTACGACCTAGTTTTATGCGATAAAATTTTTATGAAGACTTTAAAATTTTTAATCTTTAATTTTAAGTGTTAAAATTTAGATTTGCATGTTTGTATTATATAGATAATTTTTTAAACTTGCAAATACATTTTATATGTCACTAAAAATGAAACTTTCTTTTATGCGGATAAAGTTAGTTGCTTCATTTCATGTTGAATAATGTATTCACAAACCTTGTTAGGTTAGCCATTAAAACATGATAGTGACATGCTATGTTTGATAAAACAAAACAACATCGAACCTAATACCTGATTAGGGTAGTCCTTTTGTTTCGTAAATCATTTCATTAAAACGTTCAATTAAATGATTTTCATAAAAAGACAATGTTGAATTTTTTTATTAAAATCCTAATTAGATTGGGGTAGCAAGTTGAACGTAGAACCTTATAGTTGATAAGGACTTAATAAAAGCTGTTCAACCAATCTGAAAATTTTGAATTTTAGGATCCACTAGTTGATAAGGATTAAATAGTTCTCTAATTAAAAGTCATTTAGTTGTTTGGAAAACATAAGATTGATGACAACTCCTTCAATGGATCATGATGTCGGTCAATGTGCTTGGCTAAAGTTTTTGGACCAACCTAGCTAGACTGGGTAACAAGTGGTCCTGGCTTAGTCAATTCCCTGGCCGCGTCCGCTGGACCGCGAGGAGTCGATTCATGACTATGTAAGTCCATCGACTATACCTAAGTCAATACGATAATAATCTTGTTCAAGATAAATCGTAGCCCTCCTTGTTTTAGGAGTTGGCAACTGTAAGAAACATGTTCCGGTTGTTGAGCCACACGCAAGCCATGACATGTCAATCTTATAGAAACCGATTTCTTGATTGACATCTTAACCTGACTGAAACAGTTGTCTCATCCCTCGAGCTTCGGCGTAAGTCTAACCAAGAATGTAGTTTAAGACCTGACCCAAACCGGCGCGTCGTGCATACACCGAGCAAAGGGGCAAGTCAGGCTAGACACGAAGACAAGGGTCCGACTAGGCTAGCCATTGTGATCCGGTTGAGCACACTCATGATCACAAATGACTAGGGGTAAAAATCGATAGGGAATCATAGTAAATATGATTGATGACGAGTTCATCTACCGACTACAGAGTCGGACAACTTGTTGAGATACACTCAAGGTTGTCAGACTCAGGGTAGTCGGATCCCCCTCTCACAAATATTATTTTATAATAAATTGTTTATTATTATGGCTTCAAATAAATTTAGTGGGAGGATATAGTTTTATTAAAACCATTAAAACTATACTACGAACATATACTAACTAAAGTATCTATAAAATGCAGAATGGACTCAGGTCTAAAATACATGGTAGAAAAGAACGTGCTGGATGGAACCAACTACAAAGACTGGCTTAGGAACATTAAGTTGGTCCTTTCCCTAGCTGGGATTGGATACATATTGTTCGAGGACGCTCCGGATAAGCCCGATGAGGATTCGACCCACGAAGAGAAAGAAGCCTTCAAGTTGTACTAGAGGGATGCTGAGAAGGCAAGATGCCTTGCTCTAGCTTCGATGACCAATGAGCTGCAAAGGAAACATGAACATATGGATGTTCAGAGCATACTCATTAATGCACAAGAGTTGTATGGCAAGCGATCCAGAGCTGCCAAGTTCGAAGCTACTAGTAACCTCTGGGGCACGAAGATGATGACAGGACCCGTACAAGATCATGTTATCAAGATGATCGGGTACGTAGAGGACGCCGCCCAGTTAGGATTTGTCCTGGACAATGAGATGTCCACGGACATTATCCTAAAGTCTTTAACTCCCGAGTTCAAGCCCTTTATAACTGGCTTTATAATGAACAGCCTTGAGACGGATCTTCCCGGTCTTCTCAATATGCTCCGACAATTTGAGGAGATTGAGAAGAAGCCGACTGCACTGGTTGTTTGCTCTGCTACTTCCGACCAGCCGAAAGGCAAAGGAAAGAAGAGGCAGGTCCCACAACCTGCGAAGGATAAGAATGGGAAGAAGAAGAACAAAGGGGCCCCGTCGAAATCTGAGTGCTTCCATTGCCACAAGATTGGCCACTGGAAGAGGAACTGCAAGATCTATCTTGCAGAGAAGAAGAAGGGGCATACTGATGCCTCTACCTCAGGTACAAATTAAAATTCAATTAAATGCAATTATTTCCATTCATATAGTGTTAGACACTTATAGACATCTGTGTACTGTATACAGGTGGCTGATAAGAACTGGAGATTGGAGAAGCACGGAGATCGGTCGGTAATCAAAGCAACAGTTGCTGCTGGGACCGCTCAAAGACTTCTGGAGACGCTGATTGTGATGGAGATGATATTTTCTTATTTGAATAAAATGTATCATCTTTAAGGATCGAAAACAATGAATGAGTGCTTTGCACTCAACGTTTATTTTTTATAAACAAATTAAGGTTCCTTTTATGAACCCGTTGTTTTGGAATGGATGTCTCGTTTGTTGCAATTGAAATTGAATTGGCTTAAAATTCTGTGGATGTGGCTTTTCTGTGATGGTTGCGTATATTTTCGAATAATGGTGTATAGCTTCGATAATATTGATTTTGGAGCTGACTAAATGTTAGAAGTCAATCAGTAGTTAAATGTAGGTTCCAGGGGGGCATATAAATTGTGTGCGATCACAATAATACGCATATCAAGATTAATTCTTAATTATCTGCATTTAGTTGTTAAAAGAGTTAATACTAAATGTGGTTAAAGGAATAAGTACAGTGTAGGACGTTTTGATTGAACGAGTCAATGTCAAGATTCCTTAAAACGATCTTGACTTGACTCATTCGTCAAACCGAATCTGACACTTGTACATTCCATCTGAGGCACTTACCAAAAGGTTACATTTTGCACATAAATCTAAATATGATTTAGATATTATGTTGAATAAATTTGACCAAGTAATTCTTAAAGTCAGTGGGAGCGAGCTCATATACTTAGTTCCGTTTTTCGGACTAAGTAAAAAGGATTTTTCACTTTAATGAATCTTCTATATAAATCATTAAGTCAAAATTGTTTTGATTTAATAGTATATATATATAGACTTAGGGTGTCAAATATGTACTTGACATATTGACACAATAAAGTGGAGTGAGCTAGAACTGACTTACGGAAATGTTAGACCCCACATCTAAATCGTATAAGCTAACTGTTAGCTATACAAAGTTAGGAAAATTGATCCAGATCATTTTTCCAAAGGATCAACCCTGTGTGATCAAGAGATGAAATTTCAATCCATTAAAATTCGTTGTAGATACTTATTAGTAGAACCATTCTTAGGTTTGCCATATCAAATGTCAAAGTGACTGATATGCTATAACGGTATGAGATACCGAGATAAATAGCCTAAGTGCAAGTGGGAGATGTAGGAAGATATATGCCCATAAGACAATTTATCTTGATTATACGTCTTGTTCATACCGTATATGGTATGTATTATTCTAAGTATAAAAAGATTTGTATTAATATACTTAGATAATATCCATAGACTTATAGTTAGGTCCTTACATATCTAGATGAGATCTCGATTATGAGTAAGTAAGTGACCGAATAGAAACGTAAGTCTTAAACGGTTCGTGATCATAGGTGTGTCGAGAACTGGATATTGACACATCGGATAGATCACTGTGTCTTCGTCTTACCTTCGGGTAATGATGATCTCATAGTCATTCGACTTGGCGAAGTCGGAGACGAGACACAGGTGCTCATTAGAGAATGAGTTCACTGAACGACCAAGTTAGAGTTATTAAATGGTTAACTTTAATGATCTGTCTTTAATAACTCTAGGGTGATGATAGGTTAGTTGATCCTAAAGACCTGAAGTCATCTGTACCAACCTATGAGCGAACGGTGTAGCTTAGACCCATGATCTAGCTTCGAGGACCAGTCCTGATGAAAGATCTTAGGTTGGGTTGCACCTGAAGCTCTCAAGGTGAGTAAATGACTAAGATGGGATTCGTCACTTCCATTAAAGGGAGGTTAGTGTTATAGGCTCAGTACGGTCTTTATGTTAATCCTCGGCCGGGGTACGTTGCAAGTAGTACAACGTGTATACAATAAAGACCGCCGTATACTGACCAATGTTGTCTAATAGGGTTGACAGTAAACCATACCCTAGGCCAACAATAACACAGTCTTGACGAAGGGATTTTAGCTAACGGAATTCATCACTGACACAGCCAATGCCAACCTTATGATACTTTTGTCAAAGGGTCGATCACGTTATGATGACTCTGAAACAGGGACGACAGCTACTGCTCGTGGTGACCGTCGTCTAGGGGTTTCGAGCCCCAACCTGTAGTAAGGTCAGGCTGTAGGGTCTCACACCGAGTAGTGCTCGTGTCTTAGTAATAGGAATATAGAATAGAGAGAAATGTCATTTGATGATATTCACAAGTTAAGTTGTGAAAGTTAGTCGCATTAGCAATAGGGACACAACGTTGCATTAGATGCTAACTTCGACTAAACGTGTTGTAAATTAGTTACAACGAATTTAGTAGGAACAAACTTGTTGGAAAGGGTTACCTGGATGACGGGATCGTCCCGGTCTAAACACAGGTTCAAACCGCGTCCAAATCGGAGCTCAAACGAGCCCAGATACGCAGAAAGAGTTCAAGGGGAAGTGGGTTAGACCCACTGTGCCAAAAGGCCCATGTGCAAAGGCAAAACGGGCGACGCCCGCTGGCTGCAACGGGCGCACGCCCGTTGCACAGTGGGCGTGGCCCGCTGCACGCAGCGGGCCAGCGCCCGCTGCAAGCGGGCGCAGCCCGCTGCTTGCAGCGGGCGCCCGCCCGCTGCAGCAGCGGGCGGGCGGCCCGCCCTTGCCCCCTTGGGCGGGCGCGCCCGCTAAGTCTAGCGGGCGCGCCCGTAACTTAAGTCAAATTAGGGTTTTTGAAAACCCTAAATGACGGCTACGAATTTTGTGAAAATTGCTAAACTTTGAGCAATTGTTTGAAGGGTCAAACGAAGTCGAAATTCGTCACCGTCAGTTCCTACGCGTTCACCATTCCAAGCTTTTCTGATTGATAGCTAGTTTGGTGTCTGAAGTTTAGTATGCGAGGAGAATTAATTAGTTAAAGTTTGACTTTGTGAAAGGCTAACTTTAAAGTTGAAATTAAGTCAAATGGCTTAATTGAATTTTTCTCTTCATGTGGATTGTCCCACATTGCCCGCAACGAGAAGTTGAGTGGTCACTCCGTATATAAATAGGGGTGCACTCTCCTCATTGAAATACACACCAGTCAACGATCGGGTAGCTCCAGATTTTTAGAGCAAGCTCGATCGGCGACTAAATCTCTCTCTCTATTTTCCTATTCTCCGGAGTAGTCCTAGCACGACTACGAAGGGGGTTTGGATCTTATCCGGACGTCTAAGACGCGGGTTCTTCTCAAGTGAAACTTTCTACCGCGTGTGATCGGCTCGGAGGCGAAAGCAGCTCGGGCGGATCGGTGCGAGTGTGCGAGGCGGCTCAGGGAGATCGGGTCAACGCGGCTCGGCTACGAGGAGCTTCTCAAGACGGTGCGGTACATCTTGCCTGCTCCAGGGCCAAGATTCCGGGTATGTGGTTAAGCGTTTTCTAGCGTAGATTTTAATTAGTCGCTTAGTGTAGATCCTTCTTGGGGTGGTCAGACCCACTCCAAGTCGGCATAGATCGGGCTAGGTTCTGGCTCCCCAGAGCCTAGCTAAATAGTTTAGCTAGTGTAGAAATTAGATTTCTGGTTTTTCCGCTGCGCTTTTATGCCTCCGTGGTCCGTCCGACTTAGGACGGTTACGTATCCGAGCTCTGGGGGTCCGCCAAAACCCCAACATGGAGTCCATGGCACTCATGGCCAAGAAGTTCAACCGTTTCTTCCGAAAAGGTAACTATAAGAACAAAGCTAAATTTGGTTCTTCTAACGCCTCCTCCTCTCCTTTGTGTTTCAAGTGCAACAAGCCAGGACACATGAAAGCGGAGTGTCCTCTAAACAAGCAAAAGGAGAAGTGGAAGACGCCGAAGTTCGATAAGTCCAAGAAGTACAAAAAGGGGTACAAAAGGGACTTGTCGGAGCAACATTCACCGACTCCGAGGATTCCTCAAGCGGAGAGTCGGATGATGAGCAAGTGGAGCAAGCGCACATGTGCTTCATGGCGAGAGAGGAGCATGATCAAGGATCTTCCTCTTCCGATGATAGCGACAACGAAGGCGATGAGGTAACAATGGATGACCTTAGGAATGCTAATTCTCAATTGTGGTCTAAGTATACTAAATTAGTAAATAGGAATACTAAATTAAAAGATGATTTAGCTAGCATCCAAACCTCGCCTAAAACTATCATCACCAACAACGACACCGTTGTTGAAGAGTTGAAGAATGAGATTGTTAATCTCAAGACTCAACTTGAACATGTTAGAATTGAGGATCCGGAAGAACATAAGATATCGGATTTGACTTCTCAAAACTCGACGTTGAGTATTGAGAATGAGAATCTTAAATCTCGTGTTTATGTGCTCACATCGCAAGTATCCACTTTGGATACTTTTTTGCGTTCTCTCACCGAGAAATATGAGAACACATTAGGCCGAATCAATGAATTCAATAAGGGTAAGGGCCATTTGGATAATATCCTAAATGACTTACTTCCGGCCAAACACCACATTGGCTTGGGGTATAAGTTGGGAAATTCATCCATGTCGGCCACTACTTTTGTTAGGCCAACTTCCGGTGCTTCGACGAGTGGTAGCAAACACTCTATTGGTAGTTCATCTACCAATGGTGCTTCCACCTCGTCCACACCCTCTTTCGAAAAGAAACCCACTTTGGGTGGACCTCCAAAGAAGGGGCATGCCTACATGTACACCAATACCATGCCACGTAGGAACACACGTCCTACTCCACCGGCTCACACTTATGATGATTTCTATGCTACACGTTCACGGACACGTGCACACCATGTGAGACACCCTCACGCACGTGTTTCCCCACATGCATATGTTCACCCACGTCATCATATGAATAATTATCGTCGTGCACCATTCCATCATGTTCCTTATGCCTATCCACAACATGCATCACGTATAAATCAACGTCGCATGCATGCACCCAATAGGATGAGGGCTCCCAAAATATTCACAATATGGAGCCCAAAGGACACAAGCATGGATGAAAAACAAGTTTATATGAATGCTTATTTTTCGAAGGTTGTGCATAGTAGTAATTATGTGGGGAAGTCTAAGTCCAATTGGACTTGGCTTCCAAAGGTCTAATCTTTAGGACCCAATGACCTTGGGTACCGTGATACGACATTTCATATCTATAGGTACTCAAGAAAAAGGAACGGAGCAACAAATTTAAATTTAGCTCCAAGAGAAATTGGATACTCGATAGCGGGTGTTCAAAACACATGACGGGTGACGCTCAATTGCTCTCCGGAGTGGTTCCCATTGCAAATGAAAACCGGGTAGTCTTTGGAGGCAACGAGAGCGGAACCATCATAGGTGTTGGTAAAGTGGGTAATCCTTCTAAACCTCTTATATGTGATGTTTACCTTGTTAAAGAATTAAACCACAATCTTATTTCAATAAGTCAACTTTGTGACAAAGGTTACAAAGTTAACTTTGCGAAAGGAATGTGCCATATTTTAAGAAAAGATAATAATGAATTATTGTTTTCCGGCACACGCCATAAGGATATATATATCCTAGATCTTCCAAGATCACATGAACAATGTCTTATTGCCAATACAAGTGAACAACACTTATGGCATCGACGTTTTGGTCATGTGAACTTTGGAACACTATTTAAGCTTTCCAAGTTAAATTCTATTATATGCTTCCCTAAGCTTGTCTTTCAAAAGAAAAGCTTTTGTGACTCGTGTCAACGAGGCAAGCTTCCAAAATCTTCATTTAAACCTAAGAAAAGCATTTCTTCTAAGCGGCCTCTAGAGCTATTACATCTAGATTTATTTGAGCCAACTAGAGTTGCTTCATTAGGTAATGCTAGATATGGGCTTGTCATCGTTGATGACTTTTCTAGGTTTACTTGGGTATTTTCATTATGTAATAAAAATGAAGCTTTTGAAAACTTCACAATTTTTGTTAAGAAAGTACAAAATCTCATTGGAACCACCATTGTCACTATTTGTAGTGATCATGGAGGGGAATTTGAGAATGAGTCTTTTGAGACATTTTGTGATGAAGTTGGTATTACACACACCTTCTCTTTCCCTCGTGCACCTCCTCAAAATGGTGTAGTTGAGAGAAAGAATAGGACGCTAGTAGAGTGTGCTCGCACTATGCTTGATGATAGCCAACTGGGCCATCAATTTTGGGCGGAAGCGGTACACACCGCTTGCTACGTGTTTAATAGAATACTTTTGAGGCCCGGCACTAAACAAACTTGTTATGAATTGTTGTTTGGTAGGTTACCTCAAGTTAAACATTTTCGTGTTTTTGGTTCAAAATGTTTTATTAAGAACACGTATGGTAGTTTGGAAAAATTCGATCCAAGATCCTATGAGGGGATTTTTGTTGGATATTCATCGCGTAGCAAAGCCTACCGGATATACAACAAACGAACCTCAACGATCGAGGAATCACTTCATGTTTCATTTAATGAAGGATTTGTTCCAACTAGAATTACTAAAGATGATGACTCTATGGATGTCCTATGTGATTCAATTGGTAATTCTAATTCTAATAATTCTATTGATTCTATTGAGACTAACCCAACTAATGAAGTTGTTGAGAATGTTCCTAGTGATCAAGGTATTCCCAAACGGCTTCATATCGTTCGTGACCATCCTCATGAGCAAGTCATTGGTAATATCCATGATAGTGTCAAGACGAGATCGCAAGTGAACTACTTCGATCATTGTGCCTTTGCCTCCTCGATTGAGCCAAAGAATATTAACGAGGCATGCGAAGATAGCGCTTGGATCTTAGCCATGGAGGAGGAACTCATTCAATTCGAGAGGAATGAGGTTTGGGAGGTTGTTCCTTTGCCATCGAAGAACCACACCGTCATAGGGACAAAGTGGATTTTCAAGAACAAAACCGAAGAAAACCAAGTCGTCGTCCGGAACAAAGCTCGGTTAGTTGCTCAAGGCTACCGTCAAGAGGAAGGTATTGATTTCGAAGAATCCTTCGCTCCGGTAGCTAGGTTAGAATCAATTAGATTATTATTGTCTTTTGCATGCCATAAAAATTTCAAACTATTTCCAATGGATGTAAAAAGTGCATTTTTAAACGGAGATGTCGTTGAGGAAGTTTATGTTTCTCAACCTCCGGGCTTTATTAATGAAAAATTTCCAAATCATGTTTTTAAACTAAAGAAAGCACTTTACAGTTTGAGACAAGCTCCTCGAGCTTGGTATGATCGCCTAAAGAATTTTCTTTTGGATTTGAATTTTAAAATGGGAGAAGCCGATTCTACACTTTTTGTTAAGCATTCGAATAATGATATAATTTTAGTTCAAATATATGTTGATGATATCATTTTCGGTGCTACTAACTTTGCTCTTTGCGAAGAGTTTTCTAATGTGATGAATGATCAATTTTAGATGAGGCACATGGGTGAGCTCAAATATTTCTTAGGTCTCCAAATTCGCCAAATGGACGATTCAATCTTCATCCACCAAACGAAGTATACGGTGGAGTTGCTGAAGCGATTTGGAATGGAGAATGCCTCCGGGAAAAAGACTCCAATGAGCACGACTACGCATCTTGATAAGGATACGGGCGGTAAAGATGTAGACATTCGTCTATATCGAGGTATGATTGGTAGTTTACTATATCTTACCGCAAGTAGGCCCGATATTATGTTTGCCGTATGCGTATGTGCTCGTTATCAGTCTCAACCTAAGGAGTCACACTTAGTAGCGGTAAAACGTATTTTCCGTTATCTAAGTTATACACTTGATTTTGGATTACTTTATCCAAAATCTAGCACATATGAGTTAATCTCATATAGTGACGCCGATTATGCGGGATGCAAATCCGACAGGAAAAGTACTAGTGGCACTTGCCATTTTATAGGAAATTCTCTTGTCTCTTGGTTTTCCAAGAAGCAAAATTCCGTATCACTTTCAACCACCGAGGCGGAATACATTGCCGCCGGTGCCGCGTGTGCTCAAGTTCTTTGGATGAGACACACACTTAAAGACTTTGGTATAAACTGTGATATTTGCCCTATCATGGTTGACAACCAAAGTGCAATATGTCTTTCCAAGAACCCGGTACACCATTCCCGTTCGAAACACATAGATGTCCGACACCATTTCTTAGATGATCATGTTGCTAAAAAGGACATCATATTAGTGTACGTTGAAACCCAGAAGCAAATCGCCGATATTTTCACGAAACCCCTAAAGGAGGATTCCTTTGTGCGGTTGCGTCGAGAATTGGGGATTATGGGTGAATCCGAGATATAGGATTCATTTTTATTCAATAATCTTGCATGCCATTCTATTTCGCTACATTTGTTCATGCTAGACTTATGGATTCTTTCGGGATTTTTTGTGAATTTTTGGAATTTATGCTCGAATTTACTCTTGAACGTCATATTTAAGTTTTTCGATGTTTACTGGGGTAGTATGATGATTTTTGAGAGTTGAACGATGTTTCGTCCAAGTGCGATTGGGAGAGAACTCATAATTTCGTTTTCTAAAATTTTTGGACTAATCTAGTCGGTTTCAGTTCATCAGCCAACCGACTAGATGCACATCTAGTCGGTCAGCTAATGAACTCAGACCGACTAGTTCAAGCTTATAATTTTCCTTTGCTACTGACTTCATTTAGTCGGTCCACGTTCACTTACCGACCGACTAGAATGAAAATTAGTCGGTCAGTACTTGAACTTTGACCGACTAACTCTAGCCCTAAAAACTTTCTCTGGCCGCAGTTTCGACTTAGTCGGTTCAAGCTCATTTGACCGACCGACTAGATCGTCATCTAGTCGGTCAGTGCTTGAACTGTGACCGACTAAGTGATCAGGGGCAGCCGTGTCTTTTCGCATTTCGACCGACTTAAGTTCGTTTCTATTCGATTAATTCTCATTTTAATCGGTCGACACTCTCCCCTCTCCAGCTAAAACCCCCCGACCCTTCAACTTTCGACCGTCCTCCATTGTCGATTCCGCCGTCCGATCGCCGTTTTCCGACCATCAACGGCCGTCGATCTTCCTCCTAGGTATCCCTCCTTCTCTCACTTGCATCTAGGGCTTCGTTCTAGGTCGATTTCCTTCCTAGGGTTTCGGTTTCAAACGATTTTCGATTTCGGCTGTAGGGTTTAGCCTCTAGGGTTCTTCAATCTCTTCTTGTGATTGTTTGCTTGATCTCGTTTTGTCACACTTATGGCAAAAACGAGAATCCCAATCACTCCCTCCGGTGCTTCTCCTATGTCTGTAGAACCACACCCTAGGAATCCTTCGAAACCCAAACGCCGACCTAAACCACCCCAACCTTCATCGTCTTTGCCTCCTCTGAAGAAGCAGAGGACGGCGACCGTCAAACCCAGTAAACGTTCTAAGTCTAGGAAGCCTATACTCCATACCCCCACTACACCTCCCGATTCTGACACTGAGTTTAGACCCGATGATGAGCCTAGCCGTACGGAACCCACTCCTCCACCTCATCCTAGGACTCGACAGCCTAAGGGAAAGGCCCCAATGCCAGCAGGTGGTGTAGACATCTCGTTGTGTCATGACGACCCTATGTGTCTAGCGGCTTACAACCGGATTGAGCACTGCCCGCTGTTATTGGAGCACTTTGTTCAGTTTTCCGATTTCCTTGGCTTAGCAGATCTCTTATCCTATAGTGGGCTTCTGGACTACCTTCGATTCGACCCTAAGGCGAACCCTCGACCCTATCCTCGCCTGGTCAAACTTTTCTATGCAAATCCTACCCGAGGCCAGTACGATGAAACCCACACCATCGAGACAACTGTCTTAGGGACCCATATAGTCCTCACGGCAGAAATCTTGGGGGAGTTGCTGGGTTGTTCTTCGTGTGGTCTCCTCCCGTCAGACATTTCAGTTGATGATATCTCTTCCTTGGATCAGTCTGTTCTCGCCGATATCTTCCATGTGATCCCTTCAGCTTTCATTGGTGTCCCATCAAAGTCATTTAAGCCAAATGCATGGGTGCTCAATCTCATTCTGAAGTCGTGCTTGCTTCCCAAGTACGGCTCATCTTCTCTGCCATCCCAGCCCTTCCTAAAGTTGATTTACGCTCTTTTCTTGGGTTGCGAGATTAACTGGGCTCGCGTTATACTCAATAAAATGGACTCTTTTGAGTGTATTCGCAAGACCACGAAATCTGCGCATATCCCTTATCCTTGTCTGTTGACTTTGGTGTTTCGTCATTTCCACGTGCATTTGCCTCCTGACGATGAGCGTCCACTTGGTCCTCCCCTGAACGCGACGGCCGTAAAGAAATCTCTTGTGGCACTCCATCACGTGCAGAGGTCGACTCCTTCAGCTTCTCAGGGCACATCTTCTGCAGCTGCTCCTTCTAGACCTCCCACCACACTTGATAGTCTCGCTCGTGACGTTCATCGTCTCGAGTCTCGGTATGCTCGTACCGAGGAGATTCTGTGCCGTATTGCTCGTACTATTGGTGTTGAGGTACCTCCTCCTGTTTCTGAGGATGAGGAGATGGATGATGAGGAGCTCGATGAGCTCGTTGATTCTATTGCTCGTGGCACTGAGGCCACTCCTGCTGCTGTTACCACATCCGTCGCTGGTGCTGCTACTTCTTCAGGTCCTCCAGAATCTTCTGCTCCCGTGGATGAGTCTAAATATCCAACAGTCAAGGGGGTTAGGCAGTGGCCTGGAGGTGGGCACACGGCGAGCGCAAGGGGACGCCGCCGGCTTGGAGGTGGGGCAGTGGCGATTCGAAATGGGGGGAGAAGAAGAATGAAATCGGGGATTTGGGTTGTTGTAGGGTTGATTGGGAGTGTGGTTTGCTTGATTTGGGCTTCAATTTCGCTATTCTCCTCTTCAATTTTAGATTTGATTTGGTTATTTGTTGTTTGGGATGAAGGAATGCGTTTGATTTGGTTTGCAGGAAATTTGGGTTGGTTGATTGGTTTGCTATTGGGTTGACAGAGGTGGGATGATGTGTGCCTGAGGATGAACGGGAGAGGGGTTTGATTTAATAAGTGTAAACCTATAATGCTAAAATTTAGGGAGTATTTAATGAGAGTGGGTGAGATTTTGACTAACGTTTTAGGGGAATGAACTGAATGTATTTTGGGGGATGTATCGGGTTTTGGGATGAGTAAAACATGGAGGGGGTGTTTTAGGGTTAGGTTAAAGATAATTGTAATAAGTAAAACAAATTAGCTAAAGTAATTAGTTAAGCTATGGTGAAAATTCTTAAAACAGAGACGCGCTCGCATCGTTGCGTGTTGAAAGGAAAACACTCGGATAAAAAAACTCGAACAATTGTACTAAATACGTGCAATCAAAGACGCCTAAAAATACAGGTCGTTACATCCTACCATCCTTATAATAATTCCGTCCTCAGAATTCTCTACAGGGCTGGGAAAAGTTAGGGGTAACGTTCTCGCATCTCGTCATCTCGCTCCCATGTAGATTCACCAGGTGAGTCGCGATGCCACATCACCCTTACTAGATCAATAGTTCTGCTCCTGAAGACTTTCTGGCGTCGATCTAGGATCTCCACTGGTTGCTGCTCATTTGTCAAGTCCAGACGAACTGCGATCTCCGAATAGTCCACGACATGACTAGGGTTGCTCACATATCGACGCAACTATGAGATGTGGATCACATTGTGCTCTCTCTCCAAGGTAGGGGCAATGCAAGCTTGTAGGCCACTTCTCCTTGACCGGCGCCCCGCTTGCGTCGCGGCGTCGCGGTGTCGTTTTACCGCAAGTGCACGGTTAGTGTAGGGTGCGGGTATATCGAACACAGGGAGGTGGATGGCTTGAGTGGCTACTAGCCTCGCCTAGGTCGTGTGCTAGCTACGTGGATGATATGGGTGGAAGTGTAGAAATAAAAGAAATAAATAAAAAGACACGACGTGAATCCCCGCTAACACGGGCTAGAGCACTCATGACACTTGGCATTTGACTTGATCCAGGGTGAGACATTGCCCCAAAAGGTGGTACCTAGCGTCCATGGCCCGATATTCCGGTCGGTGCCAAGCACGCTAGGCCTACCCGGTTCCGGACGGTGGGCACTCCCGTGTCCATAAACACCTTCCGCAACCGGGAGCATTAAGGCCACAATGATATCTCCCAACACTTCGTCCAAGCTGCTCCCGCGCGCGAGGACTCGATGTCTACACTGGGGGCGTGAGCTATGGCTAGGGGGTCAACCGCCAAGTTTATTCCCCCTTGGCCCGACGGTCAGAGGCGGTCTTTCTCCCGCCAATGACAATGAAACACCCCCGCGTAACCCTAATGGCCAAATAGGTCAAATGTGATTTCTAGCAATACATCGAAGCGGATCTTGACAGGACAAGCACCGGACCCCAATCCCCGACACATCTAGTGTGTCGTCGTACGAATTGGACCCAGATTGCTAGAAATCCCCATTGACACATTTCATCGAACACGTGCCATGCAACCAAGTCTAATGTAAATTTCCAAGCATCAATCTTACCCTAACCCGTATTAGGGTTCATCAATACTACTCCATGATGAAAAACATATAAACAAGCAACACAAAAGACATACAAACATTCATCATGAAGCAAAAGAAATACAACACAAAAAATGGAGAACAAGAGAAAGAAATACTTATCTTGAGTTTGAATCTTCAATCCAATACAAGATTTATTAACAAAAAGACCTAATCTAATCTAACCTAAAGCTCACAAGAGAAAGGGGCAAAAGCCCTAAAAAACTGAGAAGAGATCTCCCTCAAGTCGGCCAGCCTCGTGTATTTATAGCCCCACTTCGAAACCCTAATGGTTCGGGTCCAAACCCGCAGAAAAAACGCCACCCGATCGGTTGACAAGTCAACCGATCGGGTGATCTGTTACAAATAACAAACAGAAAACGGTGGAGCTTCACCCGGTCAGATAAACCGGTCGGTTGAGTTCTTGGGGTGACCGGTTGGATCTTGGAGCCGTCGGGTGAAGCGATCGGTTGGACGCCCGTGTCTTCAGCTCTTCAACATCAGCTACAGATGAACCGATCGGGTGAGAGTCACCCGGTCGGTTGGCGTTTGCTTCGAGAAAACAGAGAACAGCCCCCGCTGAACCGGTCTGCGAACCGGTTGGGTGACTTCTTTGTGAGCTGCGGCAGAGACCGGGTGGTGCACGCGTGCATCACCCGATCGGTTGGAGATGACCATCCTACCGGGTGAGGGGCTGAAAGATGAATTCTTTGGCGTTTGACCCCCTGGATCACGCGTGATCCCTCCCGTTGCTCCGGGGACTCATGATATCATCGTTTTATGTCCCAAATGCTGTAAATTCCTGCAAAACACGGGAAACATGGAAAAGTGAAAGAAAACAAGAAAACACGCGAAAACGAATAAAAGACGGCGGTAAAATACGGAATAAACACGGAAGAAAACGTGCGTAAATATATGAAATATAAACGCACGTCAAAATCCCCCAAGCTGAACTCTTCCTCGTCCTCAAGGAAGACGAGTGAGAGTAGGAGCTCGGAAGGGAAAAATAGAGAGGAAGAGAGAAAAAGAGAACTCAATATCCTAGATCGCCCATAAGGGCCAACAAAATCAAACACGCCACACGAAGCAAGCATACGACAAAACACAACACTAAACCAAGGAATGTGAGTCCAAACAAGTGTCGTGGGCCCACGCAGTGAAGCGCGAGTGAGTGTGGTCGTGTGTTAGCAGACGGTGTCACTATCTACATTTTGTGATAAAGCTCGATATACACAAGTCCAAGACATGACCCAAATATCGATTCGATTCGAATAAAGCGGTGAATATATAGTTCAAGCATGCATGAGAATAGAGAGAGAATCGAAACATATCATGCGTTAGGGACTCCACAACTAGGGTTAAGGAATTCGCCACACTATAGCCTAGATAATAGCTAAAAAGTTCCTAAGCCAAGTATTTTCGAAAACGATGGGGGTTGAGATGATGTGGAGAAGAACACTCGGTGCAAATTCTCGCCTTCCCTTTATTCTCGACAAGTAGGAAAATATTCACACGGGAATTTTTGGGTTTTGGGTATTTGTATTTTTTTTTTTTTTGAATTTTTGGCTATACATATATTTTTTTCTTTTCTCTTTGGGTTTTTCTTTTCTTTTCTCCTTTTTTTTGGATTTTTGGATATTGGGATATATACATGTGTACTCTCCCAAGTGGGAGAACGGTACACGACGAGGGGATTTGCACCAAGTAAAACAAAAAAGAAATCGGAATCTAAACACTTGGGCAAAGGAAACTATTCTCGCTAATTAGAGCATGGGCTAAATGGGTTATCCTAGTCCTTAATTGTGGAATCCCGACACATGCGAAATGAAGTATACGATATATATAGCATGCATATAGAAGCAGACATTAGAAGCAAATACCGCATATTCAACATCGAAGCATGATAATCTAGGGGTCAACCAAGGGTAGGTATATAAATCAACATCACAAAGTAGAAGCACACTATAAGCTAGATACGACACACGACTCACATAAAAGCAAAGTGGACCCACGAAGCGTGAAATGCAATGGGATTCGGCTTCCAAGAGTTAGTGAGTGTGATTATCTAGGCCATACTAGGTGTGTGTGCAGTTTGTGGCAATTCATCATATAGGGTCATCTCTAGGAGGGAGGACAAAAGAAGAGAAGAAAAAGAAAAAAAAAAGACGGAGAAAAACGACTCAAATAGCGAAGAAAAAGGGACAAATGACGCATGAAGTGCGACTCCCCCAAGCTAAAACTTGCATTGTCCTCAATGCAATAGTAGTGAATACGGGAGGGCAATGAAAATGGGGGGGAGTTGCGCACCGACACAAAAAAAAAAGAAAAACACGAAAAACACACGAACGAAACTGGAAAATAAAGAGAAAGAAACATACAAAATAAAAGATATAAAACGCAACGAAGGACTCAAAAACACAAACACACGACAACGACACACGAAAACATGCACACAAAAGTCGATTTCCCCCAAGCTGAACATGACAATGCTAGCAAAATGATATGATCAATGAGATGCAGAAATATGCTAGGGGAAATCGGAAAAGAAAGATATCAGAATGCAGGAGAGACAGTTTCGTTCTCCTCGTAAGAGGATATGGGGTGAAATGATAGAAGGGCACGACATGAAGGGTTATTAAGATGCAAAAGCAAATCCTAGATACGCTCCCCTCGCTAATGAGAGGAGACGAGATTATTCAAATCTAAACTAGAAAGCGGTAAATTTTTACACTACTGGATTTAGATACACCTGAGCATAGGTGGATCCAAGATCTGGAGTGGGGCAGGTAGCTGCTCTAACTGCTCCTTCTGTGGCTCCGCTAGAAGCGCTGTGCCACGTGTGCCAATGGACCCAAGCAATGCACCTCCAAGCATCCCTCGTAGGTGTCCACCTGCGACCTGCAAAGGACGAGGTGCATTAGTCCATGGCAAAAAATCTTTCCCCAAAATAAAAGTATCCCAGAGATAGTCGCTGGTAAATGATGGTAAAATATATGAAATGTGACGAACACTCCCTGGAAATGGTATGCTATCCTCTGTGCTAGCGACGATCAAATCCCCGCTCTCCATGTGAAGTTGCTCTCCAGGTGGTGACACACCGCAGCATACCTCAAGGGAAGTCGATCCTGTGTCCTGTGAGAGATATGGTGTGTCAAATATATATGAGTCTAAGGAAATATGACGTGAAAAGCGAGACTCAAATGTGGAGTGAGAGTGAGTATGAAAATCTCCCTGAATAGGGGCAATATGCTCAAGTAGATGCTCAGCCGCAGAAGAAGTGGAGCGTGACGGTAGAGGTAGATGTGGCTCGGGCTCCATGAAGTGGACGATCGTATCCAAGCCCTCATGCACATCCTCCTCGATGATATGCTCATGCTCCTCTATCTGCCCGATGTCCTGAATGACATCCTCATGGTTGACCATCGACCAAGGAGGAAGCTGTGACAGAGATGGCTCTGGAGGTGGATGTGGAGCGGACCCCTCATATGTGGTCGTGGTGTCCTCGTCCTCACGCACATCCTCCTCGCCCTTTTGCATAAGCTCTGTAAACTCCTCGGTCCTCTCATAGGACTCATGTGGGGTATCTAAATCAAGACAAGAAGTCTCTCCGACAGATCCTAGGTAAATCTCCCCATCCTCACTATCATCATCAAAAAATGCTTCGTCATCCAAGTGGTAGTGATGGAAAAATGGGGTATCGGCTTGAGATGTGTCTATGGTGGCCGATGGTATGGTGGTCTCAACCATGAAAGTGGGTATATCCTCTCCTTCATCCCCTCTCCTCGGTGTCGGCTCGGTGATTGGTACAATCAAGTTTTGTAGCATTTGGCCTTGGTTAAACACGGCACTTTCAAGGAGAGACACGAGGCTTGATTCTTCTTGTGTTGGTGGAGGGATATAAGGTTGAGGAAATGGATGGGAGGTGTTCGGGCAATGGTTGTGGGAAAATGTATGGCCTTGGTGTAGGGGGAGGCTCTCAAGCGTATATGGGCAATCATAATACACGTGCCCCGCCATCCCACAAGTCTCACAAACCAAAAATGAATAGGGATTGTAGCCTCTCATCTGAGCATCGAAATCTGATCTCCACATGGCCATATCAAAGATACCTGGATAACAAAAATAAGAAAACTAGAGAGGAGCGTCAATAGTACAAGAGAATAACAAAAAGATAATATAATGGTGGGGGGAAAATTTCTTGGTTATTGAATATATATATATATATTTTTTTAAAAAAGAAAAAGAAATTTTTTTTTGTGTTTTTATGCGTAGTCTAACGAACCCAAGCTAAGCTAATATCAAACCGAACGCCTCCCCGGCAACAGCGCCAAAAACTTGACCAGCGCCCCGCTTGCGTCGCGGCGGCGCGGTGTCGTTTTACCGCAAGTGCACGGTTAGTGTAGGGTGCGGGTATATCGAACACAGGGAGGTGGATGGCTTGAGTGGCTACTAGCCTCGCCTAGGTCGTGTGCTAGCTACGCGGATGATATGGGTGGAAGTGTAGAAATAAAAGAAATAAATAAAAAGACACGACGTGAATCCCCGCTAACACGGGCTAGAGCACTCATGACACTTGGCATTTGACTTGATCCAGGGTGAGACATTGCCCCAAAAGGTGGTACCTAGCGTCCATGGCCCGATATTCCGGTCGGTGCCAAGCACGCTAGGCCTACCCGGTTCCGGACGGTGGGCACTCCCGTATCCATAAACACCTTCCGCAACCGAGAGCATTAAGGCCACAATGATATCTCCCAACACTTCGTCCAAGCTGCTCCCGCGCGCGAGGACTCGATGTCTACGCTGGGGGCGTGAGCTATGGCTAGGGGGTCAACCGCCAAGTTTATTCCCCCTTGGCCCGACGGTCAAAGGCGGTCTTTCTCCTGCCAATGACAATGAAACACCCCCGCGTAACCCTAATGGCCAAATAGGTCAAATGTGATTTCTAGCAATACATCGAATCGGATCTTGACAGGACAAGCACCGGACCCCAATCCCCGACACATCTAGTGTGTCGTCGTACGAATTGGACCCAGATTGCTAGAAATCCCCATTGACACATTTCATCGAACACGTGCCATGCAACCAAGTCTAATGTAAATTTCCAAGCATCAATCTTATCCTAACCCGTATTAGGGTTCATCAATACTACTCCATGATGAAAAACATATAAACAAGCAACACAAAAGACATACAAACATTCATCATGAAGCAAAAGAAATACAACACAAAAAATGGAGAACAAGAGAAAGAAATACTTATCTTGAGTTTGAATCTTCAATCCAATACAAGATTTATTAACAAAAAGACCTAATCTAATCTAACCTAAAGCTCACAAGAGAAAGGGGCAAAAGCCCTAAAAAACTGAGAGGAGATCTCCCTCAAGTCGGCCAGCCTCGTGTATTTATAGCCCCACTTCGAAACCCTAATGGTTCGGGTCCAAACCCGCAGAAAAAATGCCACCCGATCGGTTGACAAGTCAACCGATCGGGTGATCTGTTACAAATAACAAACAGAAAACGGTGGAGCTTCACCCGGTCAGATGAACCGGTCGGTTGAGTTCTTGGGGTGACCGGTTGGATCTTGGAGCCGTCGAGTGAAGCGATCGGTTGGACGCCCGTGTCTTCAGCTCTTCAACATCAGCTACAGATGAACCGATCGGGTGAGAGTCACCCGGTCGGTTGGCGTTTGCTTCGAGAAAACAGAGAACAGCCCCCGCTGAACCGGTCTGCGAACCGGTCGGGTGACTTCTTTGTGAGCTGCGGCAGAGACCGGGTGGTGCACGCGTGCATCACCCGATCGGTTGGAGATGACCATCCGACCGGGTGAGGGGCTGAAAGATGAATTCTTTGGCGTTTGACCCCCTGGATCACGCGTGATCCCTCCCGTTGCTCCGGGGACTCATGATATCATCGTTTTATGTCCCAAATGCTGTAAATTCCTGCAAAACACGGGAAACATGGAAAAGTGAAAGAAAACAAGAAAACACGCGAAAACAAATAAAAGACGGCGGTAAAATACGGAATAAACACGGAAGAAAACGTGCGTAAATATATGAAATATAAACGCACGTCACTCCTACTCGCTCCAGAATATAGAAAGGCCCAATGAATCGAGGACTAAGATTCCCTCTTCGACCAAAGCGAATCAATCCTCGGTTGGGCGAGATATTCAGAAAAGGATGATCACAGGGCTGAAACTCCAGGTGTCGACGTTTTACATATGCCCATTACTTGTACATGTCCTGAGCCAGCTGTAGCTTCCCTCTGATGGTCCGAACCACATCCACGGCTTCTGTGATTAGCTCAAGACCAATCAACTCTCGATCTCCTACATCATCCCAGCTCAAGGGGGAATCGACACTTCCTTCCATACAGTGCCGCAAAAGGTGCCATGCCAATGCTAGACTGGTAGCTGCTGTTGTATGCAAACTCCACCAAATGGAGATGGTCTTCCCATGATCCTTTGCAGTCCAACATACATGCCTGCAGCATGTCTTATATTATCTGTATAGTATGCTCAGACTGACGTATAGTACGCTCAGACTGACCATCTGTCTGAGGATAGTAAGCTGTACTAAAACTCAAGTGGGTTCCCAAGCTCTCTTAAAGGCTCCTCCAGAAACGAGATATGAACCTGGTGTCTCTGTCCGAGATAATGCTGATAGGAACTCCATGCAGCTTCACAATCTCATCCATGTACTTCTTGGCCAACACTTCTGTAGACTGGACTACTTTGAAAGGAATGAAGTGCACCGTCTTGGTCAATCGATCTACGATCACCCAAACATCGTCATTCTGCTTCATACTCTTGGGTAGTCCAGTCACGAAGTCCATCGTGATGTGCTGCCACTTCCACTCCAGAATGGGTAATGGCTGTAATAAGCCGACAGTCCTCTGATGTTTACCCTTCACCTGTTGGCACACAATACACTTCGTTATGCTCCATGCGATGCTTCTTTTCATGCCATGCCACCAGATCTTGATACATCTTGGTACCTCCAGGATGTATGGAGTATGGAGAACTGTGCGCTTCCTTCAATATGTCCTCTCTAATGGCACCAAACGTTACACAGATCCTGTCCTCAAACCTCAAGGATCCATCTGCATGAATCTTAAACTCTGGTCTCTGGCCTGTTATCACCAGGTCTTTAATCTTCTGCAGCTTCTTATCATCCATCTGATCATTCTTGATCCTCTCAACCAATGTCGACTGGATATGCATGCCCATCAAAGATGCAGTCATCCCTGGTAGAATCACCTCTATACCTATGTCCTGGATCTCTTGCTGCAGCCTCCACTGAGTCATAAGGGTCATCACCACTGGTTGACGACTCAATGCATCAGGTACGACATTGACTTTCCCAGGATGGTACCGATAGTCAGTATCATAATCTGCCATGAGCTCAACCCATCGTCTCTGATGCATGTTGAGCTCCTTCTGAGTGAAGAGATACTTCAGACTCTTATGATCCGAGAACACCTTCACGTGCTCTCCCAACAGGAAGTGCCTCCAAATCTTCATTGCAAAAATCACTACCGCCAACTCAAGATCATGAGTGTGGTAGTTCTTCTCATGGATCTTCAACTGCCTGGATGCATATGCTATGACTCGATCGTACTGATGTAGCACGCATCCAAGTCCTTTGCCAGATGCATCACTGAAGACTTCAAATCCTCCTGATCGGTCTGGAATGATCAAAATGTGTGCAGTCGTCAACCTCTTCTTCAGTTCCTGGAAAGCATCCTCACATGCTTTCGACCAAACAAACATCACATCCTTTCTCGTCAATCGTGTCATGGCTCTCGTGATCTTCTAGAAGTCTTTGATAAATCTCCGGTAGTAGCCAGCGAGTCCCAAGAAACTCTGAATCTCGGTCACCGTTCGGGGGACTGGCCAGTTTTGAACATCAGTTACTTTTCAGGATCAACAACAATCCCTTCTCCGGACACCACATGGCCTAGAAACTCCACCTTATTCAGCCAGAACTCACACTTGCTAAGTTTGGCATAAAGCTGGTGTCTTCTCAGGGTCTCGAGAACCTTCCTGAGATGTTCTGCATGCTCCACCGCATTCTTTGAGTAGATGAGAATGTCGTCGATGTAGACTACTACGAACTTGTCCAAGTATTCATACAATACTTGGTTCATGAGACTCATAAATATCGCGGGTGAATTGGTCACACCAAACGACATTACTAAGCACTCATAATGTTTGTATCTGGTTCTGAATGTAGTCTTGGAAACATCTTCGTCCTTCACCTTCACTTGATGGTATATTGTCCTCAGATCCAGCTTCGAATAGACGCTTGATCCACCGAGCTGGTCGAAAAGATCGTCGATGCACGGTAGAGGGTAATTGTTCTTCACGGTGACTTTGTTCAGCTCGTGGTAGTCAATGCACATACGAAGGGATCCGTCTTTCTTCTTCACCACCAGTATAGGAGACCCCTAGGTAGACACACTAGGTCGTATCCATCCATTCTTCAGCAGTTCATCAAGTTGGACCCGTAATTCTCCTAGCTCAGATTGTACTAAACGATATGGTCCATTGGACATCGACTGGGCTCCTGGCATTAGTTCGATGGAAAATTTGAGGGTACGATCTGGAGGCAAACCTGTAAGGTCATCTGGAAACACATCGATGAACTCTCGAACCACCTCTGGTATATCGGGCTCAGCTTCCATCACGGCTACTACAGCTTCGATCGACCTGGCTTTGTACTTCACCGGGCCTACAGATCTGCTCCCACTAATGAACTTGAACTTCGAATGATCAGGTATGTCGAAGGCTACCCTCATTCGACAACAGTCGATGGTGGCATGGAAATTTCCCAACCAATCCATCCCGAATACAGCATCAAAGTTCGGGATATCTAACATCATGAAGTCAGCGAATAAATCTCGCCCTTAAATCACCACGGGGCATTGAGGATACCCACGGGTCACCTTTATCACTCTGCCACCCGTGTTGACGTTCCAACCGGTAGTTAAAGTTTTGACAAGAACAGTGTGGGTGCGAACGAATCGACTCACTAGAAAGCAGTGTGATGCTCCGAGTCGAACAAGGAGAGGGCGGGTTTCCCAGCTACTAGCACGACACCTAGGTTACAAACACTAATCTAAGCAACCAATGCTAATGAACAAAATGAATTACTAACTATGCAAGAATTATACCTGTGATCACTTCATTGGTAGCCTCGGCCTCTTCGACAGTCATGGTGTAAGCCTGGCGTCTCGGTAGTGAATGCTGCCTTACTTGCTGGAACACCTCTGTTGTGGTGGTAGAGGTGGACGCTGTGGGTCGTTCCCAGTCGGGACAGCATGATGAGCTGGAGCAGGAGCACATGGCTTGTGATGCAGGCAATTCCTAGCAATATGTCCAGACTCTTTACAGACCAGACAAAGGCCTAAAAATCCTCGACACTCAGATATGATGTGTCCAGGCTTCCTACAAAAGTGGCATACTGGGAGGGCTTGCTGCTGTTGTCCTGCCCTCTTAAACTGAGTCTGTTGAATAGGGCGGTGCATCTGGGGCCGTCTGCTCGACCCAGCATGGGTCGGTTGGGGCCTCGCAAGTGCTGTCAGCCTAAGCTCTTCCTTTGCTTCCTCTTTGACCACCTCATGATTATGACAATGGTCAGAACTGCAACATGTGTGGTTGGATTAGCAGTAACCATCTTTCTCAGAATCTCAATGTTGAGCCCTTGCTGGAATTACTGGGCTCGAGTCAATGGATCTACAACCATCTCCGGGGCAAACTTGTTGAGCCTGGAGAACTCAGCGTCATATTGGTCCACAGTCATCGAGCCCTGCTTCATGTTGATGAACTTCTTTCTCATCAAAATCTTTGCCTATGGCGGGAAGTACTGAGCGTTGAATGTTCTGGTGAAGACATCCCACGAAGTCGTGTTGAGAGATGTATGCCATCGAGGCAATTTATCTATGTAAACATCTTGTTCATAAATAAAAGTATGCTTTCTGGTATTAATTATCTGAGTAACTCTCTTTTATATATTTCTTAGATAATTTCCTTAGACTCCTTGTAAGGTCATACTTGTTTCGAGATAGAGATCGCGATTATGAGAAATGTCTGACCATTAGGAACTTGAGTCTTAAAGGGTTTGTGGTCATAGATGCGTTGAGATTGGGATATCAGCACATCAGACAGACCATTGTGTCTTGATCTTGTTGGTCTCATAATCATGCGACTTGATGAAGTCGGAGACAAGACACATGTGCTCATTAGAGAATGAGTCCACTGAACAACCTAAAACAAGAGTTATCAAATGGATTAACATTAACTACCTGTCATTTATAACTCTTAGTGATGATAGGCAAGTTGGTCCGTAGGACTTGAGATCATTGTACGAAGCTGTGCGTGAACAGTGTTGCTTAGATCTATGATCTAGCTTCGAGGCAAGGCCTGCTGAAAGGTCTTAGGTTGGGTGACACTTGAAGCGTACAAGGTGAGTAGTGATCAAGAGAGGATTCGTCTCTTCCATTAATGGGAAGTTAGTGTCGCAGGCACAATACGGCTCTGGGTAAAACCTTGGCCAAAGTATGTTGTAGAATGTACAACATGTATGTACCAGAGATCGAAGGATACTGGCCAGTGTAAGCTAGTAGAGTGACAGCGTTCCATACCCTAGGCTACATACGTAACATAGTCAAGATGAAGGGACTAAAACTGCGGTATTCATTACGGACGCAGTCAGAGTGATCCCGATGACACTTTGTCGACGGAGTCAATCACGTAATTAAGATGCTGAAACAGGGACGACACCTGTTGCTCGTGGTTACTGCCATCTAGGAATTTCGAGTCCCAACCTGTAGTAGGTTTAGGCTGTAGGATCTCACACCAAGTAGTATTCACGTCTTAGTAATAGGAAGATCGTTAAAGAGGATTGCATTCGATGCAATGGAATGATTAAGCTCACAAGTCAATTGTGAGATGAAAAGCTATAGAGTTTAGCATTTGGGACATATTAATACCTGGTGTTATATTGACTTAGACGCATGGGAACGAAGGGGACTTCCTGAGAAATCCACAGGAAGAAACCGCATCCAAATCGGAGCTCTAACGAGCCCAGAAACGCAAAAACAGCTAAGGCCCTTATTGGGCTTGCGGGTCTTACTCGCACCTGGAGGGTCAGACTCGCCAGGAAGTAGCGGGTCAGACCTACTTAAGTGGGTCCGACTCGTAGGGACAAGCCCGTGTCCGCAGCGCGCGTGCTGAGCTTGCACGCGGGCGGGGCCTATGCTCTCTAAGTGCGTGCCAGGGGTGATTGTGCATGTGCCACGTGGCACGCGCACAACATGTCACATGGCCCGATCTGAGCCCAACGCCTCGAGAGGCGTGTTTGTGCTGTTTTTTGCGAAAACGAGATTTGGAGTCTATTTTGATAATTGAGGGGTCAAATGATATCGGAATAGGATTCCGTTTTGTCTTATGTGATCGTTGTCTCGAGATCTTTGATTTGACAGGTTGTTTGAAAGTCGAAAATCAGAAATTGATTTATGGTGGATTTTAAAAGTTTGGACTTCTTATGAAATCAACCCCATTACGCCATATTATTGTCTCATATTGCTCGTGGTAAGAGGGGAGGGACCGGCTCCCTATATAAATAGGGGTTAGCCCTCCTCATTGAAAGTGCACCAAGTCTACCATTCGTGAAGCTCTTGATTTTTGAGAACGCACGATCTAGACTTAAATCATTCTTCCTCTTTAGTTCTTTCTATTCTTTAATCGGGTCCTAGCATGACAGCGAAGAGGTTCGGATCTGATCCAGAAATCTCTGGCGTGGATCTGCTCAAGTGAAACTTTCTTCGGCGGCTGATTGGCTCGAAGGCACGGTGCGGCTCGGGAAGCGGTTCAGCTCAAGGGGAGACGCAGTGCGGTGTGGTTCAAAGGGTGGCTCAGCTCGGAGGTGCGGTGCGTGAAATGGTTCGAAACACTTTGCTGGTGCAAGCAAAGTTCCGGGTAAGTCTGTTACTTTTATGCATTTCATATTATTTGTTGTAGATTAGATCTTTCTCAGGTTGGTCGGACCCAACCCGAGTGAGTAGATTATCCTGGCTAGGATGCATGTTTCCTTAGGGTAGTATATTGTTAAATGGTTTAATAATGCTTCCGCTGCTTTATTTTGTTTTTAATGTTCGTCCGACTTAGGATGGGCTTAAAAATTCTCTAAGGGACCTTGAAAATCCCAACATTGGTATCAGAGCCATATCTACTTTGATTTAATGATGCATGTTGAATATGATTTGCATGTTATGTTTCGTTAGAAACATAAGATTAATTATGAGATAATTAAACTACTTGATTCATGTGATGCTTCTCAGTAGTTTTAATGGATATGTTTTAATTCTTGTTTATATGATAAACTGAAGAATACCTTGTTAGGTTAGCCGTTAAAATACATATAATTATTATAAACTAAATTTTAGATTTCCCCGCTATGATTTAATACTGCATAAATGCCTAATGGACGATTAGGGTAGCAGCATATTGACTCAATCCTTATAGTTGATAAGGACCTAATAAAAGTCATTGAACAAATCCATAAAATTCTGAATTTTAAGGATCCACTAGTTGATAAGGATTAACTAGTATTAATAAAAGCCAGTAGTTGATAGTTACACATATAAATGACAAGCAACATTCAATGGACCATGATACTGGTCAATGTGCTTGGCTGAGTTTGCTGGGTCACCCTAGCTTGACTAGGGGTTAGTGACCATGGCTCAGTTAATTCCCTGGCCGTGTCCGCTGGACCGCAAGGACGCGAATCATTATTATGCAACGACGTCAACTATATCTAGTCAAATATATTAATAAATCTTTTACAAGATAAAATCGTAACCCTCCTTACTTTTGGAATTTGAAAACCGGGAATTCATGTTGTGGTTGTTGAGTCAACTCAAGATGTAACATGATTTTTCTTTGGAATCCAATTCCATCCAATATATGATGTAATTCAACTTAACCCAACCCGACGCGTCGTGAACATAACCGAGCACCGGTGTAAGTTAGGGCTGGACAAGAAAGTAAGGGTCAGACTAGACTAGTCATTATGACTTGTTGAGTCAACTCAAGTTCATAAGTGATTAGGGGTAAGAACAGATAAGGGAGTCACATACGATGTGATTGATGAAGAGTCATCTACCGATCACAGAGTCAAGCAACTTGTTGAGTCAACTCAAGGTTGTGAGACTCAGGGTGATTAGATCCCTTTCCCACTAAAATTTTATTGAAAATCGTTCATTTGGCTTTATTATGTTCGCCAAAATTGTGGGAGAATATAATTGGATAAAAACCAATCTTATTATATTTAAAAATTGTTTGAACACAAGCTAATTTTAGGAGTTCTATTCTTTGCAGCATGACAAGTGAAATTAAATATATCCAAGATAAGAAAGAATCAACTGGTTATAAAAAATAACGACTGGGTTAGAGACGTAAAGAATATACGGGGGCACAATGAGAAAAGGCAGGCTAATACCCTAACATCTGTAATGGTTATACAAAGTGTAGTTCTTTCGGTAACTTCTAATGTATGGGTATTAGATACCGGTGTAGGCTCTCACATCTGTAACTAGTTACATGGAATGAGAATTGAAAGAAGGCTCGAAAAGAATGAGGTCGTTCTCCAAGTCGGTAACACATCAAATGTTGTTGTTGTAGCCATGGGAGACATCGCACACACATTGGCTAGTGGAGCCAAATTGCTTCTGAAGCAATGTTTCTATATCCCAAACTTCCTATGCAATATTATCTCTGTCTCGGCTTTGGCTAGAGAAGGTTAGAATTTTACTATCAACGGAAACATTATGAATATTTTCTTTAATGGTAAGTTGCAAGGTTTCGGGACTCTAAATAATGGTGTGTACACTTTGTGTAAGGATGTTGTATTAAATGTTAATACACGCAAATGCAAGGAATCAGGTTATAATGAAACCTACCTTTGGCACTGTAGACTAGGCCATATCGGAGAGAAGAGACTTAGCAAGATACATAAAGAGGGGTCCTTGGACCTATCGAATTATGAGTCATACGACACTTGCGAGTCTTGCCTCAAAGGTAAAATGGCCAAAACTCCTTTTGTAAGACAAGGGGAGAGAGTTGATGAACTCTTGGGTCTAGTACATTCTGATGTATGTGGACCCATGTCTACGTTAACCAAAGGAGGATATTCAAATTTCGTTACGTTTACTGATGATCACTCTAGGTTTGGACATGTGTTCTTGATGAAACATAAGTCCGAAACGTTTGAGCGATTCAAAGAGTACCGTAATGAAGTTGAAAAACAAACTGGCAAAATTATTAAATTTCTTTGATCTGATTGAGGGGGAGAATACTTGAGCCAAGAATTCCTTATGTATTTAAAAGAGAACGGGATTCTCTCTCAGGTCACACCTCCTTATACACCTCAACATAACAGTGTATCGGAGAGAAGGAATCGCACTTTGTTGGACATGGTGTGATCCATGATAAGTGATACTGAGTTTCCCACCTCCCTCTGGGGGCTATGCTCTAGAGACTGCTGCCTATATTCTTAACAGAGTGTCACGTCCCGCTTCCCAAAACGGGTACGCGGACAAGACGAAGGTCCGCATGGGCCGGAGCTTTGAGGCTCAGGCCCAATAAGCGTCTATAGAGATACCATTTAAAATACAGGTTCTTGCATTTAAAAGTTCATAACAATAAGAATAAGAGTACTCGAAAGGAAAATTTGCATTCATTTATTAAAGAGATAATATCCAACAAATAACAAGTCTAAAAGAAGCCCAAGCATGGCTACAACAGCGGAAAGGAAACTAATGGTGTGACACACCCAACCTAGACAAAAGTAAAGTGGTGCTATGCCCCCAAACTAGAAAGCAGTAAACCTCTGGACGACAGCAACAGTGAGGAACCTCTAGGTCTAGTCCTCGTCTTATACGTACTCGGGGTCGACGTCCTCCGGTTCCAAGTCCTCGAGTAAGGCCGGCTCGTCTATGTACTCCGTCTCGATACCTGACGTACAACACCCAGAGAAAAGGAGCAGTACGTCAGGGAAAGTCTAGAAGGAAAGGTGAGAAGACTCTACTGCAAGTGTAAAGAAATTTAAAGACGACATTTTAATGTTGATTTAAAATGAGAGATGCAACATCATGACATTTGTACATATAAGTAAGGAAAAGTAAAGACGGTGCAGAAAGTAAATGCGACAGACAAAAGTCGTAACGAAAACTACCAAGACAAGACTAGACAAGACTGTGTGACACAAAGCGACTTGACTCCAAGACCGTGTGACATCAAGCGACTCGACACCAAGAGGGTTCACACCTTCAGCTTAGAAAGTGCCCAAACTCTCTAACCTGGTGGCTGCTCAACCCTACCCCACCCCAAGTACTCAAGACAAGACTGGACGAGGACCACTCACTCTGTCTTGGTGAGTGCCTCTATACCCACGGTCTGCAAGGGTCACTCACTCATTCGACGAGTGTCGAGCTTCCCGTAGGTCGTTCTGTAACAAGGATCACCCACTCTGCTAGGTGGGTGTCTCAATCCATGTGGGTTGCCAAGGGTCACTCACTCACTCGAGGAGTGCCGAGCTTCCTGCAGGTCGTGTATCTGTACAAGGGATCACTCTCTCTGTCTTGGAGAGTGCCCTATTGCCCGCAGGCTGTGCAAGACAAGTCGTGAATGATGTACAAGGCATAACATGAGTATAGTTTGTTCTAGGGTGTCCACACACACACGCAGAGAGTTCCTAGAATGTTTGCAGTTTATACCTAGACTTCGTTGTGAGGTCTAGGTTACCGTGAGGGTCCCCGAACGCTATCATTTCACGTCCGATTCTCTTGTTCAACAATTTACAATTTTAAGAAGGAAGTGGCATAGACTTGGTCGTAACTACGCAAGTGTGTAAAATTTCCTGCGGTGGCAAGAAGAACGTCCGTCGGAAGCATATCGTCACGGATAGAGTGTCGATCAATGTCCACTGTCACAAGTCAACAGGCGGTGTCAGATCGCGTTTTTAGAAGGCCCTATTATGGTATGTTACTAAATTAAACGTGGCTATCCTAACAGTCCCAAAACACTTGTTCATGCGATCAAATCTGTTCTACGGTTCTCTACGACGATTCTATCCTATGTGCACGGTCAATATAGTCCGATCGTCAATTCTAGATGTTACAACAGTTTAGGAAACCGTGCTGGATCACGTCGTCTCCGGTTCCTCGACTGCAGGTAGCACAGTATGGAAGTGATCTCGGGATCGTTTCGGCTGCGGGTAGCGCAATGAAACGGTAACTACATCGGGGTCGCCTCGGTTGCGAGTATCACAACAAAACAGCTGTGGCAACGATAACAGTAGCGACGTCGAAAGCATGTTCGGCCTGGGGATCAAGCAAGGGGAGCGTAGCGACGTCAGGAGCCAGTGGATCTACCGCGCAGGCTCTTAGTGACACAAGGGGCTGACGGGACAGTAGGGGTAGATCGGCATGGGGTTTGTATGCGGGTGAGCTTGCGACAGCGATAAGCGGGAGAACGTCAGTAAGAGGGGATCGGTCAAAACAAAGGGGGAGGCCGGCAGGGTTTTGGTCGTGAGGGGATACCGTGGAAGCCTGCTGTGCGTGAAGAGGATGGGAAGGCCGGAGCTAAAGAAGGGTGGCCAACTGTCACAAAGAAGATGGAGGCCGATAGGGTTTTGGGGGAGAATGGCCGGGCTGTGGGGGTCTAAGGGGAGAGGGATGTTGCACCGACAAGTGGGTGAAGCGCGGGGAGCCAATGGCTGTGAGGGAGGGTTGTCGACAGTGTTCTCAAGGGGGAGAGGGCCGGTGCTGTGTGATGTCGAGATGATGGGGGCCGGAGCAAAGAGGGACTGGCCGGGGGTTTTTATTGGATCCTGTCAAAACAATGTTAGGATCAATAAATGAAGTCGAGACTTACGCTTGCGTACGCGACACCGTAATCTCGGAACTTCGCCCTCGAATTCGCCACAACGGTCGATACTTCGTCACGGAGGATCGAAGCAGAGTTTCACCGCCTAAATCTCTTACTAGAAGAGGATTTTAATGGAAGGGAGAAGAAGAACATAAGGATGCCTTATGCAAACTTATGGCATGGAAAAAAGTGTGAATGAATGCCTACCCTTGGGTCCTATTTATAGGCTTTAGGGGTAGTTATTGTAGGAAATAACTAAATATAAGCTTATTAGCATATATTAGCACATTCATTTATCTTCTTCTTTATCCACTTATCAAGTGCCATTTTGCACTTATAAAGTGGCTTTTTCCACTTATCGAGTGGCTTTTTCCACTTATCGAGTGGTCCTTTTCACACGAGAAAAGGTTCCCTTCGCGCACGCCTTCGTGCACGCGACATCTGAGGTCCGTATACCCTCATACATCCCCTCATGGGTGTATTTATGTCATCCATATCCAACATCTCCCACTCACACTTGAGGGGATTGTAAGGAAACTTATTTTCCTCTAACTCTTCTGTTTATCATACCGAGAAATAGGCAGTGTGACCGTCATGCGCATAGAGTCCGCTGTTGTGCACTTGTTAGAGATACACACCACTCCTCGAGATGCAAAGTTGAGTAGATCAACGCATGATTTACCCTAGATTATTTCTTCACATTTCTTATACTTTATATTCAACAATTGAATCCCATCTGGATTGCAATTGGCTGGCAAGCTTTGAATCTTTAAAGTCCAAATATGAATGCGAAATTAATCTTCCTCTTCTTGCGATCCTTTCGATCTTGACTTGACTTGTTTTTCTAACATGCCCCGCCAGACCGAATTAACCATAGTCCATAAGTAACATGCTAAGATAGCAATCACCCGGTCAAATCTAAAGGAACCAATTAGAGTCCATAAGGGTAATGAATTAAGACCCATGTGGTCTTTGGGTCTGACGTGCGTCTATATTTCATATATTCACGCACGTTTTCTTTTGTGTTTCTCCGTGTTTTCCGCCGTCTCTTATTCGTTTTCGTATGTTTTCCCGTTTTCTTTCACTTTTCTTTGTTTGTCCATGATTGCAGGGGATTGACCACGTAGGGGACGTTTAATGATGATATCCCAAGTCCCCGGAGCAACGGGAGAAGTCACGCATGATCCAGGGGGTCAAACGGCAAAGTATTCATCTTTCAGCCCCTCACCCGGTCGGTTGGTCATCTCCAACCGATCGGGTGATGCACGCGTGCACCAACCGGTCGCTACCGCAGCTCACAAAGAAGTCACCCGACCGGTTCACAGACCGGTTCTGCGGGCGGCTGTTCTCTGTTTTCTCGAACAGAATTCCAACCGATCGGGTGACTCTCACCCGATCGGTTCATCTGTAGCTGAAGAAGATGAGCTGAAGACACGGCCGATTCAACCGGCCGATTCACCCGACCGCTCCAAGATCCAACCGGTCGCTCAAGAACTCACCCGATCGGTTCATGTGATCGGGTGAAAACTCGCCGTTTTCTGATATTTATTTGTAATGGATCAACCAATCGGTTGACTTGTCAACCGATCGGTTGATGCGACGGCCTATATATAGAGCCCCTAGGGTTCCAGAAACGGGAGTTGCTGTTTTTCTACTGTTTTATTTCCTTGTGACGGCTGTAATTGTTACTCTTTTGTAAGTTTTCAGATCTTTCTAAAATTTTAGTATTGTCTTTATTACTCCTTTACTTCCGCATTGCAATTGTCCGATTATGATTTCAACGGTTAAATTTCATTTAGATTGCTTTTTCATGAATTTTTGTGAGTAGTTCCCAAATCTGGGATTTTGGTGGAAACCCCTTCGGGGGCTCTTCCCGATGCGTCCGTAGGGTTAGGAAATCGATAGGGAGTAGGAATCTAACGGTTACGCGGGGCGTTTCATTGTCATCGGCGGGAAAAAGACCGCCTTTGACCGTTGGGCCAAGGGGGAATAAACTTGGCGGTTGACTCCCTAGCCATAGCTCACGCCTTTAGCGTAGACGCCGAATCCTAGCACGCGGGAGCGGCAGGATGAGACGTCGGGAGATATCGTTGCGGGCTTAGTGCTCCCGGGATCGATCAGTGTTAATGGACACGGGAGTGCCCACTGATCGAATCCGGGAAGTCCGGTGTATCATCCTGGGCACCGACCGGAATATCGGGCCCATGGGACGCCGGTACCACTTTCAGAGGCAACGTCTCACCATTAGACCCTAATCCCGATCGCTATCCAAACCCGTAGGCCGTATCGGCGAGAGTCTCTCGTCGGGTTGGAAACCAAAGTCCCGGGTTTACTTTCTTTTCGCTCTTACGCTTTTATTTCCTTTCATGACAACCATCCACCGATTCGGGCTAGCTCGCCCCTCGGGGTGATTTAGGTCCTACCTGACCCAAGCACAACCTCGCCTCCCTGAGTTCGATATTCCCGCACCCTACACTAACCGTGAAACTTGCGGTAAACGACACCGCGCCGCCGCGCCGCAAGCGGGGCGCCGGTCAAGTCTATGGCGCCGTTGCCGGGGAGGCAACGTGCTTGATATTTTAGGATCTCTTGAACCCTCGTGTCTAGCTCACATCCTTACCTCGCGATAATTTTCGCATTCTCCTTTTTCTTTTTCTTATTTGTTTTTCTTATTTTTATTTCTTATTTTATCTGTTTCTTTCCCACTTGTCGCTTCACGAGTGTCTGTTGTTTTTCATGCGCAGGAGTTCAAGGAGTCTTGACGACTTGATTCCCCTCGATCCAGAGATTAACGCCACCCTTAGGCGTTTGGCCGCCAAGAAGCGAAGAAGGGAAGATCCCGAATCCATGGAGGAGAACACCCCACCTCACAAGTCTCTGCTGGATTACTCGATGCCCTCCATCGAGTCAACTTCCGCCATCCGATCTCCAGCTATTGCGGCCCAAAGCTTTGAGCTGAAGCCGTCTCTAGTGACATGGATCCAGCAGGACCAGTTTGCGGGTGCGCCCATGGAGAGCCCGATAGAGCACCTGGACTCCTTCTTGGAGAAGTGTGACACCTTCCGAATTAATGGTGTCACTACAGAGGCTATCCGTCTGAAGCTGTTCCCCTTCTCTTTGCAGGACAAAGCCAAGCAATGGTTAAGGGGGAAGGACCCCAACACTTTCAACACCTGGGAGAAGCTCTCCAACGCTTTTCTGACAAAGTTCTTTCCTCCGGGGAAGACCATGAAGTTGAGGAGTGAGATCTCCTCCTTCTCCCAGGCCAGCCACGAGTCCTTGCATGAAGCTTGGACGAGATATAAAGAGATGCAAAGAAGATGCCCTCACCATGAGCTTCCGAAGTGGCAGATTATCAATCTGTTCTACAATGGGTTGAGGGATGACCTTAAATCTTCTATGGACGCCGCGGCTGGGGGTTCCTTCATGTCTCGAAGCGAGGAAGATGCCGGGAATATTCTGGAAAACATGGCGTCCAACAATGAGCGGTGGTGTGACGAGAGAGCCACACCAAGAACTGGGGGTATACATAGAGTCGAGGACGTCGACAAACTTTCAAGCAAGTTCGACTTGCTTTCGACCCAGATCTCCGCACTGATGGTAGGAGCCGGTGGGGCCGGTACACAGCAAGTTTCTGCGGTAGAGTCCGAATTCCTTGGGGAATTTGACGGTGGTGACATCTCACCATCGTTGGATCAGGCGAGCGCACTATTTTACAACCCCACGGGGAATGCGCCATATCCGTCAAGGACAAATTCCAACCCGGCCTACTCTCACAACAACCGGAACCACCCGAATTTCAGGTACCGCCCACCATTTCAGCCCTCGCCGCCTCAGCAGCGGCAGCAACAAATTTATCAGCCGGCTAGACCACCGCAGAATCAGGGTCAGCTGCAACCGTTTCAGCAGCAACCTCAGCAACAAACTTATGCCCCCAGGAATCAGCAGCCGTTCCAGCAGCAGCAGTATGACCAACAGAGGGCCGTCTCTCCGGCTGAGTCTCTCTTGACTCAATATATTACCAACCAGGAGATATTCAACCAAAAGATGGAAATGGGCCAGCGGACCCTCACGGACCAAATAACCCAGCTGGGGTTACAGGTGGCGAACCTTGCAAGGTCACAAAACCAATTGTCGCCACAACCGGAGGTGAACCCGAGGGGAGCAACACAAACATCGGCACTCGTGCACGAGCACGCGAATGTGTCCGCTATCGTTCTGAGAAGTGGGACACAAATTCCTACTAGAGTGCCCCCTAGCAACCCGGAAGCACCATTGGTCGTTGAGAGACTGAAAAATTAAACGACACCGGTGCTTCGTCATCAAATCCCATGACTCCGGAGGGAGTGTCTGAAGAAGAGAAGAAGAAGGAGGAAGAGAGCCCAAGAGTGTATAAACCCGTTGTGCCATTTCCACAACGGTTGGCTCAGGAGAAAATTGATGAGAAATATGGGAAGTTCTTCGCCATGGTCAAGGACCTAAGCCTGCAAATCCCCTTCTTGGAGGCAATCGAGACAATCCCCTCCTATGCAAAATTCTTGAAAGATTTGGTGACCAAAGGGTCAAGAAAAGAGAAAGTGGTGCTGACGGCGGAATGTAGCGCTCTTATCCAGAGGGATAACCCGCCAAAGCTCAAGGACCCGGGGAGCTTCTCTATCCCTTGCACGATCGGGGCTGTGAAGATTAATCGTGCACTCGTCGATCTAGGAGCGAGTGTTAGCTTGATGCCCTTGTCGATGTACAGAAGGATAGGAATGGGTGATTTGGAGCCCACCGGGATGACCCTACAACTAGCTGACCGGTCGGTCAAATATCCGGTGGGAATTGTTGATGATCTCACCGTGAATGTGAGAGGGGTGCATGTGCCTGTGGACTTTGTAGTCATGGACATGCCTGAAGACGCACACACCCCCATTATCCTGGGACGGCCCTTCATGGCCACTGCTGGCGTTCTTATAGATGTGAAGAACGGAAAACTCTCCTTGAACGTCAGTGGAGAGAAAGTTGAGTTTGACCTGGGACTATCCATGAAGCACCCTGATCCTCCTGATGACCTCCGGTGCAATTTGCTTGAGATAGAAGAAGAAAAAGCTGTAGAGGAGAGCTCCTGGGAGATTCTCCTGAGAAACCCCCCCGATGACTTGGGGAATTTTGAAGATGAAGAAGGCCCCGAAGACAAAGAAGCTGCTGGAATACCGAGTGCAGCGAGAACGACCCCTCCCGGGTTCCCCAAGACTCCTCCTGCGAGGAGAACCGGGAAAGAGCACATGGACCTCACTAAGGACGAGGTCCGGATCTTGAAGAAGATGGCGGGAAGCGCCAACACCAAGGAAGAGCCCCCGGATCTCAAGAACAAAGGGAGGGTGGTCGAGCAAGTACTTTTCCAGCCACTGACTAATCCAAGTGCCTCCAGCTCCAACGAGAAAGAGATGCCGAAATTTGGGCATCACCCGTATCAGCCACCATGAGCATCTCTTGCGGGCGTCGAGCCAACGACTTTAAACAAGTGCGCTTCATGGGAGGCAACCCATGTTCTGAACTTTTTCTCAAATTTTTAGCGTTATTTTTTTTACTTTATTTTATCTATTTCTATAAATAAAATCAGCCGCGAGAACATCCGTTCGGGGACTTAATCAAATTTCTTGGTTTTTGCAGGAAACAAGCCCCAACCGATCGGGTGATAACTCACCCGATCGGTTGGGATGTATCAGATACATGCCGAGATCCGTCCTCGAATGAACCGATCGGTTGAGTAATTAAGAGACCGGGTGGCAGACCGGGTGAGCTGGGGAGAACTCTCGGGAAATCTAGGGGAATATCAACCGACCGGTTGAGTTCATGCACGATCGGTTGACACGACCGGGTGAGCAGCCCTAAGTTCTCGGGAAAATTGTGTGGAGCGGCCAACCGGTCGGGTGAAAAGTCAACCGATCGGTTCGCCTGTAGCATTTCTTCGGCAAAATTTTCGACCTAACCGTCAACCGATCGGGTGACAAGTCACCCGATCGGTTCGATTTAAAATCCTATATAACCCCCCCGACACCCGTTCGTTTCCACCCTCGCCCGATCGCCCGGATCTCTGCCGTTTCGTCTCCCGTCGAGCGCCTACCTGCTTTCTTCCCCAAAATCAGCCTCGATCTCCTTCCCCAGCCATCTCCCTCCACACAAACCCTAGATTTCACCCATTTCCCCCCCGCTTCGGAACTTGTTGAAGAAATCACTGCGGCTTCACATCGTGCTCCAATCGAGTAGCATCGGGGCGTCTACGATCGACTATCTGCATCTCATTTGGGTAAACTCGCTCCTTTACTTAATTTTAATCTTACCCCAAATATTTCAATTGCTTATTGGTCGTGCTTCGTGTTTGTGTTGAATTCGTTAAAATTTTACACACTCGCGCGCACACAGGACACCCGCACAATGCCTCCCCGCCGTGTTAAACCCACCGACACCAGCTCTTCGAACCCTAGGCCTAACCGTCGCGCTCGTCGCGCACAGCCCCCAGCTCAACCCACCACCTCCAACCCACCTGCCCCCGATCAAGACCAGGCCGATCGATTCATCGCCATGATCCTCCTTGCTGGGCAGGGTGGTCGGATAACCGAGGAGTCCGTCGGCCAAAACCTCCCCTTCCTTCAAAGCTTCGTTCGCCACATCCGCGAAGACCCACCCGACGTCTCCGAGCTCCACATTCCACCTCCCACGACTCTTGACCGATTGCACAGACCCCCGTCACCACCCCCAGAGGGTGGTGCTCCTGCTTGATTCTTCTCTCCCTCTTTTGCCCCCCCAATATTTGTGCCCATCTGTCTTTTCGGGGCCCTGCTTTATCTCTGTCGGGACGGGAGGGGGGAGAGGAATTTTTGCGTGTTGCTTTCTGATTTCCCCTCTTTTGTTTTTGACTCCCCCTTGCACATATCTGAATTTCATCGATCACATCATTCCGCTAGCACTTTCTGGTCTAGCTTGGGGGACGTCTGTTTTGATGTGCTATCGTGTTTTGTCTGTTTTTCTCATTTGTGTGTGTGTGCTTGCTTTTCACTTTTTGAGTGTCGTGTCACGTGATTTTATTTTATTTTTATTTTCGTATTGTTTGATTTTGATTTTGATCTTTCTTTCTTTTTTTAGTTTCATCTGTGTGTTTTCCTCGTTTTCATTTCTTTTCGTGTCTGTGCGTATTCCCCCCCCCCATTTTCATTGCCCTCCCGTACTCACTCATATTGCATTGAGGGCAATGCAAACTTCAGCTTGGGGGAGTCGCACTTCGTGCGTCATTTGTGTTGTCTTTCTACGTTATTTGAGTCGTTTTCCATCGTGTTTTTCTTTTTTTCTTTTTCCTTCTTTCTTTAGCTCTTTCTCCTAGAAATGAATCCTATGATGAATCTCCACAAAGTCACACACACACACCTAGCACTGCACCGACAATCGCACTCACTAACCCTAGGATTTCGAGTCCTCTTGCATTTCACGCATCGTGGGTCCACTTAGCTTTTTGTGAGTCGTGTGTCGTGACTAGCATTTGGTGTGCTTCTGCTTTGTGATTTTACTTTATATACCTGTCCAGGAATGACCCCTAGATTATCATGCTTCGATATTGAATATGCGGTATTTGCTTCTAATGTCTGCTTCTATATGCATGCTATATATATATCGTATACTTCATTTCGCATGCGTCGGGATTCCACAACTAAGGACTAGGATAACCCATTTAGCCTGAGCTCTATTTAGCAAGAATAGTCGCCTTTGCCCGAGTGTTTAGATTTCGACTTCTTTTTGTTTTACTTGGTGCAAATCCCCTCGTCGTGTACCGTTCTCCCACTTGGGAGAGTACACAAGTGTATAGCTAAAAACCCAAAAATCCAAAAAAATGGGAGAAAAGAAAAGAAAAAGATTGTATAGCCAAAAAGCCAAAAAAATTATGCAAATACCCAAAACCCAAAAAAAATCCCCATGTGAATATTTCCTACTTGCCGAGAATAAAGGGAAGGCGAGAATTTGCACCGAGTTTCTTCTCCACATCATCTCAACCTCCGTCGTTATCGAAAACGCTTGGCTTAGTTGCTATTTAGCTTGTATCTTGGCTATAGTGGCGTGATTTCCTAGACCCTAGTTGTGGAGTCCCCGATGCATGATACGCTTCATTTCCCACTCTTCTCATGCATGCTTGAACTTATATTCGCCGCTTAATTCAATTCGGATCGATATTTTGGGTCATTTCTTGGATTTGTGTATATCGAGCCTCATTGCACATCGTAGAAAGCTTCACCATTTGCTAGCACACGGCCACGCTCACTCGCGCTTCACTGCGTGGACCCACGACACTTATTTGGACTCGCTTTCCTAGGTTTAGTGGTGTGATTTGGCGTTTGCTTGCTAGGTGTGTCGTTTTTGATTTTGATGGCTCTGATGGACGATCTAGGGCTTAGAGTTTTCTTTTTCTTTCTTCCTCTCTATTTTTCCCTTCCGAGCTCCTACTCTCACTCGTCTTCCTCAAGGACGAGGAAGAGTTCAGCTTGGGGGATTTTGACGTGCGTCTATATTTCATATATTCACGCACGTTTTCTTTTGTGTTTCTTCGTGTTTTTCCACCGTCTCTTATTCGTTTTCGTATGTTTTCCCGTTTTCTTTCACTTTTCTTTGTTTGTCCATGATTACAGGGGATTGACCACGTAGGGGACGTTTAATGATGATATCCCAAATCCCCGGAGCAACGGGAGAAGTCACGCGTGATCCAGGGAGTCAAACGGCGAAGTATTCATCTTTCAGCCCCTTATCCGGTCGGTTGGTCATCTCCAACCGATCGGGTGATGCACGCGTGCACCAACCGGTCGCTACCGCAGCTCACAAAGAAGTCACCCGACCGGTTCACAGACCAGTTCTGCGGGCGGCTGTTCTCTGTTTTCTCGAGCAGAATTCCAACCGATCGGGTGACTCTCACCCGATCGGTTCATCTGTAGCTGAAGAAGATGAGCTGAAGACACGGACGATTCAACCGGCCGATTCACCCGACCGCTCCAAGATCCAACCGGTCGCTCAAGAACTCACCCGATCAGTTCATGTGATCGGGTGAAAACTCGCCGTTTTCTGATATTTATTTGTAACGGATCAACCGATCGGTTGACTTGTCAACCGATCGGTTGATGCGACGGCCTATATATAGAGCCCCTAGGGTTCCAGAAACGGGAGTTGCTGTTTTTCTACTGTTTTATTTCCTTGTGACGGCTGTAATTGTTACTCTTTTGTAAGTTTTCAGATCTTTCTAAAATTTTAGTATTGTCTTTATTACTCCTTTACTTCCGCATTGCAATTGTCCGATTATGATTTCAACGGTTAAATTTCATTTAGATTGCTTTTTCATGAATTTTTGTGAGTAGTTCCCAAATCTAGGATTTTGGTGGAAATCCCTTCGGGGGCTCTTCCCGATGCGTCCGTAGGGTTAGGAAATCGATAGGGAGTAGGAATCTAACGGTTACGCGGGGCGTTTCATTGTCATCGGCGGGAAAAAGACCGCCTTTGACCGTTGGGCCAAGGGGGAATAAACTTGGCGGTTGACTCCCTAGCCATAGCTCACGCCTTTAGCGTAGACGCCGAATCCTAGCACGCGGGAGCGGCAGGATGAGACGTCGGGAGATATCATTGCGGGCTTAGTGCTCCCGGGATCGATCAGTGTTAATGGACACGGGAGTGCCCACTGATCGAATCCGGGGAGTCCGGTGTATCATCCTGGGCACCGACCGGAATATCGGGCCCATGGGACGCCGGTACCACTTTCAGAGGCAACGTCTCACCATTAGACGCTAATCCCGATCGCTATCCAAACCCGTAGGCCGTATCGGCGAGAGTCTCTCGTCGGGTTGGAAACCAAAATCCCGGGTTTACTTTCTTTTCGCTCTTACGCTTTTATTTCCTTTCGTGACAACCATCCACCGATTCGGGCTAGCTCGCCCCTCGGGGTGATTTAGGTCCTACCTGACCCAAGCACAACCTCGCCTCCCTGAGTTCGATATTCCTGCACCCTACACTAACCGTGAAACTTGCGGTAAACGACACCGTGCCGCCGCGCCGCAAGCGGGGCGCCGGTCAGGGTCTCACATAATAGTAAACTTATTTACTATTCTAACCCAATAGTCAAAAATGCATACGTAGTATGAAAACGTATTACAACATCGCTGCTTTCCCAGGGAGTGTATGTCTCAATGATGTTGTACGGATGATGATCAGACACCACAATGTCTGACTTTGAGTCCCCTTTTCTACTCAAATAATCCTTTGGACTCACATCCCGCATTTAGACAGATAGGATTTCAAAATCCTCTTAGATCTTCTGTAAGCATCCATATGATGCAGATCTTTCATGCGACCATTTTGTTTAAGTCATGACTCTAAATCATCCGTCTGATGATTTTGACTTTAAACAGGTCTCATCTCTATTCTATCCGTCTGATAGAATAAGGCGGTTGCTCATGTGAGATAGCCAACCTCAATCTGTCCGACATACTAGAAAGTATAGTTGAGATTTCAAAAATGTACACAAACATTTCTCAAGAAATTCATATGCAATGTTTGAAAAAGAACTTATTCTTTGATTAAATTTGATCATTTACAGACATGGGAATTTATATTGGTACAACTCAGCTCTTACGCAATCCTTGAGATGATAAGTGTTTGAAAACACATCTCTGGGGATTGCCTTCGTAAGCGGATCCGCTACCATCTCATGCGTAGATATGTACCTTATGTCTACCTTCTTGGTCTTATCATAGTCTTTTGCAAATTTGTAGCACATATCTATGTGTTTGGTCTTACAATGGAATTTCGGATCTTTGACATAGGCTATAGATGCTTGACTGTCGCTGTGTATGGGTACAACACCTGAGTCACTTGCATTAATTAGCCTGTCTAAGAACTTCCTAAGCCAAACAGCCTCTTGGACTGATATGCTAAATGCTACAAACTCGGCTTCCATGGTTGAAAGTGCGATGCAGGATTGTTTCTTGCTACTCCAGGATATTGCACCAGATCCGAGTAGAAAAACATATCCTGAGGTCGATCGTCGCTCATCGAGATCACCTGCCCAATCAGCATCAGTGTAGCCTTCGAGCCTCAAGGCATCTCCTTGATAGCATAAAGCAAAGTCTGCAGTTCCTTTGAGATACCACATTATCCTCTTAACCTCTTTCCAGTGTACTTGCCCTGGGTTGGATTGGTAACGACTTACCATTCCAACGGCAATACAGATGTCCGGTCTTGTACACATCATAGCGTACATAAGACTACCAACTGCACTGGAATATGGAACTTTTTCCATAATCTCTTTCTCCTTTTGGTTATTAGGACATGATTTCAGACATAAATTATCGCTTTTGCTTATAGGAGTATCAATGGACTTGCAGTCCTGCATATTAAATCTTTCTAGAACCTTCTTTATATAAGTCTCCTGTGAAAGAGAAAGAAGTTTCTTCGAACGATTCCTTGAAATCTTAACTCCAAGGATATATGTGGCTTCTCCCATGTCTTTCATCTCAAAAACTGATGAAAGCCAAGCCTTGATATCCATCACAAAGCCCTTGTCATTTCCGGCTATTAAAATGTCATCTACATATAGAGACATGATAACATACTTGCTTTTAATCCTCTTGATATATACGCAGTTATATTCATCAAGCATAGTAAAACCATTTGATAATACAACTTCTTGAAATCGTATATACCATTGCTTCGAGGATTGTTTAAGACCATATATGGATTTAAGAAGTTTACAAACCTTATGTTCGTTTCCTTCTTTTACGAACCCTGTTGGTTGTTCCATATAGATCTCCTCATCCAATTCTCCATTGAGAAAGGCAGTCTTTACATCCATTTGATGTAATTCGAGGTCTAAGCAAGCTACCATTGCCAGAATCAGGTGAATCGAGGTAAAACGAACAACAGGTGAGAAGGTCTCTTCGTAGTCTATCCCTTCCTGTTGCGTAAAACCTTTCACGACAAGGCGAGCTTTATATCTATCAATAGAGCCATCAGCCTTATGCTTGATCTTGAGAACCCATTTGTTCCCAATAGCTCTACGTTCTCTGGGTAAGTCAACTAAGTCCCAGACTTGGTTAACTTTCATGGATTCTAACTCCTCTTGCATCGCTTCCATCCATTTGTCTTTAGCAGGGCAAGATACGGCCTGTTTGAAAGTAGCAGGCTCGTCATCTTCTTGTAGTAAAGTCATAAAGGTATGCGGAAATTCATCCTCAAATCTTAGAGGAGCTAACCTTGTACGACTATTACGTCGTATTTGAGATTCTTCAAGTCCTTGTTGACTCGAATTTAGATCAATTCTAATATCACTCCCACTTGGAATGTCGTTAGAATTGCTCCCACTTGGATCATTATTCTCGTATGGAATAGGATAATCATCATTCGTATAATCCATTGGTGAAGGTTGAAACGTATTTTCGTTTTCACCAAGAATTCTCCCACTCGAATGAGGTAATCCTTCTTGATCATAAATCTCAAATAGAGATAAGTCCTGACTTATCTCGCCCTGTCTTGGAAACTCGTTTTCCAAGAAAGTGACATCCCTTGACTCAAACTCAATTAGCCCACCATTGTCTTCATGACTAACAAAAACATAACCTTTGGAGTTTTCTGCGTATCGTATAAAGATACATTTCCTTCCCCTTGGCCCAAGTTTGCCATACTTATGGGAGAAAATATGTGCGTAGGATGCACAACCCCAAGGTTTCAAAATGTTTAAGTCAGGAGACATTTGGTTCCACAACTCATAAGGAGTGGAGCTAACTGATTTTGAGGGTATGCGGTTTAAAATGAAAGCGGCCGTTAATAATGCATCACCCCAAAATGTGATTGGCAAGTTAGCTTGCGCCATCATTGAACGGACCATTTCCATTAAAGTCCTATTTCTCCTTTCTGCAACACCGTTTTGTTGAGGAGTATAATTCATAGTTACCTGATGTACTATGCCTTTTTCATCACAAAGTTTCTTAAAACTTGTTGATTGATATTCACCGCCCCTATCGGTTCGCAAGACCTTAATCTTGCGATCTAATTGATTCTCCACTAAACTCATATAGTTTTTAAAGCAGGCCAATGCTTCACTTTTATGGGATATCAAATAGATATGTCCGAATAGGGTGAAATCATCAATAAAAGTGATGAAATAGGACTTCCCGCGTCTTGTCTTGACATTCATCGGACCACATATGTCCGAATGGATAAGCTGTAATGGAACCTCGGCCCTTGTGCCGGTTCCAAACGGCTTGCGACAAGATTTCCCCACTATGCAATGTTCGCAGGTCGACATTTCAACCTTTGAAACATTGGATAGAAGGCCACGTTTGGCAAGTCTATCCATACGCGTTGGTCCAATATGACCAAGCCTTGCGTGCCAACAAATCACATCAGACTCATAAGTCTTAGAATTTGCAATAAGGAAATTTTCATTACAAGAGGAATCATACATTGTACTCATTACAATAAATCCTTTAAATACAAACCCAGTACCAATAAGAGTATTATTACAACTTAAGTCCACATTACAATCATGAAAAAACTAGTTATAGCCAAGACCCATTAACACGACCACAGAAATTATATTCCTTCGAATATCTGGAGCGAAGAGGACATCATGAAGTAGGAGAGTGCGGCCGTTGTCCAAGACTAGCTTGCAAGTCCCAACGCCTTTCACTTCAACACGTGTGTTGTTTCCTACATAGATCCACTTCGTTCCTTGGAGTATCCGGTGATACTCCACGAAGGACCGTCTGTCCCTTGCTATGTGGTCGGTGGCATCTGAATAAATTATCCAAAATGGATTAGATTCCACAAGAAATATTGAACTAGAAACACATATGTAACTAGCATAATTACAAGTTACCTCGTTGCCTCCACTCGTACACGAACGAGCATAGTGACGAGCTTGTTGCACTTGAAGCACTTGATCATCTTCAAGTCTTTCTTCTTGTGCCATTTCTTGTGCCCACCCTTATGTTTGGGTTTCTTGGTAGACTCAGGTTGCTTATTACGTTCATTAATGAACTTAGAACGATCTTTCCGTTTCTTTCCCCCGTGTGAGGAACTAGCAACCATGTGCACTTCTGCACTTGGCTTGGCGGCCGCAAGCCGCTCTTCCTCTAATTCGAGGTGCTTGGAAACATCGCTGAAAGTTTTGATGCTCTCATTGTGAGTGAGATGCATCTTCATTTGGTCCCACCCATTTGGTAGGGAATGTATGACTGCTTGGATTTGTTGCTCATATGTGAGCACATGACCTGCATCCTTTAACTCAGAGATTAGATTCGCCATATGTCGCAGATGTTTCCCCATGGAATGATCTGGACGTTTCTTGTATGAATCAAATCTTATAGTTAAGGCACGAAGTTTGGACACCGATGTGCCACCAAACGTTTCCTCAAGCTTGGACCATATGTCCATGGCTAAGTCATGCTCTCGGAAGATGCGCATTATGTCATCAGCCATACTGCTTAATAACGTAATGCGTGCTATCTTGTTCTTCCGAGACCAAGCATCAAAAGCTTCCTTGTCTCGTCTGTGTTGGGCCGTAGTGCCCAACTCGGGTTCAATCATTACGTTCTTTAGAGTTTCGAGCACTTCTTGCTCCTCTAAAACGTATTGTATCTTGATGGACCAAAGCTTGTAATTATCGCCGTTGAGTTTTTCACCTCTGTTTAACTCAGCGACGATATTCTTTGAAGCGGAAGACATTTACTTTTAAAATGCTGCAAAAAACACAAAACCGAAGGTTTGATCAAAAACATTGCATTGAAAATTCTTAAAATATAATTCCCATTTGAAATGATAATAGAATATCCCATTTGGATAGTTCTAATTTCAACTCCCACTTGGAATGATATTTATAATTTGATAAGTTACTTTCGAAAAATATTGAAGATGTTACTCTAGAATCGGAAAGGTCACTACGTTTCCAATCACCATGTAGAGTAACTTTCAATATTTCCCCATCACTTTATCAAATAAAAGTACTCTTATAGTACTTTGCAGCGGAAAAGCGTTTTTGAAAACGTATTTTTCAAAACGTACGAAAAACGTATTTTTCAAAATTGTATATTTCAACCTAGTACCCTTATGATACTAGTGAAATATTCGACACTTCCTGGCCATTTGCCGGGAATGAGCCGTAGCCATGCCAAGGCCGGATCCCCCTGAGGGGATTTTTCTGCAAGCCATTGTCACTGGTTCCCGTATGGATCCAGGCGCTTCCCCCAGTATGGGAGAATTTTGCCGCAGACGACTGTCGTTAGCCCCATATGGGCTAGTCGGCACATTCGTGTTCGACCAAAGCCTTTTGCCACCCCGTATAGGCTAGTCGGCATGTTCATGATCGACCAAGGCCTTTTGCCGGATTGGTCGACCAAAACTCCTAGATTGGTCGACCAACCAATGATCTGCACTCCTCCCGGCCAGGGGCCCTGGCCCCTCGGCCAGAGCCTCTGCCCTGGCCGAGGCCGGCCAGGGCCGGCCAGGCCCTAGCCGAGGCCAGGGCATTGGCCCTGGCCTCTACCAGGGCCGGCCAGGCCCTGGCAGTGGACAGGGCGCCGGCCCTGGCCACTGCCAGGGCCGGCCAGGCCGGCCCCTGGCCTTGGCCGAGGCCGGCCAGGGCCCCTTGGCCCTGGCCTGGCCTCAGCCAGGCCTGGCCTTGGCCACGGCCAGGGCCCCTTGGCCCTGGCCGGGGCCGGCCAGGTTCAGCCATGGCCATTTGGCCATGGCCGGCCATGGCCCATATGGCCATGGCCGGCCACCCCCTTATATGGGGTTGCCGCACACCCCGCTGGAGGGGTGGCCGAGGTGGTTATTGGCCGTAGCCAACTCCCTCTGCATGGGGAGGGGGGTGCATTGCCTTCATAGCCCATTTGGCCATGGTGATCAAGCACCAAAAAAAGCATCTTACCCGATGGGAATAACTACCATCTTCTTCCTCGATGAAGCACCTGTTCGTCGATGAAGCACCCGTTCGTCGAGAAAGTAGTTATTCTCTAATGGCCGTGTACCAAAAATGAAAAATAACATACTTTAAAGTTCGTAAACTACACGCTCCACATGAAGAGAGTTCACATTCCCTATGAATGGAGACTCGGCATCCATGAAGAGTGCGAGCTTGACGATATGAACGGTCGGTTCTTCCCATCACGGAGAGTTCCTGCCATATCCGTAATGACAGAAGACCCTAGCGTGAAAAGAACAACCGATGCGTTCTCTCCGTCACGAAGCGTTCCTACCATATCCATAATGGTAGGATACCCATTCGCGAAAAAGACAACGCCTCGTTCATCGGTTCGACGGGGCGGTGGTTTGACCGGGGCGAACCCGTATGACTCTGATACCAATGTTGGATCCTGTCAAAACAACGTTAGGATCGATAAATGAAGTCGAGACTTACGCTTGCGTTTACGGCACCGTAATCTCGGAACTTCGCCCTCGGATTCGCCACAACGGTCGATACTTCGTCACGGAGGATCGAAGCAGAGTTTCACCGCCTAAATCTCTAACTAGAAGAGGATTTTAATGGAAGGGAGAAGAAGAACATAAAGATGCCTTATGCAAACTTATGGCATGGAAAAAAGTGTGAATGAATGCCTTACCCTTGGGTCCTATTTATAGGCTTTAGGGGTAGTTATTGTAGGAAATAACTAAATATAAGCTTATTAGCCTATATTAGCGCATTCATTTATCTTCTTCTTTATCTACTTATCAAGTGCCATTTTGCACTTATAAAGTGGCTTTTTCCACTTATCGAGTGGCTTTTTCCACTTATCGAGTGGTCCTTTTCACACGAGAAAAGGTTCTATTCACGCACGCCTTCATGCATGCGACATCTGAGGTCCGTATACCCTCATACATCCCCTCATGGGTGTATTTATGTCATCCATATCCAACAGTTTTGTGCGGGGGTGATGGCCGGAGCAAAGGGATAGAGGAAGAGGGGGCTGCCGTGGAGTTCCAAGGGGGAGAGGCCGGTAGCTTTGAGGCAAGATGGCGGCTGCTTCATGCGTGGAGAAGATATCCTAGATGGGTTGTGTTTTTAAAACAAGGGTTTTGCTAAATAGGGGAAAAGAGTGTATTTTAGGGATAGATTGGAGAGAGTGTGTGAGAGGGGAAGGGTAGGATTAGTGTGCAAATGGACTAGGAGAATATTGCATGACACGTGAGAATCCCTAGAGATTTGATTAGGATTTAGGGATTAGAGTTTGAATTTGAACTAGCTTAGGGCTAAATTCAAATTAAGATAAAAAGAATGGCGGGTCCGTCTAACGATGTCCGAAAAATACAAGAAAACTATCGGGACGATCGTGGCGACGAGAGGATCGAGGGTACATCGATCAGTCATGTGCTAGGTTCACGAAAAATGATAATAAAAATAAAAAGCTAAAAGTCGAAGTCTAACGGTTAAGACACCTCTTCATTCAAAGCTGATTTGTGGGAGAATGACCAGTGAAATGACGTTCATAAAAAATTCCACAAATAACTACTCTCTCTGAGGGTCACAACGACATATAAATTCGCACGTTTAGGATACAAGAGGATGTCACAATAAATATGCGTACGAAAAAGAAAATACGCGCTATAATACACACGGTTGAAAAACGACCATTACATCCTACACACCTTTAGAAAAGATTCCGCCTTCGGAGTCTACATCAACTACTGCTCAGGAAATAAATGCGGGTAGATCCCTCTCATCACATCTTCGCGCTCCCACGTGGACTCTCTAGGTGATCCGTGACGCCACATCACTCTCACCAGGTCGACTACCTTGTTCCTTAACTGCTTCTGCCGACGGTCTAAAATCTGCACTGGCTGCTGATCATAAGTCAAGCCCGGTCGGACCGTGATCTCTGAGAAATCCATAGTGTGCGATGCGTCACTGACATATCGACGTAGCTGAGATACGTGAAAAACGTCGTGAACTCCCTCCAAAGATGGTGGCAGAGCCAGGCGATAAGCCACTGCTCCCACACGCTCCAGCACATCAAACGGTCCAATATACTCGGACTCAGCTTTCCCCTCTTCCCGAAACGAATGACTCCTCTGTTCGGAGAAATCTTCAAGAAGACATGATCTCCTGGCTGAAACTCTAAAGGTCGCCTCTTGGTGTCTGCCCAATGCTTGTAACGATCCTGCGCAATCTGAAGCTTATCCCTGATGTCTCGCACGACATCCACAGCTTCTACAATCATCTCCGGATCCAACAGCTCTCGATCTCCGATGTCATCCCAGCTTAGTGGCGATCGACATTTCCTTCCATATAGGGCAGCAAACGATGCCATGCCAATGCTCGCCTGGTAGCTGTTGTTGTATGAGAATTTCACTAGATGGAGATGATCTTCCCACGAGCCCTTCAGATCGAGCGTACAAGCTCTTAGCATATCCTCCAGAATCTGAATAGTCCTCTCTAATGTCAACTGCAGGTACGCAGAGTCTACTACCATATCTCAGCGATCCATCCTCATGAATAATAAACTCAGTCTGAGTCCAGCTTCCACATGTCTTCTGATCCTCTATAGCTTCGGGTATCCTGCCTGAGCTGCCTTGATACAATCCACAATCGTAGACTGAATCTGCAGGTTCATCAGCGAAACAATCACTCATAGTAGAATAACCTCAATGTTCATCCCTCTCAGCTCCTGTTGTACTCTCCAATCGGTGGTATGCATCATCACTGCAGGGAGTCTGCTCAAAGCATCCGACACTACATTCGCCTTCCCAGGGTGATACTGCAGATCTATCTCATAATCTGCCATCCGCTCCAACCATCGTCTCTAACGCATGTTGAGCTCCTTCTGCATAAATATATACTTCAAGCTTTTGTGATCAAATCTTCACACTTCCACTCAGCATGAAGTGTCTCCAGATCTTCAACGCAAATATCACCGTTGCTAACTCCAGGTCATGCGTCAGGTAGTTCCTCTCATGATTCCTCAACTGCCGAGAAGCGTACGTGACCACGTGACCATGCTGATGCAAGACGCATCCGAGGCCCTTGCCAGATGCATCACCGTAAATCTCGAAGCCTCCGCTCCGATCCGGTACAGCCAATACCGGTGCTGTGGTCAATCTCTCCTTCAAAATGTTGAAGGCCTTCTCACAATCCTCCGACCAACAGAACTCCATATCCTTCCTCGTCAACTTCGTCATCGGCCCTGCAATCCTCGAAAAATCCTTAATGAACTGACGTAGTAGCCAGCTAATCCAAGAAATTTCCTGATATTTGATGCTGACTGCGGTGTCGGCCACTGCTAACTGCTCTGACCTTCTCCAGATCTACAGATATGCCATCACCAGACACCACGTGTCCCAGGAATGCCTCTGTCCAACCAGAACTTGCACTTACTAAACTTGGCATACAGCTTATGACGTCTCAGTGTCTCCAACACTATCCTCAGATGACGGCTGTGCTCCTCTTCAGACTTCAAGTAAATAAGAATGTCGTCAATGAATATGACGACAAACTTATCCAAGAAGTCGTAGCAAAACAAATTCATCATGTTCATAAACACTGCTGGAGCGTTGGTCACACCAAAAGGCATGACCACAAACTCATAGTGTCCGTACTTTGTCCAGAAGGCCGTCTTCGGAATATCGTCCTTCTTCACCTTCAATGTGGTATCCGCTCCTCAAATCCAGTTTCGAGAAAACCCTCGAACCTCCAAGCTGGTCGAAAATATCATCAATCTGGGGTAGCCGATACTTGTTCTTCACAGTCACTACATTCAGCCCTCTGTAGTCCATACACATCTAGCGGGATCCATCCTTCTTCTTCACCAACAGGACTGGTGCACCCCAAGGTGACACACTAGGATGTATAAATCCCTTCTGCAACAATTCGTCCAACTGCTTCTACAACTCCTCAAGCTCTGCAGAAGCCATCTGATACGGTGCCTTCGAAAAAGGTTGCGCTCCCGGCATCAGATCTATATTGAACTACAAAGCTCTGTCGAATGGCAAACCTGAAATATCATCTGGAAAGACGTTGTCGAAGTCTCTGACGACTGCTATCTACTGGTCTCCATCTGCATGGCGACAATGATCGACTCCTCAGGCTTGGCCAGGAATCTAACGGGCCCAAGCGATCGCTCTCTGCTGTGAAACTCGAACTCCGGCTGGCCTGGAATCCTGAACACCACTTTCTTACTGCGGCAATCAATCGAAGCATGGAAATCTCCCAACCAATCGATGCCAAGAACAACATCGAAATGTGGCAGATCATGGACAATGAAGTCGGCATAAAGCTCATGTCCACTGATCACCAACGGAATCGAGCGGCATCCCAAATTAACCGTCACCACTCTGTTCCCTGTAGTGATGTCCCAACACTTAGGAAGTGTATGTGTGGGAATGGAGTGTTCTGTTACGAATCTCCGGGTTATGATGCACATAGATGCACCGGAGTCGAACAAGGTCAAAGCCGGGTAGGACGACACTAAAATGGTGCCTAAGATAAAGAGATCATAACTAAGGTCAACTAGGGTCACTAATCTAACTAGGAATTATTAGACTTTGCATAAGATAGACTGGATATTAAATGAATGCAAGTACTTTATCGTTCTGAACTTTCTGCATGACCTGCATGGGCCACCACTAAAACATGTCACGTCCCGCTTCCCAAAACGGGTATGAGGACGAGATGAAGGTCCGCATGGGCCGGAGCTACGAGGCTTGGGTCTAATAAGCGTCTGTAGAGATACCATTTAAAATACAGGTTCTTGCATTTAAAAGTTCATAACAATAAGAATAAGAGTACTCGAAAGGAAAATTTGCATTCATTTATTAAAGAGATAATATCCAACATATAACAAGTCAAAAAAAGCCCAAGCATGGATACAACACCGGAAAGAAAACTAATGTTGCGACTAGGGGTGGGCAAAAAACCCAGTTCCGTTTCCGGACCTGGTTCCGAACTCGAATCCGATTCCGAACATTCGGACCCGTTGGATTCGGAACCAGATTCGGGTCAAAAAACTGCAACCGAATTATTTTCGGATCGGAATCGGATTAGGGCAGAAAATTGACAGTCCAACCCGATTCTGTATTATAATGTCAATGTCAACGTATTTAATATCAACGTCTAGGCCCATGTGTGAGAGCACGTTGGCTGCACTCCCAAATAATTGATTTTAGGATGCCCTTCCAAACAAACTTATTTAAAGCATAGAATCCTTTTTCAGCTGATCGATGTGGGACTATGATGTCCTTTCAATTAAAGCCTCAGCACTCCCACAAACCAAAGCCATTATAGTCCCACATCGGCCACACAAATGACCGCGAGGTACTTTATAACTATTTTGTGAGCACAACCTATCAGATTAGCTCGTTGTTAAGGGTCCAAATGCAGGTTGAAACGTTCCCTTCCAGCATCCTGCGAAGCGAAATCGGGTTTCGGTTGTGTTTTCCTAATCCGATTTTTAAATCGGAATTAACAATTTCGGATCCGATAATTCGGAATCGGAGAACGGATCCCATTTGCCCATCCGAATTATTTCGGTTTCGGATTCGGATTGCGCTAAAAAAATCGGATTTTTTCGATGCTCACCCCTAGTTGCGACGCACCCAACCTGGACAAAAGTAAAGTGGTGCTACGCACCCAAACTAGAAAGCGGTAAACCTCTAGAAGACAGCAATGGTGAGGAACCTCTAGGTCTGGTCCTCGTCTGGCACGTACTCCGAGTCGACGTCCTCCGGTTCCAAGTCCTCGAGTAAAGCCGGCTCGTCTGTGTACTCCGTTTCGGTACCTGACATACAACACCCAAGAGAAAAGGAGCTGTACATCAGGTAAAGTCTACAAGGAAAGGTGAGAAGACTATAATGCAAGTGTAAAGAAATTTAAAGACGACATTTTAATGTTGATTTAAAATGAGAGATGCAACAACATGACATTTGTACATATAAGTAAGGAAAAGTAAAGACGGTGCAGAAAGTATACGTGGCAGGCAAAAGTCGTAGCGAAAACTACCAAAACAAGACAAGACTAAACTGTGTGACACCAAGCGACTCGACTCCAAGACCGTGTGATACCAAGCGACTCGACACCAAGAGGGTTCACACCTTTAGCTTAGAAAGTGGCCAAACTCTTTAACCTGGTGGCCGCACAACCCTACCCCATCCCAAGTACTCAAGACAAGACTGAACGAGGACCACTCACTCTGTCTTGGTGAGTGCCTCTTTACCCACGTACTGCAGGGGTCACTCACTCACTTGATGAGTGCCGAGCTTCCCGTAGGTCATTCAGTAACAATGATCACCCACTCTGCTAGGTGGGTATCTCAATCCCCATGGGTTTCCAAGGGTCACTCACTCACTCGATGAGTGCCGGGCTTCCCGCAGGTCATGTATCTATACAAGGGATCACTCTCTCTGTCTCGGAGAGTGCCCTATTATCTGCAGGCTGTGCAAGACAAGTCGTGAATGTTGTACATGGCATGACATGAGTATAGTTTGTTCTAGGGTGTCCACATGCACACACGCAGATAGTTCCTAGCATGTTTGCAGTTTATACCTATACTTCGTTGTCAAGTTTAGGTTATCGTGAGGGGTCCCAGACGCTATCATTTCACGTCCAATTCTCTTATTCAACAATTTACAGTTTTAAGAAGGAAGTGGCCTAGACTTGGCCGTAACTATGTAAGTGGGTACATATGCCTGCGGTGGCGAGAAGAACGTCCGTTGGAAGCGTCTAGTAGCTAATAGCATGGGCGGTGTCAGGTCACGTTTTTAGAAGGTCCTATTACAATATGTTACTAAATTAAACGTGACTATCCTAATAGTCCCAAAACACTTGTTCATGTGATCAAATCTGTTCTACGGTTCTCTACGATGATTCTATCCTATGGGCACAGTCAATATAGTCCGAACATCGATTCTAGATGTTACAACAGTTTAATGGTGTGTAAAAGTAAATTTAGTGAGTTAGTTGTCGATTTTTACTTATGGTTTGATGACTTAAAGTGTGGGTTGCTACGAGTGAGATGACCAATCTAGTGCGACGAACGCACACGAGTCTGACGTCGGGTCTGGAAACCGTGCTAGATCACGTCGTCTCCGGTTCCTCGACTACGGGTAGCGTAGTTAGGAAGTCGTCTTGGGATCGTTCCGGGTGCGGGTAGCGCAGCGAAATGGTAACGGCGTCGGGGTCGCCTCGGTTGCGAGTAGCGCAACGAAACGACTGCGGCAACGGTAACGGTAGCGACATCGGAAGCGTGTTCGGCCTGGGGATCAAGCAAGGGGAGCGCAGCGACATTGGGAGCCGGTGGATCTGCTGCGTGGGCTCCTAGGGACACAAGGGGCTGACGGGACAGTATGGGCATATCAGCATGGGGTTTGTGCAGGGGTAAGCTTACGACAGCGACAAGCGGAAGAACGACAGCGAGAGGGGATTGGTCGAAACAAAGGGGGAGGTCGGCAGGGTTTTGGCTGCGAGGGGCTGCCGTGGGGGCCTGCTGTGCGTGAAGAGTATGGGGAGGCTGGAGCTAAAGGACGGTGGCCGGCTGTCACAAAGAAGATGGAGGCCGACAGGGTTTTGGGGGGAGAATGGCCGGGCTGTGGGGGTCTAAGGGGAGAGGGATGTTGCACCGACAAGTGGGTGAAGCGCGGGGAGCCGGTGGCTGTGAGGGAGGGCTGTCGGCAGTGTTCTCAAGGGGAAGAGGGCCGGCGTTGTGTGATGTCGAGATGATGGGGGCCGTAGCAAATAGGGACTGGCCAGGGGTCTTGTGCGGCGGTGATGGCCGCAGCAAAGGGATAGAGGAAGAGGGGGCTGCCGTGGAGTTCCAAGGGGGAGAGGTCGGCAGCTTTAAGGCAAGATGGAGGCTGCTTCACATGTGGAGAAGAACCCTAGCTGGGTTGTGTTTTTAAAACAAGGGTTTTCCTAAATAGGGGAAAAAGTGTGTATTTTAGGGATAGATTGGAGAGAGAGTGTGAGAGGGGGAGGGTAGGATTAGTGTGCAAATAGACTAGGATAATATTGCATGACACGTGAGAGTCCCTTGAGATTTGATTAGGATTTAGGGATTAGAGTTTGAACTTGAACTAGCTTAGGGCTAAATTCAAATTAAGATAAAAAGAATGGCGGGTCCGTCTAATGATGTCCGAAAAATACAAGAAAATATCTGGACGATCGTGACGATGAGAGGATCAAGGATATGGCGGTTGGTCACGTGCTAGGTTCATGGAAAATGATAATAAAAATCAACTGCTAAAAGTCACAGTCTAACGGTTAAGACACATCTTCATTCAAAGCTGATTTGTGGGAGAATGACCCGTGAAATGACGTTCATAAAAATTTCCGCAAATAACTACTCTCTCTGAGGGTCACAACGACATATAACTTTGCACGTTTAGGATACAAGAGGAGGTCACAATAAATACGCGTACGAAAAAGGAAATACGCGCTAAAATACACACGGTTGAAAATCCGTCAAAATCTGTGCCGACAACTCCATATCAGATATGGAGTGTCAAGAAACTCCACCTTAACCATTTGAAGGTATATGGTTGTTCTGCATATGTCAAGAGGCATAATCTAGACAAATTGGAAGATAGATCTGTGTTGTGTAAGTTCATTGGGTACCGGAAACATTATTCAGGGTACACCTTCTACCATCCAAAGACACAAAAGATTGTTGTCTCCAAACATGCCATCTTTTTAGAAAAGGAATTCCTTATGAAGGAAGCTGTTGGCAAGGTGATAGATCTGGACGAATGTTCAGAAGGAGAATTAACACAAGAACATGTGTTGGAACCAGTGGGAGAATCAGAACTTTATGTTTCCCAACCAGTCGTTAGGATGTCTGATAGGATTCCCCGAGCCCCTCATAGGTACTACGGCTTTCTCGTAGACGGAGGGCTTGAGGATGGCGTCATATTAGATGATGATCCTATTAGCTTCCAGATGCCATTAAGAGTAGAGATTATAAGAAATGGCTAGATGTAATGAGATCCGAAATAGATTCCATGCACGTAAATAAGGTATGCACCTTAGAGAACGTGCCCAAGGGAAACATTCCCATTGGCTGCAAGTGGATCTTCAAGAAGAAGATTGTTGCAGATGGAAAGATAGAAATGTATAAGGCTAGGCTGGTTGCGAAAGGTTATCGTTAGATTCTAGGAATAGATTATGACGAGACTTTCTCACCAGTCGCCATGCATAAGTCTATTCGGATCGTACTGCTATTGCTGCCCACTATGACTACGAAATCTGGAAAATGGATGTAAAGACTGCATTTCTAAACAGTGATTTAGAAGAGCAGATTTACATGACTCAAACATAAGGTTACGAAGTCAGTGGGAGTGAAGGAAAAGCGTGTAGACATCATACGTGATCTACGGACTTAAGCAGGCATCAAGAAGCTGGAACATCCGTTTTGACAAAATAGTCAAAGAGTTTGGTTTTGTTAGAAATGAAGATGATCCATGTATTTATAAGAAAACCAGTGAAAATTCTTTAGTCATCCTCGTACTATACGTGGATGATATTATTTTAATAGGCAACAACATAGGGATGTTGAAGTCTGTGAAGGAATGGCTATCAACTAACTTCTCCTTAAAAGGCTTGGAAGAAGCATACTACATACTAGGTGTAAAGATCTATAGAGATAGATCTAAACGGATGCTAGGTCTGTCCCAAGCCAGGTACATTGACACCGTGCTAAAATGGTTTAGCATGGAAAAAAGTAAGGGTGGTTTTATACCTGCCAATCATGGAATAAACCTTTTCAAGAAGATGTCTCCAAACACTGACTTGGAAAGGGAACACATGAGTAAGATCCCATATGCTTCGGCTGTGTGATCTATCATGTATTCCATGATCTGTACCAAACCTGATGTCGCTTTTGCACTAGGTGCAGTAAGTCGATATCAGTCTAACCCTGGAGAAGAACACTGGAAAGCCATCAAGACAATTCTAAAGTACTTACGAAGGACTAAAGACCTGGTCTTGATTTATGGAAGTGAAGAGCTCAAGGTTGAAGGCTTCACAGATTCCAGCTTTCAGAGTGATATAGATGATAGCAAATCGATCTCGGGAAATGTTTTCACTCTCAATGGATGAGCAGTCAGTTGGAGGAGTTCCAAACAAGACACTGTTGTAGACTCCATGATGGAGGCCGAGTACATAGCGGACAACGATGCAGCAAAGGAAGCGGCTGGATGAGGAAGTTCATATACCAGTTGGAAATGGTGCCTGCAGTTAAAGATCCAATACCTCTGTATTGTGATAATAATGCAACCATCTGTCTGGTTCAAGAATCAAGATTCCACAAGAGATCCAGACACATCCTTCGAAAGTATCACCTGATACGGGATATTGAGAAGAGGAAAGATATAGAACTCCTTAGAGTCTGTTCAGAAGACAACTTAGCAGATCCATTCACGAAGGCGCTGGCACGTGATCGTCTGGAGAGACTAGTGTGTAAAAGTGGTATGAGATACCATAATAAATGGCCCTGAGTGCAAGTGGGAGATGTTGAGAGATGTATGCCCTCGAGGCAATTTATCTATGTAAACATCTTGTTCATAAATGAAAGTATGCTTTCTGGTATCAATTATCTGAGTAATTCTCTTTTATATATTGCTTAGATAATTTCCTTAGACTCGTTGTAAGTTCATACATGTTTCGAGATAGAGATCGTGATTATGAGAAATGTCTGACCGTAGATGCATTGAGATTGGGATATCGACACATCGGACAGACCATTGTGTCTTTGTCTTGTTGGTCTCATAATCATGCGACTTGATGAAGTCGGAGACAAGACACAGGTGCTCATTAGAGAATGAGTCCACTGAACGACCCAAAACAAGAGTTATCAAATGGATTACATTAACTAGCTGTCATTTATAACTCTTAGTGATGATAGGCAAGTTGGTCCTTAGGACTTGAGATCATTGTACGAAGTTGTGCGTGAACAGTGTCGCTTAGATCTATGATCTAGCTTTGAGGCAAGGCCTGCTAAAAGGTCTTAGGTTGGGTAACACTTGAAGAGTACGAGGTGAGTAGTGATCAAGATAGGATTCGTCTCTTCTGTTATGGGAAGTTAGTGTCTCCGGCTCAGTACGGCTCTTGGAAAAACCTTGGCCAAGGTATGTTGTAGGATGTACAACATGTATGTACCAGAGACCGAAGGATACTGGCTACTGCTAGCTAGTAGGGTTGACAACGTTCCATACCCTAAGCTACGCAAGTGACATAATCAAGAGGAAGGGACTAAAACTGCGGTATTCATCACAGACGCAGTCAGAGTGATCCCGATGACACTTTGTCGATGAAGTCAATCACGTAATTATGATGCTAAAACAGGGATGACACCTGCTGATCGTGATTACTGTCGTCTAGGGATTTCGAGTCCCAACCTGTTGTAGGGTCAGGCTGTAGGATCTCACACCGAGTAGTATTCACGTCTTAGTAATAGGAAGATCGTTAAAGAGGAATGCATTCGATGCAATGGAATGATTAAACTCACAAGTAAGTTGTGAGATGAAAAGCTAAAAAGTTTAGCATTTGGTACATATTAATACTTGGTATTATATTTACTTAGAGGCATGGGAACGAAGGGGACTTCCTGAGAAATCCACAGGAAGAAACGGCGTCCAAATCGGAGATCTAACGAGCCTAGAAACACAAAAACAGCTAAGGAAAGACCCTTATTGGGCTTGCGGGTCTGAATCGCACCTGGCGGGTCAGACTCGCCAGGAAGTAGCGGGTCGGACCCGCTTAAGCAGGTCCGACCTGCAGGGCCAAGCCCGCGTGCGCAGCGCACAGGCGGGGCCCGCGCTCTCTGAGTGCGGGCTAGGGTTGATTGTGCATGCGCCACGTGGCATGCGCACAGCGTGCCACGTGGCGAGATCTGAGCCCAACGCCTCGAGAGGCGTGTTTATGCTGTTTTTTGCGAAAACGAGATTTGGAGTCTATTTTTGACAATTGAGGGGTCAAATGATATCTGAATTGGATTCCATTTTTTTCCTATGTGATCGTCGTCTCGAGATCTTCGATTTGACAGGTTGTTTGAAAGTCGAAACTCAAAAGTGAATATATGGTGGATTTTAGAAGTTTGGACTTCTTATGAAACAACCTCATTACGCCATAGTATTGTCCCACATTGCTCGTGGTAAGAGGGGAGGGGCCGGCTCCCTATATAAATAGGGGTTAGCCCTCCTCATTGAAAGTGCACCAAGTCTACCATTCATGAAGCTCCTGATTTTTAAGCATGCACAATCTAGACTTAAATCATTTTTCCTCTTTAGTTCTTTCTATTCTCCAATCAGGTCCTTGCATGACATCGAAGAGGTTTGGATCTGATCCAGAAATCTCTGGCGTGGGTCTGCTCAAGTGAAAATTTCTTCGGTGGTTGATTGGCTAGAAGACGCGGTGCGGCTCGGGAAGCGGTTTAGCTAAAGGCGAGTCGCAATGCGGTGCGGTTCAAAGGGCAGCTCAGCTCGGAGGCGCGGTGCGGGAAACGGTTCGGAACACTTTACCGTGCAAGCAAAGTTCTGGGTAAGTCTGTTACTTTTATGCATTTCATATTATTTGCAATAGATTAGATCTTTCTCGAGTTGGTCAGACCCAACCCGAGTCAGTAGATTATCCTGCATAGGGTGCATTTTTCCTTAGGGTAGTATATTATTAAAGGGTTTAATAATGCTTCTGCTCTTTATTTTGTTTTTAATGTTCGTCCGACTTAGGACATGCTTAAAAATGCCCTAAGGGACCTTGAAAATCCCAACAAATCGGTAATCCCAAGCGGTCTTCTAACGCATGCCACTAGTCTTGAGCACTATCAGTCAATTGCCTCTTGGCGGTAGTCACACAGGCTTCTTCTCGAATCTGAGATGCCCTCAGATCATCAGTGATGCTCATGTGCCATTCTTCCCCTTGGAGATGATTCTCGGTCCCAGCGAACGTCTTTGGGTTCATCGCTCGAAAGTGATAAGCACTCGGGTCAGCTTTCGGCTCTCTATGCAAAGCTTGACCCAAAGCCTATCCAAGCTGTTGATGAAGGCCATACATGCCTCACATGCCATCTTTTGCAGACAATGGTGCAGTCGGAAATGCTGTCGCGTCTGGATCGTTTTGGCTCCAATGCCAGCATCAATCTGGTTGGGACCCCCATTCAGGTGATTGATTCTGGATCCAAAAGCACTGTCCTCGCTTCCTGAAGTGTCCCTTTCCATTGCTTACCTGCGTTTCATAAGGTTTGATCAGTTCCATTGAGTATTTTGTACTGAACATTCTGAACTTCCTGTACTGTTCATGTGGTATTTAGCGCGGACCTGCATGGGCCACCAAAACTTGTCATGACCCACTCTGGGGGCTTGTTACTATTTGGAACATTCTCAAGTCCTGCTAGGCACCAATGAGGTCAATACAGGCTCTGTTGCAGAAATACGCCAAAATACTCATACATGAAAATGGTTTAGAACCTTATTACAAACCAACAACGTACAAGAAATGAAATACAACCGAAAACAAATAATACATCAAGCCACTCTGAAAATAACAAAGTGAATCTCCCACACTCACTCTCAATAAAGTAAATGATTTGATTTGGTTGTTTGTTGTTTGGGATGAAGGAATGTGTTTGATTTAGGTTGCAGGAAATTTGGGTTGGTTGATTGGTTTGCTGTTGGGTTGAAAGAGGTGGGATGATGTGTGTCTGAGGATGAACGGGAGAGGGGGTTTGATTTAATAAGCGTAAACCTATAATGCTGAAATTCAGAGAGTATATAATGAGAGTGGGTGAGATTTTGACTAACGTTTTAGGGGAATGAACTGAATGTATTTGGGGGGGATGTATCGGGCTATGGGATGAGAAAAACGTGGAAGGGGTATTGTAGGGTTAGGGTAAAGATAATTGTAATTAGTAAAACAAATTAGCTAAAGTAATCAGTTAAGCTATGGTGAAAAATTCTTAAAACAGAGACGTGCTCACGTTGGCGCGTGTAGAAAGGAAAACACTTGGATAAAAACACTCGAACAGCTGTACTAAATACGTGCAATCAAAGACGCTTAAAAATACAGGTCGTTACTAGAGTGCAACTCAGTAACAACACCGATGGAACTCGGTACAAAGCTCTATAAGTTTGAGGGAGGAGATCCTGTGGATGCAAACAAATACCAGAGTTTGGTTGGAAGTCTACAGTATCTCACATGCACAAGACCGGACATTGCATATAGTGTCGGCATAGTGAGTCGATTCATGGAGGAGCCGAAATATTCTCATTTGAAGGCTATTAAGAGGATTCTTCGATATATCCGAGGAACAGAATCACTCGGGTTACTCTACTCAGAGACAAATGAATACAAATTGGTGGGTATAGTGATTGGTGCAGAGATGTAGATGATCGGAAAAGCACATCTGGAAATGTGTTTTATATGGGAGATACGGCTTTCACATGGCTCTCGAAGAAGCAGCCAATAGTGACAATGTCAACTTGTGAGGCAGAGTATGTGGCAGCATCTTTGTGTGTGTGCCACGCAATATGGCTAAGAAATTTACTATATGAATTAAAACTCCAGTAACACAAGGGAACCAGGATACTAGTTGACAACAAATCAGCAATTGATTGGCAAAGAATCCGGTGGACCATGAGAGGAGTAAGCATATAGATGTTCGTTTTAATTTTATTCGGAAGCATGTGAAGGAAGGCAATGTGCGAATGAGTCATGTTGCGAGTCGTGACCAAGTGGCTGATATCTTTACAAAGTCGCTACCAATAGTGCTGTATGAAAATTTTAAGATGATGCTTGTAATGAAAGATGGAAAATGTTTGAGTTTAAGGGAGCAATTTGTTAAAGAATAAACTCAAACACAATCAGTTTTTAATGCAATATTAGATGAGAAGTTAAATGGGCAAACAGTGATCAATCCTGGTGCATGACCTATCAAATAAATGTCTTCTTAAATCTAGCTTTTAATGGTGAAAGTTACATGTCATTTGGAGTTTTTCCTATAATAAGTTACAGCAGTTTTGTAAAGGGTCAGAATTAAGTGCTGATATTTACTATTCTGTTTTTATTAAATTTAAGAGTTTGTTTCATGATAATAGTCTATAAACAGAGTTGTATTCTGTTAAGAAAGTAAGAGAGAAAAATACGTGTTTGTGATTTAAATAGAGAGCAAACTGATTTGTGTTATTTTCTCTTCCTCCAATTACACTTTGTTGTTCTCAGTTATATCCCAATCTCACTGGTTCATATATGTACATAAACATACGCCAAACATTCAGAACCTCAGAAATCAAGCTTCATACATGGTGGTATTAACATTACATATTTTCACGGTATACCAACAATGAGAAAATTCGAAAGGGACAAAAAAGAAGAAGCTATTCCCCAAAAAAAAAAAAAAACCTATTTACACTAAAAATGAGATGAGCAAACACAATTTTCTTGTGGCAGCAAGGCGCATCCGTATGGGGACGGCTGGAGTGCGCTAGTCCTAGGCCAAAATGTAGGAAATGATAAAAACTTCAGTTCTAGGGTGGTTAATAGAGGGGGGAAAAATCACCTAACATCTGCTCGCAGACATTCCTCGACCCCTTCCCACAGATTTTGATGTCGATGCACACGGAAGTGATTCATCAATCTCCTTCTTGTCCTCTTGAAAAGCGTCCTTTATTTCGTCTTGAAGCTCTAGGAACCGCTTCCTGCGTTCTTTGGTTGAATTGTTCTCTATATCAGAGAGCTCGGACAAGTCCCGATCCAGCAACCTACTGAAAATTAACTTGCGCACATCGAGGGAAAAGTATCGCATCCCAAGTTCCACTGACCGGTAGAGTGGGGCAAAAAAAAGGACTTGGTTAGACCTCATTATGGATCCAAGAAGTTAGAAGTAGGGGTGGGCAAGAAACCCGGTTCCGATTCCGAACCCGGTTCCGGACCCGAATCCGATTCCGAATATTCGGACAAGCCAAATTCGGAACCGGATCCGGATCCAAAAAGTTGCAACCGATTTATAATCGGATCGGAACCGGAACTCACAGGCAAAAAGCAAACCGGACCCGATTCCGAAATTATATCACACACAAAATGCCGACCCCCACATCGAGATTAACTGGGTTCTCTGTAGCGCCTTACCACGGTTACTTCTGCTGGGTGATTGGAAACCAATATATTTTAAAAACACAATCTTCTCCTATCTGGCCGATGTGGGATTTAAATGCATGCCCTTCTACTGCCCAAGTCTTTGCTTCCCTCATCAACCTCACTTAGTCCCACATCATCTAGTTATATATTTTTGGGCTTCAGATGCATTCCTCGCTGAAACACCAGTATGTAGTTATATATTATTGATACTAGTAACTTAATTTCATGTTGTGCAAGAACTGGTGTAATTTAACTAAAATATGTAAAATAATAAGCTTGTCATAGAATTAATATAATTAGAAATTTTTATGAGAATGAAAGTTGATGGTATATCACCATATTTTTTATTTGTTAATGTTAAATCTTTTTAATAATTATTTATTTTCTGTTTTCTTTCACTTCATCTAGTTTTCTATGTTTCTTTCATCATGCTCTTTCATATTTTGAGCATCATTTATTCTCATTGCTTTTATAAAAATTTCTCATCAACTAGGTTATTGATTGCCATGACATCTTGATTTCAAAATGTCTCAGTTTTATGTGAAAATGAAGCTTAGAAAGTAATATCTTAGCCTGCCATATATTTCTTTTTATTTATCCATTTTATGAGCATTTACTTTCTTAGCCTGCCATATATTTCTTTTTATTTATCCATTTTATGAACATCAGCTCGGATATAAACGAGTCAAATCTTGTATCACTTCTAGCTTTTGATATTTTTGTTATGTTTCCAATCGATATAGAAATAATTAACAAGGATTTTCCCTCTTTAACGAAAGAATCTAATCCACTTAAATGCATGCCCTTCTTCCGCCCAAGTCTTTGCTTCCCTCAATAACCTCACTTAGTCCCACATCGTGCACACTGCGGACCACGACGAAGTTTATATTAGCTTTTTGAAACAGACAGCTTCGAAATTGATTCTCTGCTGGCCTCGTGCAGAAGTGGCAATGAAAGGGTCTTTGGCGCAGTTCGGCCAATTCGGTATCGGGTTTCGGTTTGTTGTAAGGGCATCCGATTTTGAAAGTGGATTTCCTGATTCGGGATCCGATAAGTCAGAATCGGAAAGCGGATTCACTTTTCCCAACCGAATTAATTCGGAATCGGTTTCGGATCCGCCCAAAAAAATCAGGTTTGCCCGATGCCCACCCCTAATTAGAAGTTAACAAAGTCAACTATTGTTACAGCATTGGACCAGCCCACAAAGTGCAGTGAAAACATTTCATTCAGATGAAGGATCTCGCAAGAAACACGATGTTGTGACCCATGCAGACCAGGAAGTCCGCGTTGAAGACCAACCACTTACCCGGTCAAGACCAAGCCACATTTGACCGTTGAGCTCCCGAGCCCCAAGAGATCAGTTGATAGCGGGCTTGATATTAATGGAGCAATAAATAGATAACAGTTATGTCCTTGTTTCATGGACAATCATGTCATTATTAAAGCAAAGCCGTTATGTACTAACGACACTGAGGGAAAACCCCAATCTATAAATAGTCCTAATAACGAGGAGGCAAGGGCAGGCTACAGAGATACTAAACGCTAACGTACTCTGACAACTGACTCTCCTACGTCCACATTACATTTCTTCCTACATATCTGGGAGTGATAGTGATCGGACGATCTCCCTTTATGTCGGACCTAGCTGCCCCGAGCTTCTTTTAAGTTCCTACTGAATTAAGCATAAGATGGGATTTGGGTTGGAACCCAGATCCGACTCTCCTGATTATTTTCCTATGCAGATAGCCAAACATAGCTCGGAGTTAGGTCGAGCTTCATCCAATAGCTCAGACTTAGCTCTCCCGGACCTGGATTCATCCTTCCACAGGTCCCACTCTTCTGTCGACGAGTGCCACATCATCAGAGTCGTCCTCGTCAGCATCACTCTATTATGTGACGAATTTACCAGTCAATAGTTGGAGCTGTCTATGGAAACTTAGAGTCAGCATCCATGTTGTCAACAATGTCAACTCATCCCACCAACCAAGGGTCCACAGGGCAATTCACTAGTAGGGAAGCAGATGCCCCGATCCTCTACGAAGTTTCCAGATCCTCTTCCCAGGGAGTGCCAAAGCCACATCTGGTCACATTTTGAGCAATTCCCAGCATTCTCTTGGACAGTCAATGCCAACATCCATGCATTGACTACCGTAATAGAATGACTAGCAAACCAATAACCACAGGTGGTTTCCGGGCCATAGCCCACCAACATGGGATTGGGACCCAAGGGGCAGAAATCCACACCCAAGAGCCAGAGGAATTACACACTAAACTTGGAGCGGCGAGTCATCTCTCTGAATAATGCTACTCACCCACCTCAGCAAAAACCAGAGGTCGATAACATTGATGGGGGGTGACGATGGCAGAATGGTCAACAACAATCAGTCCGCTGGACACAAAGGCCAGGGACCCTCCACCAATGGAAAAGCTTCCCATCGTCCTGCTCAGAGCGACATGGATCGAGCAAACGCCCGTCGCACGTACGATCACATCCGCAGTCCTCCTCAGTAGCCCAAGTCCGGGCAGAAGCAGAAGAGTCGGAGAGACAATCGTCCACTTCCAAACTCCCCCATAGGTTCGGAAGGGGATGACACTGATGTTGGATCTGGATCTAAGCCTAGAGGGGGGGAATAGACTTGTAAAAATATTCATGCAAACCCACACGAAATCATAGGCAGTTATATCACAATCAATCAAACGCGGAATATAATAAAGCAATTACAGCATGCTTAGGCGATATACCCTAGTTCGGTCGTCCCAACGATCTACGTCCAGCCCCAAAAGCAATACTAGATTATTAAAGTTAACTGGTACAACCTGTAGCTAGAGCACCAACTCTACACTCACCTAGCTCTCAGTACCTGCACTCACCAAAGTGCCCAAATAATAACAATTCTAGTACAGCTCTCTCTTGGCTAGTCCCAACTAGCCAAGTCCCCAAAAAGATAATAAATTGTTCTACAAAGATTACAACACCAATATCACAAAATATAATAAAGTATGAGTTTAGAATTGCTCAGTTGTGACGGTGTAGATGTCTCTGTCATTCAGCGCGTGGTCAGATCAATCTGACAAGTAGTAGTTCTCTCTGAAGCCCCTCCCCAGTCCTCCTTGGTTGTTGATTGAGTTTTACTGTCAATCTTGCTTGGATGATGGTTGCAACTTGTGGAACAGGTTGCAGAAGGACAAGGTAGTCACCAAGTTGCGTCTGTTGTTGAAGAAGCTTGCTTGATCAAGCGTTGCAGATGATGATCTTATCCCTTCAAATAATCAATGAAAAAACCCCTTGGCTGGTCAAAAATTTCGACTTGCAGTCTTCAAAGCTTGCGGATCTGGGTTTCATAGGGTCTTGCGGCTGCCAAAAAAAGCAAGGCCTAAAAGAATGCGACAGGCCTTTTCTTTTTGATTTTCTCTCAACAAACAATTTCGGCAGCTTTTTTATTGGTTTCAAGGGGTGCGGCTGCTTCGGGTTTCAACTGTGCACTCACAAAGAACAAAGAGGCTGCCTTGTTTGATTGGTGCACCCTTGGACAATGATGTGCTCCTGGGGATAGAATCAGCAAAAATTCGGCACTTGGTTCAAGAAGAGGAATGAAAAAATAAAAGCATGTGCTCTTGTAGATCAAAAAATTTTAGTGCGGCTACCTCTGAGTTTTGTATCCTCTAAAAATAAAATGAAGGCCGACTCTTGGTTTTTGGGTTAGCATGTGCTTGGGAATTGTTTTTGGGAGATTCTTTTATGCTCTAGAATGTTGCGGTGAGAGAGAGGGTAATATTTGCTGCTAGGGGTTTTAGCTTGGGGATTTTGTGCGCTTGGGATTATTCAAAAATAGAATGCGCATGTCATCATAAAAAACAAAACAGCATGCGGCCCTTGGAATTAATGTTGTGGCAACTGTTGAGGCTTGGGGAAAATTTCGGCTGATCTTGAATTCCTTGGCTTTTTATGCATGCTTATATATGATAGGCTATAGGAGGGTGAGGCAATGAGGAGAAACCCAAAGGGGTAGGTTGCGGCAATAGCACATCCAAGGACTAGAATGAAGTATGGCAATGAGGGGTTCCTAGTGCAAGGGGAAATGAAGATAGGGTTATGATTTGGGTTGTGCATCCATTGATGTGAGTCAACCCAAAATAGGTTTGAATTGCCTTCTCCTTTTGACCAAGTCTCCCATTGAATTGATCACCTCCTCACCATTCCTGAAACACTTAACACACACGTTAAAAATGTTCACACATGTTTGTTATCATCAAACACGAAGTTCATAGATCGTTGCTACGAACAATCTCCCCCTTTTGATGATAACAAACTAAGTATAAGATTTGCGTAATAAAGTTCCAAATAGTGTATGTGAAAGTGTGACGATAGAGGGTGACATGCAATGATATATAATGATGTGCAAACAATGATGTGTCAAGATAACAATATGCATGCTCCCCCTATTTTTGTGCTTCCCCAATATTCATTAATACTCCCCCTTAATCACACAGTCATATTTTCACAAGCATTACAAAGATAGTACCAAAACCCAAATACCACCAATACCAAATCTTCCCAGATATTTCTTCCCTTTGTTATCATCAAAAGTTATATCACGAAGTCAAAATCATATAACATGCAAAAAGAGAGCATTATTAACCATTATCAACAATTGCATGCATACAATCAAAGGATAATCAAGTCAAAATCCAATGAAAATAAACAACTAAGACTTCCACACCAACGTGTACGTGCGATGATTAAAATTGAAGCACATAGGGAGAATCATTTAAGAAAGTCAACCAAAACCAATCCACATTTTCCATATAACATTCTATCACCCAGGATTGATTTTCCCCACCTCATTAAAAATGAGTTCAAGGTACCACACCCCAAAACATAGCCTATAAGGACTCTTAGATATGGAGGTGACATTGCTTGACGAGTAAATACACCAACGCTAAAGTTTACCCATAAAGCTTATGTTGGATACTCGTGGGTAATACCGTTACCAAGGAGTGTATCCATTTTTCATACTGAGCAATAAGCCTTCTTTTTCATTTTTATACTTGTAGTATCAATTTTTCTAATGCTCAATTTTTATCCATGGAAAGATATATCATATCCTTTAGATTTTCAGTTAAGTTTTCCTCCTACATTCACTTTCCAAACTTCATAAACGATATCTCCAAATGTGCAACAATAATAATACGTGTGGAATTGAAATAGGAGGTGTAGAATTCAAGTTATTTTCAATCATTGAATATGCCATGAATATTTAGAAAGGTGAACATGCGCATGTAGCAAAGGAAATAATACATCAATTCCTACATAGATATGAAAATCATTCATGGATAACTTTAATGAATCAAAGAGACAGATACACATTTAAGCAACATTTTTCTTTATATATATTTTTTCAGTTTTTTTTTTGTTTTAGTTTTTATGCATGAAGTACTAAAGCAAACATGAGATGCAATCACTCAAAAAAAATCATGCATACATAACAATGCAACTACTAGCACACAAACAAGAAAAAAAGTTCAAGCACACAAGAAAGCATGGAATATCGTACAAAGTTTTATCAATAATACCAAGCTCAAGATGAAGATGACAAAAGCGAGCCTCAACCGCAGGTTTGGTGAATATGTCTGCAAGTTGTGATTCCGTAGGAACGAACTCAACAGACACATCCTCTTTAGTGAGGTGATCTATAAGAAAATGGTGTATTACGTCATTATGTTTAGTACGAGAGTGGTGTACGGGATTATTAGAAAGATCTATGGAACTCTTGCTATCACATCTAAGAGGGACTCTTTTAAGAGCTAGTCCGTAGTCAGATAATGTTTGCATCATCCACAATACTTGAGCCAGCAGATGCCGAGAGCAATATACTCTGCTTCAGTAGTGGATAATGCAACACTATTTTGCTTACGACTAGACCATGAAACTAAAGAGTGTCCTAGCATAAAACAAGTGCCACTAGTGCTCTTTCTATCAGTTAAACTACCCGCATAATCATCATCAGAATAACCCACCAAATCAAAATTACCATTAGAAGGATACTAAAGTCCTAAAGTAGGTGTACTAATTAGGTACCAAAAGATCCTTTTAATGGCTTTTCAATGAGTCTCTTTTGGGTTTGATTGAAAGCGTGCATACAAGCATACATCAAACATTATATCGGCCTAGAAGTAGTCAAATACAACAAGGAACCAATCATACCTCGATATAGCTTTTGGTCCACTGCAACTCCTTGTTCATCCCTGTCCATTTTTGTGTTGAGGCACATCGGTGTTCCAATTCCTTTAGACTTCTCCATCCCAAACGTTTTCAGAAGATCCTTGATGTATTCGGTTTGAGATAGAAAGATGCCTTCCTTTCCTTGCTTTACTTGGAACCCCAGAAAATATTTCAGCTCTCCCACAAGGCTCATCTCAAACTGATCCTGCATGACATTCTCAAACTTTTGACATAGAAGATCGTTAGTAGCACCATAAATAATATCATCAACATATATTTGCACAATGAGAAAATCATCAGATTCATGCATCAAATATAATGTATTGTCAGAATCCCCTTTTTAAAATTATTTTCCAACAATATGTGCTTAGACGGTCATACCAAGCTCGTGGAGCTTGCTTAAGACCATACAAAGCTTTTTCTAATTTATAAACATGGTTTGGAAAATTATGGCTTTCAAAACCAGGGGGTTGCTCAACAAATACCTCTTCTTTTAGGTAGCCATTAAGAAAAGCTCTTTTTACATCCATTTGTTTCAGTTTGAGCCCTTTATAACTTGCAGAAGCTAGCAAGATTCTAATGGACTCAAGCCTAGCAACTGGTGCAAAAGTCTCATCCACATCAATTCCTTCAATTTGATTATAACCTTTAGCTACCAACCTAGCCTTGTTTCTAATAACATTACCAGATTCATCATGCTTATTTTTAAACACCCATTTAGTACCAACTACAGGATAATCAGTGGGTCTAGATACTAGTTTCCAGACATTATTCCTAACAAATTGATTTAATTCCTCTTGCATGGCCAAAACCCAACTTTCCTCTTCTAAAGCAATATCTATAGTCTTAGGCTCTATTACAGAAATAAAGTCACCATAAATACATAGAGCACAAAGATCTCTAAAAGAGGAACGTGTGTGAATACCTGCCGTAGACTCTCCTATTATTAAGTCTGATGGGTGGTTTGGATTGAACCTCAGCTCTCTTGTGGTAACTGCTACTTCTTGAATTTCTGCTGTGTCAGTTTCAGCTTCCTTTTGTATTTCAGGTTGCTCCTCATTATTCTTTAGAATGCTTTGTTATTCTACATTTTCCTCTTCATTGTTCTGCCTGCAATCCAACGAATTTATATCAGTTTCATCAAATTTTACATTTATAGATTCAACAATAGCAAGGGTGTGTTTATTATAAATCCTGTATGCTCTCCTCCTTGTCGAATATCCCACGAACACTCCCTCAGCTGATTTGGATTCAAAAGTGCCAAGCTGATCTGCAGTATTTAATATATAGCACATGCATCCAAAAACTCTAAAGTGGAAAAATTTAGGAGTGTGGCCATACCATAGTTCATAAGAAGTTTTATTTAGTATATGTCTAATCATAACTTTGTTGCACACATGGCATGCAGTATTAATGACCATAGCCCAAAAAGACATAGGCAAACTATATTCATTTAACATACTCCTAGCCATCTCTTTTAATGTGCGATCTTTCTTTCGACCACCCCATTTTGTTGAGGTGTTCTTGGAGAAGAGAATTCATATAAAATTCCTTTTTTCAAAACAAAATTGTTCAAAAATAGCATTTTCAAACTCACCTCCATGATCGCTTCTAATTTTTACAAAGGAAGAATTTTTCTCATTAGAAACTTGTATGCAAAAGTTTTGAAAATGGTCAAATGAGTCTGATTTTTTGGCTAGGAAGTATACCCATGTATATCTAAAGAAATCATCAACCAATACTAAACAATACTTTTTACCTCCTAGGCTAGCACTGTCTGTTGGACCAAATAAATCCATGTGCACTAATTCCAATATGCGTGTGGTGGCAACTTCATTAATGCTATAGAAAGTAGATCTAGTTTGCTTACCTTTGGTGCATGCCACGCACAACTTACCATTCTCATAAGTCTGATGCGGTAATCCTCTTACCAATTTTTTTCCAGCTTCTTTATCAATCCCATGCTTGCATGTGCTAATCGTTTATGCCATAGCGTGGCCTCTTCTTCACCTACAAGTAAGCATTTAGAGCCAGTCAGTTCTTCAAGCATAAGAGTATAAACATTATTCTTTCTTTTTGCAGTAATAATAGTGTCACCTGTGGTGCTATTAATGATTCTACAAAGATTTGCATCAAATTCAATTTTCATACGTTTGTCACACAGCTGACTGATAGAAATGAGGTTATGTTTAAGCTTTTCAACCAATAGGACATCTGTAAGCTGAAAGGTGTCGTTACCTACAACACCTTTACCAATTACCTTGCATTTTCTATTGTCCCCTAGAGTAACATTTCCTCCTTCATGCTTTGCAAGGCTAAGGAACTTTTCTCTCTCACCTGTCATGTGTCTTGAGCAGCCAGAGTCTAAGTACCACCCACACTTTTGTCCCTTAGCCGTGCCATGTACCTACATATAAGAAGAGCATGATATGTGTGACCTAGGAATCCAAATAGGTCCACTAGTGTTAGTCACTTTATTTTTTGGAACTCAAATTTGCTTAAATTTGATGTTGGTATTCCTATACTTGCAATTATAATAAGCATGACCAACACCACCACATGTATAACATTTAGCAAACATGCTTCTTCCTACACCAGTTTCTTTTTGATGCTTTCTATTAATTCTAGGCCTCTTATCAATTTTATTTACATAGCCCAAACCACGCCTGTTATTTCCATGTATCTGATTACTTAGAATAATGTCTAATGAATGCTTTCCAACACCAAATTTTTTAATAGACAATTCAAGATCAGATACTTTAGACTTTAAAAACATGTTCTCATTAACAAGCATGGTACATTTATTAATGAAGGCCTTTTTGTTCTCTTCCTCACTCTTTTTCAGATTAGCCATGTTCTTTTCTAGCTCTTTGTTTTCATTTATTAGCATTCAAATCTTCTCATTTAGCAATTCATTTTCAACTTCTAGCTTAACCATATTTTGTTTAAACATGCTAATATCTTTAAGCAAAGTAGAGCAATTCAGACACTCAGTTTCAGTAGGCATGCAAGATTTTCCCTTTTTCAAAGAGCTAATAATGGAATTACATGCAACAAGCTTCTCTTTAATTTCATCAACTTCTAATGACATATTATAATTGTCTTGTTGCAATTCAAAATTAGCATTTTTAAACTTCTCTACATGGGATTCAAGTAACTCAACAGTTGATTCTAAATTTTGAATTTCATCTTGCATTTCTTTAAAAGTAGTCACGAGTTGAGCTTTAGTTAGAGATTTTACCTCATCTATTTCTCCCATCAGGCAAAGGGAGGAGTGTGCAACTTCCTCTTGAGATTCATCCTTGCTGTCCATATCGCATGTGAGCACCATAGATTTCCCCTTATGCTCCGCAGCGTTGTTCTTTTCTTGAGGGCATTGCTTCATAAAATGTCCCTGTTTTTTGCATTTAAAACATATAACTGGATCAGTAGTAGTCTGCTCAAAAGATTTATTATTAGAATTAGATTTAGAGCAATTAAACCTTTTCAGCATCTCTGATCTCCAATTGCCGATTCTGATATATCTCTTGAAGCTTCTCACCAAAAAAGCCTCCTACTCATCTCCATCTTCATCATCCTTAGCCTAAAGGGCTAGTGCCTTTGAAGTCTTGATCTCATCTTTCTATCTAATTTCAATACTCTGCAGCTCGAGCTCATGGGACATCAGGTTTCCTATCAGGTCTTCCACTTTCATCTGCGATAAATCCCTTGCTTCTTGAATAGCTGTGATTTTGGAAAGGAAGGTGCTAGGCAGCGCTCTTAAGATCTTTCTGATTTGCTCCAGACTCGAGTACGACTTTCCAAGAGAGGTGGATTTGTAGACGATGTATGTGAACCTTGCAAACATCTCTTTAATTGACTCAGATGGAAGCATGCGGAAGCTTTTATATTTAGTGCTGAGTAATGCAAGTCTGGACTCCTTAACCTGCGACGTTCCATCGTGAATCACATCCAGAGTATGCCAAATTTCCTGCACAGTTTGACATTGAGATATACGGTTAAACTCAGCTTTATCTAAAGAGCAAATCAATGCATTCATTGCTTTATTATTCAATGAAAAGCGCTTTTTATCAAAGTCATCCCATTTATCTTCTGGTTTTAACATTTCATTATCATCAACAGTAATGGTGGGAAGTTTGTAGCCTTTTTCCACAATTCTCCATACATCATAATCAACAGCAGCTAAATAAATCCTCATCCTAGTTTTCCAATATGCAAAATTAACACCGTTAAACTTAGGGGGATGTGAAATAGATTGACCCTCAGCAAAAGCAGAATCAGACATATTAATAGACATGGTCAACTAGGCTAGTCCTCTGAACTGGCTCTGATACCACTTGTTGGATCTGGATCTAAGCCTAGAGGAGGGGTGAGTAGGCTAGTAAAAATATTCGTGCAACCCACACGAAATCACATGCAGTTATATCACAATCAATCAGACGCAGAATATAATAAAGTAGTCATAGCATGCACACGCAATATACCCCAGGTTCGGTCGTCCCAACGACCTACGTCCAGCCCCAAAAGCAATACTAGATTATTAAAGTTAACTGGTACAACCTGTAGCTAGAGCACCAACTCTACACTCACCTGGCTCTCAGTACCTACACTCACCAAAGTGCCCAAACAATAACAATCCTAGTAAAGCTCTCTTGGCTAGTCCCAACTAGCCAAGTCTCCAAAAAGATAATAAATTGTTCTACAAAGATTACAACACCAATATCACAAAATATAATAAAGTATGAGTTTAGAATTGATCAGTTGTGACGGTGTAGATGTATCTGTCTTTCAACGCGTGGTCAGATCAATCTGACAAGTAGTAGTCCTCTCTGAAGCCCCTCCCCAGCCCTCCTTGGTTGTTGATTGAGTTTTGCGGCCACTCTAGCTTGGATGAAGGTTGCAGCTTGTGGAACAAGTTGCGGCAGGCTCAAGGTAGTCACCAAGTTGCATCTGTTGTTGAAGAAGCTTGCTTGATCAAGCCTTGCGGATGATGATCTTGTCCCTTGAAATAATCAATGCAAAAACCCCTTGGCTGGTCAAAAATGTCAGCTTGCACTCTTTAAAGCTTGCGGATCTGGGTTTCATATGGTCTTGTGGCTGCCAACAAAAAAGCAAGGCCTAAAAGAATGCGGCAGGCCTTTGCTTTTTGATTTTCTCTCAACAAACAATTTCGACAGCTTTTTTATTGGTTTCAAGGGGTGCGGCTGCTTCGGGTTTCAATTTGGCACTCACAAAGAACAAAGAGGCTACCTTGTTTGATTGGTGAGCCCTTGGACAATGATGTGGTCATGGGGAGAGAATCAACAAAAATTCGGCACTTGGGTCAAGAAGGGGAATGAAAAAATAAAAGCATGTGCTCTTGGAGATCCAAAATTTTTTGTGCGGCTGCCTCTGAGTTTTGTATCCTCTAAAAATAAAATGCCGACTGACTCTTGGTTTTTGGGTCGGACTGTGCATGGAAATTGTTTTTGGGAGATCCCTTTAGGCTCTAGAATGTTGCGACTGAGAGAGAGGGTAATATTTGCTGCTAAGGTTTTTAGCTTGGGAATTTTTTGTGCTTGGGATTATTCAAAAATAGGATGCGCATGTCATCATAAAAAACAAAACAGCATGCGGCCCTTGGAATTAATGTTGCGGCAACTGTTGAGGCTTGGGGAAAATTTTGGCTGATCTTGAATTCCTTGGCTTTTTATGCATGCTTATATATGATAGGCTATTGGAGGGTAAGGCAATGAGGAGAAACCCAATGGCGTAGGGTTGCGGCAGTAGCAAATCCAAGGACTAGAATGGAGTATGGTAATGTGGGGTTCTTAGTGCAAGGGGGAAATGAAGATTGGGTTATGATTTGGGTTGTACATCCATTGCTGTGAGTCAACCCAAAATAGGTTTGAATTGCCTTCTCCTTTTGACCAAGTCTCCCTTTGAATTGATCACCTCCTCACCATTTCTGAAACACTTAACACACACGTTAAAAAATTTCACACATGTTTGTTATCATCAAATACGAAGTTCATAGATCGTTGCTACCAACAACTGAATTCTCCAACGCCTCTACCTATCGACAGACCAGACGTTACGACGGTGTGCAACATCGAAATTCACCGTTGTCCGGTCGCATTTCGATCGTTTGTTTTTCGTGCGCGTACTTTTGTTCGTACGCGTATTTATTTCGACCTCTTCTTGTATCCGAAACCTACGATGTGATATGTCGTTGTGACCCTCTAGAAGAGTACTTATTTGTGGAATTATTTTTGAACGTCATTTCACAGGTCGTTCTCCCACAAAATAACTTTGTTTGATGAGGTGTCGTAGCTTCCACCTTCGTCGTTAGACCTTTCTATTTTTAGTTCCGATGTTCGTTACCCTAGCCTGTGACCGACCTTCTTAGTCTCGACCCTCTCCTCGACACGGTCGTTTCCGTATTTTTCTTATAATTATCAGACACCGTTAGACCCACTTTTTCCCATAACTCCTTCTAATACACTTAGCTTAATTAACTTGATAATTTAACTAACCTAATTAAAACTAGGCCTAATACATTTCATATGAAAATAATTCGTTGCTATTCGCCATCCCTTATTAACCGAAGTCTACCCCCTCCCTCTCACAACTTCTCTCTCTCCAATCACCTAAGCGTACCCCACTTTCAAAACTGTTTATCAAAACAACTTTCTTAAGTTCACCTAATTGGGCTATTCAACCCACTACATTAACTCAAACTATACCCCCTATCTCTCCCTCTCTCCTCCTATAACCCTTAAAATCCCAAAACCCTAGACCTATATAGCCATATTTCATCTTCAAAACACAACGCAGACTAGGGTTATCTTTACTCATGCAAATCTCCCCGCAGCCGCCAACCCACACACGAAACCCATGGCCTGACCCCCTCCGGCCACCCACCACCGGCCAACACCTCCGGCCACCTCCCCACGCATCTCATCTTCATCCGGCTCCCTTAAAACCCTCACACAACCCTCAAAAACTCCATACAAAAACTATCAGCCCTCTCCCGTTCAAACTCACAGCCGGCCGGTTTTCGCCGCCGCCGGCGACCCCCACCTGCCACCGACCACTCCCATCGACTCCCCTATCCACTAGCAGCTTTCCCCCGCGTCAATTATTCCTCCTCCTTCCGCAAACAGCGCGTAAACACCAGAAAACCGTAAATCTATCCTACTATACCTATAACTCACGGCCAGTAGCTTCTGGGCCGCTGCCGACCGTCCCCTCTGCCATCGACCGCCCCCTCAGGTCCCCCTCTAGCCGTGCAAGTCCTTCCCTAGCCGCTGCAACCCCTGGAGCTCTTCCCTTGCACGTGCAAACTTCAGATTCGCGTGTAACTTCAGATCTGTGCTACCCGAACCCACGGCCAGATCTGTCTGCCATCTCTCGTGCTTCCCGTGCCACTGTCTGCGCCTTCCCGAGGCCATAGGATGCTGTACCGCTGTCCATCCCCTTCACATCACTATTCGGTGATCGTATCGCTACCCGGTTGATCGTCGTTCGTCGCCGATGTCCGCCATACCACTCGCGCTACCGGAGTCCAACCCCTGACGTCACTACCCCGACATCAATGTAGCTCTCACATCGTGCTAAGGGCTGGATCGTGACTTGATCACATAGGTAGTCTTGGACTTGATTGAATGGGATCACAACGTGATTGTCTTCAGGCAAGTGATACATGCCGGTGTTTGTTTAGGCCATGCTTTAGGCCAATTTGTATAAATGCATAAAAGAAACTAGGCGATGAAGTGACAGTCACCTAGACGTCCTTACTAGATCTAGCTTGACAACAAAGCTAGATCTGACACCGTTACTATTCTATCATTTCATGCCGCATGTCACATTTACTTTCAAATTAACTGTACGCACTTTTTACTGCTTATAGCCATGTTCATGCATCTTGCCATGTCATTTCATGCATCAACTTGCTCTATCATGATTGTGTAGCACACGCTACTTTAAATTGTAAGCTGCGGCAAGTAGGATTTTGACTCCTACATATTGATTGAGGCTAGGCACCTGCTTTGCGGGCACAACCCAATGCCAAAAACACTTCCTGGCTCGTGATCCAGAAGCGAGCACAATGTTGTTGGTGATAAACCAAAGCTCGATACACGTGGAGGGGTAGTTTAAGCTATCACGCAGCGTAGAAGTGTGCCTGATCCGCACCTTCAGCTGTAAGGAGTAAACCATGTGCACAATGTGAAAAGTTAGTGAATTGTGAATTCGTGAAATAGTGATTAGTAGCTTCTGCTACGACGTGCATGCTTGTTATCATCATGTCATTTTAAATTGTTGCATTCTTTAAATGTCATTCCATATCATCATGTTAAAACTGCTAGTTGCATTAATTTTATTTGTACCTTGCACAAAAGTCCTCCGCTTTCCTTTGGGAGACTTTTGCTGACATGTGCCCTCTTCTCTTTGGGGGTCACATGTCAGGTTTAGAGACAGAGTTAGCTGCAGAGGACGAGCAGTACGCAGACGTTGAGTTTGAGGTTCCTGTAGAGGCTGAGTTTGAGGACGCTGGTGATCAGTCCTAGTCTCACTTGGAGACTTCTTTAGTTGTTGTTGCTTTTGGTAGTTGCTGTTAGGTTTCGGTGCATAGCACCTATCTCTCTGTTTTATGTTTCGGCCATGCTTTAGGCCTTCCTTCAGACTATGTACTTTTTGTGGACTTTCTGCATGTTTGGAATAATTGTTGGATGTTGTTGGTGGATAATTTTTTATGTCTGCTTTTCATTTTATCATTGTTGTTGTTTCGGCGCATTTGCAAGAATCTGCTATTGGTATCATACACATGCACTTATCAGACTGTAGCTCCTAGTCTGAGCGGACCTTTTCACGTCTCGCCTTCCATACTTGGGAAGCGGGGCGTGACAGGTTTTAGTGATGACCCATGCAGGTCCTCTTTGCATCTACAAAATATCGGAACAACAATAAGGATAACAACATCCATTTAAATATTCGGAACATTCAAGTCAGAACTGAGTCTAATTTGAACGTTTCCTCGTATTAGATGGCTGGAAGACATATACTCGGGGTAATCCATTAGACCTGGACTATAGGAAGATTTAGTTAGACGCCCTTACTTTTCATTAGTTGATCTTGCATATTAGATTAGACCTTGTTTGCTAGAATAGGTTTGATAGGAAGACTTAGATAGACGTACTAGTTTGATAGTCAGGTACCTTCTTTTAGATTTAGTCGTACTCGTCTTAGGATACCTTAGTAGCCTCTCACCCAGCCCTGACCATATAAAGAGTTTGTCCTTTAGTCGTTCGCTTGAGTCCATCATCGGACCTAGCAGAACGTAATCTTGATCCTCTAAGGACCCCTTCCTGAGATCTCTAGTACAGTCTAGTTCATTAGAAAGTACTAGTGCTAAGTCCTCCTGATCTTTAGTCGACCCGGTAATTTGAACCACTGATTCATATCGTTTTCCTGATCATTGCACTTCTGTGTTATCGACCGTAGAATTCCATCATAGCTTTTCATGAATCATATCTTAGGTGTATACATCATGCGATCATATTCCTTGCCCTCGACTCACGTGATCGCTTTCTGAGGATTATCGTTAATTTTTCGAATCTTCCCCATTGCAAATCCTAATTTCTCTAAAAGTATTTTCAATATTATCTATTTTAAATTTCTTCTCAGTTTAAGATCTCTGAGAACACTTAGCCTGAGCCTAAATTTCCTACACTTTAGTTGATTTAAATTCATCCTTTGAATTTCGAAACTTTTGCCGAAATCTTTAAATTACTACCATATAATATTTTCTAACCTATATCTTAATGCTCGTGTGAATGTTCTACTTCTTTCATATAATGATTTTTTTGCAATAATCCAATAAACCAGTTTTCTCTTATTTTATATGTACGACTCAAACTTGTTTCGAACAACTCATTTTATCGACATCCAAATATTTTTCTATGCAAAAGAGAACTCCAACTTTTGAAGTATGACTGTTTTTATACTCTTCGTATTTTAACTTATGTCATTTACACCATATTTCCATGTATCTTATAAAAGTATTATTACATCTTTCTTTTCCCACCTAAACATTCACAATTATATCTCTGTTTCACCTAACCAAGCTGTCTCCTTATCCTCGCCCTATCTGAAACTGTTCTTTCCGATCTTGTTTCGTTACGCTATTTGATCTGGTTTCCTTTCTATTGCTTAGTCATCCTACTAGTGCTTGCCGTTGTCTATGTCAACCTTAGTCTAGTAGTGAGCCCATTGGTTTTATTACGATGTCGTTGTGGTGCATGTATATAGGTAGAGTGTGTGTGGACCTGTGTGTGTGAACCCTGGCATATCACTCATGTCTGAGTGTGCTCCCCTTAGTATATTAATGATTGTCTCTTGTGGTATATATGCATAGTCGGTGTTATTCATGATATATATGAAGTTGTATGAATGATAGTATCTATAAATATATGTGTGGATAACTATACCGCTTTAGGGATGTCTGTATATATATTGGAATGTAGTTTGAAGGTACTTGTAAATGCTTGAAATAGTACTAGTAAGTCATGTGTTTGTTAGGTGTAATGATAATAGGTATACTTATAGTTAAGTGCGTCGGCCTATTATATGATTTATATGTTAGCACGTATGAGCGTGTGCTCGTACGTGGTTATGGATGTGCTAGTCATAGGTAGATATATACGTACTGTATGAATATGTATGATATACGTATGGTAATAGGATTATAATTTTGTATAGTATTGCTTGCCTTTACGGGATGTTGTGTGTGTGCGTGCGTGTATATCATGAGGTATACACGATTATTGTATGTCGTGACTATGTATGGATAGGTATATATAGCGGTATACTAATTATATGTATATTGCTATGGTGTGTATATAGTATATATATGTGTGACTATACGATGAATGCATGTGTAGAAGGGCGTATTATGATTGTATACGTGTATTGATAATGTAATATTATTATGGTGTGTAAAGTGATTGCATTATGGGATAGTGTATTTGATTATATACATGTGCTGATGTTTGTAATATTTTTATGGTATGTATGTGGTTACGTTGGTAGATATATATATTGAAGTGGCGTTGGTATAGGTATAAATATTGTGTTATGTATATATAGTATTTTGATGTGGGTTTTGAGTCTCACTCAAGCTTGAGTGGGTATACTCTAAGTATATTGTTACATATGTCTGTGGTTTGTGTATAGTACTATGAATATAGTAATGGATGATGTATGTATAGTGAATGGGATTGGTTGTGTCTGGTTGTGTTACGCACATGATTGTGGGTGGCTATACCATTATATAGTTATAGGTGTTGGTCTCGTTGTGTAGTTATTTACTAAGGTTTTACAGGTTGACTATATATTTGTTAGCTAAACTTGGTGTGTAAAATGTGCTAAGTATATAGTGGTATGAGTATTATGTATGAATGGTATGTTAGCGTATGTGGGCGTGCACCATGCACGGGTAAGTATGTGCTTAGTTATAGGTATTTGTGACTATGGTATGTGTGGTGTGCCTTGAATATAGTTATATGACTGTATGTGATGTGAATATATGGTGAGGTATCTGCGTGCATTTGAATAACTATATATTTGTGAAATTATAGTAGTGGTGAATGTATATTAAGTATAGTAAACCTGATTTAATATTGTGTGGTGTGATTACATGTGTTGATATGTTTGGTGTTGGATGTATACTAGAGTTATAGGGAGTAGTATATCCATGTTTGTTTGTACATAGGTAGTTATCTATACGTGAATACTATGATCGTATTTGCTAATGTGAAACTATTTTGTGTATGTATGTGTACCTTGGTTGTGATAAATGAGTGATGGTTATATAAGGATGTACGTGATTATATGAATGATTGAAGTACGTGTATGATTTTGACTGTCTATGATAGGTATAAGTATAAAATGTGTATATATATACATGTTTGTAGTGTTAATGTTTGACTATCTAGTGCATATATAAACACTTGTAGTGACTATACCTGGTTTGAATTATAATGTAATATAATTGTGTTAGTTACTAGAGTGACTAGATATATTTATAGTTAGAAAGTCCGAGGACAGACTTTATTCATAAGGTGGGTAGGATGTCACGGTCGCTTTTCGATCGTACGTTTTCCGTGCGCGTACTTTTGTTCGTATGCGTATTTATTTCGACCTCTTCTTGTATCTGAAACCTACGATGTGATATGTCGTTGTGACCCTCTGGAAGAGTACGTATTTGTGGAATTATTTTTGAATGTCATTTCACGGGTCGTTCTCTCACAAAATAACTTTGTTTAAAGAGGTGTCGTAGCATCCACCTTCGTCGTTAGACCTTTCTATTTTTAGTTCCGATGTCTGTTACACTAGCCCGTGACCGACCTTCTTAGGCTCGACCCTCTCGTCGACACGACCGTCCTGGTATTTTTCTTATAATTATCGGACACCGTTAGACCCACTTTTTCCCCTAATCCCCTTCTAATACACTTAGCTTAATTAACGTGATAATTTAACTAACCTAATTAAAACTAGGCCTAATACGTTTCATATGAAAATAATTCATTGTTATTCGACATCCCATATTAACCAAAGGCTACCCCCTCCCTCTCACAACTTCTCTCTCCAATCACCAAAGCGTACCCCACTTTCTAAACTGTTTATCAAAACAATTATCTTAAGTTCACCTAATTGGACTATTCAACCCACTACATTAACTCAAACTATACCCCCTATCTCTCCCTCTCTCCTCCTATAACCCTTAAAATCCCAAAATCCTAGACCTATATAGCCATATTTCATCTTCAAAACACAACGCAGCCTAGGGTTATTTTTACTCACGCAAATCTCCCTGCAGCCGCCAACCCACGCACGAAACCCACGGCCTGACCCCCTTCGGCCACCCACCGCCGCCCAACACCGCCGGCCATCTCCCCACGCATCTCATCTTCTTCCTCCTCCCTTAAAATCCTCACACAACCCTTAAAAACTCCATACAAAAATTTTCAGCCCTCTCCCGTTCAAACTCACGGCCGGCCGGTTGCCGCCGCCGCCGGCGACCCCCACCTACCGCCGACCACTCCCCTCGACGTCCCCTATCCACTAGCAGCTTTCTCCCGCATCAACTCTTCCTCCTCCTTCTGCAAGCAGCATGCAAACACCCGAAACCCTCTAAATCCGTCCTACTCTACCCAAAACTCACGGTCAGGAGCTTCTGGGCCGCCGCCGGCCGTCCCCCTACCGTCGACCACCCCCTCGGTCTCCCTCTAGCCGTGCAGGTCCTTCCCTAGCTGCTGCAACCCCTGGAGCTCTTCCCTTGCACGTGCAAACTTCAGATTCGCACACAACTTTAGATCTGTGCTACCCGAACCCACGGCCAGATCTTTCCGCCATCTCTCGTGCTTCCCGTGCCGCTGTCCGTGCTTTCCCGATGCCATAGGACGCTGTGCCACTGTCCATCCCCTTCGTATCACTGTTCGGTGATCGTACCGCTACCCGGTTGTTCGTCGTTCATCGCCGCTGTCTGTCGTACTGTTTGCGCTACTGGAGTCCAACCCCTGACGTCGCTACCCGACGTCAGTGTAGCTCTTGCGTCGTGCTAAGGGCTGGATCGTGACTTGAGCACATAGATAGTCTTGGACTTGATTGAACAGGATCGCAACGTGATTGTCTTCAGGCAAGTGATACTTGCCAGTGTTTGTTTAGGCCATGTTTTAGGCCAATTTGTATAAATGCGTAAAAGAGACTAGGCGATGAAATGATAGTCGCCTAGACGCCCTTACTAGATCTAGCTTGACAATGAAGCTAGATCTGATACCTTTACTATGCTATCATTTCATGCCGCATGTCACGTTTACTTTCAAATTAACTGTACACAATTTTTACTGCTTATAGCCATGTTCATGCATCTTGCCATGTCATTTCATGCATCAACTTGCTCTATTATGATTGTCTAGCACACGCTACTTTAAATTGTGAGCTGCTGCGAGTATGATTTTGACTCCTACATATTGATTGAGGCTAGGTACCTGCTTTGCGGGCACAACCCTATGCCAAAAACACTTCCTGGCTCGTGATCCAGAAGCGAGCACAGTGTTGTTGGCGATAAACCAAAGCTCGATACACGTGGAGGGGTAGTGTTAAGCTATCACGCAGCGTAAAAGTTTGTCTGATCCGCACCTTCAGCTGTAAGGAGTATACCCTGTGCACAATGTGAAAAGTTTGTGAATCGTGAAATCGTGAAATAGTGATTAGTTGCTTCTGCTACGACGTGCATGCTTGTTATCATCATGTCATTTTAAATTGTTGCATTGTTTAAATGTCATTCCATATCATCATGTTAAAAACTGCTAGTTGCATTACTTTTATTTGTACCTTGCACAAAAGTCCTCCGATTTCCTTTGGGAGACTTTTGCTGACATGTGCCCTCTTCTCTTTGGGGGTCACATGTCAGGTTTAGAGACAGAGTTAGCTACAGAGGACGAGCAGTATGCAGACGTTGAGTTTGAGGAACCTACAGAGGCTGAGTTTGAGGACACTAGTGATCAGTCCTAGTCTCACTTGGAGACTTCTTTAGTTGTTGTTGCTTTTGGTAGTTGCTGTTAGGTTTCGGTGCGTATCACCTATCTCTCTGTTTTATGTTTCGGCTATGCTTTAGGCCTTCCTTAAGACTATGTACTTTTTGTGGCCTTTCTGCATGTTTGGAATAATTCTTGGATGTTGTTGGTGGATATTTTTTATGTCTGCTTTTCATTTTATCATTGTTGTTGTTTCATCGCATTTGCAAGAATCTGCTATTGGTATCATACACAGACGCTTATCAGACTGTAGCTTCACAGCTCCTAGTTTGAGCGGACCTTTTCACGTCTCGCCTTCCATACTTGGGAAGCGGGGCGTGACAACTGTCCTCAAGTTCGAAGGAAGAACACAACCCACTAAAGAAGAACATCACATCGGCTCTGTGATTACCCAAATTTAAGATGCCCATTGGACAAATATGATGGCTTGGGCGACCCTCGCGAGCACGTACAAGAATACAAGAGTCTGATGGATGACATTGTGCAAGGTGGTGAAAGAATGGTACAACGGGCTCCCCAATCATAGCACTGGGTCCTTTAAGAGCTTATCTCAAGATTTTTGCCAACAGTTTTTGGCCACAAATACTGAAACAATCATGCACCCTGAAACCATCATGCACCCTATTAGTTGATTGCTTCCTGAGCTGGCCCTTACCCTAGGTCATCTATGGTTAATGTTTTCTCTTCTTAAAAGCGCACATCCTCTTTGGCCACATTAGCCCAATCCAACAGTGATTGAGGATTACTTAAGGTGTGTACAGATGAGTGGCCTATATAAAGAGGCCAGAGTCTCTCTTCTCCATGCGTGAAGAATACTAAAAGAGATAGATCTATAGCCACCAACGATCGCTTGCCCATTTCTCTTTTTTTCTGGAGTATATTTGCATATGTGCGTATAATAGGAGGTGATCTATATTATGACACACCTTCACTCATTGTTAGAAGGGTTGTGACAATCAAATCTTGATGGATCCTTTGCATCAAGTATGCATGAATTAGTATTGTTATAGGTGTTTTCTCACCATAGGTGTCGCTGAAGGATTTCCCAAATGATGCCACTGACGTGGAGGACGTAGGCAACTTTTCAGGCGCTGGGTGAGCTGTCTTCAGGATGAAAAGACTCTGTGCCGAGCTATGTATTTCGGATCGAGCCATGTCTGAGCTATCTTCCCACTGACCTGCAACACAGTAAACTTGTCAGGGGTCAGATTTGGGTTCCGACCAAACCTCTCTGATTCTTAAGTCAGTAGATGACTATGGAATGATTGGTGGAACTATGTTCAAAGGGGTTTTGGGAACCCTTAGGGCACAAAAACTCTATTCCCGTCCTAAGTCGGACGACATAGACATAAAAAGAATATGCAGCGGAAGAATAAGTTAATCTAATTAACATACAGTTAAACAATTTAACTTAGCCATAAGGTACAAGACCCTTAGCCAAGATCTATGCCGACTTGGGATGGATCTGACCATCCCAAGAAGGATCTAACCTACTGCGATTAAATTAAACTAATGCTTATAAAATACATACTCGGAATCTCAACCCTGGGGCAGGCGAGATGTTCCGCACTGTCTTCCGAGCAGCTCCCCGTCTCACGCCGAGCCGCTCCTTGAACCGCTCCCCGAACCGCTCCGTGTCCCGAGGCGATCAATCCCGTGTCGCCGAGCGAACCACGCGCTGAAGAAAGTTTCACGCGAGTGAAACCTTCGACTTGATTTTGGATCCGAATTCGAACTCCGTTGCGGCTTTGCTAGAGCCCTCAAGAGTAAGGCAAAAATATTAGGGAGAGGAGAAATATTAATTTAAGCCTAGATCCAAGCGTGCTCCAACATTTACAAGAGCCGCTCAGATCTAGAGCTTGGGACGAGTTTGGAGGAAAGAGGGAGGCCCCTATTTATATAGGCAGTAGACTCACCCCTTTTTCGCACAACCGATGTGGGACTAATAAAATAGAGTTAATTAAATCAAGTTAGTTTGCCCTTCACAAAGTACAAACTTCCGTGAATTTTAACTCCCTTACCGTTGAGCTTCATGATTGATACAACCTATCAATTCAAAGGGTGTTCAATGGTGAACTCATAGGAAAAAACGGCTCATCAATCCGAGTCCGTTTGACACCTCAATTGTATGTCCAAAGTTCAGCCCAAAACTAGATTTTCGACTAAAACCAGCCGTCAAATCTGTCCAGTAAACCTAGGGTTCTGCACCCATTGGTGGGACCCAGCAAGTGGGCCCCACCGCTCAAAAACAGGCTGACTGGGTGCCAGCCAGGCACCTGGCGCTAGGCGCCCAGGCGGGCGCCTGGGCCGGTCGCCCAAGAGCCCGCCCAGGCGCCTGGGCCTAGGCGCGGGCCCAGGCCCAGGGCAGGGCCTGGGCTAGCCATTGATCCAGACCAGACCAGAATGGTCTGTCCTGGGTCAGTCTGGTCTAGTCTGAACTGACTTGACCCATTGGGCTGTTTTGAGCATAACTTGGGCATCTGGCGTCCGATTTGGACGCCGTTCGAACCTGGGCATAGACCGGGACATTCCCGTCTTACCCGTGAACTTTTCCTTGCGTCTATTTATTAAATATAGTCTTAAACAATTTAAGACACATTTAATCTCTTTTGCATCATATGCAAATTAGTCCATATCTAGGCATAAATTATTATTTGCATCAAATACAAATGATCTGAGGGCACATTCCTCTACATCTCCCACTTGCACTCAGGAGCATATATCCCGAATACAGGAGATCATTACAAACATCTTTTGCAATATTTTATCCCTTGCATAAACTGCAAATTATTCTCCCTAACTAATTTCTTCCTATTACTAGACGAAGGTCGCACTCTGTGTGAAACCCTACAGCCTGACCCTTACAACAGGTTGGGCTCGAAGCCCTATACGGCAGTGATCACGAGCAGTGTTTTTCTTCCCTGCTTCAGAAATCATCATTATGTGGTTGACTCATTAACATGAGTATAGTCGGGACCACCCTGACTGTTTCCGTGATGAATTCCGCAGTTATAGTCTCTTCGTCTAAACTATGGAGTGTAGATCAAGTCTAGGGTACGGTCAAACTGTCAACCCCAATAACTTGACTCCGGTTAGTTTCTATCGATCTTTAGACAACAAATGTTGGACTTCTTCCAACATACTTTGATCAGAGATTTTACTGAAGACCGAACTAACCCTACGACTCTAACACCCATTGACCGGGAGAGACGAATCCTCTCTTGGTCATTACTCTCTTCGTACGCTTCAAGTGACACCCAATCAAAGACCTTTTGACAGGCCTTGCCTCGAAGCTAGGTCAGTTGATCTAAGTTCCACCGTTCACGCACAGGTTCGTAAAAATGACCTCAAGTCAAAAGACCAACTAGCCTATCATCACTAAGAGTAATCATGACAGATTGGTCAATGTAACCATATGATAACTCTTGTGGATCGTTCAGTGAACTCATTCTCTAATGAGCACCTGTGTCTCATCTTCGACTTCGCCAAGTCAAGCGATCATGAGATCATCGCCACCGCTAAACAGTGAAGACTAAGACACAATGGTCTATCTGATGTTTCGATATCCTTGTCTCGAAACATCTACGACCACAAACCCTTTTAGACTTATGCTATAGACGGTCAAACATTCTCCATGATCAAGATACTCATCTCGATACATGTTTAACCTGGCATAAAGTCTCAGGACTTTACCTAAGTTAATGTCTAATGTTAACTACATTATAAAATAACTTAGATAAATTATTACCAAACATCTTACTGTTATTTCGAATAAGATGTTTGTGCTATTCACACATAGAGATAGATTGTCTCGAGGGTATCATCTCTCAACATCTCCCACTTGCACTCTGGCCCATTTATCTCGGTATCTTATACTGTTTTTACACATAAGTTTTCCCGACTTCATGTGGTAGAGCCTTCATGAGTGGATCTGCTAAAACCGTCTACACTATAGACCTAAGGGGATCTATTTTCATGTTAGACCAACCATTTGAATCTCATTCAAATAATTCACTTGGTCTTTTGGAATCCATAATATTTTATTTCTAGTCATCGTACCTTACGATAATCATTTAAATTTGTTAATGGTCATTTCAAATGGCTCATATCTATTTCTGATAAAGTGTCAAACTTTTTGATTACTTTGTCAATATAAATGTTCCATCCCTTTGATGCCTCGCATGTAATTTATGCGCTCCCACTGACCTTGAAAACTATCTGGCTAATTCATATAAGTTGGTCCGTCTAAATCATATTTAGAAAAACGAACTTATAAGCGAATGCTCCAATTTTCATGGTCAACCTAAGCGTTTACATCGAGTTTGGTCTGAGTAGATCTGTACACATCTGCTGGCGGAAAAACGATTTCATGATAATCCACTTTATAGGAATTAAGATGAAAATTGTTCTCGACCAACATGATTCTACTTCACTAATTTCTCTCTGCACCAATCTTTTAACTTAAAGACTTACTTGCAGAAAATGAGGAAACATTTTCCTTGGGCACTTAAACTAAATTCCAAAATTTATTTACGCACACGGACCTATTCTAATTGCATCAAGTTATAAATCGGAGTTACTACTCCGAATTTTATCCTAGAAGTTCAATAAGTCATCATCAGTTATGATGTCTAACTCGACTCTTCGTTTCACGAAATTCGAGTAATTATATAACTTCCTATTATCGATTTAATGAATATCTTATTGATAATGTCCTCATAGAACATTATCAAAACCTAGGCATTACGATCTGGGACTTAACCCAGAGGGAGGATTTAACTCAGAGTCACTTTGTCACGGTCTGTTTTCGATCATACGTTTTTCGTGCACGTAGTCTTGTTCGTGCATGTATTTATTTTAGTCCTTGTTTGTATCCGAACCCTTTGGTGTAATATGCCATTGTGACCCTCTCGAAGAGTATTAAATTATAGAATTATTTTGGAAAGTCATTTCAGGGTCGTTCCCCTACAATTTGACTTTGTTTGCAGAGACGTCGCAATTTTCACTTTTGTCGTGAGACGTTTTTATTTTTATTTTCGTTCCTCGTCATCAGATTTGTGATCCATCTTTTTAGTTTTGTTTCTCTCGATGGTACGGTCACCCCAGTATTTATCTTACAATTTTAGAGCCACGTTTGACCCACTTTCACTTTTTCCCCAGTTTAAATAGTGGATAACCCTAAGTTTCACATAGTTATTAGCCCCTACTAATTAATTAATAATAATATTCATCCAATATTTTGACTTAGCCACTTTTGTCCTCACCTTGGCCGCACCCAACGCAGGAGAGAGAGGGAGTGAGATTCTTTTTATTTTGTTAATAACAATTCTTTAATCAAAATAACCCTAACTAACTCAGCCCCTACCTTATCCCACGTGATACTCAGCCCATACTCTTTTTAATTGGCCCCAGGGTTAAGTTTCTTTCACAGTAAACAACAAAAACACAGCCGCCTCTAAAATTCCCGCACGCAACAAAGCTCCAGCGCCGTAACCCTTGCGCTCTCCGACTTCCAACCCCTCCGACCCCTTCCACCCTTCCCCGGCGGCTACCCTCTCCCCTCCGCCGACTAGACCCGCCGCCGGACCCTTCGCCAGCATCGCCCGAGCCTGCAACTGCCCGGTGCATCGCCTGCAGGCCGCAGCAACACGCAACAGCCGCTGCAGGCGCTGCTACCGTCGTCGCTACCGCCGACCGCAACCCCCTGACCGCCGTGAGTCCCCCTCCGAACTCTGCACCGCCGTGGGCAGTCCCTGCAGTCTGCTGTTGCTTCGAAACAGCGAGCTCTCGCTGTTTCGTGTTCTAACAACGTCTCGATGCATCGTTGCATGATCTCGTCGCCCTCTCTCACTGTTGGACCATTCCAACAGCCCCCTACCTCGCCTAGAGGTGTTCCTCCACATCACGAACAGCCCCTACGACGCTCAACATGGTAGTCTTCGTGTACGTCGACCCCTTCGTCCCCGTTCGTTGTTACGGCTTCCCGTGAGCCGTAGATCTTCAACAGTTCATTTTTCTCGCTGATTTGGACTCTTCTCGCTGATCTGGAATCTTCTCACTGTTCTTGTCGATGTCCAAGGATTGGCGATCGTGGAATCAAATTTTGGAATCTGGATTAGGAGCGTTTTCTATATTCCAACCCCTGACGTCGCTACCCGACGTCAGTGTAGCTCTCATAGCGTGTAAGGGTACTTTTCTGATCTCTTAGGACCCCCAACCAATGCATGCTAATCAAGATAAATATTAGTAATTTAATTGCTTAGTAAATCACTAATGAAGATAATCTAATCTGGGACTGTATGTTGGTGAATCCGAGCACATAGGTAGATTGGACTGATTGAACAGTGTTTGCAGAATGGCTGATTGCAGGCAAGTGAAACTTGCCAACTTATGTTTTAGGCCATGTTTTAGGCCATCCCTCGTTTTTAGCGTAAAAGAGACTAGGCGACGAAATGATAGTCGCCTAGACGCAATTTCAAGATCTAGCTTGACAACGAAGCTAGATCTGACACCCTGCCATGTCATTCATACATTTTGCCTCTCATGTTTAATTTCCATATCTGTATGCATTTTATTTGTACTCTGCCATGCCTGTCACATTTAATTTCCATATCCGTACGCACCTTATTTGTACTCTTGCCATGCCATGCATCATAACATGTCATTCCATGCTTGAATGTTGCTTTCGTAGCACACACTACTTGTACTTCCTTGTTGAGGCTAGGCACCTATGTTGCAGGCACAACCCTAAGCCAAATACACTTCCTGGCTCGTGAACCAGAAGCAGGCTACATGTGTTGGTCAAAAGCCAATGCCCGATTCCGCGTGGAGGGGTAGGGTTAAGCGATCACTTGAGCTCAGGAGTTGGCCCGTACAGCCGCTCCAGCCAAAAGGCGTAAACTCTGTGCACGACGTGCTTACTTGTCTTGTAAATCCATGTGAATGTTTTGGTAGCCTTGCTGCCTTTGCTTGTCATACTTATTGCACTTTCTTACTTGTTGCATTTATGCCTTAAACTGCCATGTCATCGCATATTTTAGAACTGCTAGGCTGTTTCTCTTTCTTTTAGTTTCCTTGCACAAGTCTCTTGTAGACTTGCTGACATGCGCCCTCGTCTCTTTTGGGTGTCGTATGTTAGTTGCTGAGCCAGAGCCCGTTGCTGAGGGCGAGGTGTTTGTTGACGTTGAGCCTGGGTCCACTGTTGACGTGGAGTTCGAGGACACCGACGACCAGTTGTAGAGACTTCGGTTGTGTTGCTTTCTGCTTAGTTCTTGTTAGGTTGTCGGTGCGTAGCGCCTTTTCTTTTCTGTACGTTCGTTTTTTTCTGTTGGCCATGCTTGGGGCCCTTTTAAGACTCTTTTAAGCATGGTGGCTTTTATGTGATGTTGAACTTTATTTGTGGACATTCTGAGATTGGAATAACTTTATTATCTCACTATTATTATTATTTTTGTTATGTTTCGCAATTGCAAGGACCTTTACTTGGTTATACCAGATGCTTTACAGACTGGAGCCTCACAGCTTCAAGTCTGAGCGGACTTTTCACGCCTCGCCTTCCGGTTAAGAGAAGCGGGTCGTGACAAGTTTTATTGGTGGCCTATGCAGGTTCTCTCTTGCAACTGCGAATTATCAGAACAACGATAATAAAATAGAATGTCCATTAAATAAATTAAAACATCCAAGTCATAAGCCAAGAGTCTAAATTTTTTTCATTTTCTATGTCACTAGATGGCTGGAAGACGACAAACCCGAGCTGGTGGTGGGCCAGACCGTGATGCGGTGCCGGATAGGGAGCCCACCAATGCTGAAGTCATGAGGATGATGCATCAGATGATGCAGGTGCAGCAGGGCATGCTTCAGAATGCCCCTCACTTCGAGCCGGGAGCGAAGCAGTTTTGGGACCTGGGCCCGACCTATTTTGATGGATCTGAAGGACCGTTGGCTACAGAGGAGTGGATCCAGAATACGGAGGACAATCTGTGGATTTCGAAGAACAACCTGGTTGGATGGGTTGATTTGGTGAAGAAGCAGCTCAAGGATAATGCCCGCAGCTGGTGGGATGCCGAGGAGGAGCTATTGGTGAGACCTATTCCTTGGGCTACTTTCAAGGCTAGGTTCGATGAGGAGTTTTTCCCGAAGGCTTCCTGGAGGGAGATGTTGCAGCGATTCATTGATCTGAAGTAGGGAAATCTATCGGTGGACCAGTATCATCAGGAGTTCACCAAGCTGAGTCGATTTGCGTCGAAGATGGTGCAAGATACCGAGGATAGAGCTCAGAGGTTTCTGCAGGGTCTTTCCCTAGATTTGCAGAGCCTGATGTCTTCGTCAGATTTGGAGTCTTATCAGAAGTTGCTGGTAGCTGCTAGGAGGGAGGAGCTGATTGCGAGCCAGAAGAGAGGGCAGACTTCTGGAGCTGGGAGAGGCCTATAGAGCAGGTCAGAGCAGTGGTTAGGCCAGGGTTCAAGCCTAACCAGTCGGTGCAATTCAAGAGGCCAGGTGGGCCTATTCTGAAGACTTGCCATTTCTACGACAAGACTGGGCATATCAAGGAGCAATGCAGGAAGATGTTGGGACAGAGCTTGGTTTGTGGTGACCCTACTCATGTCATGAAGGATTGTCCAAAGTTCAGGCAACCTAGGAGAGGACTAGTTGCAGCTCAGCTGTTGCAGCAGAGAGCAGATGTACCTGCTGGACGTGGGGCAGCCCTTGTTCCACAGAAGCAGGCTTTTCAGCAGGCTTTTTAGCTGAGGAGGCAGGCTTTCCTGATGACTGCAGTTGAGGCTGAGACTGAGGATGAGGTTATTGCAGGTAACCCTCAGTCTAGTTGTTTTCCCTTCCTTAGTTAATCTTGTTTATTAGAATAGTGTTTGTTTGCTAGAATATATTATGATTGCTAGAATAGGATTTGATTGTTAGATTGTTTGTTAGGTGTGATTTTGGTTTGCACTTTCCTTGCACGAGTCCTCTTCGACTCTGGTGCATCGATGTGCATTATATCCCGGAGCTTCGTGGATAAGCATTCCTTGTCGACTTCCCCTCTTCCGAAGAGTTGGGATATCGTTACAGGGAATGGCGTGATCTTAGTGCATCGTGGTTGCAAGTCTTGTCCTTTGGTGGTCTGTGGGCATGAGCTTTATACTGACTTTATTATGCACGACATCACCAACTATGATGCCGTCCTTGGGATGGACTGGCTTGGGAGTTTCTATGCCACGATCGATTGCCGGCGGAAGAAGGTGGTGTTCGAGATTCCAGGCCATCTGGTGTTTGAGTTCAGTCGAGGTAGCAGTTTGCTTGGTCCAGGTTTCGGGCTAAGCCAGTGGAGATCGTTGCCATGCAGATGGAATAGAGTAGACCAGCTGTGGTGAGAGAATTCGACGACGTCTTCCCCGAGGAGATGTCAGGACTGCTGCCTGATCGAGCTCTTGAGTTTTCGATGGATCTTATTCCGGGAGCGCAGCCCATTTCGAAGGCACTGTATCGTATGGCTCCAGCAGAGTTGGAAGAGTTGCGTCGGCAGCTGGATGAGATCTTGCAGAAGGGTTACACCAATCCTAGTGTGTCTCCGTGGGGAGCACTGGTGTTGCTGGTGATGAAGAAGGATGGTTCGCGTCGTATGTGCGTGGACTACAGGGAGCTGAATGCCGTCACCGTCAAGAATCGATATCCATTGCCTCGCATAGATGACATCTTTGATCAGCTTGGAGGATCGAGAGTGTTCTCTAAGTTGGATCTGAGGAGTGGCTATCACCGGTTGAAGGTGAGGAAAGAAGATATCCAGAAGACAGCGTTCAGGATGAAGTATGGTCACTACGAGTTCGTGGTTATGCGTTTCGGTGTAACCAATGCGCCCGCAGTTTTTATGAACCTGATGAATCTGATCTTCTACGACTTTCTAAATAAGTTTGTCATTATCTTTATTGACGACATCTTGATCTATTCAAAGTCGGAGGAAGAGCATGCATTGAGGACAGTATTGGAAATTTTGAGGAAGCATCGTTTGTAAGCTAAGTATTCCAAGTGCGAGTTCTGGCTTGATAGGGTTGCTTTTCTTTGGCAAGTGGTGTCAGGAGATGGAATATCCGTGGATCCGGAGAAGATCAAGGCTATCAGAGAGTGGCCGGTCCCACAGTCAGCATCAGAGATCAGGAGTTTCCTTGGGCTTGCAGGTTATTATCGGTGTTTCATTAAGGACTTTTCTCGGATTGCTGAGTCGATGACTCGATTGACGAGGAAGGATGTGCCGTTTGTCTGGTCAGACGATTGTGAGAAGGCCTTTTCTATTCTGAAGGCAAGGTTGACATCAGCGCCTGTTCTTGATGTGCCTGATCAGAGTGGAGGTTTTGAGATCTTTTGCGATGCTTCTGGCAAAGGTCTCGGTTGTGTTTTACACCAGCATGGGCACATGGTTGCGTATGCTTCTCGTCAGCTTAAGGCCCACGAGAAGAATTAGCCGATGCACGATTTGGAGTTGGCTGCAGTCGTATTTGCGCTCAAGATTTGGAGGTATTTCTTGCTGAATGAGAAGGTGAAGATCTTCACCGACCACAAAAGCTTGAAGTATATCTTTATGCAGAAGGAGCTCAACATGCGACATCGTCGATGGTTGGAGCTCATGGCAGATTATGAGATCGACTTGCAGTACCATCCTGGCAAAGTGAATGTGGTTCCGGATGCACTGAGCAGACTTCCAGCGGTGATGATGTTGACTTCGCAGTGGAGATTGCAGCAGGATTTTTGCGAGTCTGGTATTGAGATCGTACTTCCGGGAGAGGCTTCTTCGTTGATGTGTATGCAGATACAGTCGACGATCGTGGATCGGATCAAGGCTGGTCAGGCTGGAGATCCGAAGCTGAGAAAGATTCGAGAGCAGGTAGAAGCCGGTCTACGGACTGACTTTCAGATTCATGAGGATGGCTCGCTGAGGTATGGAGCCCGAGTGTGTGTGCCAGCTGGAGATATTAGAGAGGAGTTTCTTGTTGAGGCACATAGCTCGTCGTATTCTGTGCATCCTGGAGGTACCAAGATGTACAAGGATCTTCGTCTGAACTATTGGTGGCATGGTATGAAGAGGAGTGTGGCACGGAGTGTCGCCAAGTGTTTGGTATATGAGCAAGTTAAGGCAGAACATCAGCGTACGACAGGTTTTCTACAACCGCTTCCAATTCCAGAGTGAAAGTGGCAACACATCGCTATGGATTTCGTGACTGGACTACCTCAGTGTCCAAAGCAGAATGACGTGATTTGGGTGATCGTAGACCGATTGACCAAATCCACGCACTTTATTCCCTTCCGAGTAGGACAGTGCACTGAGACGCTAGCGAAAAGATATAGGGAGGTAAATTCTTTTACTCTTCGTTTTATTACTTTTCCCTGGTTTAGATAGTGATGTAACATGAAACGTACTGGAGATCATGTGACTTCACAGAGTCCTCGTGAGTATCGTGTCGGACAGAGACATGAGATTCACATCTCAGTTTTGGCAGAGTCTGCAGAAGAGCTTGGGTACGAGTCTGAGTTTCAGTACTGCGTACCACCCGCAGACGGATGGCCAATCCGAGAGGACGATTCAGATTTTAGAGGACATGCTGAGAGCGTGCATGTTGGACTTCAAGGGATCTTGGGAGGACCATCTCCATCATGTAGAGTTTGCCTACAATAACAGCAACCAGGCGAGCATTGGCATGGCGCCATTCGCCGTGCTATTTGGCAAGAAATGTCGATCACCACTGAGCTGGGATGACATTGGATACATGGAGCTGTTAGGGCCAAAGATGATCATGGAGGCTGTGGATGTTGTGAGGAACATCCGGGAGAAGCTGAAGATCGCTCAGGACCATTTCAAGCATTGAGCAGATGCTAAACGGCGACCTTTGGAGTTTCAGCCTGGGGACCACGTATTTCTGAAGATTTCTCCGAACCGCGGAGTTGTCTGATTTGGAAAGAGAGGCAAGCTGAGTCCGAGGTACATTGGGCCATTCGACGTCCTGGAGAGAGTTGGAGCGGTGGCTTACCGCTTGGCATTGCCGCCGTCACTGGAGGGAGTTCACGACGTGTTTCACGTATCTCAGTTACGTCGATACGTCAGTGATCCATCCCATGTTGTGGATTTCTCGGAGATCACGGTTCGCCCGGATCTTACCTATGATCAGCAACCAGTGGAGCTTCTGGATCAACGTCAGAAGCAGCTGAGGAATAAGACCGTCGACTTGGTTAGAGTGCAGTGGTGTCATGGTTCCCCTGGAGAGTCCACCTGGGAGCGTGAGGATGATATGAGAGAGCGCTTCCCGCACTTATTTCTGAGCTGCAGTTGATACTGATTCCGAGGGCGGAATCATTCATAAGGTGGGTAGGATGTCACGGTCTGTTTTCGATTGTAAGTTTTCCGTGCACGTAGTCTTGTTCGTGCACGTATTTATTTTAGACCTTGTTTGTATCCGAACCCTTTGGTGTAATATGCCGTTGTGACCCTCTTGAAGAGTATTAAATTGTGGAATTATTTTGGAACGTCATTTCACGGGTCGTTCCCCCACAATTTGACTTTGTTTGCAGAGACGTCGCGATTTTCACTTTTGTCGTGAGACGTTTTTATATTTATTTTCGTTCCTCGTCATCAGATTTGTGATCCGTCTTTTTAGTTTTGTTTCTCTCGACGGTACGGCCACCCCAGTATTTATCTTACAATTTTAAAGCCACGTTTGACCCACTTTCACTTTCCCCAGTTTAAATATTGGATAACCCTAAGTTTCACATAGTTATTAGCCCCTAGTAATTAATTAATATAATATTCATACAAAATTTTGACTTAGCCACTTTTGTCCTCACCTTGGCCGCACCCAACGCAGGAGAGAGAGAGAGGGGGAGAGAGAGAGAGAGAGAGAGAGAGAGAGAGAGAGAGAGAGAGAGAGGGAGTGAGATTCTTTTTATTTTGTTAATAACAATTCTTTAATAAAAATAACCCTAACTAACTCAGCCCCTATCCTATCCCACGTGATACTCAGCCCACACTCTATTTAATTGGCCCTAGGGTTAAGTTTCTTTCACAGCAAACAACAAAAACGCAGCCGCCTCTAAAATTCCCACATGCAACAAAGCTCCAGCGTCGTAACCCTTGCACTCTCCGACTTCCAACCCCTCCGGCCCCTTCCACCCTTCGCCGGCGGCTACCCTCTCCCCTACGCCGACTGGACCCGCTGCCGGACCCTTCGTCGGCGTCCCCCGATCCCGCAGCCGCCCGGTGCATCGCCTGCAGGCCGCAGCAGCATGCAGCAGCCGCTGCAGTCACCGCTGCCGCCACCACAGCCGTCGCCCGCAACCCCTGACAGCCGTGAATCCCCCTCAGACCTCTGCGCCGCCGTGGGCAGCCACCGCAGGTCGCCGTTGCTTCGAAACAGTGAGCTCTCGCTGTTTCATGTTCTAACGACGTCCCGATGCGTCGTTGCATGATCTCGTCGCCCTCTCTCGCTGTTGTACGTTCTGGTAGCCCCTACCTCGCCTAGAGGTGTTCCTCGACATCACGATCAGTCCCTACGATGCTCAACGTCGTAGTCTTCGTGTACGTCGACCCCTTCGTACCCGTTCATTGTTACAGCTTCCCGTGAGCCGTAGATCTTCAACCGTTCACTTTGCTTGTTGATTTGGATTCTTCTCGCTGATCTTGTCGATGTCCAAGGATTGGCGATCGTGGAATCATATTTTAGAATCTGGATTAGGAGCGCTTTCTATATTCCAACCCCTGACGTCGCAAATCGACGTTAGTGTAGCTCTCGCGGTGTGTAAGGGTACTTTTCTGATCTCTTAGGACCCCCAACCAATGCATGCTAATCAAGATTAAAATCAGTAATTTAATTGCTTATAAAATCACTAATGAAGATAATCTAATCTGGGACTGTAGGTTGGTGAATCTGAGCACATAGGTATATTGGACTTATTGAACGGTGTTTGCAGAACGGCTGATTACAGGCAATTGAAACTTGCAAACTTCTGTTTTAGGCCATGTTTTAGGCCATCCCTCGTTTTTTGTGTAAAAGAGACTAGGCGACGAAACGATAGTCGCCTAGACGCAATTTCAAGATCTAGCTTGACAACGAAGCTAGATCTGACACCCTGCCATGTCGTTCATACATTTTGCCTATCACGTTTAATTACCATATCTGTATGCATTTTATTTGTACTCTGCCATGCCTGTCACGTTTAATTTCCATATCCGCACGCACCTTATTTGTACTCTTGCCATGCCATGCATCATAACATGTCATTCCGTGCTTGAATGTTGCTTTCGTAGCACACGCTACTTGTACTTCCGTGTTGAGGCTAGGCACCTGCGTTGCAGGCACAACCCTAAGCCAAATACACTTCCTGGCTCGTGAACCAGAAACGGGCTACATGTGTTGGTCAAAAGCCAATGCCCAATTACGCGTGGAGGGGTAGGGTTAAGCGATCACTTGAGCTCAGGAGTTGGCTCGTACAGCCGCTCCAACCAAAAGGTGTAAACTTTGTGCACGACGTGCTTACTTGTAAATCCATGTGAATGTTTTAGTAGCCTTGCTACCTTTGCTTGTCATACTTGCACTTTCTTACTTGTTGCATCCATGCCTTAAACTGCCATGTCATCACATATTTTAGAACTGCTAGGCTGTTTCTCTTTCTTTTAGTTTCCTTGCACAAGTTTCTTGTAGACTTGCTGACATACGCCCTCGTCTCTTTTGGGTGCCACTTGTTAGTTGCTGAGCCAGAGCCCGTTGCTGAGGACGAGGTGTTTGTTGACGTTGAGCATGGGTCCATTGTTGACGTGGTGTTCGAGGACACCGGCGACCAGTCGTAGAGACTTCGTTTGTGTTGCTTTCTGCTTAGTTCTTGTTAGGTTGTCGGTGCGTAGCACCTTTTCTTTTCTGTACGTTCGTTTTTTTCTGTTGGCCATGCTTGGGGCCCTTTTAAGACTCTTTTAAGCATGGTGGCTTTTCTGTGATGTTGAACTTTATTTGTGGACATTTTGAGATTGGAATAAGTTTATTATCTCTCTATTATTATTATTTTTGTTCTGTTTCGCAATTGCAAGGACCTTTACTTGGTTATACCAGACACTTTACAGACTGGAGCCTCACAGCTTCAAGTCTGAGCGGACTTTTCGCGCCTCACCTTTCGTTTATGGGAAGCGGGTCGTGACACACTTGCTATGGATCGCACCAAGTCTAACTAAGTGTGATTCATATATTTTAACAAACCGATTTGTTAACAGACTTGACCTGAGAGAATCATATTTTCTTTTAATTAAGCAAGATTTAATATAGCTAAGTATTTAACCATTTGATCTGATCGAATCAGTTTAAATACTTTTGTCATTTCGTTCTTTATTTTACCAGACTTGTGTTTCATCGAGAACACGTGTCTTAATAAAATATACGAATAACTTATTTTGGTTAATGTAGACTCGAATTCATCAGTATGTACCAGACCGAGTTCGACAACTCATTCTCCCACTGTCTTGCAGATGGGATTCGGCCATTATATCTAAGAGGGTAAGACTCATAAGTGTCCGTAGACTTCATAATACGAGAGGTCATACCCCTCTTTATGTGACTTGTGAAGCTTGGTCTCTCGATACGGCCTAGTCTATTTTGCCATATACGTCTGCTACTATCTTGTGTATTTATATATATTAACATTTAATATATTTATTATCGTTGTACATATTACTCATTGCTTTAGAAGCAATGTGACGACATTCATCAAAATGTGTTAACGTTTTTGTATAACAATAATTATGAAATCGTGACATCAAAATATGTCACATTTTCATTTTCTCTTACTTATGCCTTTACTAATTTTCTCAGCTGACTTTCCGGAGTGCCTTCTTCCTTTTCTAAATCACATTTAGATATTAAATAACCCAACATAAATAAATATCTATGCAAGCATCTTATGTATCCAAACGCTTGAGCTTTGCAACCTATAGTGTAGCACAACAAGTTTCTTGTCTCAAGATCCGGTTGGGATACATAGCCTTGCACCGCTCATGCACTCGTATTCGACTCAAACAATTTGATCGAATTCTTGAACTTTGTGGATCAAAATTGTTTGTCTATACAACCTTAAGTGTAGATTTACAAGTTGTAGAGAGAAACATACTTCGAATTTTCTATATGTTCAAGTTGCCCCATATAGAGGTGATTGACATGTAGCGTGAATTTATTTGTTGGACCCAGGACTTAAATGAAATCATATTTCGTAAGTCTGTTCTTTAGAAGGTCATTTTAATGTCAACGAGAATATAGTTTAATTCTATCAATTATAATTTAACTTGATATTCAATTAATCAACCTATTCGACCAGTTAACTTATTCGATTAAAATATTATATTTTGATTCCTTCGGTAAACATAGTCTTGCCCTAGTTTAGCATATGTTCAATATTAAATATAGGTAGATTGGCTTTTATCTATCTATACCCTCCCACTATTTTTACGATCGTTTCAAAGCTTAATAACAAACGATTTAATCAAATTAAAATTAATGGGTAAGAGGTCCAATCACCTTGAGCCTAACAACCTTGAGTGTAGCTTAACAAGTTGTAGGACTCTGTAATCGGAAGATGACTCTTCATCGATCATATCAGATATGACCCTCTTATCGGGTTTTACCCCTAGCCATTTGTGATCATGAGTGTGCTCATCTAAATCACAATGTCTAATCTAGTCGGACCCTTGTTTTCGTGTCTAGCCTGACTTGCTCCGGCGCTCGGTGTATTCACGACACGTCGGTTTGGGTTAGGCCTTAGACTACATCTTTCCAGACTACATCATTGACTTTCCTTACGCCGGCGCTCGGTGTATTCACGACAACATCAGTTTGGGTTAAGTCAAGATTTCATCTTATGTATTTAAGGAGTTGGTTTCTACAGGGTTGCCATGTCACAGCTTGAGTGTAGCTCAATAACTGTAACATGGGTCCTATAGTTGCCATCCCCTAAAACAAGGAGGGCTACGGCTAATCTTGAAAAAGATTATTAACGTATTTGACTTAGATATAGTCCAGGGTGTCATACAATCATGATTCGCGTCATTGCGGTCCAGCGGAACATAGCCATGGAATTGACTAAGCCAGAATCACTATCCCTTATAGGGTGATCCAGCAAACTTAGCCAAGCACATTGACTGGATCATGGTCCATTGAATGAAGCTTGTCATTTTTATATGCGTGCCATAGACTAAAAGGCTTTTATTAACAACTAATTAATCCTATCAACTAGTTGAATCCTTAAATTCAAAATTTTAGGATTTGTTTAATAACTTTTATTAAATCCTTATCAACTATAATCGTTATTAGGATTGTTCACGTGCTATCCTAATCGTTATTAGGATTTTAATAAATTTATTAACCAACGCTTAAAGCGAAGTCCTTTAATGAGAATTAATAATAACAATTAGAATTAAAATTTTCACTAAAGGGACTACCCTAATCAGGAATTAGGTCTTAAAGGGTTGTTGAAAGTTTTATTAAAACATAGCAAGTCATTAAAATATATCTCATGAATTTTAATGATTTCTTAATGGCTAACCTAAAGGGTTGTCTTGTATTATCAAATAAGGGACAAGATGACATAGCCATAAAGTTAATGTTACACTAATTTCAACGCATAAAGATAGTGTACAACTATTAAACAATTAAATAGACTAATGTTTATAAAATAAACAAGTTTAGCATGCATACTTAAATTTAACATTTAAATTTAAAAATTGTGATTTAAAAAAATTTTATTTTATCTCATAAAAACTTGTTTTAAAAAATATCACCAAATTTGCATTCTACAAAAAAATATTTATCGCTTAAAAATTTTAAACTTTTAAAACCGTTTTAAAATATCTCATAAATTTAAAACATCATTTTAAAAAATTTCATGCTTAAAATTTTATCACATAAAATATTTAAACATCTACAATAATTTTTTAAACTTATCGCATAAAGTTTTAAAGTCTTAAAAATCAATTTCAAAATTAGCACATAAATTTAAAAACACAATTTTAAAAAAAAATTCATGTTTAAAATTTTATCATATAAAATATTTAAACATCTAAAATCCTTTTAAAATCATCTTTAACAAGTATCGCATAAATTTTAAAACATTTTAAAAAGGGCATCTAGAAACATTTTAAATTATCTCATAACTTTAAAACATTTTATTGAGTATTTTTATAACACATTTCAATTTTAATAAAATCGCAGTGCTAGATCGTTACACATACCTAAGCTCTGATACCACTGAAGGGTTTTGGGGAACCCTTAGGGCACAAAAACTCTATTCCCGTCCTAAGTCGGACGGAACATAAACATAAAAAGAATATGCAGCGGAAGAATAAGTTAATCTAATTAACATACAGTTAAATAATTTAACTTAGCCCTAAGGTACAAGACCCTTAGCCAAGATCTATGCCGACTCGGGATGGATCTGACCATCCCAAGAAGGATCTAACCTACTGCGATTAAATTAAACTAATGGTTATAAAATACATACCTGAAATCTCAACCCTGGGGCAGGCGAGATGTTCCGCACCGTCTTCCGAGCCGCTCCCCATCTCACGCCGAGCCGCTCCTTGAACCGCTCCCCGAACCGCTCCTCGAACCGAGGCGATCAATCCCGTGTCGCCGAGCCAACCACACGCTGAAGAAAGTTTCACGCGAGTGAAACCTTCGCCTAGATTTCAGATCCGAATCCGAACTCCGTTGTGGCTTTGCTAGAGCCCTCAAGAGTAAGGCAAAAATCTTAGGGAGAGGAGAAATATTAATTTAAGCCTAGATCCGAGCGTGCTCCAACATTTACGAGAGCCGCTCAGATCTAGAGCTTGGGAAGAGTTTGGAGGAAGGGGGAGGCCCCTATTTATATAGGCGGCGGACTCTCCCCTTTTCTGCACAACCGATGTGGGACTAATAAAATAGAGTTAATTAAATCAAGTTAGTTTGCCCTTCACAAAGTGCAAACTTCTGTGAATTTTAACTCCCTTACCGTTGAGCTTCATGATTGATACAACCTATCAATTCGAAGGGTGTTCAACGATGAACGCATAGGAAAACACGGCTCGTCAATCTGAGTCCGTTTGACCCCTTAATTGTATGTCCAAAGTTCAGCCCAAGACTAGATTTTCGACTAAAACCAGCCGTCAAATCTGTCTAGTAAACCTAGGGTTCTGCACCCATTGGTGGGACCCAGCATGTGGGCCCCATCGCTCAAAACAGGCTGACTAGGCGCCTGGCCCAGGCCTGGGCGCAGGCGCCCAGGCTTGGGCGCAGGCGCCCATGCGCATGGCGCCTGGGCCGACCGCCCAAGGCGCCCGGCCCAGGGTGCCTGGGCTCCCAGGCGCCCAGGGCGCCTGGGCCCTGGTGGGCCCAGGGCGCCTGCCCTAGGTGCCTGGGCAGGCGCCCAGGCACCTGGGCCTGGGCGCGGGCCCAGGCCCAGGGCGCTTGGTGCCCTGGGTGCCCAGGCCCAGGGCAGGGCCTGGGCTGGCCACTGATCCAGACCAAACCAGAATGGTCTGGCCTGGGTCAGTCTGGTCTAGTCTGAACTGACTTGACCCATTGGGCTATTTTGAGCATAACTTGGGCATCTGGCGTCCAATTTGGACGCCGTTCGAACCTGGGCGTAGACCGGGACATTCCCGTCTTACCCGTGAACTTTTCCTTGCATCTATTTATTAAATATAGTCTTAAAAAATTTAAGACACATTTAATCTCTTTTGCATCATAGGCAAATTAGTCCATATCTAGGCTTAAATTATTATTTTCATCAAATACTAATGATCCAAGGGCACATTCCTCTACATGTTCGACCTATTGGAAGGCTGTATGCAAGTTCTTAGGCTGAGCAATACGGATGAATATAGTGTTTGGTGGAGCAGATTGGGAGTATAGGAATACCTGAGTACTAGATCTTAGAGATTCATGCTTCCCTCCTAGTTCGCGGGGCTATCTTAGGCGATGGTTTTGTCAACGTCGTCAGTCCATAACGCTCATTTATGGTGTTTTATTGCCTTTGGCCTATAATGTTTGTATTGATGATGGATTAATGATCAATCATTAATCGCTTGGTTTGATGGTGGACACCGTAATAGCAAAAGTTCAACGGTTAGTCGAGATGTCGCCATAAATGGAGAGGGGGTAAGCTGCACGTGAGGGCTCCTTGATTGATGGGCCGAAGTCATGTGCCATACTGGGCTAATCAACCAGAGATAATTAATTAGGCAGTCTATGGGCTAGCCAAGGGTCGTACTAATGGCCCTTATCGCCCGAGTTTATCCAATGTGGAGGTTAAGGACGGTTGATGTGGCATGTAGAGATTGGACGGGCATGGCAGTTGACATGACAAAATTAATGTTGACTGGTAGAGTTCCATGCATTAGGTCTTGCGTGTCAAAAGAGCACAAAATTTGGAGAGCCAATATGTCAAGAAGACGACACGTGTCTCAAATCAGACGTCCTAGCTTGATGCAGCCATTCGTCGAAGATAAAAACAGAAGAAAAAGAGTTTTTTGTTTGCATTCAAATAATATCGTATTCATTTTGTTCCTCGATCGATCTTGTCTTCATCTGAGTAAGGTGTCGTGTCGATTAAGCTCTTAATATTTATAACTACAAGTGCACTGCTGTTATCGTAGCGCTAACGGTTTGTCTACTGGGAGGTTGGGTAATTGAGTACTAGTTAATCCTAGGTTGTGATTAGCTACGTGAGAGGGATATGTAGAATATGGAGAATGCAAGAGAATGAAAAGGGCTCTTGGGCTAGGTATCACTCTAATGTGGTTTGAGTACGGAATGAACTCGTTACGTGGCTATCAAATCATCCTAGGGTGAGGTTGTCTGACCTAGATGAAATCACATACACCCCACTTTCATGATGCGATGATAGGATCTTCCCTCAGGTTATCTCATGCCTCCCACTCTCGTGATGCCGTGACACGACTACCCCCTCATGAGACTAAACCTACTCCCGTAGCGCCTAGTCACACGACAAACACATTAAATAGACAATACTCTCCAACCACTGTTCAGACATTCTCAAGGACAAAAACTGAGTCAATGCTAGGATGTCTCTCATTATGCCCAAACTCCCGTTGGCGACGTAAGAAGTATGGATCGCACATAGGGGTTAAACCCCTAAAATAATCCTAACTTCCGCTAGCGATCAATCTAATAAATCAATATATGTGGATAATAAACTTCCTAGCATAACCATATTTAATTGATTCAATAGCCAAGACAGCAAGATCAATCCATACACAATCCAGAAAATAGATTAACCATGCCCTAGATGAAAATACTAATCACAAATCATATTGAAACACAGAGAATATCAAAGATTCATGAAGAGAACATAGAATAATTATAAAACACAAAATAAAGAGAAATACTTAGCTTTCAATCGTTGCAATATAAGATATATATGATTACATGTTCTCCAATAGAGGAAAACTGATCAAAACCCTAATCTAAGCCACTCATACTCCTAAAACGAAAAAAAGAGATGAAAAAGAGAAGAAAAACGAGTCTAACGTTTGTCCTCCATATCAAAATGGCGTCCAAAACCTATTATACAGCCCAAAAACCCCTAATGGGTCAGGCAAAACCAGACCTGACATGGCTGCATGTGTTACTCCACATAATCGTGTCGATTCTGCACTCCAAAAAAAATAGTTTTACGCACTTTCAGCCTCTTCAGTGACGCGGTCGCATCAAATTTCATGCCGTCGTGTCACTGCAATTCTGCAACGCAGCCTCGTCTTCTAAAAATGTATAAAATTGCTTTGATCTCGAAAAATACAAATAAATATGTGTTTGAATCGTAACGAGATGCTCTTTGATAGAAAAATAAATGCAGTGAAATAACCGTAGAGTTGTAAGCAGATCTTCAGTCTTTTGCAAGGTTGTGCATTTTCTGTGGCATCTTCTCCATACGGTCGCGTGGAATTAACATGCGACCGCATGGCTCCTCTTCTATTTGGCTTGGGCTGAGATCTTCTATGTGGTTGCTTCGGGATCAAAATGGTTGCATTGATATTGGCTCAAGATTTCTAGAGAATTGGTACCCTCGACTCGGTTGCGTCGATAGGTCCTTGCAGTTGTGTCGATTGGTCTTAGCTGCTTGCTTTGGGCTTCTCTTGGTTTCCTCCGACGCGGTCATTTGACAGGGCTACACGACCGTGTCGATAGCTCTTAGCTGACCTCCTATATGATACTCCACATGATCGCGTGGGCATTTTTCATTATTATCTTGCTTTAATATTTATAATCCACAAGCACACGACGAGGTTGCAGCACTGTATGGGTCGTCCACTGGGATGCAGCTGTTGATTACCAGTTTCTCACTAAGTACAAAAGCTATGCGATCGATATAATGTCGAGGATTATGAAAACAAATAAGAAACATCAATAAGGAAAAGCTCTAGGACCTAGGTATTCCCACCATTGGATTAAAACTAGGATTGATTAGGGTTGACCGATTGTTGAACTTATGAGATTTGGGAGAGGTCGTCTAACCTAAGGTATTCTCATACCCCCCACTTCTATGGTGCATGATAAGATATCTCCTTATGTTATCCCTACCCCCCAACTTCTGTGGTGCATGATAGGACTACTAACCCGTATCGATACCGACTTCCGTCATGCATCGACATGCGTTAGATTCATTACATCCGACGAATGTCCTCAATCTTCATCCACGTCATTTCCGTGGATTATGATTCGGATTTCTGTTAGGAGGGCTCTGACAGATGCCTGACTTCTGTCAGCCACATCGACAGTATCTATCATTGTAGGGATTGAAAACCCTAGATTAACCCCAATTTCCGCCGTCGATTAATCTAATTACCCATGAAAGGGGGAAATCAATTAGCAATATTAATTATCTAACATACACATCATCCTCAATTACTCAACAATTAATCAACGATTTGCAAATCCATATCTACATCCAATGGGTTCAACTCATAACCCTAGATGGGTGGCAATTAGAGATAATCAAATTCATTGAAATAGCATTCATTGCAATAGATTTGAGCAGAGATTTAATAACAAACTAATCCACAATCAAAAAGTAAGTAAAAGACTAATCCTCTATTCAATATTAAAACTAAAGTTAAAAAGAAAACAAATAAAACAATCAAAATTGCAAAAGGAATTAGAATTTTTACACAAAATAAATTATCTGAAAAAGCTCTAAAAACCCTGCAAAAAGCGTCCTCAGGCACTGAGCTAGAAGACAGCTATTTATACGCTCTCAAAATACCCAAAAGTCCCAAAATTGCCCTTGTTGACACCCATAAAGTCCCAGAAAACCCTAATGGATGCGACCATGTCGAGATCGACGTGGCCATTTGGCACAAATGCGTAAAATGGGGCTTCAGTTGCTATAGGCGACGTGACCGCGTGGTTAGTCCAAGTAACCGAGTCGTTTAAGGGTCAGCAGCTTAAAGTCTTCATCTTAAATGGTCGCGTGGAGCGACCGTTTGACTTTTGCTCTTCTTGGATTGACACATTCATTTGTCTTTGATGACGCGACCGCGTGGCTTCAAATTTTTCTTTCTTCAACTCTTCACAACACGGTCGTTTGGCTTTGATGACTCAACCGTGTGGAGTGGAATTTCATCAGTTGGGGCTGTCCTATTGATGTGTCCATATTTTACATCATTTTCATATCATGTTCCCATTGCATTGCATGCCATTTTCGCGTCCAAATCCCACTTTTTACTGCGATTTTGGTATTTCTGACGTTATTTCGAGTTTCGTAGTATATTTTGAGTTTTCAGGGATTTTGGAGCGATTTGGACCCCCGCCTGGGTATTGACACATCCTACGCGCTCATGAGCTTGTTGGCAGGGCTCCGGAGGAGTTTACCGTGTTCTCGGAGCTGTTGGAGGAGAGAAGGAAGTGAAGAAAGAGAGAGAGAGCTGAGAGAGAGAAGCCCCTGTTTTTGCAGATGAGTTTCCCAGAAAATGCTCGGACTGAGTAGCTTGCTGCTCGGACCGAGCCGTGCCACTTTGCAGAAGCAGCGGATACGGGTTGATCCGGACCGAGCAGCTCATCTACTCGGTCAGATAGCCCCATTTTTCACTGCCCGAGCAGCGCCCGAGCCTCAGACCGAGCCGATCCTAGCTGGCCTGAGCAGGGACTACTCGGTCCAGATAGGTCGACTTCCAGATCTCCAAGCAGCCGAGCAGCTTGCCTACGCAGGCTGGATTTCTGACCGAGCAGCTGATGCTCGGACCGAGTAGCCTACTCGGTCGGCAATTCCCAGGGCATTTTTGGAAAGATTTTGAACACGTGCTGCGCGCGATCTGTGCAGCAGCTGAAGCTCGCGATTGTGGGCTCGGCTGAGGAGAGTTCATTCTAGCTTTGTTTTAGGAATTTTTGAGAGGAGCTTTAGGCGATTTCTTGTAAGAATTTCTGGATTAATTCTTGTAGCGAATTCTGGATCGTTAATTGAAGATTATTGCTTTCTGTTCTTTTCTGGGTCTGTTCTTCGTTCGTTCTCGCTGTAAGTTACTTTAGCCCTAATTTCTTTATTGCTAAAATGCTTTCCTCTGCGAAATTGATATTTTTGTGCGTTCCTATCGTCATGAGTGAGTAGATCCCTTCTAGGGTTGATGGGTGAACACTAGGATTTTAAGGGGAAAATGTAGATCTGGATCCCCATGTTGAATTGGGGATTTAGGGTTGTATTTCGGTAGATCCTACCGAATCCGTAGATAACCCATACTGGGATCATGCCCACAGTCTGTGGAATTGATGTGCTTAAGGGGTATCTAGGGGTTCGAATAGGGAAATCGGTGGATCCAATCAAGGCACATGACCATACCCGGCTCGCGCCTTGAGGGGATCCATCGACGAACTATACTGCTACGTTGACGGCTACCGCCATTGCGTCAACGAGAGCCATCGAAATACCACGCAATTCTAACCCACGAGAGTGGTATGAATTGGGGGATTAATTCCCTAACCCTAATGCAACGTGAGGAACCTATCTAGCATCAACCCCCGACGATCCTATCGGCGATCCCTAAAGCCCTAGTTCTTTTTATTATATTACACAACAACAACAATCAACCCAAATCTTTCACTCCGACCGCTACATTACTTCTAGATTTAGAAATAGACTGAGATTGTCATAGACAATATCACCGTCCCTGTGGGATTCGACTATCTTTTATCCTATAACTCGACACCGTTCGCTTTCGGATTGAGCCTAAAGTCATAGCCTAGGAGCCATATCACGCCTGGCGATAGTGACACCGCCAGGTGGATCCAAGGTGTAGATTGCGGGTGCGTCAAGTTTTTGGCGCCGTTGTCGGGGACGGTAATAGTGATCTTATCTCAGTTTGTTTTTATATTGTGAAGTTTGCTAGCATTCCTACCACTTCTCACCTTACCATCAATTTTTATTCTTTTTATTATTATTGCGATGCTACTGACGGTGTTTTTCTGAGTTTTGTTGGTGCATGAACACCCGCCACAAGGGGACTTCTAGAGAGTTATTGTTCGATCCTGAGATCGAAAAGACAACTCGGGCTTTGAGAGACTCTAGCAGAAGTTCATCTCCATCTGCTCAGATGGGAGAGAATTCTCCTCCTCCTCCTCTTCACACTGGGTCCATCAGGGACCATATGAAACCGACCTTTGGGAACAACTCCTCGATTCTGAGACCACAACTGACAGCGACAACCTTCGAGCTTAAGACAGGGTTGATAAATCTGATGCAGCAGGATCCCTTCCACGGGCATCCTCACGAGAATCCCAACCTTCACATTGACTCCTTCTTGGCCAAGTGCGATACTTTCAAGGCAAAGGACGTCAGTGATGATGCGGTGAAGCTGCGGCTCTTCCCTTTCACCTTGAGGGACAAAGCCTCCTATTGGCTCTGGGCTCATCCTCCCAACCACTTCACCACATGGGAGAAGCTAGTGCTTGCTTTTGTGGATAAATTTTATCCGCCCTCGAAGACGGTCCGGATCCGTGGGACCATATCCAATTTCAAGCAGCTCCCGCAGGAGTCGCTTTACGAGGCTTGGGAGAGGTTCAAGGACCTCCAACACCAGTGCCCACACCACCGAATCCAGCCTTGGGATTTGGTGCAGAGCTTATACAACAGGCTCCAGCCAAGCACCAAGATGATTATCGATGTTGCGGCGCAAGGCGCCCTATTGAATAAGTCTCCTGAGGAGGCTATAGATCTGTTAGAGCGCATGGCGGCCAACACCCAGCAGTAGACCGATGAGCGGACCGTTGTGACCCGAACTCCCGAGGTCAAGGTCACCACTCACTTGGATTCTCACATTGAGACCTTGTGCAAGCAAGTGGCCCGGATCGAGCAGCGCCTGGACTCCATCCCAGCAGCCTCCAGCACTTCGTATCATCCCAGGGAAGAATATGTGGATCCCGTATATATTCCCATTGAGGGTCATTACGAGGGTGCTGAGACATCCGAGTCTGTTCAGTACGTCCAGGGAGAGGGACGAAACTAGTGGCAGCATCCTGCTGCTAGGAATCACCCAGGGTTCTCATATGGAAATCCAAGCGGAAGGCTGCAACCTCCGCAGTTTCAGTGACCACCTCACTCTCAGAAGTAGTAGCAGCAGCAACAGCAGCAACAGAGCCAGCAGCAAGGAGGCTTTAGGCCAGCTGGGCCCTATAGGCAGCCGGGATATCAATACAACCGGCTGCCTCAGCAAAATTTTACGCCAGCTCCTCCAAAGTCAAATCTTGAATCTACGTTGGAGACCTTTATGAGCGGCCAGATTCGGTTCAATCAAGATATGTCGAACCAATTTAAGAGTATCAACTCTTCGCTCGACGAACTGAGGGGGCAGATGTCTCAGTTGCTGAAGAATCAAGGGAGATTACCCTCCCAGCCGGAGACTAACCCCAGAGCTCAAGCAAACGCCGTGGTTTCAGTGACCACACGAGGAGGACGGGCCACTGACCCTGTTATGGTTCCGATGTTAAACAAGGAGAACGCTCCCACTGAAGAAGCTGCCGATGACAGTGTCAGAGTTGAGGCCACTGAAGGGCCTATCACTATTGAAGAGAAGACAGACGCACCTCCCGTCATGCCTGCTACTGCGTCGCCGCCCGTTGATGCATCTAAGGGAAAAGCCTCCAGACCCCCTCCTCTGTACCCTAAGAGGCTAGCCCAGCTAAATTGGAGAAAAGTACTCCAAGTTTATGGAGTTACTGAAAGGGATTCAGCTGAATATCCCATTTATAGATGCTATCACAGAGATCCCAACATATGCAAAATTTCTGAAGGATCTCATTACTGGAAAGAGGAAGCTGGAAGAGATCAAGCTTTTGGAGGATTCTACCTCCATTATCAAATATGACCTCCCCAGGAAGCTACCAGATCCGGGGAGCTTCACCGTGCCATGTTCCATCATCGGCATGCCAATCAGCAGGGCGTTAATTGACTTGGGGGCTAGCATTAGCCTTATGCCCCTATCCATCTTCAAGAGACTCCAGACGGGAAGTGAGCTGGAACCGACGAGCATGTCCATCCAGCTCGTCGATCATTCCATCACTTACCCGGTCGGAATTGCGTGGGACGTCATCCTCCAGATACCTCCAGGGCTATGTATCCCAGTCGACTTCATCATTATGGACATACCGGAAGGAGGAAGCTCTCAACTCATACTCGGCCGCCCCTTCATGGCGACGGCCGGAGTTCTTATGGATGTCCGGGAAGGGACCCTTTCAATCAATATGGGAAACATTGAAGATGAGTTTCGGCTACAAAGGCCGATGAAGGAGAGAGCTTATGAAGAAGGGGCCAGTTATCTGGAGCTTCTTGAAGAAGAAGCGATTGAAGAATGCACTGCTGAAGGGGTCATGAAGGACCCGGTTAAAGCAAGCATCGACGACGACGGCGACCCAACCTACAACAAAGCGGTCGCTGCATACATCCAAGTATTGGATAAGGAGTTTCAACGCCGTTCAACAAATCATCAAGCATCATAGGCCACATCTTACATGGAGAAGAGTGTTGGAGTAAGCGGAAGTCAAACGCCGCCGAATTGCACCGCCCCGAAGGGTGCCGCGTGACCACCGCACGCACCAAATGAACATTGATATATCAGAGGGAGTCGAGCTCATGACTGAAAACGAGCGCTTATTGGGAAGCAACCCAATTACGTAGATTTTGAAATTTCTCTCCTATTTTCTTGTTTTTCTATTTTTATTTTATATTTTTAGGAAAAATCGCAAAAATCATAAACATTTGACGAGTTTGTGTTTTATGTAGGAAGGACAATTGGGGGTATGCATATGGACATTATAAACGGAAGGAAGCCGGAGGAAATAGAAGATTTGAGAAGAAAACAAGGGAAAAGAAGAGAAAAAGAGACACATGAAATCCGGACCGAGCATCTCAGCTGCTCGATCGTGTCAATCAGATTCGAAAAAAGAAGACATCTAAGCTCGGCCCGAGTAGGTTACTGCTCGGCCCGAGTAGGTTACTTCTTGGCCCGAGTAGAAATTGACACAGACAGAGCAGGACACTACTCGATCGAGTCGTACAGGGAAGAGATTTGATGAAAAAACGTCACTCTATCGACCCGGGCAGAACATTATTAGCTCGACCCGAGCATGATATGACGCGGACCGAGCATCTATATCTCGGTCGAGTCGTACAGGGAAATGATTTGAGGAGAAAACGTCACTCTGTCGACCCGGACAGAATATTATTGGCTCGGCCCAAGCCGCATACGAATCGGAGGGAGTATTTCTTTCAAAAATTTTACATTGACCGGGTCGAGCAGCCTAGCTGCTCGGACCAAGTCGAGTCGTTTTACTTAAAGCTCTCTTTGCGTTGACGCGGACCGAGCATCCTATCTGCTCGGACCTAGTCGGGTCGGATCCAGTGACATATTATCGCTGTTAAAAACTTTTTTCTTCTCGTTTTCTTTTACCCTCATCTTTTTACCCCCGATAATACACCCCCCGAGCTCCTAACCCTCACCTGACTCGTTCAACTTCCCTCGACGTCTCCGCCCGCTCCGCCACCGCGTTTGCCGGCCCCGCCGTCGTCGTCTCCCCCCGGTCAGTCGGCCTCCCCTCTCTCCCCTTTTCTCTCTCTATCTCCCCCATCTCCCTCTCCTTCGCCCCCTCATCCGCCCTATTCATCGGTGGCCACCTTTGACGGCGCAACCGCCGTCGACGACGACGACGCCCACTCAGTATAAACACCCGCCTCTCTCTCTCCGACCCCACCTTTTTTCAACTCCCCGTCGCCCCCCGCTCCCTCCAGTTTGTTGATGGTGCCATCGACAGCGCCACCGTCGCCGACGACGCCGACCATCACCACCACCCGTTAAACCCCCCACCCTTCGCCATCGCCTAAACCCCCGCCCGCCACCCAATTCGCATCGACGACCGAAACCCCCTGCCCCACTTCATCTTCTAGGGAACTGAACGAGTAGAAAAGTTGCTCGTTCAAAACTCCTCTCCATCTGTGCCCTAGGGCACATACCGAGCACCTAGGTGCTCGATCTCTCACCCACCCCGAGTCGTGCCCTATGGTACAGACTCGTTCTGCTGCCCACCCTAAGTCGTATGACTCGTTCAAAGACCCGCCCCGAGTCGCACGGCTCGTTCACAATCCACTCACTGACTCCCCCTACTCCTAAATGCAGAACTTGGGCCGAGCAGCACTCTGCTGGCCCGAGTCAAAGTATATCTGATTTACACGCATTTTAATCGATTAACTGACGTTTTTCTTGTTTCAAATTGTAGGTACTCTGTTCTTACGTCAGTAGCAGTAGCGTGGATCAGCTTGGGGGATCTTTCGCGCGTCCGCATCACCCGTACCCACGGTACACTCGTTCCCTGATCTCTTTTTATACCGTGTCATATTACCGCACTCGTCATTATGGTTCGCACTCGCGGATCGACGAACCCTCCTATACGTGGGAAGAGGCCGTCTTCTGGTGCCTCCTCTTCCCGTCCACAACGCCGTGCACACACCACTACCACTACCACTTCCACTACCACACCCTCCACCACAGCTCCGGCTGTTACTACAGCCATTCCCACCACCACCACACTTGTCACCACCGCACTTATCCCATCCGCTGCTATCCCATCCACTTCTGTCTCCACCACTGCCACCTTACCCCCCCACCCAGCGATTACCCCACCGCTCACATCCCTACACATGGCATCACTTTTCGCGATGGCACTCACAGAGCGCTATACTCTAGGATCCACCAGCGCCGCCTTGTGCCCACCGTCTTCATAGATGTTCCGGCTCTTAGGTCCCTAGGCATCCTCCATGGAGTGCATCGCCTCTACCGAGAGATCGGTTTCGACCGATTCCTCGGTGTCCACGCCTCCACCTACACACGCCTATCCCTAGAGGGTCTTAGCTCCCTTGCTTTCACTGCTGCAGGTGATGGCATCACATTTCGACTCCTGGATCACGATTACACAGTCACTTTTGAGATGATCCGGGACTACTTTCACTTTCCGGCCGTCCCTGATCCTAGGGTTGCTTTTTCCCCAACTGTTGACCTCACCGATTTTGCTGCGTGCACCTTTTGGGAGCGCATTTCTGGCCTTCCTGAGTACCGCCCCAGTTGGGTGAAGGCATCGTGCATAGTGCACCCTTGCCTTCGATATGCCCAGAGGCACCTAGCATGCACCCTCTTCTGTAGACCGGAGGTTGGGACTATGTCCCTCCTTGAGCTTACCTATCTTTGGGGTATGACCCGACCTCTCAGATTCCACCCGGATGGCTCTGTGAGACCATTCATGCTCTCTGATGCAGCCCACTGGCTGTGTCAGCGCCTATACCAGACATCCACCAATTACCATTCCACGGATATCTGCTGCGGTGGATTCTTTAGTATCTTCGCTAGGATGCTAGGTATCCCCCTCCCTGCTGACTTGCACCTTCCTCCTGGCCCGACACGCCTCACCATAGGTGTGCTCGAGCACATGCATATCCTTCGTCCTTACGGTGCTCGTCACTAGCGTTACCTAGTAAGTATAGGCCACGACCCCCACTTGGTCCTCCCAGCCCCTCACCTGACACATTTCCCTGCCGTCCAGCTTGAATGGATGATTCCTACTGTCTTCCCGCTTCCCCCATTTATGATCTCGAGCCCTCTAGAGCTCCGGTTGAGGCACCTGCCGATGACCCAGACCCACTCTCCTCGGAGTTCGAGATGCTCGATATAGCTGCTCTTGTCACCGGCCTCCTTGTTCCTCCAGCTCACCCATCTTCAGGAGCCACACCTTCCACCTCTGTATATGCTATTTCTACCATTGTCGAGTCGTCGGGGACTGTCCTCACTTCTTGCCCCGACACTCAAATCACTTCTGTCGCTGTATTGATGCCGGAGGGCACCGATCTACCTTATTCTGACGACGTGATAGATTTAGATGCTCACTCACTCGACCCTATACCCACTCTCCCCCCTCTTTCGGAGCTTATAGCATCAGATCGTCTTGCTGGCACCTCCTCCTCCTCACCCACGGCCATATTCACAGAGTCTGTCTCGACGTCTGTCCACACCTCTGTATCGACGACAGCTCTGTTTTTTGCCACCCCAGATTTGCTGACGAGCTCACCCTCACCTACCTTCCGTGCCCGACACGGTGCCTCAGTTGCACCGGGCCACTTCTCATCAGTGGTGACTTACCGATACCCCTACCGTGCACCACCAGACTCTACCACTTCCTCGTCTCGCTTGACCGCTCTTGAGGAGTTGACTTCCCGCTTACAGCGGGATTTCGATGCCTTCCTCGTAGAGACCAGGACACATAGATCGAGAGTTGAGTCGGATCTTGCGTCCCTTATAGACTTGCTGCCACAGCGGGGCCTGCCCACTGTCATTCTTGCTCACGCTCCTCCCCCCGGTCAGACACTGTGACCAGCACCGCACCACTTAGTGCTTCACTGCCTCAGTCTTCTGCAGAGCCTATTTCTACTACCTCTGAGCCTTCGGTCACAGTCGATCCACTGTCTGCCCTCGTATTATATACAGCTGAGCCCTCCACCTCCGTCATAGACCTCACCACTAGCTCTCCTCCAGCATCCCAGCCAGACCTGCCACCACCCACCGCCCCGGGTCCATAGCAGAGGGACCCATCTCCAGCTCTAGAGGGTGGTGCCTCTGCCTGATATAGTCTATCCCAGCTTTTACCTCCCCCATTTATTTAGTGCCCATCTGTCTTTTCGGGGCCCTGCTTTCACATAGCTTGGGGGAGGATACACCCACACATGCATCATCTCTCATACCGCATTGCATCATTTCATATTTTCTATTTTTATTTTTCTTTCATTACATAGCTTTTTACTTTATTTCCCCTCCCACACCACCCTTTAGCATCATATCCCACTGACGAGCTTTTTCTTAGCAATGAGGACACTGCTAGGTTTAGCTTGGGGGATGAGTGCTCCCGTTTTATTTTTATTTTTATTTTTCACATTTCCTCCCTTATTTTCAGTTTTTATTTTACTTTTTCACCTTTTCCCGCCTCATTTTATTTTTCTCATTTTGCATCATATTTCCCGTTTTTTCTCCATGCATGCATCTCTTTTTATTTATTTTCCCTTTCCCTTTCTCTGTTTCTTTTTATTTTTGCTAAGGATGGTGTTTCAGAGTGTTTTCTCACTACAGTATCGTTGACCGTGGACTGCCCGGTCAACGTGGTCAAGGGGCCGATTAGGGTCCCTTGGGTGAGTCGAGCGCGTGTAGACGCGACGCGAATCGGAGATGTAGTCGACGCAGAGCACGTCAGCTGGGCCGGGTCTGGATCCTTGGCCTCTGTGGGGCTAATGGGAAGCCTCGGCCCGGTGTGAGGTGCTCGGCCTCGGACGGTCGGGCGACGAGGGGAAGCCTCGTCACCTTGGCTTGAAGCGCGACTGACGCGGAGCTGAGGGGAAGCCTCGGCTCGGACGGGTGCGCTCGGCCTCGGTCGGTCGGACGACGAGGGGTAGCCTCAGTCGTCTCGCTTGATGCACGGCCGGCGTGGAGCTGAGGGGAAGCCTCGGCACTTGGATCTAACGTCTTCTTTAGCGCGCCGAGGGGTAGCCTCGGCGGGACGATAACCTCCGGGATCGGTTGAAGGCGGAGTCGCTCGGTGAGAGACGCGTGGATCCTCGCGTCGGCTCGGCGAGGGGTAGCCTCGACGGAGTGACGTCCTCGTCGTGGTGGAGGCGAACGGGCTCGGGGAAGAGGGAACTCGGCTCCAGCTGTGATGGCGCGGAGGGGTAGCCTCGGCGCCATAGGATCTCCTGGACCTGAATAGACGATAGAGCTCGTCAGGGGGGTCGGACCTTGGTTCCGACCAATTCCCCTCCGATGCCTAAGTCAGAACGGATCTGTGTAAGGGCTCGGTGGGATCGAGTATGGCTCGCGGAGAGACCGATACCCGATCCTCGGGCCGAGTTACGGAGGAGAAATATTGAGGTAGAAGAAGGAGTAAAAGTGTTTGTATGCGATACCATTGTTCTTGATCGCGCCCCCTGGTGATGATGCCTCCCCCCTCTTCATATAGGCGAGTCCCATAGTAATGGGCCATGATGAGACATCATGGTCGATATTGATGAGGTCGTGCTAATGGGGAATGTTGACCCCAATAATTGCCATGCTTTATGGAGGGATAAATGCCATGAAGGTGGAGTGATGGCATTGAAAGTGGCCGCCATCATTGGCGAATCATGGCCATGAAGTCGGTTGCCATATTTGGCGAGCCATGAAGGTGGCTGCCATAATTGGCGGATCATGATGGCACGGGGCGGCTGTCGTATTTGGCGAAGGCTTCCTCGATTTGGGCCCCGATTTCCTCCACTACAGAAGCGTGTAATCTCTTGGGCCTTCGTCGTGGGTGGAGAAACACGACCCGCCCGTAAGATCCTTGGGCCGGAGCCCGAGTCCGTAGTTTGGCTGGTTGACTGGTCGTGGTTGACTTGGCTCCTCCGGACCCGGTCAAAATAGTCGTATCAATTGCCCCCATCTTCTGAGCTCTACCATTGTTGAGGTGGAGGTCGGGAGATGTAGTATAATGGGGAAGAAGTTGCTCTTTCTGTAGAATTTGGTCCGTCCTGTGGAGTTGGCTAGTGATGATAGATCGTCGGTCCGAGATTTGTTCGGTGGCGAGGGGAGTTGCCCCGCGGCTTACGGCCGACGAAGGAGATCCGTTCGGTGGCGAGGGGAGTTGCCCCTCGGCTTACGGCCGACGAAGGAGATCCGTTCGGTGGCGAGGGGAGTTGCCCCTCGGCTTACGGCCGACGAAGGAGATCCGTTCGGTGGCGAGGGGAGTTGCCCCTCGGCTTACGGCCGACGAAGGAGATCCGTTCGGTGGCGAGGGGAGTTGCCCCTCGGCTTACGGCCGACGAAGGAGATCCGTTCGGTGGCGAGGGGAGTTGCCCCTCGGCTTATGGCCGACAAAGGAGATCTGTTCGGTGGCGAGGGGAGTTGCCCCTCAGCTTACGGCCGACGAAGGAGTGCTCGGCCTGCTGGGGGGTTGCCCCCAGCCCTTTACCCGATCTGTTCGTTCGGTTGCGAAGGGAGTTGCCCCTCGACTTATGGCCGACGAAAAGGGTGAAGTCCTTGTGAAGCCTTTCGAAGATTCCATGGTGGCGCTCTGCCACTGCTTCATCCAGCTCGGTGGATGCAGGATTTGTTCGGCAAGCGGGGACCCAGCAGCACGGTCAGAGGAGCAATCTGGGTGCTTGAACTTGGACGGGGGTGCTTCGGCCAGATCGGCTTGGCCACGGTCGGAGGAGCGGTCTGGATGCTCGGCTGGTTCAACAGCTCCGTCGTAGTGGGGATAACTTTGTAAGCTCGACAAGGTGGCTTGGCGTTGAGACTCCGATACTTGGCGAGGTGGTCGGACTTGTCTGGTCGGCCTCCTCCTGGGTTGGTTAAACTGGTGCGGTCGGCCTCCTCTTGGATGGGTCGGCCTCATCTAGACACAGCTCCAGTTCTATTTCCAACTTCAGCTCCAGCTTTTGTCTGGATCGTATCTCCCGCTGCAGCTTCGGCTTTAGCTTTGGTCTGGATCCTAGCTCCAGCTCCAGCCCCAGACTGGTCGACGGAGGTTCTGCGTCGCCGCTTCTTTGGTCGGTCGGCCCTGAGGCTTGGATGCTCGGCACGGTCAGCAGCTTCATCGAGGTAGGGTCCGCTTTGTAAGCTCGGCAAGGTGACTCGGACTCGTCTGGTCGGCATCTTCTAGGTTTCAGCTCAAGCTCCGACTCTACCTTGTGTCTGGATCTTGTCTCCAGCTCCAGCTCTAGCTCCGACTTTTGTCTGGTCAGAGTGTTGTTCGACAGTCACAAAGTCTGCTGAGGATGGCTCGGCTGGCTTCAGCAGAGCCGCTCGACTTCGAAAGAGGTTTGAGCTCGATCATTGCATTCCATTGTAGTTGCCCAGAGCAAATAACGGGGCTCCCATGAATGTAAGCCCAACAGGGGCTTCAATGGATCGGAGATGGGAGCATGGTCGAGTGTTGGCGAGCTCGGATGGAGATGCTTCGGTAAGCCCCGACGTCGTTGGGACTGATCCCGACCATGGCCTCCCTAAGGCTGCAGCTCCCTTCAGCTAGTATCTCAGGGTCGGTGTAGCAGCCTGGATTAATGCGTCTCCCTCAGCTTGGATCCCGGTGGGGCCGATCCGATGGTGAGGGCGGTCCGCGAGGGCGCACCGAGTCTGGCCCCATCGACGTCGGCGATCGATAGGAAGATGAAGGATGATCTTGGTGGATGGACATCAACGACGTGGCTTCCGAGCTCCATGTGAGACGATCGGCAGACCCTCATATGAAAAGGGTTGAAAATCAAAAGATTAGTTCCAAGATTTTAATTGGAGAGAGCAAAAAGGTTTATAATGTAAGGAGGGAAAAGCACGACCGTTAGGGGAGAAGCTGCTGTATCAAATTCAGAAGAGGGATTTGGTCTCGTTGACGGTAATAACGAGAGCGTCGCCGGGGTCGGCGAGGGAGATGTCCCGCCGGAATTGATCGGAATCCGGTGGTGGCATTATAGAAGTCAGTTGGCTGAGCTTTGCGAGAAGACTAGATCCGAGCTTGATTGCGAGAAGAACCCGAGCTCAAAGTTGGTCCAGGCTTAGTATTTGGTGGATCTCCATCGAGACCCTGCCCGAGTGCATGAACTTGTCAATGCCATTGGGTGTAGTCATTTTTGACGACACGGATGAACCCGAAGCGGGCCCTCGACCAGCACTGCCTGAGCCCCAACCCGAAGCGGCTGAACGTAATGGGGGCCTGAATGAAGGTGTCGTTTAGCTGCTCGTCACTGTGGCTGTGCAGCATCATGTCGTTGTGGTAGGTGAAGTGGGAATTGATGATGGTGACGACCGTGGGGCCCTCGAGCGTGTCGACCAGCCCGTCGAAGTAGCTCGACATCGTCATGTGGTTGACCCATACGTTCGACCCCCCTCAGAATCGATGACACCCGTGGAGCTCGAAGGTCGATGCCTCATCTCTGACAAAGTACAGAGGTTGGTTCCACTTCTGGGTCGAACCAAAGCACTGGGAGCTTTCGGATTCAGTTGATGGAAGCTCGGCGGCATCCACGACGAAAGCCCAACAGCCTTTGCCTTTGCCGAATCAACGGACTGGGGGCCCTTGATCTGGGTCTGACGACGCTCGGGAACCTTGATCTTGACGCCTCGAAGTCCCAATCTTGCTCGATCAAGGTCAGCTGAGGCTTGGACAGTAGCTCGGCAGCTCGGCATCACCCGGGTTGGCCGTTTGGAGGTGCGATCGATTGTCGCTTCGGATGTCGTTCGGCCTCGCTCAGGTCTGACCAACATCAATCTGCTCACAAAGCCTGGGAGCTCATTATGGTTGGCGGCTCTACATGAAGCGCGACCAGCAACTGGGCATGTAGCCATATGGCTCGGCATCTCCCCGAGTTTGGCATCCGTGAGCTCGGTTGGGTCGGCTATTCGGCGTGGAGAGCATCTCCACTCTTGAGCTGTTCACGGTCGTGTACCTCAAACTCGCAAGAAAGTGGAGGAAGGAAATTTGTTATGAGAGTTCTTGCAGTTGATAGAGGAAACATAATTAGCAGGGGGGAGTATAGTTTGACCTCAAGTGGAATCTTGAGCTCAGGCATTGGCGGGAGCTGCCTACATGCTTGGCTTCGAGGGGAACGACGATGTGAATGAGCGACGGATCACAGACGGTGGAGTCAGACTGCAATTCGCCGTTGATCCGATCTCCTCCGCCACCCTCGCAATGGATAAATCTAGAGAGGTCTTGACAAATCGAATAGCCTCAGACTTGGTGGGCAATAGCAACTAATCTCATAGCCTCAGATCGCATAGTCGTCGCTCATGCTTCGTTAGTCGTCGCTAAAGTGGTCGCCCTCGTCGCTGCAAACGGGTTGCGGCCGATGATCGGAATGTCCTACGAAAAGATGCCCAGGCATTGGTCCCTAATCTTTAGCCTTCATCAAAGAGACAGACTTGAAAATGGGAAAGCCGTCATTGAAGATTTGAATAGGACGAGGTCTTTCCAGAGAGATGCCCAGATTTCAGGCGGGAAGATGAGATTTTTCCATTGAAGGGGGATCCAGGGGAAGACTTTGCAAGTTAATCCGTCGCCCGATCGAGATCCACCGAGCCGATCCGGATCGAGATCGTAGATAGCGTTGATTCGAATGCCGACAACGGCAACCTCACCGTAGACTAGTCGAAGGACCACTCCAATAGCGGATGCGGCGTACAGATCGGGAAGTCGACGATGGTATCTGTTGTTGCAAACTCGTAGTCGTTGAGGAATGTACGGTAGTGCATCAAGCGGCGGATTAGTGGATCCCGCCGTCGGGGACCAGCACCATGGATCCATCCTTCTGGATCGCTGCTCTGGAGCCAGTGAAGAGAAAGGATCTTCAAGCCTATTTGTGAAAAGCGTGAGTTCCCTTTGCGCTTCAAGATGAAGAGGCAGAAGGAAACAAAGACTGAGCACAAAGAGGGTGCATTGGTACAGCCTGGAGGTCTGTGCTCTGATTTGAGGTGCCATGTTGACATCGGACGTGGGTCGATGTCCCCCTTGGGTTGATCGCTTGAAGGCATCGAAGGTGGATTGAACGCCGAGGGTGTCCAATTGCCGAGGATGCCCAATTGCTAGGGTCCATGAGGCTTGCTGGGATGATATTCCTCGAGTATAATCGACCCTTCTCGAGGCGTTAACTTGATCCCGCGACAGTTGTTGTCGTGCGATCCGATCCCAGGCTTGTTCCGAGGAAGTCAGTGATGGGGAGATGCTATGAATCGGGGATCGATGGTGCAGAACCGGAGATAGGGTCGGAGGCTCAGAGCTGGGTTGAATTCTCTTCTCCTTGAGGTCGTGGTGTCTGGGCCTGATGGATCTGGTGCTTGACTGGTTCACCCCCGATGATGCTCCTTGCATATGCTGGATGAGTGCTAGTCCCAGTCAGTTGCATAGTTGGGGTCCGACGATGAGTATGCGAGTCTTGGAGATGGGATTGGTGGATCCTCCGTCGCTCGATCTCTCCTTGGCTTCGCCGGATGTTAGCCCTAAGCAAATCAAGGACGTCGAGGCGCTTTCCAATCTCCTTGTTGATCGCGCATCACTTTCGCATGTAGGAGTCCTTGTAAGGGCACCGATCCATCGACAGAGCGCCGAAGGCAGGCGAGATGAATCCCCCGTGCCCTCGAGATTCCTCAGGAAAACGACGTTTCCTCCCCGGGGCTTCGTGCGGCCTTATCTGAAGGTGTTCTAGCACATGCATCAAGAAGACTTACTTAGTTCTGGAAAATAAAGGAATTAAATAGTTATGCAACTAATCTGGATATTGTGTGGCTCCCTGAAGGTGTTGCGGTAAAAGCCAACGCTTTTCTTCGCGACGCTGCTCTCGTCGAGTAGAGCGGTCGGCATCGGCTAAGCAGATGGTATATCATTAGCGGGACGAATCCTCTTCCACGTGGTTGATGACATGGGTGTTGAATCATGTTCCCACAGACGGCGCCAGATGTTTCAGAGTGTTTTCTCACTACAGTATCGTTGACCGTGGACTGCCCGGTCAACGTGGTCAAGGGGCCGATTAGGGTCCCTTGGGTGAGTCGAGCGCGTGTAGACGCGACGCGAATCGGAGATGTAGTCGACGCAGAGCACGTCAGCTGGGCCGGGTCTGGATCCTTGGCCTCTGTGGGGCTAAGGGGAAGCCTCGGCCCGGTGTGAGGTGTGTTGGATATGGAAGACGTTTGTACACCCTTGTGGGGGATGTACGAGGGAATACGGACCTCGAACGTCGCGCACACGAAGTCATGTGCAAAGGGAATCTGTTCCCTTGCGGAGAGGATCTCTGTATGAGCGGGAAAGTCGCATTATATATGCATAAGTGCATGCGACATATGGCTAATAAAGGGGGAATATCTTAAGCTTATGTTGTACCATGCATATGGTACAACTTAAGCTTATAATGTGCCATGTATCATGGTACACCTTAATTAAGTTGTTCCAAAGGAACAACTTACCCTAAAATAACTACCTTGGGGGCTATAAATAAGACCCAAGGGTAGCCATTTTCCTAACACATTTGCATGAAATTCATGCATGCATCTTCTTCATAGCGAAGCTCTGCAGAAATATTTCCTCTCCCTCCTTCCAAGTTCTTAATCTAAAATAGAGATTTAGATTGTGGATTAGTAGCCTTACTCCGTTCGTGAGAAGACTCGATCCGTCGTGGCGAATCCGAAGGCAAAGTTCCGAGACTATCGTTCCGCATACGCAAGCGTAAGTCTCCACTTTAATTATCGATCCTAACTTTGTTTTGGACAGGATCCTACAATGGTATCAGAGCCATATGGGTTCGCCCCGGTCAATCCACCGCCCCGTCGAAACTACGAACGAGTCGTTGTCTTTTTCACGAATGGGTCTCCTACTATTACAGATATAGTAGGAACGCTTCGTGACGGAGAGAACGCAGCGGTTGTTCTTTTCACGTTAGGGTCTCCTATCATTACGGATATGGTAGGAACTCTCCGTTACGGGAAGAACCGACCGTTCACGTAGTACGTTAGTCATTTTTGGCACACGGCCATTAGGAAATAACTAACTTCATCGACGAACGGGTGCTTCATCGAGGAAGATGATGGAAGTTATTTCCATCGGGTAAGAGGAAAATTTGGTGCATGTGCACCATGGCCAAATGGGCCATGAAGGCCATGCATCCCCTCTCCCCGTGCGGAGGGGGTTGGCTACGGCCAATAACCACCGGCGACCACCCCATCAAGGGGGTGGAATATGTGCGGCAACCCCATCCAAGGGGGTGGCCGGCCATGGCCAAAGGGGCCATGGCCGGCCAATGCCGAATGGCCATGGCCAGGCCGGCAGTGGCCGGCCTGGCCGGCCCTGGCAGTGGCCAGGGCCGGCGCCCTGGCCACTGCCAGGGCCAGGCCGGCCCTGGCAGAGGCCAGGGCCAATGCCCTGGCCTCGGCCAGGGCCTGGCCGGCCCTGGCCGGCCTCGGCCAGGGCAGAGGCCCTGGCCGAGGGGGCCAGGGCCCCTGGCCGGCCAGGGCAGAGGCCCTGGCCGGCCCTTGGCCAAGCCTCGGCCAGGGCAGAGGCCCTGGCCGGGAAGAAGTTTTCTTTTTGAAAATTGGTCGACCAATTTTGTGTTTTTGGTCGACCAATCTGACAGAAGGTCTGAATCGGCTGAAAATTTGTCAACTGACCCATACGGGGTGACAAAGGGTATTGGTCATACTCGAATGTGTCGATTAGCCCATACGGGGCTAACCAAAGTGCCGACTAGTTCATACGGGACTAACGTTTTAATGAAGTTTTCATTTGGGCTCTACTCCTTGAAGATTAGCCATAGTGCTCTACTTCATGCGAGATTAGCCCTGTCATTGTGCTCTACTCTACGGAGATTAGCCAATGTACTTGTGACGTTGTGCTCTACTCTACGGAGACTAGCCAACGTGCTTTCAAATTTTTGAAAAAGATGTTTTTCAAATAGGTTATGTCCCATCCTTAAATCGGGATAGCGCAATTTAGAATTCCAAGTCCTACCACGATCCGGCCATGGTTATCTAACCCATGGGTGTGTAGAACAGGTCTCGTGGCTTGGCAATTGTTGCGTTAAATTCTTTGCACTAATTCTCACCTATTCTATTTTGAAAGATAAGTTTTTCAAAGTGATTTTCCGCTGCTAATACCATACGGGTATTATTTCTGATTTCTTTTTACTTGAGATAAGTAAGAGGGATACATTGAAAGTTACTACTAGATGGTAGTTGGGAACGTAGTGAACTTCTCGATTCTAGAGTAACATTTCAACGTATCCAAGGAACTTATCAAGTGTTTAAAGAATCGAAACTTTATGCATAGAATTTTGATCGTGTTTTTCATTCTCTTTGCAGTTTTTTGAATCAAAAATGTCTACCGCTTCTAAGAATATTTTCGCAGAGCTTAACAAAGGTGAAAAGCTCAACGGCGACAATTACAAACTTTGGTCAATAAAGATCCAATATGTTTTGGAGGAGCAAGATGTGCTCGAAACACTCCAAAACATAATGGTAGAACCTGAGTTGGGCAATACGGCCCAACACAAAAGGGACCGGGAAGCTTATGACACTTGGACTCGAAAGAAAAAAATAGCACGTATTACGTTACTGTCCGCGATGGACAATGACATAATGCGCCTATTTCGGGAATTCGACCTAGCTAAAGACATATGGTCTGAGCTAGAGATAAAGTTTGGTGGAACTTCGGTTACCAAACTCCGCTCCTTGAATATTCAATTTGATTCGTACAAGATGCGGCGAGATCATTCTATGAAAAAGCATCTCCGCCACATGGCGAATCTTATATCTGAATTAAAGGATGCGGGTGTTACGCTGTCTGACGAACAGCAGATCCAAGCGGTCATTCGTTCACTCCCAGATAGCTGGGATAACATGAAAATGCATCTCACTCATAATGAATGCATTAAAACTTTAAGCGATGTTTCGAAACACCTCGAACTCGAGGAAGAGCGGATTCAAGCCGCAAAACCAAGTGCAGAAGTGCACGTGGCCGCTAGTTCCTCACATGGAGGAAATAAGCGGAAACGCTTAAGGTTTGTGAACGAACGTAAGCAAGAACCGGAGACCTCAAAGAAGACAAAGAACAAAAAGTGGCAAAAGAATGTGCACTCAAAGAAGAAAAACTTGAAGAAGATCAAGTGCTTTAAGTGCAACAAGTACGGTCACTTCGCCCGTAAGTGTACGGATGGAAGTGACAAGGTAACTTGTAGGGCTAGTTACATATGTGTTTCTAGTTCCGTGTTTCTTGCTGAATCTAACTATTTTTGGTTGATTGATTCAGGGGCCACAGACCACGTTACGAAGGACAGAAGGTTCTTCGTAGAGTATCGAAAGATAACTCAAGGAACAAAGTGGATATACGTCGGCAACAACACACGTGTTGAAGTCAAAGGCGTCGGAACATGCAAGCTAGTTCTCGACAACGGCCGGACTTTGTTATTGCACGACGTCCTCTTTGCTCCAGATATTAGAAGGAATATCATTTCCGTGGTCATGTTAATGTCTTTAGATTATGAATGGAGGTTCTATAAACAATATGTTGACCTTGTTTGTAATAATTCTTTGATTGGTTCTGGTAATGTTTGTAATGGATTAATTGTTTTAAATACAATGAATGATGTTGCTTCTTCCATTAATGAAAGTTTTCATTTGACAAATGCTTCTAACTCTGAGTCTGAAATCATTTGTTGGCATGCAAGACTTGGTCATATTGGACCAACTAGAATGGATAGACTTGCCAAAAGTGGCTTGCTATCTAATGTTTCAAAAGTTGAAATGTCAACTTGCGAACATTGTCTTGTAGGGAAAACTTGTCGCAAGCCGTTTGGAACTGGCACAAGGGCCGAAGTTCCATTACAGCTTATCCATTCGGACATTTGCGGTCCAATGAATGTTAAGACAAGACACGGGAAGTCCTATTTCATCACATTCATTGATGACTTCACCCGTTTCGGACATATCTATTTGATATCCCACAAAAGTGAAGCTTTGGCTTGCTTTAAAAACTATATGAGTTTGGTGGAGAATCAATTAGATCGCAAGATTAAGGTTTTGCGAACCGATAGGGGCGGTGAATATCAATCAATAAGTTTTAAGGAACTTTGTGATGAAAAAGGCATAGTACATCAGGTAACTATGCCTTACACTCCACAACAAAACGGTGTTGCAGAAAGAAGGAATAGGACATTGATGGAAATGGTCCGATCAATGATGTCTCAGGCAAATTTGCCTATCACCTTTTGGGGTGACGCATTATTGACGGCAGCATTCATCTTAAACCGTGTACCCTCGAAGTCGGTAAGTTCTACTCCTTATGAGTTGTGGAACAATAGAACTCCAGACTTAAACATTCTAAAACCTTGGGGTTGTGCCTCTTACGCACATTTATCCTCTCACAAATATGGCAAACTTGGGCCACGTGGGAGGAAGTGTATCTTCATCCGATACGCTGAAAACTCCAAAGGATATGTTTTCGTCGGTCAAGAGGACAATGGGGGTCTAATAGAATTCGAATCGAGGGATGTTGTCTTCTTGGAAAAAGAGTTTCCAAGACAGGGTGAGATAAGTCAAGACTTATCCTTGTTTGAGACTTGGGATCAAGAAGGATCGGAACGTTCGAGTGGGAGAATCCTTGGTGAAGAAGAAAATACGTTTCAAACTTCACCAATGGATGATACGAACGATACCAATCCTAATCCAAGTGGGAGTGATGTTATTCCAAGTGGGAGTGATGTCATTCCAAGTGGGAGTGATCAAACTCAAACAAGACGTAGTAATCGAACGAGGCTAACACCTCTGAGATTTGAGGATGAATTTCCTCAAACATTCATGACATTACTACAAGATGATGACGAACCTGCAAACTTCAAACAGGCCGTCACATGCCCTGCTAAAGATAAATGGATAGCGGCAATGGAAGAAGAACTTCAATCCATGAAAACAAACCAAGTCTGGGACTTGGTTGATTTACCTAAGGGACGTAGAGCCATTGGGAACAAGTGGGTTCTCAAAATCAAGCATAAGGCTGATGGCTCCATCGAGAAATATAAAGCTCGCCTTGTTGCGAAAGGTTTCACGCAACAGGAAGGAATAGACTACGAAGAGACTTTCTCTCCTGTCGTGCGTTTTACCTCGATTCGCTTAATTCTGGCAATGGTGGCTTGTTTGGACCTCGAATTACATCAGATGGATGTAAAGACTGCCTTTCTTAACGGAGAACTAGATGAGGAGATCTACATGGAACAACCAAACGGGTTCGTACAAGAAGAAAACAAACATAAGGTTTGTAAACTTCGTAAATCCATATATGGTCTTAAACAATCCTCAAGGCAGTGGTATATGCGCTTTCAAGAAGTTGTTTTGTCGTATGGATTCTCCATGCTCGACGAAGACAATTGCGTATATATTAAGAGGATTAAAAACAAGTATATAATTATGTCTCTTTATGTAGATGACATACTTATAGCCGGAAATGATAAGCGTCTTATATTGGATATCAAAGCTTGGCTTTCATCCGTCTTTGAGATGAAAGACATGGGTGAAGCTGCATATATCCTTGGGGTTAAGATCTCAAGGAATCGTTCCAAGAAACTTCTTTCTCTCTCTCAAGAGACGTATATAAAGAAAGTTTTAGAACGGTTTAATATGCAGGACTGCAAGCCAATTGATACTCCAATAAGCAAAGGCGAGGGTCTATGTTTGGAGATGTGTCCCAAAGATCCAAAAGAAAAGAAAGCTATGGAAAAAGTTCCATACTCCAGTGCTGTCGGGAGTTTGATGTACGCCATGATATGTACTAGACCCGACATTTGCTATGCTGTTGGTATGGTAAGCCGTTACCAATCCAACCCAGGGCAGGCACACTGGAAAGCGGTGAAGAGGATATTAAGATACCTCAAAGGGACTGCGGACTATGCGTTATGCTATCAAGGCAATACCTTGAGACTCGAAGGCTATACCGATGCTGATTGGGCGGGTGATCTCGACGAGCGAAGATCTACCTCAGGCTTTGTTTTCTTACTCGGGAATGGTGCAATATCCTGGAGCAGCAAGAAACAAACCTGCATCGCTCTATCAACCATGGAAGCCGAGTTCGTAGCATTCAGCATGGCGGTCCAAGAAGCTGTTTGGCTTAGGAAATTCTTAGACAGGCTGACGAATGCCTCTGACTCGAGCACTGTTCCTATATACAGTGATAGTCAAGCTTCGATTGCCTATGTCAAAGATCCTAAATTTCATTGTAAGACCAAACACATTGACATTCGATTCAAGTTTGCGAAGGATTATGATAAACGGAAGGAAGTAGACATAGGATACATATCCACGCATGAGATGATAGCGGATCCCCTTACTAAGGCGATCCCCAGAGATGTGTTTTTCAAACACTTATCATCTATGGGAATGCGTAGGTGCTGAGCTGTATCATGTAATATTTCCCATGTCTATAGAAGATCAAAATTTAATTTGCATACAAGTTTCTTACAAATGATTTTATATACATTTGTGTTTAAGTCTCAGCTATTTTTGTGTGTATGTCGGACAGATTAAGGTTGGCTCTCTCACATGAGCAACCGCCTTATCTTATCAGATGGATAAGATAGAGATGAGACTAGTTTAAAGTCAAAATCATTAGACAAATGATTTAGAGTCATGACTTAAACAAGATAGTCGAATAAAAGATCTGCATCATACGGATGCTTACAAAAGATCTGAGATCTGTATCACAAGGATATAAAGATCTCATTGGATTTTTTGAATCCTATCTGTCTTATGCAGGATGAGAGTCCGTGAGTATTTCACGAGTAGTATGGGGACTCAAAAAGATAGGCACTGTGGTGTCTGATCTTTTCATCCGTACAACATCATTAAGACATACTCTCCCTGGGAAAGGAGTGATGTTGTAATACGTGTTCATACCACGTATGCATTTCGACCACTGAGTTAGTAGCAATAGTGTTTGCTATTATGTGAGACTCAAAGGCCATACTGGTCTTAACTCTTACCCTCAAGGACTCCAATTGGTTCCTTTAGATTTGACGAGATGATCGCTATCTTAGCGTGTTACTAATGGGCTATGGTAATTCGGCTCGGCGGGGCACGTTAGAAAAGCGAATCAAGTCAAGATCAGAAGGTTCACAAGAAGAGGAAGATTGATTTCATATTCACATTTGGACTTTAATGATTCAAAGCTGGCCAGCCAATTGTAATCCAGATGGGATTCAATTGTTGAATATAAAGTATAAGAAATGTGAAGAAATAATCTAGGGTAAAGCATGCGTTGAACTACTCAACTTTGCACCTTCGAGGTCGTTGTGTATCTCTAACAAGTGCACAACAACAGACTCTACGCGCATGACGGTCGCACGGTCTATTTCTCGGTATGATAGATGAAAGAACTAAGGGAAAGACGTTCTCTTACAATCCCCTCAAGTGTGAGTGGGAGATGTTGGATATGGAAGACGTTTGTACACCCTTGTGGGGGATGTACGAGGGAATACGGACCTCGAACGTCGCGCACACGAAGTCATGTGCAAAGGGAATCTGTTCCCTTGCGGAGAGGATCTCTGTATGAGCGGGAAAGTCGCATTATATATGCATAAGTGCATGCGACATATGGCTAATAAAGGGGGAATATCTTAAGCTTATGTTGTACCATGCATATGGTACAACTTAAGCTTATAATGTGCCATGTATCATGGTACACCTTAATTAAGTTGTTCCAAAGGAACAACTTACCCTAAAATAACTACCTTGGGGGCTATAAATAAGACCCAAGGGTAGCCATTTTCCTAACACATTTGCATGAAATTCATGCATGCATCTTCTTCATAGCGAAGCTCTGCAGAAATATTTCCTCTCCCTCCTTCCAAGTTCTTAATCTAAAATAGAGATTTAGATTGTGGATTAGTAGCCTTACTCCGTTCGTGAGAAGACTCGATCCGTCGTGGCGAATCCGAAGGCAAAGTTCCGAGACTATCGTTCCGCATACGCAAGCGTAAGTCTCCACTTTAATTATCGATCCTAACTTTGTTTTGGACAGGATCCTACAAGGTGCTCAGCCTCGGACGGTCGGGCGAAGAGGGGAAGCCTCGTCACCTTGGCTTGACGCGCGACTGACGCGGAGCTGAGGGGAAGCCTCGGCTCGGACGGGTGCGCTCGGCCTCGGTCGGTCAGACGACGAGGGGTAGCCTCGGTCGTCTCGCTTGATGCGCAGCCGGTGTGGAGCTGAGGGGAAGCCTCGGCACTTGGATCTAACGTCTTCTTTAGCGCGCCGAGGGGTAGCCTCGGCGGGACGATAACCTCCAGGATCGGTTGAAGGCGGAGTCGCTCGGTGAGAGACGTGCGGATCCTCGCGTCGGCTCGGTGAGGGGTAGCCTCGACGGAGTGACGTCCTCGTCGTGGTGGAGGCGAACGGGCTCAGGGAAGAGGGAACTCGGCTCCAGCTGTGATGGCGCGGAGGGGTAGCCTCGGCGCCATAGGATCTCCTGGACCTGAATAGACGATAGAGCTCGTCAGGGGGGTTGGACCTTGGTTTCGACCAATTCCCCTCCGATGCCTAAGTCAGAACGGATCTGTGTAAGGGCTCGGTGGGATCGAGTATGGCTCGCAGAGAGACCGATACCCAATCCTCGGGCCGAGTTACGGAGGAGAAATATTGAGGTGGAAGAAGGAGTAAAAGTGTTTGTATGCGATACCATTGTTCTTGATCGCGCCCCCTGGTGATGAAGCCTCCCCCCTCTTCATATAGGCGAGTCCCATAGTAATGGGCCATGATGAGACATCATGGTCGATATTGATGAGGTCGTGCTAATGGGGAATGTTGACCCCAATAATTGCCATGCTTTATGGAGGGATAAATGCCATGAAGGTGGAGTGATGGCATTGAAAGTGGCCGCCATCATTGGCGAATCATGGCCATGAAGTCGGTTGCCATATTTGGCGAGCCATGAAGGTGGCTGCCATAATTGGCGGATCATGATGGCACGGGGCGGCTGTCGTATTTGGCGAAGGCTTCCTCGATTTGGGCCCCGATTTCCTCCACTACAGAAGCGTGTAATCTCTTGGGCCTTCGTCGTGGGTGGAGAAACGCGACCCGCCTGTAAGATCCTTGGGCCGGAGCCCGAGTCCGTAGTTTGGCTGGTTGACTGGTCGTGGTTGACTTGGCTCCTCCGGACCCGGTCAAAATAGTCGTATCAGATGGTCTAAATGATGATATCTCTCTAGGCTTTATTAGTTTTTGCGATGCTCATCTCTTTGGCATGCTATTAGAGTTAATTTCAGTTTTATTATCTATATGCATGCTATTCTATTTGATGATCTGTCTGAATTAACACCTGAAATGAATTGAAAGTCAATTGCATGAACTAGTATTTAATATGATTTATGTTGGGAAACGAACCCAGGTTCACGCATCACTAGAACACTTGGAGCACCTATTTTTCTTATCTTATTCACTTCTGCTTGCATGCCTGTTGATATTGTGATTATTACAGCATGCCATTTTCAGTATTCATTTAGAGAAGTGAAACTTTTCATACTTTATATTAGTTTAGTTAGGGTTTTATTTTATCAAACTGATGTGCACCATCTTATGAGTGAACCGAGAGTCCCATTATCTTCCTTCTCCACATATCTATTTTATCTCTACATATCAGTTGATTACACCCCCATAGCTACTTTACCGCATCTTACTTCCCAATCCCAAAAAGCAAAAGAAAAGCTTCTAAATGAAAACGAAAAGAAAAAAAAAGAGAAAAATATGTATATATGTGTATATATTCATATTTGAAAAGAAAAAAAGAGAGAGAAAAAGAAAATGAATAAATATGATTTTATTTCATTTCATTAGAAGATATTAATTATTCTAGGAAGAAAAATTAAATTCCATATCATTTCCTTGATGCGACTCCTCAAGCTAAGCTTGGGGGGATAAACCAACTGATCATACGAGTGAGCTTGACATTAGAGTGGAGACGGTGCACATTAGGGAGATTTTATAAAACCCAAACTTTACGAATTACTTTAGTTTTGGAAATTTTTCATGTATCTAATTGAATATCTGAATGGCATGATCTTTCCTATTCTTTATTGCATGATGTGTGAATCTTTTGTGCTTCCTTGTGTATCTGTGATTGAAAGGGCGTTGCCAACTCTTTTATACTCGACTCTAGGGATTGCATGAGACTGATATGATTTGACGGTGTTATCTTAGTAGATCCATTTTCTTTCCCTATACTGCATGTCATATGATATATAAAACTAGAAATTACAAATAGCCTGTATGTTTAGCACTCAGAGCATCGTGATAAACTTTTTAAGCTTGAGATCTGACCGATTATCCTTAGCACTTTTTTCTCTTACTTCTCTCTCTTTAGTCTTCATTCCTCTTTACTTTCATTTTCTTATTTTCATTTTATTTTCCTCACGGCGTACCGATTGTTCGTCTTCCTCGAGGACGAGTAAGAGGTAAGCTTGGGAGATTTTGATGTGTCCATATTTTACATCATTTTCATATCATGTTCCCATTGCATTACATGCCATTTTTGCGTCCAAATCCCACTTTTTACTGCGATTTTGGTATTTCTGACGTTATTTCGAGTTTCGTAGTATATTTTGAGTTGTCAGTGATTTTGGAGCGATTTGGAGCCCCGCCTGGGTATGGACACATCATACGCGCTCATGAGCTTGTTGGCAGGGCTCCAGAGGAGTTCACCGTGTTCTCAGAGCTGTTGGAGGAGAGAAGGAAGAGAAGAAAGAGAGAGAGCTGAGAGAGAGAAGACCATGTTGCTGCAGATGAGTTTCCCATAAAATGCTCGGACCGAGCAGCTTGCTGCTCGGACCGAGCCATGCCACTTTGCAGAAGCAGCAGATACGGGTTGATCCGGACCGAGCAGCTCATCTGCTCGGTCATATAGCCCCATTTTTCACTGTCCGAGCAGCGCCCGAGCCCCAGACCGAGCCGATCCTACCTGGTCTGAGCAGGGACTACTCGATCCGAATAGGTCGACTTCCAGATCTCCAAGCAGCCGAGCAACTTGCTTACGCGGGCCGGATTTCTGACCGAGCAGCTGATGCTCGGACCGAGTAGCCTACTCGGTCGGCACTTCCCAGGGCATTTTTGGAAAGATTTTGAACACGTGATGCGCGCGATCTATGCAGCAGCTGAAGCTCGCGATTGCGGGCTCGGCTGAGGAGAGTTCATTCTAGCCTTGTTTTAGGAATTTTTGAGAGGAGCTTTAGGCGATTTCTTGTAAGAATTTTTGCATTAATTCTTGTAGCGAATTCTGGATCGGTAATTGAGGATTATTGCTTTCTGTTCTTTTCTGGATCTGTTCTTCGTTCGTTCTCGCTGTAAGTTACTTTGCCCTAATTTCTTTATTGCTAAAATGCTTTCCTCTTCGAAATCAATATTTTTGTGCGTTCCTATCGTCATGAGTGAGTAGATCCCTTCTAGGGTTGATGGGTGAACCCTAGGATTTTAAGGGGAAAATGAAGATCTGGATCCCCATGTTGAATTGGGGATTTAGGGTTGTATTTCGGTTGATCCTCCTGAATCCGTAGATAACCCGTACTGGGATCATGCCCACGGTCTGTTGAATTGATGTGCTTAAGGGGTATCTAGGGATTCGAATAGGGAAATCGATGGATCCAATCAAGGCACGTGACCATGTTCGGCTCGCGCCTTGAGGGGATCCATCGACGAACTATACCGCTACGTTGACGGCTACCGCCATTGCGTCAACGAGAGCCACCGAAATACCCCGCAATTCTAACCCACGAGAGTGGTATGAATTGGGGGATTAATTCCCTAACCCTAATGCAACGTGAGGAACCTATCTAACATCAACCCCCGAAGATCCTAGCGGCGATCCCTAAAGCCATAGTTCTTTTTATTATATTACACAACAACAACAATCAACCCAAATCTTTCACTCCGTCCGCTACATTACTTCTAGATTTAGAAATTGACTGAGATTGTCATAGACACTATCACCGTCTCTGTGGGATTCGACTATCTTTTATACTATAACTCGACACCGTCCGCTTGCGGATTGAACCTGGAGTCATAGCCTAGGAGCCATATCACGCCTGGCGATAGTGACACCGCCAGGTGGATCCTAGGTGTAGATTGCGGGTGCGTCACCCATTAATGCAGTCATGTGGGGCAATCTACGTGACCGCGTGTGACACTTTTGAGCTCTAATTCCCTTGATTTTCTGCCCAATTGCTTCTCGCTTCTTCTCATCTCCTTTTCTCCCATTCTTGAGCCCAAAAACTCCACGATTTCTCCTGCAACACACGAGACATACCAAAAGCGTGAAGATGAACCAAAAATGGGGAAAATAGCGTGGAATGGGGGACAAAATGATATGAAATGCACATGAAACGAGTATATATATAGACACACACACACACACAAATGGCACACATGAAAATTCCCCAAGCTAAACTCTTCATTGTCCTCAAGGAAGACATGAAAGGGTAGAGTTTGGAGAAAATCAAGCAAGCAAGTAAATGATGGCTTGAAACTTAAGAATTTCACGATATCGAGCGTATATACGTGGGCGAATAGAAATTTCAAATACATAGAAATAAAATACGCCAATTTCTCTCCATTGATTATGATATAATCTTAGGACAACGCTTCTAATTCAAATCATCAGATAATATGCTAAAGTCATGACTACACTCAAGTACTAGGATATTTCCTCTAACACGTCCTTAGGTTGAAAGCAAAGGAGTCGAAGTTATGCGATGGTCGATGAACAGATAAGTCTAGGATAATTGGTTATTGGTCCATCGAGGAAGTGGTTCTCACGACATATTAATGTTCCTTAATTCGTGAAATTGCTATCCTTATTCATGCTTTCATGCTTTTCATTTTTTCATCATTATTTATTTATTTATTTTTTGGGATTGCACTTGGTTTGTGTAAAGAGCGTTGGTTCGATGACTCCCAATTCAAATGACCTTAGGGCACATGCCAAGAAGGACCCCTCGGATCTACTTGCTCAAACCAATATAATCCTTATTCATATGCACTCCCCCAAGCTAAACCTTTCGACACGAGGCCCCGATGCTTCCTGAGGCATGGGAATCCGACTACTCAGTGTCGTTGAGTGAACGGTGCATTTATTTTATTTTCTCTCTTTTTATATACAAACATAAGAAATTTTTTTTCGAAATCATAAGTAGGGTAAGCGAAATCAATCCTCAGTACTAGGTGATACGTCGCTATCCAAGTCCCGAAGGATTATAAAACATTATACCCAACTATCAATTCATCGCACCATGCATAAAGTAGATTCCTAAGGGAAATTCAACTTAGCTCGGTTTCAAGTACTTTTATCTAGAGGCTATGAGAATAGCCATGCCATGCATATTAATTGGGATTCGAAGCTAAAAGCATACCATAATCAAACATCTTAAGCAACATCGAGAAATCAAGCGTAAAAGTGGAAAATGAAATTTAATTCGTTATACCTTGCATATAAAGTCTCGATTTCAAAAAATTCTCGAAGCATATTCAAATCTGTACATATGGATGCATGATGATGCAAGGTATATGATGCGAATGCAAGTATTTTTATTTTTTTTATTTTTCAAATTTTTATGGTTTTTGCGTAAAGTGAATACAATGATAATGATACAGATTAAAAAGAAAAAGAGGAAAAAGAGAAAGGAAAAAGAAAAATACACACATGAAAAAGAAAATATAGACATTTGGGTGATAAAGGGAAGGAAATAAAAGGAAAATGGGCATGAGAATGCTGCTCCCCCAGCTGAAACAAGCCTTGTCCTTAATGAGATATACTCGTGAATGTGTGAGGACGTAAATGTGAGGAGGAAGAGAGTGGTGATATCATCATGCAGTGCCTCCGTTAGGTGGTGGTAATATATGGGATGTGGGTGGAGGGTGTGCGTCAGAAGGTGGTGGGACTGCAACATCCGTGGGTGGTGGTGGAGTGGATGGAGCAACGGTAGATGGTGTGGGTGAAGGTATACGTGTGGATGGTGGAGAGGATGGTGGTGCTCCAGATAAGAGTTGTGGTGATGGTGGTGGTGTGGACATATGAGGTGCAGAAGTGGATAGATGTGCAGATGCTGATGGCTGAGATGGGGATGTCATGAGGATGAGAGTAGGTACAAATGCATGATAATGTCCCTGTGTGTAGTGCCAACGGTAGATGACATCAAACTATGACTGCAGAGTCTTGACAATGGGTGTGAGGCCGTCTACCAAGGACCGGAGTATGGTCAGGGAGCTAGTCATGGTGGTCTTGAAGTCCTGAAGGGACTCCTCCACTCGTGTGAGATTCCCGTGAGTGGAAATGGGTGGATGAGGGGTGTGGCTAGTATCCTCACCATGTGGGCGAGATCTCCATGAGAACTGACGAATGTGTGGAGGCCTGACAAGGCCCAGCTGTGCAGTAGCATGATCAAAAATAATGAGGATCTAAACGGGGTGAGGCTGGGGCTGTGTAGAAGCAGGAAGAACTAGATCTGGTGGGAATGCCCACTGCACTGCTCCCTCTGTTCTGAAGCGATTAAGATTGGGGAGTGTGGTGTAAGGGGTGGAAAGAGGCCCGTGAAGCCAAGGAAATCTCTCGTACTCGATCTCCTTAATCATATGCATATTTGTAAGGCCAATTGTTAGTTGAAGCCAAGGAAATCTCTCGTACTCGATCTCCCTAATCATATGCATATTTGTAAGGCCAATTGTTAGTTCTTGGGTTCAACATTGTTTTGATGATGATCAATACATTATGTTAGTGTGCTAATCAATCTTATGTTTTAGTCTCAGTTTACCAATGATTATTTGTTGATGAGACAAAATATAATGCTTGGAGTATGATGCAATGGATATATTAAAGACCTTCAAGAGTGATGGTGTGCTCAAGCTTGGATGAAGTCATGAAGATCATCTAATGATGCCAAAGCTTGGAGCATGATGATGGATGGATGACGTGTGTTTATATTTTATATATTCACGCACATCTTCTCTGTAATTTCCCATCGTTTTTCGTTGTTTCGAATCCGTTCCTTTGTGTTTTCTAGTTCATTTTTACTTTCTTTGTGTTTGTGTGCTTTTGCAGGATATTACTAGCACAGGGAATATACAAGACCAACATCATGATTCACCGGAGCAAGGGTGGTGTCGCACGAGATCCTGAGAGCCAATCGTCAAGATAAACCATGTATCATCTCTCAATCGATCGGGTTGACAGATCCACCCGATCGGTTCATGTGGCCGTATCAGCCCCGAGGAAGAGGCAATTCGACCAGATCGGTTCAGTGATCGGATGGATGTGATACATATCGCTGTTTTGAGAGCCAAAGTTCACCCGATCGGTTGACTTGTCAACCGATCGGGTCATCTGTAGCTACTGCTTACCATGCTCAAGAATTCGATGAGTCACCCGATCGGTTCAGCGATCGGGTGAGGTCTATCAGGCCGACGACCAAGTTTCCCGATCGTCTCACCCGATCGGATGAGGTTTCAACCGATCGGGTGAACGTCTATTTTTTGTCTTTTAGAGGGAATATTCCCTGGCATCTTGCCAAATTGTATAAATAGGGTTAGGTTTTCCCAGAAACGCAATCTCCATTTTAAGCTGTTTTTAGGGATTTTGGCTACTCTGAATTTATTTCTATTTGTAAGTTCTTTGATCATTTCTATATTTTAATATTGCGTTTATACTACTATTTGCTACATTAATCTATTGCTTGATTTCCATTTTGATGGCTATAATCTGTCTTATTGCATCTCATGCCATGATTAGCGAGTAGTTCTTTAATCTGGGACATTGGTGGAAGCCCCTTCATGGGTTCTCCCTAGAACGGCCATAGGATTAGGGATTCGATAGGATATAGGGATTTAGATGGTTACGCGGGGGCGTTTTATTGTCATTGGCAGGAGAAAGACCGCTTTTGACCATCGGGCCAAGGGAAAATAAAACCGGAGTTTGATTCACTAGCCACAGCTCACCCTCCTAGCGTAGACATTGACTCCTTGTGCATGGGAACGGCTTGGATGAAATGTCGGGAGCAATCATTGCGAGCTTAGTGCGCCCGAAGTCGGGTGGTGTTGGACATGGGAATGCCCACCGTCCGAACCCAGGTAGACCTAGGGTATCATCCTGGGCATCGACCGGAATATCGGGCCCATGGGATGCCGGTACTACTATTAGAGGCAACGTCTCACCGCTAAACCCTAGAATCCGATCACATTCCTATCCTTCGGTCGTAATAGTGAGAACTCATGATAGGGTGGAAGCCAAGGTCCTAGGTTATCCCTTTTTCATCTCTTACATCTTTTCCATTAATCTACTATCGTGACAACCACCCAGAGAATAGGCTAGCTCACCCACCGGGTGATCCGGACCCCAAATGTTCACAAGCAAACACACGCCTCCCTGTGATCGACCCCCAAACCACACTTCGACACCGTGCACTTGCGGTTTACAAATTCTAATCCTTGTATCCCCGTCCCGATTTGAGTGCCAAACGGACGGGCGGTCAAGCTTTACAGCGCCGTTGCCGGGGAGGCAACATGCTTGTTACATTTAGGAACCGGTTATCCTTGATACTAGCTCACATCCTTACCTGGGAATTTTCACCCTCGCCACCATTATTATCATTTCTATATTCTTTTGTGCCACTGATATTTTTCTCCAGGTATTTATCTTAGTTGATCAGGTATTATGGATTATACTATATAGACCACAGGTTTCGATCAGAGTTCTCAGACGGGAAAATACTGTTTGCCGCCAGAGGAGGACACATTTCAAAACTTATTGGAGGGCCTCTTGGAGTCAGTGAGGTTCACCGGTTCAGTTAGTATTATAGCAGGCGATGCATTTGAGCTACGATTTGCAGATTTTGTTATGAACCATGTTTCGGCTGCAGGAACAATTGAGGAAGACGTCCATGTCAGTCTTGAGGGGGATAGACTACATTTTTGGATTACTTGCGGGCATTCTCCTCCACACGATACATCCCCACAAGTTGACACACATGAGCAGCCAGCATCACCATTCCAGAGAGAGCCTACATTGATAGTTGATGAGGAGGCAAAAGAGCACATGTGGAGCCAGAGCATGCTTTTGAGGAGGCCTTACACACAGAGCCAGAGCTTATCGACGAGGAGGTCATGCATCGAGACGAGGACACAACCATTCATGAGGATCCCGAGCACTACCCTCCTCCATTAGAGCTTCCGCAGCCACCTCATCCTTCCGCTGACGCCAAGGACTATCCCAAAGAGCTTACTGCTCCCATCCAGGGAGATATTTCTACCCATTCCATTTCTGAATCATGTATTCCATTTGATATTTGTTTTGATTCAGATGTTTTTGATATGTCGTACCTTTCGCAGCACACGTACGATTACATATCGGAGGTATTCTTGGACGTGTCATATCTAAACGAACCTGTCGAGGAAGTCCACACCAATGATCCATATTTACCTGAGCAGCTGAGAGGACACGACGGAGATATCTATCGCTGCATAAGATGATATTGAATTATTTCCAGGGAAGTATCGTCCACCATTATTAATTTCATATATTTCTGTAACGACCGGTTTTTGTAATGAATATTATATGAATAATATTGGATGTTCTCTCCTTGTGTGCTTTTCCCTGTCTGACGTTCTTACGTTGAGCTTCATAGCGTCCATGTCTTAGAGCTAGAGTGATCTTAGAAGCCATATGAATCTTTCCGAAGCTTCGCGCTTCAAATCGGCACTTCTGGTGCATCTTAGTTGGTTCATGAAGGAGAGCCAACCGACTAGATTGCAATCTAGTCGGTCGGCAACACTTCACAGACCGGCTAGTCCTTCTCAGTAATTTTCGACTGAGTTACTGTTTACATTTAGTCGGTCTAAGCACATTCATCGACCGACTAGTTGAAAAACTAGTCGGTCAAGACTTGTTCTCAGACCGACTTGTACAGAGTACCTTTTTGTCAGCTGAGTTACTGTTTACAGTTAGTCGGTCAAAGAACAACTATCGACCGACTAGTTAAGAAACTAGTCGGTTAGAGTTTCTTCTCAGACCGACTAACCGTCAGTACTCATTGTCTTTCATATTCGACCTTTAGTCGGTTCATGAACGTTCACCGACCGACTAGTTCCCAAACTAGTCGGTTGACGATTCTTCACAGACCGACTAATTATCCCTTCCCTGTACCAACCCAGTTCACTGTTTGATTTTAGTCGGTGTCAGTTGGACGACCGACCGACTAGATCCCAAACTAGTCGGTCGATCACTCTTCACTGACCGACTAGTTTGCCCAGTAAACCTAGGTTAAGTCGTACCCGCCGCTTATTGTTTCTATTTAAACCATATATGTTTTACTTTTCTTCTTCACTTCTCTTAGCTGATTCTTTTCACCAATCATCCCCTGATCTTCCTCTTGCCTTCCTTCACCCTCCCGAGCCTCCTCTCACCCTCCGTTGCGCCGGCGATCACCCCGCGAGCCGCCGGCCGATCTCTAAAAACCCCAAAATCCTCTTTTGCTCCATATTTGCCCTATATTCCCCATTCTCCAGATCCATTCTAGATCAGTCGCAGGAGATCCTTCAGCCGCAACTTCTCCCTCGGATCGCTTTTCCGTTGCCGTGCTAAGCTCAGATTTAGCGACGGCAATCCGGAGATCGTCGAGATCCTCTTCTACCTGCAGTTCGTAGGCATCGTGATCGTCATTCTTCCGCTACAAATACGGTTAGTAGATCTACCTTTAATCTCCCCATAACCCTCACCGTAATTTATAAAACCTAATAAAAATAGATTACTAGACGTTATAGGACTCCAATACAAAATTATGGATTAGATCTTGATTCTAATTTTCTGTTTTGCCAAAACAGCGAACCCTAATTCCTGTAGAGTAGCAATTTTTGAGACGAACTCTCGTCGAGCAACAACCTCGGTACCAGGCAAGTGAAACTTGCCAACCTTGCTTTAGGCCATGTTTTAGGCCATTACCTTGTTTTAGCGTGAAAGAGACTAGACCGTGAAATGATAGCGGTCTAGGCGCAAATCCAAATTCTAGCTTGACAAAGAAGCTAGAATTGCCCTTGTCATATCATGTCATGCATTTACCTGTCACATTTAAATTTTTTAACGGTACGCAATTTAAATTGAATATCTGCCATGCATTGCATCCTTTACATGCCATTTGATTTATATGTTGCATCGTAGCATACACTACCAAATACATGTACAATCCGTGTTTCCGTGTTATGGCTAGGCACCCGTTATGCGGGCATAACCCTACGCCATCCTTGTTAAAAACACTTCCTGGCTTGTGATCCAGAAGCGGGCATTCCATGTTCGGGGGTAAGGCCCTGGCTCGATACACGTGGAGGGGTAGGGATAAACGGCCACTTGAGCGTAAGAGTTGGCCCGTACATCCACTCTAGCCAAAGGGCGGAATCTTTGTGCACGACGTGCTTACTTTACTTGTACTAGTCCTTGTGTATGTTCCTTGCAAACTTGACATCCATGCCATGCTTGTACCTTTTGACTATACTTGTTGCACTCTTACTTTAACTGCCATGTCATGCATACTTTAGGATTGCTAGTTTGCTTTCTACCTTCTTTAGTTTCATTGCACAAGTCTTGTTGACTTGCTGACATGTGCCCCTTCTCTTTGGGTGTCGCATGTTAGTTGCTGAGCCAGAGTTTGCTGTTGAGGACGACGAGTTCGTGGAGTTCGTGCCCGATCATGTTGCTGACGTGGAGTACGAGGACACCGGTGACTAGTCCTAGTGTTCCTTCGCAGTCCTACCTTTACTTGTTGTTATTTGTCGGTGAGTAGCACTGTTTGTTGTTAGATTCCTTGTTGGCCATGCTGGGCCTTTTCTTTTAGACTCTTTTGTTGCCTGGTGGCTTTTCTGTGGTTGTTGAATTTTATCTGGACTTGGAGATTTATAATTTAATATTATCTGTCTCTTTCTATTATTCTTGTCCTTGTTCCGTATCACATTACAGGGACCTGCTATTTTATGTGGATTGACGCTTATCGGACTTGCGGCTTTGTAGCTTCAAGTCTGAGCGGACCTTATCATGCCTCGCCTCCATATTTTTGGGAAGCGGTGCGTGACAGGTTTCTTTGGTGGCCCATGCAGGTCTCCACACTCTGTAACTGTGACTTAATCGGAACAACGATAAGAATTATAGAATGTCCGATAAACAATTTCGACACCGAGTCATAGGCTGAGAGTCTGATTTGTTTCGTTTTTCCTGTGTCATTAGATGGATGGAAGACGGAATACCCGTGCTGGTGGTGGTGTGCCCCCTCGTGTCGAGTAGCCGGATCGGGAGCCCACCAACAGGGAGATCATGCGGATGATGCATCAGATGATGCAGGTGTAGCAGGGGATGCTGCAAAATGCTTGGAATGTTTCGCCTGCTCGAGCAGTGAAACCTGTGTAGAATGTCCCTCGCTTCGAGCCAGGAGCGAAGCAGTTTCGGGAGATGGGCCCCGCTTACTTTGATGGGACCGAAGGACCTCTAGCTGCGGACGAGTGGACTAGGAACATGGAGGACAACTTGAAGATGTCGAAGGTCGACCCGGCTGGATGGGTTGACTTGGCAAAGATGCAGCTTAAGGATAATGCTCGAAACTGGTGGGATGCAGAGGAAGAGTTACTGGAGGAGCCGATATCTTGGGTTACCTTCAAGTCCAGATTCGATGAGGAGTATTTTCTGAAGGCTGCCAGGAGAGAGATGGCGCAACGCTTCATTGACCTGAAGCAGGGGAACTTGACGGTGGACCAGTACCACCAGGAGTTCACCCGGTTGAGCCGTCTCGCACCGAAGATGGTGCAGGATGCTGATGAGAGAGCCCAGAGGTTTCTACAGGGGCTTTCTTTGGACCTTCAGAGCTTTGTGACTTCTTCTGATGCGGAGTCCTATCAGAAGGTTCTGATTTCAGCGAAGAGGCAGGAGCGGATTGTGAACCAGAGGAGAGAATGTGCTTCTGGAGCTGGGAAGAGGCTTGTGGAGCAGGCCAGGGCAGTGGTGAGACCAGGGTTCAGGCCCAACCAGCCGTTACAGTTCAAGAGGCCCGGAGGACCTCCTACTCTGAAGAATTGCCATTTTTGTGGCAAGACTGGGCATGTCAAGGATCAGTTTCGGAAGATGTTGGGACAATGCTTGGTTTGTGGTGATCCTATGCATGCCATGAAGGACTGCCCGAAGTCCAAGCTGTCGTGGAAGGGACCTGTTGGAGCTCAGCCGTTGCAGCAGAGGGAACCTATACCTGCTGGACGTGGAGCGCCTCTCGTTACGTAGAGGCAGGCTTTTCAGCAGGCTGTTCAGCCAAGGCGGCAGGCTTTTCTGATGACTGCAGTTGAGGCTGAGACCGAGGATGAGATTATTGCAGGTAACTCTCAACCTAGTTGTTCTTTTCTTAGTTTGTCTTGTTTGTTGGAAATTTGTTTGGTTGTTGTTATGCATGCTAGAATAGAATTTGATTGTTAGACTATCTGTTAGGTGTGATTTTGGTTTGCACATTCCCTGCACGAGTCCTTTTCGACTCTGGGGCATCGATGTGCATTATTTCCCGGAGCTTCGTGGAGAAGCATTCCTTGTCGACTTCCCCTCTTCCCAAGAGTTGGAATATCGTTACGGGGAATGGTGTGGTCTCGGTGCATCGTGGTTGCAATTCTTACCCTTTGGTGGTCTGTGGACATGAGCTCTACGCTGATTTCATCGTCCACGACATCATCAACTATGATGCTGTCCTCAGGATGGACTGGCTTGGGAGTTTCTACACCACGATCGATTGTCGGAGGAAGAAGGTGGTGTTCGAGATCCCTGGACATCCAGTGTTTGAGTTCAGTCGTGGCAGCAGTTTGCTTGGTCCGGTCAGGTTTCGGGCCAAACCGGTGGAGATCATTACTATGCAGATGGAGCAGTGTAGACCTGCGGTAGTGCGTGACTTCGACGACGTCTTTCCCGAGGAGATGTCTGGATTGCCGCCCGATCGAGCTCTCGAGTTTTTGATCGATCTCATTCCGGGAGCGCAGCCTATCTCGAAGGCGCCTTATCGCATGGCACCAGCAGAATTGGAGGAATTACGGAAGTAGCTGGACGAACTTCTTCAGAAGGGTTACATTAATCACAGTGTGTCTCCGTGGGGAGCACCGATCTTTCTGGCAAAGAAGAAGGACGGTTCGCGTCGCATGTGTGTGGACTACCGGGAGTTGAATGCGGTGACCGTCAAGAATCGATATTCGTTGCCTCGTATTGATGATATTTTTGGTCAGCTTGGAGGTTCGAGGGTATTCTCTAAGCTGGATCTGAGGAGTGGTTATCACCAGCTGAAGGTGAGGAAGGAAGGTGTTCCGAAGACAGCATTCAGGACGAAATATGGACACTACGAGTTCGTGGTTATGCCTTTCGGTGTGACCAACACACCCGCGGTTTTTATGAACATGATGAATTTGATCTTCAATGACTTTTAGACAAGTTTGTCGTTATTTTCATTGACGACATTCTGATCTACTCGAAGTCAGAGGAGGAGCATGCTTCGCACTTGAGGACACTGCTGGAGATCTTGAGGAAGCATCGGTTGTATGCTAAGTATTCCAAGTGCGAGTTTTGGCTGGACAGAGTTGCTTTTCTCGGGCATGTGGTGACTGGTGATGGTATCTCGGTGGACCCCGAGAAGATTAAGGCTCTCAGGGAGTGGCCTGTTCCGCGGTCAGCGTCTAAGATCCAGAGTTTCCTTGGATTGGCTGGTTATTATTGGTGTTTCATTAATGACTTCTCCCGTATTGCCGAGCCGATGACCAGATTGACGCAGAAGGATGTATCTTTTGTTTGGACTGATGACTGTGTGGAGGCTTTTGGTGTTCTGAAGGAGAGGTTGACGACTGCCCCTGTTCTTGCTGTGCCTTATCGGAGTGGAGGATTCGAGATCTTTTGCGATGCTTCTGGAAAGGGTCTTGGTTGCGTATTGCATCAGCATGGGCACGTGGTTGCGTATGCTTCTCATCAGCTTAAGGCTCATAAGAAGAATTACCCGACGTACGATTTGGAGTTGGATGCTGTCCTGTTTGCGCTGAAGATTTGGAGGCACTTCCTGCTGAGTGAGAAGGTGAAGATCTTCACCGATCACAAAAGCTTGAAGTACATCTTTACTCAGAAGGAGCTCAACATGCGACAGCGTCGATGGTTAGAGCTCATGGCTGACTACGAGATCGATTTGCAGTTTCACCTTGGCAAGGTGAATGTGGTTCCGGATGCGCTGAGTAGGCTTCCAGCGGTGATGTTGTTGACTTCGCAGTGGAGATTGCAGCAGGATTTTAGCGAGTCCGGTATTGAGATTGTCCTTCCTAGGGAGACTTCTTCGTTGATGTGTATGCAGATACAGTCGACAATTGTGGATAGGATCAAGGCTGGACGGCTGGAGACCCGAAGTTGGTGAAGATTTGGGAGTTGGTGGAAGCCGGTCTGCGGTAGATTTCGTGATTCATAAGGATGGCTCGCTGAGGTTTGGAGCCAGGTTGTGTGTGCTAGCTGGAGACATCAAAGAGGAGCTGTTGGTTGAAGCACACAGTTCGTCGTATTCTGTGCATCCTAGTGGCACCAAGATGTACAAGGATCTTCGCCTGAACTTTTGGTGGCAATGTATGAAGAGGAGCATGGCTCGGAGTGTAGCCAAGTGTTTGGTTTGCCAGCAGGTAAAGGCGAAGCATCAGCGTACGGTAGGGTTGCTACAACCGCTTCCGATTCCGGAGTGGAAGTGGCAATACATCACTATGGACTTTGTGACTGGACTGCCTCGGAGTCCGAAGCAGAATGCCGCGATTTGGGTGATCGTAGACCAATTGACCAAATCCGCGCACTTTATTCCGTTCCGAGTAGGACAGTCCACTGAGACGCTAGCGAGGAGATATATGGAGGTAAATCTTTTACTCTCCATTTTTGTTTCCTTTCCCTAGTTTAGAAAGTGATGTAACGTGAATCGTGCAGGAGATCGTGCGACTCCACGGAGTCCCTGTGAGTATCGTGTCGGACAGAGACACGAGGTTCACATCTTAATTCTGGCAGAGTCTGCAGAAGAGTTTAGGTACGAGTCTGAGTTTCAGCATGACGTACCATCCGCAGACGGATGGCCAGTCCGAGAGGACGATCCAGATCTTGGAAGACATGCTGAGGGCGTGTATGTTGGACTTCAAGGGATCTTGGGAGGATCATCTTCACCTCGTGGAGTTTGCCTATAATAACAGTTACCATGCGAGCATTGGCATGTCACCTTTTACCGCGCTATACGGGAAGAAATGTCGATCGCCACTGAGCTGGGATGACATTGGTGATCGGGAGCTGTTAGGACCTGAGATGATCGTGGAGGCTGTGGATGTTGCGAGGAACATACAGGAGATGCTGAGGATTGCTCAGGACCGTTTCAAGCATTGGGCTGATGCTAAAACGCGTCCGTTGGAGTTTTAGCCAGGTGACCATGTGTTCCTGAAGATTTCCCCGAATCGAGGAGTGATTCGCTTTGGGAAACGAGGGAAGCTAAGCCCAAGATACATTGGACCGTTTGACATTCTGGAGAGAGTTGGCGAGGTAGCCTACCGCTTAGCTTTGCCGCCATCTTTGGAAGGAGTTCACGATGTCTTCCATGTATCATAGCTTCGTCGGTACATCAGCGATCCATCGCATGCTGTGGATTTCTCGGAGATCACCGTTCGACCCGATCTGACGTATGACCAGCAGCCAGTGCAGATTTTGGACATGCGTCAGAAGTCACTTCGGAACAAGACAGTTGATCTTGTGAGGGTGATGTGGTGACACGGCTCGCCAGGAGAGTCTACTTGGGAGAGAGAAGACAAGATGAGAGAGTGTTACCCACTTTTGTTCCCTGACACGTGAGTGTTAGGAAATTCTGAGGGCGGAATTTTTCTTAAGGTGGGGAGGATGTAACGACCGGCTTTTGTAATGACTATTATATGAATAATATTGGATGTTCTCTCCTTGTGTGCTTTTCCCTGTCTGACGTTCTTACGTTGAGCTTCATAGCGTCCATGTCTTAGATCTAGAGTGATCTTAGAAGCCATATGAATCTTCCCGAAGCTTCGCGCTTCAAATCGGCACTTCTGGTGCATCTTAGTTGGTTCATGAAGGAGAGCCAACCGACTAGATTGCAATCTAGTCGGTCGGCAACACTTCACAGACCGGCTAGTTCTTCTCAGTAATTTTCGACTGAGTTACTGTTTACAATTAGTCGGTCTAAGCACATTCATCGACCCACTAGTTGCAAAACTAGTCGGTCAAGACTTGTTCTCAGACCGACTTGTACAGAGTACCTTTTTGTTGGCTGAGTTACTGTTTACAGTTAGTCGATCAAATAACAACTATCGACCGACTAGTTGAGAAACTAGTCGGTTAGAGTTTCTTCTCAGACCGACTAACCGTCAGTACTCATTGTCTTTCATATTCGACCTTTAGTCGGTTCATGAACGTTCACCGACCGACTAGTTCCCAAACTAGTCGGTTGACGATTCTTCACAGACCGACTAATTATGCCTTCCCTGTACCAACCCTGTTCACTGTTTGATTTTAGTCGGTGTCAGTTGGACGTCCGACCGACTAGATCCCAAAATAGTCGGTCGACCACTCTTCACTGACCGACTAGTTTGCCCAGTAAACCTAGGTTAAGTCGTAGCCGCCGCTTATTGTTTCTATTTAAACCCTATACGTTTTACTTTTCTTCTTCACTTCTCTTAGCCGATTCTTTTCACCAATCATCCCCCGATCTTCCTCTTGACTTCCTTCACCCTCCCGAGCCTCCTCTCACCCTCCGTTGCGCCGGTGATCACCCCGCGAGCCACCGGCCGATCTCCAAAAACCCCAAAATCCTCTTTTGCTCCAGATTTGCCCTATATTCCCCATTCTCTAGATCCATTCTAGATCAGCCGCAGTAGATCCTTCAGCCGCAACTTCTCCCTCGGATCGCTTTTCCGTTGCCGTGCTAAGCTCGGATTTAGCGACGGCAATCCGGAGATCGTCGAGATCCTCTTCTACCTGCAGTTCGTAGGCATCGTGATCGTCATTCTTCCGCTACAAATACGGTTAGTAGATCTACCTTTAATCTCCCCATAACCCTCACCGTAATTTATAAAACCTAATAAAAATAGATTACTAGACGTTATAGGACTCCAATACAAAATTATGGATTAGATCTTGATTCTAATTTTCTGTTTTGCCAAAACAGCGAACCCTAATTCCCGTAGAGTAGAGATTTTTGAGACGAACTCTTGTCGAGCAACAACCTCGGTACCAGGAAAGTGAAACTTGCCAACCTTGCTTTAGGCCATGTTTTAGGCCATTACCTTGTTTGAGTGTGAAAGAGACTAGACCGTGAAATGATAGTGGTCTAGGCGTAAATCCAAATTCTAGCTTGACAACGAAGCTAGAATTGCCCTTGTCATGCCATGTCATGCATTTGCCTGTCACGTTTAAATTCTTTAACGGTGACGTGCGTCTATATTTCATATATTCACGCACGTTTTCTTTTGTGTTTCTCCGTGTTTTTCCGCCGTCTCTTATTCGTTTTCGTATGTTTTCCCGTTTTCTTTCACTTTTCTTTGTTTGTCCATGATTGCAGGGGATTGACCACGTAGGGGACGTTTAATGATGATATCCCAAGTCCCCGGAGCAACAGGAGAAGTCACGCGTGATCCAGGGGGTCAAACAGCGAAGTATTCATCTTTCAGCCCCTCACCCGGTCGGTTGGTCATCTCCAACCGATCGGGTGATGCACGCGTGCACCAACCGGTCTCTACCGCAGCTCACAAAGAAGTCACCCGACCGGTTCACAGACCGGTTCTGCGGGCGGCTGTTCTCTGTTTTCTCGAGCAGAATTCCAACCGATCGGGTGACTCTCACCCGATCGGTTCATCTGTAGCTGAAGAAGATGAGCTGAAGACACGGACGATTCAACCGACCGATTCACCCGACCGCTCCAAGATCCAACCGGTCGCTCAAGAACTCACCCGATCGGTTCATGTGATCGAGTGAAAACTCGCCGTTTTCTGATATTTATTTGTAACGGATCAACCGATCGGTTGACTTGTCAACCGATCGGTTGATGCGACGGCCTATATATAGAGCCCCTAGGGTTCCAGAAACGGGAGTTGCTGTTTTTCTACTGGTTTATTTCCTTGTGACGGCTGTAATTGTTACTCTTTTGTAAGTTTTCAGATCTATCTAAAATTTTAGTATTGTCTTTATTACTCCTTTACTTCCGCATTGCAATTGTCCGATTATGATTTCAACGGTTAAATTTCATTTAGATTGCTTTTTCATGAATTTTTGTGAGTAGTTCCCAAATCTGGGATTTTGGTGGAAACCCCTTCGGGGGCTCTTCCTGATGCGTCCATAGGGTTAGGAAATCGATAGGGAGTAGGAATCTAACGGTTACGCGAGGCGTTTCATTGTCATCAGCGGGAAAAAGACCGCCTTTGACCGTCGGGCCAAGGGGGAATAAACTTGGCGGTTGACTCCCTAGCCATAGCTCACGCCCTTAGCGTAGACGTCGAATCCTAGCACGCGGGAGCGACAGGACGAGACGTTGGGAGTTATCGTTGCGGGCTTAGTGCTCCCGGGATCGATCAGTGTTTATGGACACGGGAGTGCCCACTGATCGAATCCGGGAAGTCCGGTGTATCATCCTGGGCACCGACCGGAATATCGGGCCCATGGGACGCCGGCACCACTTTTAGAGGCAACGTCCCACCATTAGACCCTAATCCCGATCGCTATCCATACCCGTAGGCCGCGTCGGCGAGAGTCTCTCGTCGGGTTGGAAACCAAAGTCCCGGGTTTACTTTCTTTTCGCTCTTACGCTTTTATTTCCTTTCGTGACAACCATCCACCGATTCGGGCTAGCTCGCCCCTCGGGGTGATTTAGGTCCTACCTGACCCAAGCACAACCTCGCCTCCCTGAGTTCGATATTCCCGCACCCTACACTAACCGTGAAACTTGCGGTAAACGACACCGCGCCCATACCGTAAACGGGGCGCCGGTCAAGTTTATGGCGCCGTTGCCGGGGAGGCAACGTGCTTGATATTTTAGGATCTCTTGAACCCTCGTGTTTAGCCCACATCCCTACCTCGCGATAATTTTCGCATTCTCCTTTTTCTTTTTCTTATTTGTTTTTCTTATTTTTATTTCTTATTTTATCTGTTTCTTTTCCACTTGTCGCTTCACGGGTGTCTGTTGTTTTTCATGCGCAGGAGTTCAAGGAGTCTTGACGACTTGATTCCCCTCGATCCAGAGATTAACGCCACCCTTAGGCGTTTCGCCGCCGAGAAGCGAAGAAGGGAAGATCCCGAATCCATGGAGGAGAACACCCCACCTCAAAAGTCTCTGCTGGAGTACTCGATGCCCTCCATCGAGTCAACTTCCGCCATCCGATCTCCAGCTATTACGGCCCAAAGCTTTGAGCTGAAGCCGTCTCTAGTGACATGGATCCAGCAGGACCAGTTTGCGGGTGCGCCCATGGAGAGCCCGATAGAGCACCTGGACTCCTTCTTGGAGAAGTGTGACACCTTCCGGATTAATGGTGTCACTACAGAGGCTATCCATCTGAAGCTGTTCCCCTTCTCTTTGCGGGACAAAGCCAAGCAATGGTTAAGGGGGAAGGACCCCAACACTTACAACACCTGGGAGAAGCTCTCCAACGCTTTTCTGACAAAGTTCTTTCCTCCGGGGAAGACCATGAAGTTGAGGAGTGAGATCTCCTCCTTCTCCCAGGCCAGCCACGAGTCCTTGCATGAAGCTTAGACGAGATATAAAGAGATGCAAAGAAGATGCCCTCACCATGAGCTTCCGAAGTGGCAGATTATCAATCTGTTCTACAATGGGTTGAGGGATGACCTTAAATCTTCTATGGACGCCGCGGCTGGGGGTTCCTTCATGTCTCGAAGCGAGGAAGATGCCGGGAATATTCTGGAAAACATGGCGTCCAACAATGAGCGGTGGTGTGACGAGAGAGCCACACCAAGAACTGGGGGTATACACAGAGTCGAGGACGTCGACAAACTTTCAAGCAAGTTCGACTTGCTTTCGACCCAGATCTCCGCACTGATGGTAGGAGCCGGTGGGGCCGGTACACAGCAAGTTTCTGCGGTAGAGTCCGAATTCCTTGGGGAATTCGACGGTGGTGATATCTCACCACCGTTGGATCAGGCGAACGCACTATTTTACAACCCCACGGGGAATGCGCCATATCCGCCAAGGAAAAATTCCAACCCGGCCTACTCTCCCAACAACCGGAACCACCCGAATTTCAGTTACCGCCCACCATTTCAGCCCTCGCCGCCTCAGCAGCCGCAGCAACAAATTTATCAGCCGGCTAGACCACCGTAGAATCAAGGTCAGCTGCAACCGTTTCAGCAGCAACCTCAGCAACAAACTTATGCCCCCAGGAATCAGCAGCCGTTCCAGCAGCAGCAGTATGGCCAACAGAGGGCCGTCTCTCCGGCTGAGTCTCTCTTGACTCAATATATTGCCAACCAGGAGAGGATCAACCAAAAGCTGGAAATGGGCCAGCGGACCCTCACGGACCAAATAACCCAGCTGGGGTTACATGTGGCGAACCTTGCAAGGTCACAAAACCAATTGCCGCCACAACCGGAGGTGAACCCGAGGGGAGCAACACAAACATCGGCACTCGTGCACGAGCACGCGAATGTGTCCTCTATCGTTCTGAGAAGTGGGACACAAATTCCTACTAGAGTGCCCCCTAGCAACCCGGAAGCACCATTGGTCGTTGAGAGACCGACTGAAAAATTAAACGACACCGGTGCTTCGTCATCAAATCCCATGACTCCGGAGGGAGTGTCTGAAGAAGAGAAGAAGAAGGAGGAAGAGAGCCCAAGAGTGTATAAACCCGTTGTGCCATTTCCACAATGGTTGGCTCAGGCGAAAATTGATGAGAAATATGGGAAGTTCTTCGCCATGGTCAAGGACCTAAGCCTGCAAATCCTCTTCTTGGAGGCAATCAAGACAATCCCCTCCTATGCAAAATTCTTGAAAGATTTGGTGACCAAAGGGTCAAGAAAAGAGAAAGTGGTGCTGACGGCGGAATGTAGCGCTCTTATCCAGAGGGATAACCCGCCGAAGCTCAAGGACCCGGGGAGCTTCTCTATCCCTTGCACGATCGGGGCTGTGAAGATTAATCGCGCACTCGTCGATCTAGGAGCGAGTGTTAGCTTGATGCCCTTGTCGATGTACAGAAGGATAGGAATGGGTGATTTGGAGCCCACCGGGATGACCCTACAACTAGCTGACCGGTCGGTCAAATATCCGGTGGGAATTGTTGATGATCTCCCCGTGAATGTGAGAGGGGTGCATGTGCCTGTGGACTTTATAGTCATGGACATGCCCGAAGACGCACACACCCCCATTATCCTGGGACGGCCTTTCATGGCCACTGCTGGCGTTCTTATAGATGTGAAGAACGGAAAACTCTCCTTGAACTTCAGCGGAGAGAAAGTTGAGTTTGACCTGGGACTATCCATGAAGCACCCCGACCCTCCTTGATTCTAATTTTCTGTTTTGCCAAAACAGCGAACCCTAATTCCCGTAGAGTAGAGATTTTTGAGACGAACTCTTGTCGAGCAACAACCTCGGTACCAGGCAAGTAAAACTTGCCAACCTTGCTTTAGGCCATGTTTTAGTCCATTACCTTGTTTGAGTGTGAAAGAGACTAGACCGTGAAATGATAGTGGTCTAGGCGTAAATCCAAATTCTAGCTTGACAACGAAGCTAGAATTGCCCTTGTCATGTCATGTCATGCATTTGCCTGTCACGTTTAAATTCTTTAACGGTGACGTGCGTCTATATTTCATATATTCACGCACGTTTTCTTTTGTGTTTCTCCGTGTTTTTCCGCCGTCTCTTATTCGTTTTCGTATGTTTTCCCGTTTTCTTTCACTTTTCTTTGTTTGTCCATGATTGCAGGGGATTGACCACGTAGGGGACGTTTAATGATGATATCCCAAGTCCCCGGAGCAACGGGAGAAGTCACGCGTGATCCAGGGGGTCAAACGGTGAAGTATTCATCTTTCAGCCCCTCACCCGGTCGGTTGGTCATCTCCAACCGATCGGGTGATGCACGTGTGCACCAACCGGTCGCTACCGCAGCTCACAAAGAAGTCACCCGACCGGTTCACAGACCGGTTCTGCGGGCGGCTGTTCTCTGTTTTCTCGAGCAGAATTCCAACCGATCGGGTGACTCTTGACCGGCGCCCCGTTTACGGTATGGGCGCGGTGTCGTTTTACCACAAGTGCACGGTTAGTGTAGGGTGCGGGTATATCAAACACAGGGAGGTGGATGGCTTGAGTGGCTACTAGCCTCGCCTAGGTCGTGTGCTAGCTACGCGGATAATATGGGTGAAGTGTAGAAATAAAAGAAATAAATAAAAAGACACGACGTGAATCCCCGCTAACACGGGCTAGAGCATTCATGACACTTGGCATTTGACTTGATCCAGGGTGAGACATTGCCCCAAAAGGTGGTACCTAGCGTCCATGGCCCGATATTCCGGTCGGTGCCAAGCACGCTAGGCCTACCCGGTTCCGGACGGTGGGCACTCCCGTGTCCATAAACACCTTCCGCAACCGGGAGCATTAAGGCCACAATGATATCTCCCAACACTTCGTCCAAGCCGCTCCCGCGTGCGAGGACTCGATGTCAACGCTGGGGGCGTGAGCTATGGCTAGGGAGTCAACCGCCAAGTTTATTCCCCCTCGGCCCGACGGTCAAAGGCGGTCTTTTTCCCGCCGATGACAATGAAACACCCCCGCGTAACCCTAATGGCCAAATAGGTCAAATATGATTTCTAGCAATACATCGAAGCGGATCTTGACAGGACAAGCACCGGACCCCAATCCCCAACACATCTAGTGTGTTGCCGTACGAATTGGACCCAGATTGCTAGAAATCCCCTTTGACACATTTCATCGAACACGTGCCATGCAACCAAGTCTAATGTAAATTCCCAAGCAACAATCCTACCCTAACCCGTATTAGGGTTCATCAATACTACTCCATGATGAAAGACATATAAACAAACAACACAAAACACACACAAACATTCATCATGAAGCAAAAGAAATACAACACAAAAAATGGAGAACAAGAGAAAGAAATACTTATCTTGAGTGAATCGTTGATCCCATACAAGACTTATTGAACAAAATACCTAATCTAAAACTAACCTAGAACTCCCAAGAGAAGGGGGGCAAAAGCCCTAAAAACTGAGAAGAGCTCTCCCTTCAGTCGGCCAGCTTCGTGTATTTATAGCCCCACTTCGAAACCCTAAAGGTTCGGGTCCAAACCCGCAGAAAAAACGCCACCCGATCGGTTGACAAGTCAACCGATCGGGTGATCTGTTACAAATAACAAACAGAAAACGGCGGAGCTTCACCCGGTCAGATGAACCGGTCGGTTGAGTTCTTGGAACGACCGGTTGGATCTTGGAGCGGTCGGGTGAATCGGCCGGTTGAACGCCCGTGTCTTCAGCTCATCTTCTTCAGCTACAGATGAACCGATTGGGTGAGAGTCACCCGATCGGTTGGAATTCTGCTCGAGAAAACAGAGAACAGTCGCCCGCAGAACCGGTCTGTGAACCGGTCGGGTGACTTCTTTGTGAGCTGCGGTAGCGACCGGTTGGTGCACGCGTGCATCACCCGATCGGTTGGAGATGACCAACCGACCGGGTGAGGGGCTGAAAGATGAATACTTCGCCGTTTGACCCCCTGGATCACGCGTGACTTCTCCCGTTGCTCCGGGGACTTGGGATATCATCATTAAATGTCCCCTACGTGGTCAATCCCCTGCAATCATGGACAAACAAAGAAAAGTGAAAGAAAACGGGAAAACATACGAAAACGAATAAGAGACGGCGGAAAAACACGGAGAAACACAAAAGAAAACGTGCGTGAATATATGAAATATAGACGCACGTCAAAATCCCCCAAGCTGAACTATTCCTCGTTCTCGAGGAAGACGAGTGAGAGTAGGAGCTCGGAGGGAGAAAATAGAGAGAAAGAGAGAAAAAGAAAACTCTATATCCTAGATCCCCCGTAAGGGCAAACAAAATCAAAAACGACACACCAAGCAAGCAAACGCCAAATCACATCACTAAACCAAGGAGTACGAGTCCAAAGAAGTGCCGCGGGCCCACGCGGTGAAGCGCGAGTGAGCGTGGTCGTGTGCTAGCAATCGGTGTCACTATCTACATGTGCAATAAAGCTCCATATACACGTACCCAAAGAAAGACCCAAATATCGATTCGATTCGAATAAAGCGGTGAATATATAGCTCAAGCATGCATGAGAATAGAGCAAGAATCGAAACATATCATGTGTCATGGACTCCACAACTAGGGTTAAGGAAATCACCACACTATAGCCTAGATAATAGCCAAAAAGTTCCTAAGCCAAGTGTTTTCAAAAACGATGGGGGTTGAGATGTTGTGGAGTAGAACACTCGGTGCAAATTCTCGCCTTCCCTTTATTCTCGGCAAGTAGGAAAAAATATTCACACTGGAAATTTTTGGGTTTTGGGTATTTGTATTTTTTTTTCTTTTCTTTTCATTTCTCATCTTTTTGGGTTTTTCTTTTCTTTTCTCCCTTTTTTTGGATTTTTGGGAATTGGGATATTTACATGTGTACTCTCCCAAGTGGGAGAACAGTACACGACGAGGGGATTTGCACCAAGTAAAATAAAAATGAAATCGGATTCTAAACACTTGGACAAATGAGATATTTCTCGCTAATCAGAGCATAGGCTAAATGTGTTATCCTAGTCCTTGTATGTGGAATCCCGACACATGCGAATTGAAATATACGATATAAATATAGCATGCATATAGAAGCAGACATTAGACGCAAATACCGCATATTCAATATCGAAGCATGATAATCTAGGGGTCAACCAAGGGTAGGTATATAAAACAACATCACAAAGTAGAAGCACACTATAAGCTAGATACGACACACGACTCACATAAAAGCAAAGTGGACCCACGAAGCGTGAAATGCAAGAGGACTCGTAACCTAGGGTTAGTGAGTGTGATTATCGATGCCATGCTAGGTGTGTGTGATTTTGTGGCAATTCATCATATGGGGTCATCTCTAGGAGAGAGAGAGAGAGAACAAAAGATGAGAAGAAAAAGAAAAACACGATGGAAAACGACTCAAAAAACGAAGAAAAACGACACAAATGACGCACGAAGTGCGACTCCCCCAAGCTAAAACTTGCATTGTCCTCAATGCAATAGTAGTGAATATGGGAGGGCAATGAAAATGGGGGGTGCACGGACACAAAAAATGAAAAACACGAAAAACACACGAACGAAACTGGAAAATAAAGAGAAAGAAACATACAAAATAAAAGATATAAAACGCGACAAAAGAACACCTAGACACAAACACACAACAACGACACACGAAAACATGCACACAAAAGTCGATTTCCCCCAAGCTGAACATGACAATGCTAGCAAAATGATATGATCAATGTGATGCAGAAATATGCTAGGGAAAAATCGGAAAAGAAAGATATCAGAATGCAGGAGAGACAGTCTCGTTCTCCTCGTAAGAGGATATGGGGTGAAATGATAGAAGGGCACGACATGAAGGGTTATTAAGATGCAAAAGCAAATCCTAGATACGCTCCCCTCGCTAATGAGAGGAGACGAGATTATTCAAATCTAAACTAGAAAGCGGTAAATTTTTACACTACTGGATTTAGATACACCGGAGCATAGGCGGATCCAAGATCTGAAGTGGGGCAGGTAGCTGCTCTAACTGCTCCTTCTGTGGCTCCGCTAGAAGCGCTGTGACACGTGTGCCAATGGACCCAAGCAATGCACCTCCAAGCATCCCTCGTAGGTGTCCACCTGCGACCTGCAAAGGACGAGGTGCATTAGTCCATGGCAAAAAATCTTTCCCCAAAATAAAAGTATCCCAGAGATAGTCGCCGGTAAATGATGGTAAAATATATGAAATGTGGCGAACACTCCCTGGAAATGGTATGCTATCCTCTGTGCTAGCGACGATCAAATCCCCGCTCTCCATGTGAAGTTGCTTTCCAGGTGGTGACACACCGCAGCATACCTCAAGGGAAGTCGATCCTGTGTCCTGTGAGAGATATGGTGTGTCAAATATATATGAGTCTAAGGAAATATGACGTGAAAAGCGAGACTCAAATGTGGAGTGAGAGTGAGTATGAAAATCTCCCTGAATAGGGGCAATATGCTCAAGTAGATGCTCAGCCACAGAAGAAGTGGAGCGTGACGGTAGAGGTAGATGTGGCTCGGGCTCCATGAAGTGGACGATCGTATCCAAGCCCTCATGCACATCCTCCTCGATGATATGCTCATGCTCCTCTATCTGCCCGATGTCCTGAATGACATCCTCATGGTTGACCACCGACCAAGGAGAAAGCTGTGACAGAGATGGCTGTGGAGGTGGATGTGGAGCGGACCACTCGTATGTGGTCGTGGTGTCGTCGTCCTCACGCACATCCTCCTCACAGGTATGCATAAGCTCGGTGGTCTCCTCGGTGCTCTCATAGGACTCATATGGGGTATCCAAATCAAGACAATAAGTCTCTCCCACAGATCCTATAGAAATCACCCCATCCTCACTATCATCATCAAAAAAATGCTTCGTCATCCAAGTGGTAGTGATGGAAAAATGGGGTATCGGCTTGAGATGTGTCTATGGTGGCCGAAGGTATGGTGGTCTCAACCATGAAAGTGGATATATCCTCTCCTTCATCCCCTCTCCTCGGTGTCGGCTCGGTGATCGGTACCATCAAGTTTTGTAATATTTGGCATTGGTTAAACACGGCACTTTCAAGGAGAGACATGAGGCTTGATTCTTCTTGTATTTGTGGAGGGGTATAAGGTTGAGGAAATAGATGGGAGGTGTTTGGGCTAAGGTTGTGGGAAAATGTTTGGCCTTGGAGTGGGGGGAGGCTCTCAAGGCAATCATAATACACGTGCCCCGCCATCCCACAAGTCTCACAAACCAAAAATGAATAGGGATTGTAGCCTCTCATCTGAGCATCGAAATTTGATCTCCACATGGTTACACCAAAGACACCTGGACAACAAAAAATAAGAAAACTAGAGAGGAGCGTCAATAGCACAAGAAAATAACAAAGAGATAATATAATGGTGGGGGAAAAATTTCTTGGTTATTGAAAAAAAGAAAAAGAAATTTTTTGTGTTTTTATGCGTAGTCTAACGAACCCAAGCTAAGCTAATATCAAACCGAACGCCTCCCCGGCAACGGCGCCAAAAACTTGACCGGCGCCCCGTTTATGGTATGGGCGTGGTGTCGTTTTACCGCAAGTGCACGGTTAGTGTAGGGTGCGGGTATATCAAACACAGGGAGGTGGATGGCTTGAGTGGCTACTAGCCTCGCCTAGGTCGCGTGCTAGCTACGCGGATAATATGGGTGAAGTGTAGAAATAAAAGAAATAAATAAAAAGACACGACGTGAATCCCCGCTAACACGGGCTAGAGCATTCATGACACTTGGCATTTGACTTGATCCAGGGTGAGACATTGCCCCAAAAGGTGGTACCTAGCGTCCATGGCCCGATATTCCGGTCGGTGCCAAGCACGCTAGGCCTACCCGGTTCCGGACGGTGGGCACTCCCGTGTCCATAAACACCTTCCGCAACCGGGAGCATTAAGGCCACAATGATATCTCCCAACACTTCGTCCAAGCCGCTCCCGCGCGCGAGGACTCGATGTCAACGCTGGGGGCGTGAGCTATGGCTAGGGAGTCAACCGCCAAGTTTATTCCCCCTCGGCCCGACGGTCAAAGGCGGTCTTTTTCCCGCCGATGACAATGAAACACCCCCGCGTAACCCTAATGGCCAAATAGGTCAAATATGATTTCTAGCAATACATCGAAGCGGATCTTGACAGGACAAGCACCGGACCCCAATCCCCAACACATCTAGTGTGTTGCCGTACGAATTGGACCCAGATTGCTAGAAATCCCCTTTGACACATTTCATCGAACACGTGCCATGCAACCAAGTCTAATGTAAATTCCCAAGCAACAATCCTACCCTAACCCGTATTAGGGTTCATCAATACTACTCCATGATGAAAGACATATAAACAAACAACACAAAACACACACAAACATTCATCATGAAGCAAAAGAAATACAACACAAAAAAATGGAGAACAAGAGAAAGAAATACTTATCTTGAGTGAATCGTTGATCCCATACAAGACTTATTGAACAAAATACCTAATCTAAAACTAACCTAGAACTCCCAAGAGAAGGGGGGCAAAAGCCCTAAAAAACTGAGAAGAGCTCTCCCTTCAGTCGGCCAGCCTCGTGTATTTATAGCCCCACTTCGAAACCCTAATGGTTCGGGTCCAAACCCGCAGAAAAAACGCCACCCGATCGGTTGACAAGTCAACCGATCGGGTGATCTGTTACAAATAACAAACAGAAAACGGCGGAGCTTCACCCGGTCAGATGAACCGGTCGGTTGAGTTCTTGGAACGACCGGTTGGATCTTGGAGCGGTCGGGTGAATCGGCCGGTTGAACGCCCGTGTCTTCAGCTCATCTTCTTCAGCTACAGATGAACCGATCGGGTGAGAGTCACCCGATCGGTTGGAATTCTGCTCGAGAAAACAGAGAACAGCCGCCCGCAGAACCGGTCTGTGAACCGGCCGGGTGACTTCTTTGTGAGCTGCGGTAGCGACCGGTTGGTGCACGCGTGCATCACCCGATCGGTTGGAGATGACCAACCGACCGGGTGAGGGGCTGAAAGATGAATACTTCGCCGTTTGACCCCCTGGATCACGCGTGACTTCTCCTGTTGCTCCGGGGACTTGGGATATCATCATTAAACGTCCCCTACGTGGTCAATCCCCTGCAATCATGGACAAACAAAGAAAAGTGAAAGAAAACGGGAAAACATACGAAAACGAATAAGAGACGGCGGAAAAACACGGAGAAACACAAAAGAAAACGTGCGTGAATATATGAAATATAGACGCACGTCAACTCTCACCCGATCGGTTCATCTGTAGCTGAAGAAGATGGGCTGAAGACACGGACGATTCAACTGGCCGATTCACCCGACCGCTCCAAGATCCAACCGGTCGCTCAAGAACTCACCCGATCGGTTCATGTGATCGGGTGAAAACTCGCCGTTTTCTGATATTTATTTGTAACGGATCAACCGATCAGTTGACTTGTCAACCGATCGGTTGATGCGACGGCCTATATATAGAGCCCCTAGGGTTCCAGAAACGGGAGTTGCTGTTTTTCTACTGTTTTATTTCCTTGTGACGGCTGTAATTGTTACTCTTTTGTAAGTTTTCAGATCTTTCTAAAATTTTAGTATTGTCTTTATTACTCCTTTACTTCCGCATTGCAATTTTCCGATTATGATTTCAACGGTTAAATTTCATTTAGATTGCTTTTTCATGAATTTTTGTGAGTAGTTCCCAAATCTGGGATTTTGGTGGAAACCCCTTCGGGGGCTCTTCCTGATGCGTCCATAGGGTTAGGAAATCGATAGGGAGTAGGAATCTAACGGTTACGCGGGGCGTTTCATTGTCATCGGCGGGAAAAAGACCGCCTTTGACCGTCGGGCCAAGGGGGAATAAACTTGGCGGTTGACTCCCTAGCCATAGCTCACGCCCTTAGCGTAGACGTCGAATCCTAGCACGCGGGAGCGGCAGGACGAGACGTTGGGAGTTATCGTTGCGGGCTTAGTGCTCCCGGGATCGATCAGTGTTTATGGACACGGGAGTGCCCACTGATCGAATCCGGGAAGTCCGGTGTATCATCCTGGGCACCGACCGGAATATCGGGCCCATGGGACGCCGGTACCACTTTTAGAGGCAACGTCCCACCATTAGACCCTAATCCCGATCGCTATCCATACCCGTAGGCCGCGTCGGCGAGAGTCTCTCGTCGGGTTGGAAACCAAAGTCCCGGGTTTACTTTCTTTTCGCTCTTACGCTTTTATTTCCTTTCGTGACAACCATCCACCGATTCGGGCTAGCTCGCCCCTCGGGGTGATTTAGGTCCTACCTGACCCAAGCACAACCTCGCCTCCCTGAGTTCGATATTCCCGCACCCTACACTAACCGTGAAACTTGCGGTAAACGACACCGCGCCGCCGCGACGCAAGCGGGGCGCCGGTCAAACGGTACGCAATTTAAATTGAATATCTGCCATGCAATGCATCCTTTACATGCCATTTGATTTGTATGTTGCATCGTAGCATACGCTACCAAATACATGTACAATCCGTGTTTCCGTGTTACGGCTAGGCACCCGTATGCGGGCATAACCCTACGCCATCCTTGTTAAAAACACTTCCTGGCTTGTGATCCAGAAGCGAGCATTCCATGTTCGGGGGTAAGGCCCTGGCTCGATACACGTGGAGGGGTAGGGATAAACGGTCACTTGAGCGTAAGAGTTGGCCCGTACAGCCACTCTAGCCAAAGGGCGGAATCTCTGTGCACGACGTGCTTACTTTACTTGTACTAGTCCTTGTGTATGTTCCTGGCAAACTTGACATCCATGCCATGCTTGTACCTTTTGACTATACTTGTTGCACTCTTACTTTAACTGCCATGTCATGCATACTTTAGGATTGCTAGTTTGCTTTCTACCTTCTTTAGTTTCCTTGCACAAGTCTTGTTGACTTGCTGACATGTGCTCCTTCTCTTTGGGTGTCGCATGTTAGTTGCTGTGCTGTTGAGGGCGACGAGTTCGTGGAGTTTGTGCCTGATCCTGTTGCTAACGTGGAGTACGAGGACACCGATGACCAGTCCTAGTGTTCCTTCGTAGTCCTACCTTTACTTGTTGTTATTTGTCGGTGAGTAGCATCGTTTGTTGTTAGATTCCTTGTTGGCCATGCTGGGCCTTTTCTTTTAGGCTCTTTTGTTGCCTGGTGGCTTTTCTGTGGTTGTTGAATTTTATCTGGACTTGGAGATTTATAATTTAATATTATCTGTCTCTTTCTATTATTTTTGTCCTTGTTCCGTGTCACATTACAGAGACCTGCTATTTTATGTGGATTGATGCTTATCGGACTTGCGGCTGTGTAGCTTCAAGTCTGAGCGGACCTTCTCACGCCTCGCCTCCATATTTTCGGGAAGCGGGGCGTGACAATTTCTATAGACGATCCTCTTAGGAATACTTTTATTATGAGGGTGAAATTTTTGCAGCGAACTGATGCATCCTATTCTCTACAGGGTACAGGTGGAGTCCTTGTGGGAATACTGGAGGATGCATTGCTAGAGTTCGTAGGTGTTCGTGGACACACGCGCCTGGCGGGGCCACGGAAGGAGCAGTTGGAGCAGTTTCCTGTACCCACAAAGATACTGGATCCGCCTTTTGGTATAGTTGATATCAATCTAGTAGTGTAGCAATAGCGTAAAATTTTATGCTTTCAATAAACACGAATCCTCTCGACAGCGAGAGATCCGTCTTTTTGTTTGTTTTTCATGATTTTTCCGTTTCTTTGTCTGTGCGTACTTCCCTCCCATATTTCGTTGCCCTCCCGCATTTAATCCTATTGCATGGAGGGCAATTTAACGTTCAGCTTGGGGGAGTTGCATTATGTGCGTCAGTCGCGTCTTTTTAAGCGTTTTTGAGTCGTTTTCGTCGTGTTTTTCTTTTTCTTTTCATCCTTTTATTCTCCCTCTCCTAGAGATGACCCCGCATGATGAAACTGCCACTAAACCACACGCACACTTAGATGAGCTACGATACCTATCTTCACTAACCCTAGGAAGCTGAGTTCTATTGCATTTTATGCTCTGTGGGTCCACTTTGCTTTTTGTGTTGAGTTGTGTGTTGTGACTAGCTAGTTGGAGTGCTTCTACGTTGCGATTTTGTTTTATATGCCTGTCCTTGGATGACCCCTAGACTATCATGCTTCAATTTCGAATATACGGTATATCGCCTCTACTTTCTGATTCATTATGCATGAATCATCTATATATTTACGCTTCAAATCGCATGTGTTGGGACTCTACTAATAGGTCTAGGATAACCCATGTTGTTTACGCTCTGATCCGCAAAAAATTTCCTTTGGCCAAGTGTTTATAATTCGAATTCTTTTTTGTTTTACTTGGTGCAAATCCCCTCGTCGTGTACTTTACTTCCACTTGGGAGAGTACACAATTTGCCACTTACCAGCGCATCGTTTTTCCTCTTTTGGAGAATGCGCATTATCCCACTTCAAAAAAAAAAGAAGAAAAGAAAGGAGAAAGGAGAAAAGAAAGATTATGTATAGCCAAAATCCAAAAAAAATCCAAATATCCAAAGCCCAAAAATATTTCTATTGTGAATATTACTCCTACCGCCGTGAATAAAGGGAAGGCGAGAATTTGCACCAAGTGCTCTCCTCCACACCTACTCAACCCCTTTCATTTTTGAACACACTTGGCATAGGAGCTTTCTAGTAATTATCTTAGCAATCGTGCGACGATTTCCTAGTTTCTAGCAGTAGAGTCCCTAACATATGACATGTTTCTATTCTTACTCTATTATCATGTGTCACTCCCCGCTTCCCATTATACTTGGGAGCGAGGACGTGAGCGGGTCCGCTTGGACTGGAGCGGTGAAGCTCCAACCCAATAAGCGTCTGTGGGTAAACCGTAAGCAGGTTCTTACATGCAAACTCGGAACAAAAGGGAATTTCATTATTATTACAACGATGTCCAGATTTTCAAGTACACAAATAAGGCCTAGCATGGCCATTAGAACAGAGATACAACAAGAATTACATCTGTATAAGATTACAACAATTATTAAATTTTAGCGACATTGCGAAGGCTCGTTATTCTCCCGCAGCGGATCTCAGCGTCTGGGCACCCTGGTCCAACTGCTCAGTCTCTAGGCTCGCTCCTGTGCAAATCTGTCTAATACCTGACGTATATTTCACAAGACAAGAAATATACGTCAGCGAGGGTCGCTCGGCAAGATTTAAAACATTAGTAGGAAAAGACCCTCGGCAAGGTTTTCAAAATCATTAACATGAGATAATATGATTTCAAGAATTAAAGCATGGCAGCGTAGTGTGTACAGTAATGAGTATGGCAAGTATAGTGTGCAAGTGTAGTGTGCAAAGCAAAGTGTGGGTACATCGTAGTGTATATAGCAAGTGTAGTGCACAGAGTAAATGGCATGGCATTGCTATTAAAGATGACCACTTGGCATTGTTATAAAAATGGAAACAACAGCAGTTTAAATTTAACAGTTGGCAGTCTAATTAAGGAAAACTGTTGCAGTTTTAAATGTTAACACGTCCGTATATTCATTTCAATCAATTCGATATTGCGTGCAAGTTCGTGACTAAGGCCCCCGTCGTTAAACGGCTAGTAAGTGAATCCACCTTCAAGTGCCCCTGAAGGCGACCCGTTTACTACCGGCTAGTGCCCGGAAACCCAACCCCACCCACGTGTATTTCCTGGACCACGAGCCAGGATGCTAAACCGTCATATACTGGAACACGAGCCAGACTAGTCACTTGTGACCCTACTGGAACACGAGCCAGACTAGTCACACAGGACCGACGAGAATAGCCATCTAGTAGCCAACGTCATGCATGTTCACGAGCCAACGACATGTATGTTCACGAGCCAACGACATTTATTTCTATGAGTTGTCAAAACGGTCATCATGTTCAATAATTTGCCAAACAGGCCACATGTTCAATAATTTATCTTATGTCATATTACCATGCATTCATCAATTACCATAAACATGTCCACACGCACACACACATGTCCATATCTTGCAGTGCACAAAAAGTAAACAAAATGCAGTTTTAAATGAAACGATAGTTAAAACGTGGATAAATGCATAACTTGCATATCAAAGTCTTTTAGTCTAAACAATTAATGTGACGGTTGTAAAACATGGAAAAAGTACACTTGCCTTTCGGAATATCTCAAAACAATCAAAAGCAGCGGTAAACGTGTGCACTTCCATACCGGGATATCTCAATTTAATCAATCAATTGCATTAGTTATAAAACACGAAAAGTACACTTGCCTGAAGCGTTTTTGGTGCACACGCGTTCGTGACGAGAGGTATAGAATAATATGCGAAGTCGGATTTATAATATCAGTTTAATGGTCAACATCCATTTAAAATGTTATAAACTAGTTCACTAACTATCTACCTAATTGTTACTAAGACGGAATTGTTAACAACTTAAACTAGTATGGTAGTTTAATTATTAATAGCTCACTTAACTTAATTTAAAACTTTATTTAATAAATTCACCCCAAAAAATATAACTAAACTAAAATGAGTTATACAACAAAAATAACTTTAGGAAAAATAACTTAGACTAACTATTATTAATAATAGTATAACTTATAACTTTATAATAATAATAATTATAATAATAATAATAATAATAATAATAATAATAATAATAATAATAATAATAATAATAAACTTGTTGTAAACCATGGCGGCTACGGAACCCCGTAGTCCTGTATTTATAGTAATAGGGTTACATAATGGGTGGATACCCACTAACGGGTTGGGCCTCCAAAGCCCGTTTATAACACTTCCCCTTATCCATCCATTGTTGTAAGCCGTGATGAACGCTTCAGGGTTCATAGAGCTTATCTGATCATGGGTCTATGGATACTTCTGGATCCCAAGTTTAAGAGTACTTGCCTCGTTAAAACCTTTGCTAAGGAAAACCCAGTGGGAAAAACCAATGGCTAGGGGAAAAAAGAGTACAAGTCTCTGTAACTTCCCCTGATTGATGGATATCACTAGAGGTGGATACTTCTGGATCCTAAGTTAGGGATAACTGCCTCGTTAAAACCTTTAGCTATGGAAAACCCAGTGGGAAAAACCAATAGCCAAGGAAAAAGAGTACAATTTCCGTAACTTCCCCTGATTAGTGGAAGTATTTAGGGGTTGGATACTTCTGGATCCAAAGTCAATGAGGTTGCCTCGTTAAAACCTTTAGCTATGGAAAACCCAGTGGGAAAAACCAATAGCCAAGGGAAAAGAGTACAACACTACATTTGACTCCCCCTGATCTGTAAAAGCTGCAGGCTTGCAGATCTCCTAGGCAACTATACATCAATCTCTTACAGTGTTTCGATAATAAGTACAAAGTACAAGGCATCGCTCACCTATACAAGACATTGCTCATCTATACAAGTATCGCTCATCTATGGCAGCTACTGAATCTGAGGGAGCTCTTCTGAAGAGGAGTGGTCTGCAGACTCGGTAGGTAGCACCACGTCTCTGACCCAGTCGTCACTGTGTCTGCGAGGTATTGCAGGACCTGGCTGTGCGTACTTATGATTTTCTTCTTGGATTGATGAGCCTCTCGGTATGGTGGGATTGATGTTGCCTTGGAATCATGCTTTGCTGGTCTCCAGGAGGTGGTCGCTTCTTTGTTGCAGTCATCGCGATGATCTGTAACCTGTATCTGCAAATACATTCAACATGTTGGATGATCCTTGACCCTTGGAGGTGGCACAGAAGCTACATATCTCTGGTCCAGTGGTGCGCTGCAGGCACTGCACTGTATTTGGTTAAAGGGTTTACTGCCAGATAAAGGAGTGTACAAAAGACATTTGAGTAAGGCACTTCAGGACCTAGGATATCCTTCCCCTCTTCCAGCGAACGGAAGGGGTCTTAATGTGCATCCATACAACCAGTAGGTGTATTGGCGGATTGCAATTTTCCATGTTTCTTCATCGACTGGATGATAATTTCATCTTCTGGATGGTAATTCATCTGGTGGATGATTATTCATCTGCTGGATGATTATTCATCTTCTGGATGATGGTTTCATCTTTGGGATGATTATTCATCTTCGGGATGATGGTTTCATCTTCAGGATGATAATTCATCTTCGAGATGAAGGTTTCATCTTCAGGATGATAATTCATCTTCAGGATGATGGTTTCATCTTCGGGATGATAATTCATCTTCAGGATGCTAGTTTCATCTTCAGGATGATGGTTTCATCTTCGGGATGATAATTCATAAGGGTATGTTGTCACATCATCCATAGCAACATAGCCTAAAATTATCTTTGCTAATCGCATGGGTTTCGTAATCATGACCAGGGAGCCTGATGCATCAGTTTAATTAATTTTGTAAGTGAGTTAAACTCATCTTACATGGTTACTTTCTGGTTTCTGCGAAATAAACCTCTAAGGCTATAGCGTTTTGCTTATAGCATACGATTTTATTTATTTATACAATACTCGGTAACCCATAGGTTTGATATCTTTTGATATCAGGACTTCAGGTCCAAACACTTCACATTTCATAAGTGAGTCCAGCTCAACTTATTATTGCCTCGTTCCACATGATTTGGCCAAATTTCTGCGTTTGCTTCAGGAAACGGAGATTGTGAACGATATCAATGGCAAAATGAAATGTGAGTAATTGTCGACAAGTGTGTTTTATCCAAATACCTCTCTGTGTACGTATATTATTCAATTTATTCCAGATTTATCTCTTTCGGAGGTTCTGGAACGGGAGAGGATATGGAGATGAGCTCACTTTCCTGTGGTGGTATTGTTTTAGGGTCTCGTGGTATGTCCTCTCATCCATTGAGGATATCCACTTCTGTTACTGGTAGATTGCATCCATTATAGTTGGTATGTCAATCCTAGCTGGATTTTTAGTAGCAGGGATGTGTGAATTTGACAATATTTATATTGTCGGTAGCTATGTCTGATAACTGTTTAACAGTTTCATAAGTGTGGATCTTCAGGATCTCATCACTATTCATGATAATCAGATCATAGGTAATAATGTTTTAAATGGTCCATAGTGGTGATATGGGGATGTATACTCATCATGGCTCCATCGATAAGATGTGCACTAAACGCTTCCCCTGTTAGGGGTTCTCGGAAACTGTTTATATGAGGTGATCAGGCTCATATAAATAGTTTCTAAGGAGGCGTTCTGAAGGTTTGCATGCTCCCACGTGGTCACCTACAACTGGATTTCTAGTGGACAAGTAATCCGTTTAAATCATTTTAATGATTTACATATAACCCATTACTGGGTGTGAACACAAAGCTTCAGGGTGTTCAATTTTCTTCCAGTTGTTAAATTGATTTCCCAGTGTTATCCCAAAAATCCGTAATAAGCTCGACTTCAATGAAGTTGAGCATAGAACTAGGGATATGAACCCATCAAGGCTCCATCTATAAGATGTTCTTTAATGCCTCCCCCGTTTGGGGATCTCGGAACATATTCATCTAGGAGGGTTAGTCCCGATGAATAAGTTCCACTGCGGCATTTTTGAGGGTGGTATGAGGGTAAGTAAAAGCCCAACCAATATCCCAGTAATGTAATATGTCTGTTGTGATTAATAATAATCTGGATAGCGGTTGGATAACAAGGTTTTGATTATGACCATTTTAAGAGGATAAATAGATGAGTACTCTAAGGTATATCATCAGCCATATGTAGGGAGTGTGTGAGTCCACTTTTATCCCTCAAATACTCTCAAGAGGCCTAAAGGTCTCATTCTTCTAATGATAGTATATCATCTTAAATTCGTTTGAGGAAGTGAGGAGAATCAATGTCCACGTGAATGGAGATGATCTCGTAATCATTTTTCCCTTTTGAATGGGATAATGAGAGTTTCACCCTTTTTTGAAGAATCTTCGGGTTCGTCTGGTTAATGATGTCTTGCATCATCAATCCAGGGTGCCATCGATCCAAAGTTGGTCGATTCTGGACACTTCTGGTGTTCCAAATTAATTCCTCTGTTCGAATTTATGTGGGACTTTTGAACGTCCATTAAAATGCTCAAGTTAATTTTGTCCGGTAATAGGTGAACTCTGTTCAAACTGTGAAGGATTACATCTTCACAATGACTATTATGCGGATCATAGTTGGATAAAGCTTCAGGCTTTATTGGTTTCTTGAGTCATTAGGGATTTCATTTTGAAGAATATCCTTTGAAACTTTATAAGTTTCAGAGAGTATATGGCATCCTCATTATTGGAGTATTCAGGATGACAAATCATTTACAGTAAAATAAAATGCGTAAAAAGCACATATATACTGCAGGAGAATACTACTAATAATTATGTTAGAGCAACAAGTTTCATAGTATGATGTGGGATCTATAAAATATACGTCCACAATTGTGCTCATTTTAGACTCATATTATGACAACATGTCAAATTTATTTTCAAAGTTTATTTGTCCTCGGGGAGTAGCGAAATATACATACAGGCAATTTGACTTTCGTCGTTTAGACTAGATATGTATATATTTTTATATGGCATAGGTTAATGCCCATTCATTTTGCAAAAAGCATTATGGGTCTTATCAGAACTGATGGTCTGATATTGGGTTGCCATTGCATACTCCATATCGAGGTACATCATATCTTCCCTTTCTCATTTTTATTCAAGACTTCCCCTGTTTTCAGTCTTCCTTATTGTCGTTTATAAGGAAGAATAATTATTGGTCTTACGAAGTAGACACATACAAGGGAAATGAGTTAGTCTCTATATTTCCACTTTCTAATTTATAAGAGACTTTTAAAAGTCTATTTGAAAACTCAAATATGGTCTTCAGGCCATTTTTATTGAGTCATTCAAGTATTGTGTGGATATAGAATCATACTCTAGGGGAAACAATTACGTGGGTACGAATTTTATAATTTCTCACTTGTCTATTAAGCCACGACTTCGGGCGTACGCTTAAAAAATAAGGTTAGATTCAAGAATCATACCTTGTAAAGTGAGATTACTCAAAAGAGTTCGGTGGTGTTATGACAACTGCTGGTGTCAATATTGGTTTATACAAACCATAGATCTGAGAGATCTATTTACCGCGAAATGCGTATTTCTAAAAGAAAATGCATAAACGTTTTTCGTATAATCCATCGTACTTGTTAATTTTTATTAGTGTGAAAGGGTGTTGACTTTTGATTTGATTTTGAACTTCAGGTTCGTTTTGGTTTTGAATTCCAGGTTCATTTTGTCAACTAGGATATGATGTTAAACTTTTTGAAATCATTATTGGTTTGTTGACATAAAATGTTGTCATATCATGAGCGCATCATACATATAATGTAAATCTAGTAAACTAAAAAGTTGTGCTCAATTAACCAAAATTGAAACAAGTATGATGTATACACATGCTATTTATATGCTGCAGGCATTTAAATAATCATATCGCAGACATACAGTTTTGCTACAGGCATTAAACTATGTCATAGTGATTTTAGCGTGCTAAATAAAAATGTACATCACAGAATCATTAAATATGCGGCAGGCATATAAAATTCTACACATGCATTTAATCATCACAGAAATTTTATAATGGAAATGAAAATTTTTCGTTTAATAATTATTGGACCACTGGGCAACGTCATACACCGTTAGGTTAGTTAACTAACAGTAGAGCGGTCGCAGGATCTTCCTAATTATTAAACGTGTAATAATCAAATAATCCAAGAAAAAATTGCGATGATTTATAAAGCATTAATCAGATTATAGCGAAGGAAAATCGAATTTAAATGTGAAAATCGTTTGAAAATAGTGAATTTTCGGGGTGAAACCCTAGTTAGGGTTTTTGGTCGCGCGGCTTGCCGCTTCAGGCGGCTAGGGTTTCCGGACATGAGCGCGCACCGGGGGGCCCGATACGAGCGCACCGGGGTTTGGGGGCCCGCCGCTGCGGGCGGGGGGAGGGGATGGGGGCCCGCTGCTGCGGGCGGCGGGGCCCGCCGCTACCGACATCAGGGCGGCTCCCGCCGCTGCTGGCGGCGGGGCTGCCCGCCTTTAGCAACGGCGGGGTGGGAGGGGGGCCGCCGCTTCGGGCGGCAGGCTGGGGGGTTTGGCGCGAGTTTTGGGGGGGATTCGCGTTCCGGTGAGAAGATCCCCTAGGGTTTCAAGATTTGGGGAAGAAGATCATAAAAATAGGATTTTTATTTAAAAAGAACTATTTTTAGTCTTCAAAACAATGTTTTTCATCGTAAAAATTTGATTTTTGTTGATAAAAACGTCGAGTTATCATTGAAAAATTGATTTAGCATGTAGATCTAAGTTAAAACTCCGATCTAAATTAATGAAAAATAGATCTAAGCATGTAGATCTAATCGTATGCGCATAAAAGTTTAGATCTAGGGAGAAAATTACCTCTAGATCCTACCCGCCGGATCTAGCGACGTTCGGTGAAGGAAGCCCGTTCGCGTCGCGTTCGTCCGTCGACAGGTGTTCGGCTCAGCCTCGAGCGTGCTAATAACGTGTTGTAAATCATGGCGGCTACGAAAGCCCGTAGCCCTGTATTTATAGTAATAGGGTTACATAATGGGTGGATACCCATTAACGGGTTGGGCCTCCAAAGCCCGTTTATGACAAAACTTACTTAATATATATTACTCTCCCCCCTTTCTTTCTCTCCCACTGTCCCTATCTGTTCTTCGATGCTGCGCAGGCAAGGGGCGGACGGTGGCTTGATGGCTTCGTGGCGCGGCGATGGGAGCTCGAGGCGGCGTGATGCTGATCGACTGTGGCGGGCGGATCTGGAGATGTGGCGACGGCGACAGTCCGAGCGCTGGGAGATCCAGGCGGCGGATCTTGGGGCAGTCGGCGGCTTCTTGAGACAGAGCGGTGATCGAGGGGCTCAGGCCAGATCGGGGCACGGCGGTGGTCTGATTTGGGCTCGGGCGGCGGTCCAAGGCGTGGCAGAGCGATCGAGGGAGGTGACGGCTGTTTGGGGGAGTGGCGGAGATCGGGGCGGCCTGGGCGCCGGTCGGGAGGAAACAGGGGAGGCCGATGGTCTTGTTTGGGATGAGCGGCTGTCGACGACTGCCGGATCTTGGGGCTGCTCGGAGATCGGGGCTGATGCGAGGTGGTCGCTGAAGAGGGGAGAGGAGAAGGGCGGACGATGGTTGGGAGGGAGTTCTACTTCGAACAGGGGAAGAGGATGATGGGCAGGGGAGGGGAATCCAGAGAGTGTGGTCGAGGTGGAGGCACGTGTGGCGAGAGGAGGAAGGCGACGCGGCCTGCGGGTGATGTGGGCTCGGAGGCCGGATGGGTGAATGGCGAGGGCTGAGGTTCGGTGATGGGAAGTGGGGAAGGAGAGAAAGGGGAAGGCCCTTTTGGTTGTGGCGGGCTCGGAGGCGGCGAGAGCTGTCGAATGAAAGGAGATGAGAGGGATGAAGGGTGTTGGGTTAGGTGGCTCGGCGAGGACGAGGTGGCCGATCGGGCGGAGGTAGGATGATGGCGGAGGTTGGAGAGATGAGAAGCAGAGGGGGTTTGGGTTAAGAAAGAGGGGGTGCGTGAGTTAAATAGGTTAGGGATTGTGTGTGTGCGAGAAATTAATAGCAACCCAACGTATATGGCAGCTGTGTGATTTGTAATGAATCGGGGTTAATAATAATTAAGAGATTTAAATCCTGGGAGAACATGGAAACAAACGAGAATTTTAATTATTATTAAGAGGGGGATTTAAAATTGAGAGGAAAAATGGAAGGCAAACGAGCGTTAACAGCAATAAAGTATAAGGGTTAATTATAATGAAAATAAAATTCTCATATCTAAATATTGAAGGTAAAAAAGTCTCATATGAGTTTTTAAGAAAAGGATTTGAATTTCGAAATTTGTATTAATTATTGCAATGGGGAAAGTTTTGAAAATAAAAACCATAATTATAGGGAGAAATAATGGGCTAGCTAAAATAGGAAATGATTTGAAATCTCATTAATGGAATTTGATTTTAATAGGTTTAATGAAGTGAATTAGGGCTATTCAATTTTAGGTTTAAATGGGTTGTATTAAGGAAAGTTTTTCAAACGTTTAAAAGTTTAAATTTGAATTTGAATTTTGAATTAAAAATTAAAAACAGATTTTAAGAAGAGGCATTTAAAAATAATTATAAGAAAGGGTTATAATTGTAGGAATATGATGCCCTCAAGGCCATTTATTCCTGTGTGAATAGCACAAACATCTTGTTCGAAATAACAGTAAGCTGTTTGGTAATAATTTATCTAAGTTATATTGTAATGTAGTTAACATTAGATATCGACTTAGGTAAAGTCCTGAGACTTCATGCAAGGTCAAACGGGTATCGAGATGAGTATCTCAATCATGGAGAAATGTTTGACCGTCTGTAGCATAAGTCTGAAATGGTTCGTGGTCGTAGATGTTTCGAGACAAGGATATCGAAACATCGGATAGACCATTGTGTCTTAGTCTTCACCGTTTAGCGGTGGCGATGATCTCATGATCGCTTGACTTGGCGAAGTCGAAGACGAGACACAGGTGCTCATTAGAATGAGTTCACTGAACGATCCACTAGAGTTATCATATGGTTATATTGACCAATCTGTCAGTGATAACTCTGAGTGATGATAGGATAGTTGGTATTTTGACTTGAGGTCATTTTGACGGACCTGTGCGTGAACGGTGCCACTTAGATCAACTGACCTAGCTTCGAGGCAAGGCCTGTCGAAAGGTCTTTTGATTTGGTGTCACTTGAAACGTACGAGGCGAGTAATGAACAAGAGAGGATTCGTCTCTCCCGGTCAATGGGAGTTAGTGTCATAGAGTTAGTTCGGTCTTTAGCAAAAACTCTGCGCAGAGTATGTTGGAAGAAGTCCAACATTTATTGACTAAAGATTGATCGAAACTAACCGGAGTCAAGTTATTGGGGTTGACAGTTTAACCGTACCCCAGACTTGATCCACACGACACAATTTAGACGAAGAGACTATAACTGCGGAATTCATCACGGAAACAGTCAGGGTGGTCCCGACAATACTCATGTCAATGAGTTAACCACATAATGATGATTCCTGAAGCAGGGACGGCAACCACTGCTCGTGGTCACTGCCGTATAGGGCTTCGAGCCCAACCTGTTGTAAGGGTCAGGCTGTAGGGTCTCACACAGAGTGCAACGCTTCGTCTAGTAATAGGTAGAAATTAGTTAGGGAGAATAATTGCATTTTTGATGCAAGGGATGGAATAATTGCATTTTGATGCAATATGGTAATTTAAGCTTAGATAGGGACTATTTTGCATTTGATGCAAAAGCGATTAAATGTGTATTAAATTATTTAATACAATATTTAATAAAATAAACGCAAGGAAAAGTTCATGTGTAAGACGGGAATGTTCCGGTCTAGACCCAGGTTCGAACGGCGTCCAAATCGGACGCCAGATGATCAAGTTATGCCCAAAACAGCCCAAAGGGTCAGATCAGGCCAGACCAGGCAGACTAGCCCAGTCTGAACCTGGTCTGGCCTGCTGGCCAGACCCAGTAAGGCATAGGCCGGCATGGGCCTGGGCACCCAGACCCGCCTGGGCCTGGGCGCCCGGCCCAGGCACAGGCCCGGGCGCCTGGGCGCCCGGGCCCTGCCAGGGCCCGGGCGCCCAGGCGCCCAGGCGCCTGGGCACAGGCCCAGGCGCTGGGTGCCTGGGCCTGGGCCCAGGCGGCCCAGGCGCCCTGGGCGCCTGGGCGGCTGGCCCAGGCGCCCAGGGCGCCCAGGCCAGGTGCCTGGGCTGCGCCCAGGTCCAGGCCTGGGCTGCGCCCAGGTCTGACCTGGTCTGCTTGGTGGGTCCCACAATTGCTAAATTTCTGCACCTAGGGCAGAACAGATTTGACGGCTGATTTTAGTCGAAAATCAAGCCTAGGGCTGATCTTTGGACACTCAATTGGAGGGTCAAATGAACTCCGATTGACGAACGGTTTTTTCCTATGCGTTCACCATTGAACGCTTGTCGTATTGATAGGTTGTATCAATCCTGAAGCTCAACGGTGAGTGAGTTAAAATTCACGGAAGTTTGCACTTTGTGAAGTGCAAACTAACTTGATTTTAAATTAACTCATTGTTTAGTCCCACATCGGATTTTGAGAAAAGGGGAGAGTCCGCCGCCTATATAAATAGGGGTCTCCCCCCCTTTCTCAAAACTCGTCCCAAGCTCTAGATCTGAGCGGCTCTCGTAAATGTTGGAGCACGCTCGGATCTAGGCTTAAATTAATATTTTATCTTCTCCCTAAATTTCTTCCTTACTCCTGCGGGCTCTAGCAAAGCCACAAAGGAGTTCGGATTCTGGATCCGAAATCTTGGCGGAGGTTTCACTCGCGTGAAACTTTCTTCGGCGCGTGGTTGGATCGGCGGCATGGGGATTGATCGCCTCGGGATGCGGAGCGGTTCGAGGAGCGGTTCGGGGAGCGGTTCAAGGAGCGGCTCGGCGTGGGGCGGGAGCAGCTCGGAAGATGGCGCGGAACATCTCGCCTGCTCCAGGGCTGAGATTTCGGGTATGTGGTTAAAGTATTTTATTAGCATTAGTTTAGTTTAATCGCAGTAGGCTAGATCCTTCTTGGGATGGTCAGATCCATCCCAAGTCGGCATAGATCTTGGCATAGGGTCTTGGACCTTAGGGCTAAGTTAAAAATTGTTTTTAACTGCATGTTAATTAGTTAACATAGTTTTTCTTCCGCTGCTTTTGTTTTTCCTGTCTATGTTCCGTCCGACTTAGGACGGGACTAGAGTTTTTGTGCCTTAAGGGACCGCCAATTCCCTACAGTGGTATCAGAGCCTAGGTTTGCGTAGTCGATCGAGGTACTGCGATTTTATTAAACTTGTTAATGCTTTTTAAATACTTTTAAATTTTTTGAAGTTATTAGATAATTTTAAAAATGTTTTTTTTTTGAAGTTCAAAATTCTATGTGATAAATTTTTTGAAAATGAAAATTTTTTAAAATGCCGTTTTAAAATTTATGTGATAATTTTAAAACTAATTTTAAATATTTAAAAGTTTAAATTTATTTTGGATGCCTAAAAATTTTTATATGATAAATTTTTTTAGCATGGAAATTTTAAAATGGTATTTTTAAATTTATGTGATAAATTTTAAAATTGATTTTAAGGTTTTAAATTTATGCGATAAGTTTAAAATGTTTTAGATGTTTAAAAATTGTATATGATAAATTTTTGAACATGGAAAATTTTAAAAGTAATGTTTTAAATTTATAAGATATTTTTAAAACTGATTTTAAAAGTCTAAAAATTGTTTATGCGATAAACTTAGTTTATTTAATTGTTAAATAGATATACACTTTCATTTTATGTTGATAAAATTAGTGTAGTTTTATTTTAATGGCTTGTTAATCTTGTCCCTTATTTGATAACACAAGACAACCCTTTAGGTTAGCCATTAAAAATGATTAAAATTTATTAATTGAATTTTAATGACATGCTATGTTTCAATAAAACATTAACAACAATATAAGACCTAATTCCTGATTAGGGTAGTCCTTTAACTGAATTTTCAATTCTAATTGTTATAATTAATTTTCATTAAAGGACTTCGATTTTAGCGTTGTTAATAATTTATTAAAATCCTAATAACGATTAGGGTAGCACGTGAACCTTATAGTTGATAAGGACTTAATAAAAGTTATTAAACAAATCCTAAAATTTTGAATTTAAGGATTCAACTAGTTGATATGATTAATTAGTTGTTAATAAAAGCTGTTTAGTCTATGGCATACATACAAAAATGACAAGCTTCATTCAATGGACCATGATCCAGTCAATGTGCTTGGCTAAGAGTTCTGGGTCAACCCTTGCTAGTCCAAGGGGTAGTGATCATGGCTTAGTCAATTCCCTGGCTGAGTTCCGCTGGACCGCAATGTCGCAAATCATGATTGTATGACACCCTGGACTATATCTAAGTCAAATACGTTAATGATCTTTTTCAAGATTAGCCGTAGCCCTCCTTGTTTTAGGGGTTAGTAACTATAGGACCCGCGTTATAGTTGTTGAGATACACTCAAGCTGTAACATGGCAATCTTATAGGAACCAACTTCTTAAATACAGTAGATGACATCTTGACTTGACCTAAACCGACGTTGTCGTGAATACACCGAGTGGCGGCGCAAGTTTAGTCAAGGATGTAGTCTGCCTAGATGTAGTCTAAGACCTGACCCAAACCGACGTGTCGTGCATACACCGAGCTGAGGGGCAAGTCAGGCTAGACATGAAAATAAGGGTCCGACTAGACTAGACATTGTGATTTGGATGAGCACACTCATGATCACGAATGGCTAGGGGCAAAAACCGATTAAGAGAGTCATATCCGATATGATCGATGAAGAGTCATCTTCCGATCGCAGAGTCAATCAACTTGTTGAGCTACACTCAAGGTTGTTTAGACTCAAGGTGATTGGAACTCTTACCCATTAATTTTAATTCGATTTTGTTATTAAGCTTTAAAACGATCGTAAAATTAGTGGGAGGATATAGATAGATAAAAGCCAATCTACCTATATTTAATATTGAACATATGCTAAAACTAGGGCAAGACTATGTTTACCAAAGGAATCAGTATATAATATTTTAATAAGTTAATTGGTCAATAAGTTGATTAATTGAATATCGAGTTAAATCCTAATTGATAGAATTAAAACTATATTCTCGTTGACATTAAATGACCTTCTAAAGAACAGACTTAAGAAATATGATTTCATTAAGTTCTGGGTCCAACAAATAAATTAAAGCTACATGTCACTCGTATCTATATGAGGCAGCTTGAACATATAGGACATTCAAAGTATGTTTCTCCCTACAACTTGTCGAGCTACCCTCAAGGTTGTATGGACAAACAATTTTGATCCGCAAAGTTCGAGAATTCGATTAAACCGTTTGAGTCGAATACGAGTGCATGAGCGAGGAAAGACTATGTATCCCAACCGGATCTTGAGACAAGCAACTTCTTGAGCTACACTCAAGATTGCAAAGCTCAAGCGTTTGGATACATAAGTTGCTTGCATAGCTATTTATTTATGTTGATATCTAAATGTGATTTAGAAAAGGAAGAAGGCACTTGGGAAAGTCAATTGAGAAAGTTAGTTTAATTTATCATTAGTAGAGGCATAAGTAGGAGGAAATGAAAACGTAACATATTTTGATGTCACGATTTCAGAATAAATTGTTATACAAAAGACGTTTAACACATTTTGACGAATGTCGTCACATTGCTTCTGAAGTAATGTTTTGTGTTAAGTAATTTGTAAATAACTATATATATATATTAAATGTTAATATATAAATACACAAGATAGTAGCAAACTTATATGGTAAAATTAGACTAGGCTGTATCAAGAGATTAAGCTTCATAAGTCACATAAAGATGGGTCTGACCTCTCGTATTATGAAGTCTACGGACACTTGTGAGTCTTAGCCTCTTAGATGCAATGGCCGAAACCCATTTGTGAGACAGTGGGAGAATGAGTTGTCGAACTCAGTCTAGTACATACTGATGTACCCGAGTCTAGATTAACCAAAATAAGTTATTCGTATATTTTATTAAGACATGTGTTCTTGATGAAACACAAGTCTGATAAAATAAAGAACAAAATGACTAAAGTATTTAAACTGATTCGATTAGATCGAATGGTCAAATACTTAGCTAAATAAAATCTTGTGTAATTAAAAGAAAATGTGATTTTCTCTCAGATCAAGTCTGTTAACACATCGGTGTGTTAAAAGGTATGAATCACACTTAATTAGATTTAGTGTGATCCATTGTAAGTGACTCTGAGTTAAATCCTCCATCTGGGTTAAGTCCCAGATAGTAATGCCTAGGTTTTAATAATGTTCTATGAGGACATTATCAATAATATATTCAATAAATCAATCGTAAGGAAGTTGTAAAAATACTCGAATCTCGTGAGACGAATTGTCGAGTTAGACATCATAACTGATGATGACTTAGTCAACTTCTAGGATGAAATTCGGAGTAGTAACTCCGATTTAATACTTGATGAAGGTTCGTGTGCGTAAATAAATTTGAGAATTTAGTTTATGTGCCCAAGGAAAATGTTTCTCACTTTCTGTAAGTAAATCTTTAAGTTGAAAGATTGGTGCAGAAAAGGAAATAGTGAAGTACAATAATGTTGGACGGGAACAGTTTTCATCCTAATTTCTTTAAAACGGATTATGATGAAACCGGTTTCGCCAACAGATGTGTACAGATCTACTCGGACCAAAGCTCGATGTAAACGCTCAAGTTGACCACGAAAATTGGAGCATTCACTTATAAGTTCGTTTTTCTAAATATGATTTAGACGAACCAACTTATATGAATTAGCCAGATAGTTTTCAAGGTCAGTGGGAGCGTGTAAATTACATGCGAGACATCAAAGAGATGGAACATATATTTTGATTAAGTAATCAAAGAGTTTGATACTTTATCAGAAATGGATATGAACCATTTGAAATGACCAGTAACTAATTTAAATGATTATTGTAAAGTACGATAAACTGGATAAGATCCAGGGAAATAAAATATTATAGATTCCGACAGACCAAATGAATTATTTGAATGAGATTCAAATGGTTGGTCTAACATAAACATAGAAACCCCTTAAGTCTATAGTGTAGACGGTTTTAGCAGATCCACTCACGAAGGCTCTATCACATGAAGTCGGGAAAACTTATGTGTAAAAACGATATTGGATATCGAGATAAATGGGCCTGAGTGCAAGTGGGAGATGTAGGAATATGATGCCCTCAAGGCCATTTATTCCTGTGTGAATAGCACAAACATCTTGTTCGAAATAACAGTAAGCTGTTTGGTAATAATTTATCTAAGTTATATTGTAATGTAGTTAACATTAGATATCGACTTAGGTAAAGTCCTGAGACTTCATGCAAGGTCAAACGGGTATCGAGATGAGTATCTCAATCATGGAGAAATGTTTGACCGTCTGTAGCATAAGTCTGAAATGGTTCGTGGTCGTAGATGTTTCGAGACAAGGATATCGAAACATCGGATAGACCATTGTGTCTTAGTCTTCACCGTTTAGCGGTGGCGATGATCTCATGATCGCTTGACTTGGCGAAGTCGAAGACGAGACACAGGTGCTCATTAGAATGAGTTCACTGAACGATCCACTAGAGTTATCATATGGTTATATTGACCAATCTGTCAGTGATAACTCTGAGTGATGATAGGATAGTTGGTCTTTTGACTTGAGGTCATTTTGACGGACCTGTGCGTGAACGGTGCCACTTAGATCAACTGACCTAGCTTCGAGGCAAGGCCTGTCGAAAGGTCTTTTGATTGGGTGTCACTTGAAACGTACGAGGAGAGTAATGACCAAGAGAGGATTCGTCTCTCCCGGTCAATGGGAGTTAGTGTCATAGAGTTAGTTCGGTCTTTAGCAAAAACTCTGCGCAGAGTATGTTGGAAGAAGTCCAACATTTATTGACTAAAGATTGATCGAAACTAACCGGAGTCAAGTTATTGGGGTTGACAGTTTAACCGTACCCCAGACTTGATCCACACGACACAATTTAGACGAAGAGACTATAACTACGGAATTCATCACGGAAACAGTCAGGGTGGTCCCGACAATACTCATGTCAATGAGTTAACCACATAATGATGATTCCTGAAGCAGGGACGGCAACCACTGCTCGTGGTCACTGCCGTATAGGGCTTCGAGCCCAACCTGTTGTAATGGTCAGGCTGTAGGGTCTCACACAGAGTGCAACGCTTCGTCTAGTAATAGGTAGAAATTATTTAGGGAGAATAATTGCATTTTTGATGCAATGGATGGAATAATTGCATTTGATGCAATATGGTAATTTAAGCTTAGATAGGGACTATTTTGCATTTGATGCAAAAGCGATTAAATTTGTATTAAATTATTTAATACAATATTTAATAAAATAAACGCAAGGAAAAGTTCACGGGTAAGACGGGAATGTCCCGGTCTAGACCCAGGTTCGAACGGCGTCCAAATCGGACGCCAGATGATCAAGTTATGCCCAAAACAGCCCAAAGGGTCAGATCAGGCCAGACCAGGCAGACTAGCCCAGTCTGAACCTGGTCTGGCCTGCTGGCCAAACCCAGTAAGGCATAGGCCGGCCTGGGCCTGGGCACCCAGACCCGCCTGGGCCTGGGCGCCCGGCCCAGGCACAGGCCCGGGCGCCCAGGCGGCCCAGGCGCCCTGGGCGCCTGGGCGGCTGGCCCAGGCGCCCAGGGCGCTCAGGCCAGGTGCCTGGGCTGCGCCCAGGCCTGGCCTGGGATGCGCCCAGGTCCAGGTCTGGGATGCGCCCAGGTCTGACCTGGTCTGTTTGGTGGGTCCCACAATTGCTAAATTTCTGCACCTAGGGCAGAACAGATTTGACGGCTGATTTTAGTCGAAAATCAAGCCTAGGGCTGATCTTTGGACACTCAATTGGAGGGTCAAACGAACTCCGATTGACGAACGGTTTTTTCCTATACGTTCACCATTGAACGCTTGTCGTATTGATAGGTTGTATCAATCCTGAAGCTCAACGGTGAGTGAGTTAAAATTCACGGAAGTTTGCACTTTGTGAAGTGCAAACTAACTTGATTTTAAATTAACTCATTGTTTAGTCCACATCGGATTTTGAGAAAAGGGGAGAGTCCGCCGCCTATATAAATAGGGGTCTCCCCCCTTTCTCAAAACTCGTCCCAAGCTCTAGATCTGAGCGACTCTCGTAAATGTTGGAGCACGCTAGGATCTAGGCTTAAATTAATAGTTTCTCTTCTCCCTAAATTTCTTCCTTACTCCTGCGGGCTCTAGCAAAGCCACAAAGGAGTTCGGATTCTGGATCCGAAATCTTGGCAGAGGTTTCACTCGCGTGAAACTTTCTTCGGCGTGTGGTTGGCTCGGCGGCACGGGGATTGATCGCCTTGGGATGCGGAGCGGTGCGAGGAGCGGTTCGGGGAGCGGTTCAAGGAGCGGCTCGGCGTGGGGCGGGAGCAGCTCGGAAGACGGCGTGGAACATCTCGCCTGCTCCAGGGCTAAGATTCCGGGTATGTGGTTAAAGTATTTTATTAGCATTAGTTTATTTTAATCGCAGTAGGCTAGATCCTTCTTGGGATGGTCAGATCCATCCCAAGTCGGCATAGATCTTGGCATAGGGTCTTGGACCTTAGGGCTAAGTTAAAAATTGTTTTTAACTGCATGTTAATTAGTTAACATAGTTTTTCTTCCGCTGCTTTTGTTTTTCCTGTCTATGTTCCGTCCGACTTAGGACGGGACTAGAGTTTTTGTGCCCTAAGGGACCGCCAATTCCCTACAATAATAAGAAGTGGATTTGAAATGCTATTAATAGTATTTTGAATTATCATTAATAGGATTAGTATTAAATGGGTTTAATTAAGATAAATAATAGCTAATCAATAGGTTTTAAAAGAGTCTAAAAATGGTAAGCTTCATTTAAATTTGAAATGTTTAAAAAGTTTTGAATTTAAGAGTTTAAAGGTTTGAAATTTAAATTTTGAAAAGTTAAACTAATTATACAAAGATATTTGAAAAATAATTATTAAAGGATTTATTTGGTAGTTTAAAATAATGATAATAATAACCAATATGAAAAAGGAAGTTGATACGGGTACGGGGACAGAAATGTCAAATAACGGATACAAGTAAAATAATATCCGAGAGAAATACGGATATAACGTAACGATAAAAACCGGTCGTTATATCCTACCCACCTTATAAAAATTCCGTCCTCGGAATTTTCTAAGTTAGGTATGATCGAGGAAAGCCTGATAGACGAAGGCTCAGAGTAGCAAGGAAGGAAGAGACATACAGAGGAAAGGGAACTTCTCAAATGAATGCATCTCTCGGAACTGCTTGGCCCCAGGTTCATAGCGGGTCTGTGGAGCAGCTGGTGCAGCCTGACGTCCTTGTTGTACCAGATGGTTTTGAACATCTTATAACTCCAAGCATCTGGTGGATGTCGTCCTCTTCGTCTCCAGCAGCTCCGGAACTTTGTCGAGTATTACGTCTTCCTACCATGCTACAAACAAACAAAGTAAATATTTGCGTACAAGATTTATCCAGACAGTCTAATTAATAATGACATCCATTTCGTTCCGAGTATTTTGCAGAAAGCACGACCTGCATGGGCCACCACTAAAACTTGTCACGCCCCGCTTCCCATTATACTTGGGAGCGAGGACGTGAGCGGGTCTGCTTGGACTGGAGCGGTGAAGCTCCAATCCAATAAGCGTCTGTGGGTAAACCGTAAGCAGGTTCTTGCATGCAAACTCGGAACAAAAGGAAATTTCATTATTATTACAACGATGTCCAGATTTACAAGTACACAAATAAGGCCTAGCATGGCCATTAGAACAGAGATACAACCAGAATTACATCTGAATAAGATTACAACAATTTTTAAATTTTAGCGGCATTACAAAGTCTCGTTGTTCTCCCGCAGCGGATCTCAGCGTCTGGGCACCCTGGTCCAACTGCTCAGCCTATAGGCTCGCTTCTCTGCAAATCTGTCTAATACCTGACGTATATTTCACAAGACAAGAAATATACGTCAGCGAGGGTCGCTCGGCAAGATTTAAAACATTAGTAGGAAAAGACCCTCGGCAAGGTTTTCAAAATCATTAACCTGAGATAATATGATTTCAAGAATTAAAGCTTGGCAGCGTAGTGTGTACAGCAATGAGTATGGCAAGTATAGTGTGCAAGTGTAGTGTGTAAAGAAAAGTGTGGGTACAGAGTAGTGTACATAGCAAGTGTAGTGCGCAGAGTAAATGGCATGGCATTGCTATTAAAGATGACCACTTGGCATTGTTATAAAAATGGAAACAACAGAAGTTTAAATGTTAACAGTTGGCAGTCTAATTAAGGAAAACTGTAGCAGTTTTAAATGTTAACAGGACCGTATATTCATTTCAATAAATTCGATAGTGTGTGTAAGTTCGTGACTAAGGCCCCCGTCGTTAGACGGCTAGTAAGTGAATCCACCTACAAGTGCCCCCGAAGGCGACCCGTTTACTACCGGCTAGTGCCCATGAACCCAACCCCACCCACGTGTATTTTATGGACCACGAGCCAGGATGCTAAACCGTCATATACTGGAACACGAGCCAGACTAGTCACCTATGACCCTATTGGAACACGAGCCAGACTAGTCACATGGGACTGACGAGAATAGCCATCTAGTAGCCAATGGCATGCAAGTTCACGAGCCAACGGCATGTATGTTCACGAGCCAACGACATTTATTTCTATGAGTTGTCAAACCGGTCATCATGTTCAATAAATTGCCAAACAGGCCACATGTTCAATAATTTATCTTATGTCATATTACCATGCATTCATCAATTACCATAAACATGTCCACACGCACAAACACATGTCCATATCTTGGAGTGCACAAAAAGTAAACAAAATGCAGTTTTAAATGAAACGGTAGTTAAAACGTGGATAAATGCATAACTTGCATATCAAAGTATTTTAGTCTAAACAATTAATGTGACGGTTGTAAAACATGGAAAAAGTACACTTGCCTTTCGGAATATCTCAAAAACAATCAAAATCAGCGGTAAAAGTGTGCACTTGCATACCGGGATATCTCAATTTAATCAATCAATTGCAATGGTTATAAAACACGAAAAGTACACTAGCCTGAAGCGTTTTTGGTGCACACGCGTTCGCGACGAGAGGTACGGAATAATCTGCGAAGTCGGATTTATAATATCAGTTTAATGGTCAACATCCATTTAAAATGTTATAAACTAGTTCACTAACTATCTACCTAATTGTTACTAAGACGGAATTGTTAACAACTTAAACTAGTATGGTAGTTTAATTATTAATAGCTCACTTAACTTAATTTAAAACTTTATTTAATAAATTCACCCCAAAAAATATAACTAAACTAAAATAAGTTATACAACAAAAATAACTTTAGAAAAAATAACTTAGACTAACTATTATTAATAATAGTATAACTTATAACTTTATACTGATAATAATAATAATAATAATAATAATAAACTTACTTAATATATATTACTCTCCCCCTTTCTTTCTCTCCCACTGTCCCTATCTGTTCTTCGATGCTGCGCAGGCAAGGGGCGGACGGTGGCTCGATGGCTCCAGGGCGCGGCGATGGGAGCTCGAGGCGACGCGACGATAATCGACTGTGGCGGGCGGATCCGGAGATGCGGTGGCAGCGGCGGCGATCCGAGCGCTGGGAGATCCGGGCGGCGGATCTTGGGGGCAGTCGGTGGCTTCTCGAGGCTGAGCGGCGATCGAGGGGCTCAGGCAAGATCGAGGTGCAGCGGTGGTCTGATCTGGGCTCGAGCGGCGGTCCAAGGTGCAGCGGAGCGATCGTGGGAGGCGACGGCTGTTCGGGGGAGTGGCGGAGATCGGGGCAGCCTGGGCGCCGGTCGGGAGGAAACAGGGGAGGCCGACGGTCTTGTCTCGGATGAGCGGCTGTCGGCGACTGCTGAATCTTGGGGCCGCTCGGAGATCGGGGCTGATGCGAGGTGGTCACCGAAGAGGGGAGAGGCGAAGGGCGGACGACGGTTGGGAGGGAGTTCTGCTTCGAACAGGGGAAGGGGATGATGGGTAGGGGAGGGGAATCAGGAGCGTGGGGTCGAGGTGGAGGCATGTGTGGCGAGAGGAGGAAGGCGGCGTGGCCTGCAGGTGATGTGGGCTCGGAGGCCGGATGGGTGAATGGCGAGGGCTGAGGTTCGGTGATGGGAAGTGGGGAAGGAGAGAAAGGGGAAGGCCCTTTTGGTTGTGGCGGGCTCGGAGGCGGCGAGAGCTGTCGAATGAAAGGAGATGAGAGGGATGAAGGGTGTTGGGTTAGGTGGCTCGGCGAGGACGAGGTGGCCGATCGGGCGGAGGTAGGATGATGGCGGAGGTTGGAGAGATGAGAAGCAGAGGGGGTTTGGGTTAAGAAAGAGGGGGTGCATGAGTTAAATGGGTTAGGGATTGTGTGTGTGCGAGAAATTAATAGCAACCCAACGTATATGGCAGCCGTGAGATTTGGAATGAATCGGGGTTAATAATAATTAAGAGATTTAAATCCTGGGAGAACATGGAAACAAACAAGAATTTTAATTATTATTAAGAGAGGGATTTAAAATTGAGAGGAAAAATGGAAGGCAAACGAGCGTTAACGGCTATAAAGTATAGGGGTTAATTATAATGAAAATAAAAGTCTCCTATCTAAATATGGAAGGAAAAAAAGTCTCATATGAGTTTTTAAGAAAAGGATTTGAATTTTGAAATTTGAATTAATTATTGCAATGGGGAAAGTTTTGAAAATAAATACCATAATTATGGGGAGAAATAATGGGCTCGCTAAAATAGGAAATGATTTGAAATCTCATTAATAGAATTTGATTTTATAGGTTTAATGAAGGGAATTAGGGCTATTCAATTTTAGGTTTAAATGGGTTGTATTAAGGAAAGTTTTTCAAACGTTTAAAAGTTTAAATTCGAATTTGAATTTTGAATTGAAAATTAAAAACAGATTTTAAGAAGAGGCATTTAAAAATAATTATAATAAATGGTTATAATAAGAAGTGGATTTGAAATGCTATTAATAGTATTTTGAATTATCATTAATAGGATTAGTATTAAATGGGTTTAATTAAGATAAATAATAGCTAATCAATAGATTTTAAAAGAGTCTAAAAATGGTAAGCTTCATTTAAATTTTAAATGTTTAAAAAGTTTTGAATTTAAGAGTTTAAAGTTTTGAAATTTAAATTTTGAAAAGTTAAACTAATTATACAAAGATATTTGAAAAATAATTATTAAAGGATTTATTTGGTAGTTTAAAATAATGATAATAATAACCAATATGAAAAAGGAAGTTGATACGGGTACGGGGACAGAAATGTCAAACAACGGATACAAGTAAAATAATATCCGAGAGAAATACGGATATAACGTAACGATAAAAACCGATCGTTACATCATGCATGCTTGAACTATTATTCACTGCTAACTCGAATTGATTCGATATTTGGTTCATTCCATGGATATGTGTCTATGGAGTTTGATTGCATGATTTAGATAGTTACAATGTTGGCTAGCTCACAACCACACTCACTTGCGCTTCACCGCGTGGACCCACGACACTAGTAGGAACTCGCATTCCAGGGCTTAGTGCTATGCTTCTCGCGTGCTTGCTTAGTGTATCGTGTTAGTTTCCGTTGGCTCTGACGGGTAATCTAGGATTTTCTTTTCTTTTCCTGTTTCTTTCTTTCTATTTTCCCCTCCGAGCTTCTATTCTCACTCGTCTTCCTGAGGACGAGGAAGGGTTCAGCTTGGGGGATTTTGACGTACATTTATATTTTATATATTCACGCACGTCTTCTCCGTAATTTCCCATCGTTTTTCGTTGTTTCGAATCGTTCCTTTATGTTTTCAAGTTCCTTTTTACTTTCGTTGTGTTTGTGTGATTTTGCAGGATATTACTAGCGCAGGGGACATACAAGGCCAACATCATGAGTCCCCAGAGCAACAGGTGGTGTCGCACGAGACCCTGAGAGTCAATCGTCAAGATAAACCATGTATCCGCTCTCAACCGATTGGGTTGACAGATCCACCCGATCGGTTCATGCGGCCGTATCAGTCCCGAGGAAGAGGTAATTCCACCCGATCGGTTCAGTGATCGGGTGGATGTGACACAGATCGCTGTTTTGAGAGCCAAAGTTCACCCGATTGGTTGACTTGTCAACCGATCGGGTCACCTATAGCTGCTGCTTCCCATGCTCGAGAATTCGAAGAGTCACCCGATCGGTTCAGCGATCGGGTGAGGTCTATCAGAGCCGAAGACCAAGTTTTCCGATCGTCTCACCCGATCGATTGAGGTTTCAACCGATCGGGTGAACGTCTATTTTTTGTCTTTTAGTGGGAATATTCCCTGGCATCTTGCCAAATTGTATAAATAGGGCTAGGTTTTCCCAAAACACAATCCCCATTTTAAAGCTGTTTTTAGGGATTTTGGCTCCTCTGGATTTATTTTTATTTGTAAGTTCTTTGATCGTTTCTATATTTTAATATTGCGTTTATACTACTATTTGCTACAGTAATCTATTGCTTGATTTCCATTTTAATGGCTATAATCTATCTTATTGCATCTCATGCCATGATTAGTGAGTAGATCTTTAATCTGGGACATTGGCGGAAGCCCCTTCGTGGGTTCTCCCTAGAACGGCTATAGGATTAGGGATTCGATAGGATATAGGGATTTAGATGGTTACGCGGGGGCGTTTTATTGTCATTGGTGGGAGAAAGACCGCTTTTGACCGTCGGGCCAAGGGAAAATAAAACGGGAGTTTGATTCTCTAGCCACAGCTCACCCTCCTAGCGTAGACATTGACTCCTTGCGCGTGGGAACAGCTTGGATGAAATATCGGGAGCAATCGTTGCGAGCTTAGTGCGCCCGAAGTCGGGCGGTGTTGGATATGGGAATGCCCACCGTCCGAACTCGGGTAGACCTAGCGTATCATTCTGGGCATCGACCGGAATATCGGGCCCAAGAAACGCCAGGTACCACTATTATAGGCAACGTCTCATCGCTAAACCCTAGAATCCGATCACATTCCTATCCTTCGGTCATAATAGTGAGAACTCTAATAGGGCAGAAGCCAAGGTCCTAGGTTACCCCTTTTTTAACTCTTACATCTTTTCCATTAATCTACTATCGTGAAAACCACCCAGAGAATAGGCTATCTCACCCACTGGGTGATCCGGATCCCTAATGTTCACAAGCACAACACACGCCTCCCTGTGATCGACCCCCAAGCCACACTTCGACACCGTGCGCTTGTGGTTTACAAATTCTAATCCTAGTATCATCGTCCCGATTTGCGAGCCAAACGGACGCCCGGTCAATGGACATCTAAAGGAGCAATGCCAAAGCTTGGAGCTTGATGAAGGGAAGCTCATCAAGGGGTGCTAAAGCTTGGATGATGTGGGGAGCATCAAGGTAACATGTGCTTGAAGATTTAGACTCTAGGAGATGCAATATGTAATCCATGTAATTTCAATTACTTGCATTTCTCTTTTTGTGTCTTGGATTATTGTAATGCCTTGATAGATGGTCATACTCTCATGCATATGCATTTAACCATCTTAGTGAGCCTTAGAATTTGTCACGCCCCGCTTCCCAAAAATATGGAGGCGAAGCGTGAGAAGGTCCGCTCAGACTTGAAGCTGCAAAGCTGCAAGTCCAATAAGCGGCAATCAATTTTTTTAACTGCAGGTCCTTGCAACGCGAACGAAACAAAGATAATAATAATAAAATGAGACAAAAGAGATATCTCAGAATATCCATAAAATAAGTTTCAACATCGCAGAAAAAGCCACCAGGCTAAAAAGAAAGAGAGTCTAAAGGCCCAAACATGGCCAACAAAAGTACAAAGTACAAAGAATAGGTGCCACGCACCGACAACTAACAGATGGCCTAAAGCAAAAGGAAGCTCAGCAAAGAATCAAAGAATGGTCACTGGTGCCCACAAAACTCCTCCTGTGCGGACATGGACTCAGGCTCAGCATCAGCAACAACCACGCACACAGCTACGGTCTCTGGCTCAAGGTCTAACATGTGACACCCAAAAGAGCAAGGGGCATATGTCAGTAAGTCTAGAAGAGACTTGTGCAAGGAAACTGAAAGTAGGCAAAAGTAAAGCAACCTAGCAGTCCTAGTATGAATGCAATGACATGGCAGTTAAAGTATGAGTGCAACAAGTAAAGTAAGTACGAGCATGGCATTTAAACATGGCATGGATGAAAAGTTATACAAGTAACACTCACTAGTACAAGACAAGTAAAGTAAGCACCTCGTGCACAGAGTTCACGCCTTACAGCTAGAGTGGCTGATCGGGCCAACTCCTAAGCTGAGTGGTCGCTCAACCCTACACCTCCATGTGTATCGAGCCAGGGCCTTACCCCCGAACGGTAATGCTCGCTTCTGGATCACGAGCCAGGAAGTGTTTTTAACAAGTATGGCATAGGGGTGCACCTAGCCCGAGACAAGCAAGTACAAGTATGTAGCGTGTGCTACGAATGCGACATTCAATGCATGGACGACATGACATGGCAAGTAGTAAAGCGTACAGGTAAGGAAAGTAAACATGACAGTTTAGTATGCATGATCAACAAGTTAAAGAGTTGTTTCTACCTTCGTTGTCAAGCTAGATCAATTTAGGTGACGGATCTAGTTTCGTTGTCAAACTAGATCAAGTAGGCGTCTAGCCAGCTATCATTTCACTGACTAGTCTCTTTTACGCTAAAAACAAGGAAGTGGCCTAAAAACATGGCCCTACACAAGAGTTGGCAAGTTTCACTTGCCTGCAAGCACAACGTCTGAGGAACACCGTCCAAGAGAGTCCAAGTCACAAATAACCTACGTGCACAAGTCCACCGGCCTAAAGTCCATATTATTAATTTTGATTAGTGAATTTAAAACAACTTAAAACATCAATTTTAGTCTTGATTATCAGGCAAGGGTTGGGGATCCTAAGAGTGCAGAACGTTACCTCAACACGACGCGAAAGCTACACTGGCGTCGGGTAGCGACGCCAGTGGTTGGAATAAATAGAACGCGCTTCAGATCCAGATTCCAATTAAGATTCCACGCTCGCCAATTCTCGGGCAGCGTCCAGATCAGCGATCAAGATTCCAATCAGCGGTTAAGCGGTCAGTAGACGTTTTTACGACTTCCGGAAAGCCGTATCAACGAACCGGGATGAACGGTTCGACACACGCAAAGTCTATGGCATTGAGCGTCATAGGAGATGTTCGTGGCATTGGAAAGCACCCCTAGGAGTAGTAGGGGGGCTGTCGGAAGGCCCCCAACAACGAGAGGGTACGGTGAGAACTCAGCGACGCGTTTCTGGGTGACTCGACGATCGAGAATTTATCTGCGTCAACACAGTCGTGATTAAGCTGGGAGTTGACCAAAATAATATAAGACTAGCTAGTAAAGTTTGTTACATAAATCCTATATATTCATACCAGATATACAGATACACTGTAACAAGCAATCAATCAACAGTGGGTATTATGATATATGTTGTATCAGTAACCTATCCCTATATATAATATAGCTCACAAACTTCAATGCTGGCACATTCAACACTTAACCAAATTTATAAGAGAACTAATATATATTTAACTTTAAAGTAATATTAATGAATGCACAATATTCTTACTCACCCCTCATGTGCACTAAAAATAGGATCAACAACTGTATGAATTTATCACATAGCAAGTCTATGTTAACAACTGCATATAATATAAACTTACGCCGTTCTTCTCGTGTCGACTTCGGTGGAGGCGGCGACAGCGAGTGGTCGAGGAGGAGGCGTTCCGGGTACAGATGGTGATGCCGCTGCGGTGTTTACATGCGCGAGGGAGGACGGCAGGCGGTGTGCTACTGCGTGGGCGAGGGGTCTTTCCGGCGGTCGTCGGTCGGGAGAGAGGCGCCGTGGGAGAGGCTGGGCGATGACTGGGTTGAAGTCGCCGTGAACGGCGGGAGGAGGAGATGGCGGCGTAAGCTTGCGAGGGCGGCGTCGGATCCGTGCGGGCCGCGGCTGTGATCTGCTGCGGCTGCAGCTGCCAAGATCCGGCAGCGGGGGCCTCATTCCGGCGGAGCAGCGGCGAGGGGTGGAGATGAAGGTCGGGGTCGAGGGTCGACGTGGGTTTGTCGTACGGCGGCGCCGCCGTGGGGGACATCAGCCTGCTGCTGTGCCATGGGAAAAAACAGCGACAACTGCTCTTGGAGAGCGTTGCCAGGGGCGGTCGAACAGAGCTCCGGTGGCTAGGGCCGGTTCACGCCGGCCAGGCGATGGAGAGGGGGCCGGAGAGAGGGTCGGAGGCAATGGGTAAGGTCGGAGGTGAAGTCGGACGCGGGGAGAAGCAGTAACGTGCGTAACAAATGGGGGGGGCGGCGGCTCTTTTGCGTAGTTGTTGGGAGATGTTATCTAGGGTTTATAAAATATAATAACACTAAGGTCTAATTAATAGATAGGGGCTGGGTCACGTGGGGGTAAAAGCTAGGGTTAGGTTTTATAAGAATTGGGTGAGGGGGTCAACACGTGAGCAGTAAGTGGGTGTATAGGTTTCAGCCTAGGGGTTTGATAAAAATATTTAAAAACATTTGGGTACCAGAATCCCAATCTCACTTAATTCGAAGTGCAGATGGGTTAATATTTAAAAGAAAGTATTTACAATTTCTAAAATATAAATAGTTTGGTTAACAAAAAGAATAAACCAACACGTACAACACTTCAGATTTTAAATGTATATATATATATATATATGTACGTATATATATATATATATGTACGTATATATATATATATATGTACGTATATATATATATATATACGTATATATATATATAGAGTGATCTTCAAATGCGAAAAAGAGGCTTTTCGCACCGTGCGAAAAGATTTTTTTTTTTTTTTTTGAAATTTTTTTTTTCAAAAATTCTTTTTTTGATGTTTAATCCATACAATTATATACCCCAGGGAAAATAATGGGTGAACCCGTTGGGCATTAGAGCACCCATCCACCCGTTACAAATTTAACGGTCTCAAAACGTGCGAATTTGATGAAATGGCTTGATCGAAGGCCAAATGACATTATTTCTCAACTATTATTTTTTGAGGGGGGTATAACAACATATAATGAGGGTGGAAAAAAGAATTTTTGAAAAAAAAAATTTCAAAAAAAAGATAAAAACATTTTCGCACGGTGCGAAATGTTCTCATTTGAAAATTTTCCTATATATATATATACGTATATATATATATATATATATGTACTAGTCATAACCCGTGCCTGCGGGCACGGTTCATTTAACATTTCCCCCGTGAAATCTTTGTTTTCTGAAAAATTATTTACACCGCCAAAATTTAACAGAACAATATATTAGCGTAAAGATATTTAGCGGCACCGACACCTTCGGCCCAGGCGTCTTCGGCATGGAACAACAAATTCGGCATCGGACAACAAATTCGGCATCGCGCCTTCGGCGCAGAACATCAAATCTTTGTAAAAAAATTTAGCGTCAGACGCCTGTTATTTCCACAGCCAAAATTTAACAGAACAATAAATCAGCGTAAAAATATTTAGCGGCACGGGCACCTTCGGTGCAGAACAACAAATTCGGTGCAGTCGCCTTCGGTGCGGAACAATAAATTCGACGTCGAACAACAAATTTGGCGCCCACGCCTTAGACGTGGGACAACAAATTAGCGCTAAAAAATTTAGCGCGGGCGCCGGAACAACAAACATCATGGTATTTTTACGCTAATTTGTTGTTCTGCTAAATTGTTTTACGCTAAATTTTTAATGGATTATGATTCTCCACAATCTTTTCCAATGCACTTTTAATGTCAAAATTTAGGTTTCCTATGCACTTTCCCCCCAAATTTAATCTCCACAATCTTTCCCAATGAACTTTTCCCCCCAAATTTAATTTTCATACTCTTTTCCAAGGCACTTCTAATTTCAAAGTTTATGTTCCCAATGCATTTTCCCCCAAAAATTTTCCCAAAATCCAATATCAACCATCGATTTCTCATGATCACATCTCAGCCGTCTTTTATCTTGTCCTAGTCAGCCCTAGAATTCAAAAATCTCTGTCAAATGTATAATAGATATATATATATATAATCTTTTAAGTTTGTAATGAGATAAAGTAATTTGATCACTCTCCATCCAAAAATTACAAAGGAAATACCGAGGCGATCGCGCCTCCGAGAGGATCGTGAATACGGGGTTCGGTCGCGCGTCGGAGCTATAGAAATACAATAATAAAACCAAATATGGAAATACACACACGAATCAACATACGCACAAGATGCGTATGTCCGGAAGTGGCCGTTACATCCTACCCACCTTAGAATAAAGTCCGTCCTCGGACTTTCTACCATATCTAGTCGCTCTAGTAACTACCCCAATCATATCACATTATAATTCAAACCAGGTATAGTCATTACAAGTTCATATATATATGCACTAGGTAGTCAAACATTAACACTACTAACATGTATTTATTCACGCACATTATACTCTCATACCTATTATAGCCAGTCAATTTCATACACATATTTCAATCATTCATATAGTCACATACATCCTTATATAACTACTACTTACCTTACACAAAACAATAGTTCAGATACTCTTATAAGAATAGTCTCACACTAGCAAATACCATCATTGCTCTACATATAGATAACTACCTATGCACGAAACAAACATGGGTATATTACTCTCTAATATTTCCTAGTATACATCCAATACCAAACACATCAACGCATGTAGTCACACCATACCATTATTAAATCAAGTTTAATATATCTAATATACATTCACCACTACTATAATTTCACAGTCATTCAAATGCATGCAAATTTTTCACCATATATTCACATACGGTCCTATAACTATATTCGCGGCACGCCACTCATACCATCGTCACCAATACCTATAACTAAGCACATACTTACTCGTGCATGGCGCACACCCATTCACGCTAACATTTCATTTACATACACCAATCATACCATCATATATCCAGTTCATCTACACACCTAGTTTAGCTAGCACACATACGTTCATACAGGCAAGTCCTTAGTAAATAGCTATACCTCAAAACCAATACCTATAACTATATACCGGTGTAGCGACCCACAATCATATGCGTAACACAACCAGGCACAAACACTTCTATCACTATACATACATCAAACATCGCTATATTCAAACTTCAGACATACATCACAATATACCTAGAGTATACCCACTCAAGCTTGAGTGAGACTCAATACACATGTCAGAATATTCTACATACGCGTAACACGGTATTTATACCTATTCCAATACCACTCCAATATATACACATCTACCAATATAACCATATACACACCATATGTCATTCATACTTAATATCTAGTCAGGTAACACTCACATAGTTCAATCACTTTATATGCCGTAATAATATTACAGACATTAGCACACGTATAATTATAATACACTCCCTAATACATACGCATTCATCGTATAGTCACACACATGCAACATATATATTCACACCATAGCCTACTACCTATAATTAGTATACTAACACATCTATACATACATAATTAAGATGTGTAATAGTCGTGTATACCTCACGGTATGCACGCATGCAACATCCCGTAAACGCAAGCAATACCCATCAAAATTATAATCCTACTACCATATGTATATCACCTTATATACTCATGCAACAAAGCATAACTACTTACGTCAATACATACCTACATACGAGCACATACTCATAGGTACTAACATACAGGTCATATAATAGGCCTACTCATTTAACTATACATTCACCTATTATTATCACACCTAACATACACATAGCTTTACCAATCATTTTATTTCAACCATTACAAGTATCTCTAACTACATACACTCCATTAGATATTCCAACACTAACTCTTATATACACAGGCATCCCTAGTATGGTATAGCTAACCACGCACAAATTTATAAATACTAACACACCAACAACTTCATAATATCACGAATAACTCTGAGTATATATATATATATATATATATGTATATATATATATATGTATATATATATATATGTATATATATATATATATATATATATGTATATATATATCACACAATAGACAAACATCAACATACTATTGGGGGGTACACTCATTCCAGCCCACATACATAACCTAGGTACATGCACTACGACTACCTCACAAGGTCCAAGGGCCTACTAACAACTTAGAGTTGACACAGACATTGACGGGCACTAAAGTCTACTCAACAACGGAAGGTCGAGGTCGAAAGCGTGACGAGGGAAATATCGATAAGCACGAGTTCAGATAGGACGACTAAAAGGAGACAGACTGATTAGGTGAAACATCGAATCAATTGCGAATGCTTAGGTAGAGGAAATGGAGATGTAGTGATGCTTATATAGGATTCAGAAAGAAAAGAGGGTAAATAGCATAAGCTAAAACACGTGGAGTTTGAAAACTGTCGTACTTCAAAAGTTGAAATCCTCGTCTGTAAAGAAATATTTGGAGATCGATAAAACGAGTTGTTCAAAATAAGTTTGAGTCGAATATTCATAATAAGAGAAAATGGTCTATTGATCTATATAAAATCATTATAAAAGGAAGTAAAATCATTTACACGAATATTAAGGACGAGGTTTAGAAAATATCATACGTCAGTAGTTCTAATATAATGTTGGCAAAAGTTTTGAAATTCAAAGATTGAAATTAAATGAACTGAAGAATTTAAACTTATGTTAAATATTTTCAAAACCTTTAGGCTAGGGAAGATTTAAAATGATCAATATTGAAACTACTTTTAGAGGAACCAGGATTTGCCAAAAAATGAAACTGGTTTACACAAAGCTCGAGCACAACGAACCTGGTACGGATATAAAAGTAATTGAAATTCAATTTAGTTTGGAGAAGATTTTCTAAAGTACATATGGTAAATGGCTAAGATGAATTTCGTAGTTTAGGAAAAAGATAATATATCGAACTATCAAAATAGTAATAAAGTTTTAAAAACCAAATTGCGGGAAATATAGGTTAGCAAATAGCTACAAGATAGAAATAAAAATAATTTCAGCCAATAAACTTCAAAATCTACAAGGATTTTAACTCAATCGAATAGTGAGGAATTAATTACATAAGAAGAGGGTTTTAAAAACAACAATTAAACTGAGCGAAAATTGAAATTGATTTGAAGGATTCAAGATTTACAACGAAGAAAATTCGAAAGATCAACGATAATCGCCATGAAGCGATCATGTGATACGAGGGCAAGAATAAGATCGCGTGGTCTCACCCAAAATACGCCTATGATATGACAAAGGAAAATCTACAGAAAACTCCTACGGTCGACCAACTAAAGATCAGGAAACTTAGCGCCAATGCTCTCTAAGGAACTAGACGGTAATGAAATGCGCCCCGCTTGGCCTGAAATCGATGGACCCAAGCGAACGACTAACGAAATTCTAGAAGTCTAATATGGTCAGAGTTAGACAAGAACCACTAAGGTAACTCCTAGGACGGTTAAATCAATTGCTGACAGGGAGTCTAACTAACAATCAGAGGACTCTAACTGGCAAGCACAGACGTCTAACTAAGTCTTCTTACCACCTAGTGACATAGGAAAATGACTAGACTCAGGGCTTATGACTCGGATGTTGCAATTTATTTAATGGACATTCCGTTATTATCGTTGTTCCGTTAATTCGCAATTGCAAGACCGGACCTGCATGGACCACCAACAAAACCTGTCACGCCCCGCTTCCCAAAAATATGGAGGCGAAGCGTGAGAAGGTCCGCTCAGACTTGAAGCTGCAAAGCTGCAAGTCCAATAAGCGTCAATCAATTTTTTTAACTGCAGGTCCTTGCAACGTGAACGAAACAAAGATAATAATAATAAAATGAGACAAAAGAGATATCTCAGAATATCCATAAAATAAGTTTCAACATCGCAGAAAAAGCCACCAGGCTAAAAAGAAAGAGAGTCTAAAGGCCCAAACATGGCCAACAAAAGTACAAAGTACAAAGTATAGGTGCCACGCACCGACAACTAACAGATGGTCTAAAGCAAAAGGAAGCTCAACAAAGACTCAAAGAATGGTCACTGGTGCCCACAAAACTCCTCCTGTGCGGACATGGACTCAGGCTCAGCGTCAGCAACAACCACGCACACAGCTACGGTCTCTGGCTCAGGGTCTAACATGTGACACCCAAAAGAGCAAGGGGCACATGTCAGCAAGTCTACAAGAGACTTGTGCAAGGAAACTGAAAGTAGGCAAAAGTAAAGCAACCTAGCAGTCCTAGTATGAATGCAATGACATGGCAGTTAAAGTATGAGTGCAACAAGTAAAGTAAGTACGAGCATGGCATTTAAACATGGCATGGATGAAAAGTTATACAAGTAACACTCACTAGTACAAGACAAGTAAAGTAAGCACCTCGTGCACAGAGTTCACGCCTTACAGCTAGAGTGGCTGATCGGGCCAACTCCTAAGCTGAGTGGTCGCTCAACCCTACACCTCCACGTGTATCGAGCCAGGGCCTTACCCCCGAACGGTAATGCTCGCTTCTGGATCACGAGCCAGGAAGTGTTTTTAACAAGTATGGCATAGGGGTGCACCTAGCCCGAGACAAGCAAGTACAAGTATGTAGCGTGTGCTACGAATGCGGCATTCAATGCATGGACGACATGGCATGGCAAGTAGTAAAGCGTACATGTAAGGAAAGTAAACATGACAGTTTAGTATGCATGATCAATAAGTTAAAGAGTTGGATCTAGCTTCGGTGTCAAGCTAGATTAATTTAGGTGACGGATCTAGTTTCGTTGTCAAACTAGATCAAGTAGGCGTCTAGCCAGCTATCATTTCACTGACTAGTCTCTTTTACGCTAAAAACAAGGAAGTGGCCTAAAAACATGGCCCTACACAAGAGTTGGCTAGTTTCACTTGCCTGCAAGCACAACGTCTGAGGAACACCGTCCAAGAGAGTCCAAGTCACAAATAACCTACGTGCACAAGTCCACCGGCCTAAAGTCCATATTATTAATTTTGATTAGTGAATTTAAAACAACTTAAAACATCAATTTTAGTCTTGATTATCAGACAAGGGTTGGGGATCCTAAGAGTGCAGAACGTTACCTCAACACGACGCGAAAGCTACACTGGCGTCGGGTAGCGACGCCAGGAGTTGGAATAAATAGAACGCGCTTCAGATCCAGATTCCAATTAAGATTACACGCTCGCCAATTCTTGGGCAGCGTCCAGATCAGCGATCAAGATTCCAATCAGCGGTTAAGCGGTCGTTAGACGTTTTTACGACTTCCGGAAAGCCGTATCAACGAACCAGGACGAACGGTTCGACACACGCAAAGTCTACGGCATTGAGCGTCGTAGGAGATGTTCGTGGCATTGGAAAGCACCCCTAGGAGTAGTAGGGGGGCTATCGGAAGGCCCCCAACAACGAGAGGGTACGGTGAGAACTCAGCGACGCGTTTCTGGGTGACTCGACGATCGAGAATTTATCTGCGTCAACACAGTCGTGATTAAGCTGGGAGTTGACCAAAATAATATAAGACTAGCTAGTAAAGTTTGTTACATAAATCCTATATATTCATACCAGATATACAGATACACTGTAACAAGCAATCAATCAACAGTGGGTATTATGATATATGTTGTATCAGTAACCTATCCCTATATATAATATAGCTCACAAACTTCAATGCTGACACATTCAACACGTAACCAAATTTATAAGAGAACTAATATATATTTAACTTTAAAGTAATATTAATGAATGCACAATATTCTTACTCACCCCTCATGTGCACTAAAAATAGGATCAACAACTGTATGAATTTATCACATAGCAAGTCTATGTTAACAACCGCATATAATATAAACTTACGCCGTTCTTCTCGTGTCGACTTCGGTGGAGGCGGCGACAGCGAGTGGTCGAGGAGGAGGCGTTCCGGGTATAGATGGTGATGCCGCTGCGGTGTTTACGTGCGCGAGGGAGGACGGCAGGCGGTGTGCTACTGCGTGGGCGAGGGGTCTTTCCGGCGGTCGTTGGTCGGGAGAGAGGCGCCGTGGGAGAGGCTGGGCGGTGACTGGGTTGAAGTCGCCGTGAACGGCGGGAGGAGGAGATGGCGGCGTAAGCTTGCGAGGGCGGCGTCGGATCCGTGCGGGCCGCGGCTGCGATCTGCTGCGGCTGCAGCTGCCAAGATCCGGCGGCGGGGGCCTCATTACGGCGGAGCAGCGGCGAGGGGTGGAGATGAAGGTCGGGGTCGACGGTCGAAGGGGGTTTGTCGTACGGCGCCGCCGCCGTGGGGGACATCAGCCTGTTGCTGTGCCATGGGAAAAACAGTGACAACTGCTCTTGGAGAGCGTTGCCAGGGGCGGTCGAACAGAGCTCCGGCGGCTAGGGCAGGTTCACGGCGGCCAGGCGATGGATAGGGGGCCGGAGAGAGGGTCGGAGGCGATGGGTAAGGTCGGAGGCGAAGTCGGACGCGGGGAGAAGCAGTAACGTGCGTAACAAATGGGGGGGCGGCGGCTCTTTTGCGTAGTTGTTGGGAGATGTTATCTAGGGTTTATAAAATATAATAACCCTAAGGTCTAATTAATAGATATGGGCTGGGTCACGTAGGGGTAAAAGCTAGGGTTAGGTTTTATAAGAATTGGGTGAGGGGGTCAACACGTGAGCAGTAAGTGGGTGTATAGGTTTCAGCCTAGGGGTTTGATAAAAATATTTGAAAACGTTTGGGTACCAGAATCCCAATCTCACTTAATTCGAAGTGCAGATGGGTTAATATTTAAAAGAAAGTACTTACAATTTCTAAAATATAAATAGTTTGGTTAACAAAAAGAATAAACCAACACGTACAACACTTCAGATTTTTAATGTGTGTGTGTGTGTATATATATATATATATATATATATATAATATATATATATATATATATATATATATATATATATATATATATAATATCTTATAAGTTTGTAATGAGATAAAGTAATTTGATCACTCTCCATCCAAAAAGTACAAAGGAAATACAGAGGCGATCGCGCCTCCGAGAGGATCGTGAATACGGGGTTCGGTCGCGCGTCAGAGCTACAGAAATACAATAATAAAACCAAATATGGAAATACACACACGAATCAACATACGCACAAGATGCGTATGTCCGGAAGTGGCCGTTACAGAATTATCATAGATATCATCACATTAGGTTGACCATGCGTTAAACTCTTACTAGAGTTTTTGGCTCTCCCACAGTCGACTGATGAAGGCATGACATGCGACTGAATGACTTCCAGGTGCCTTCCCAGCCTTCTACAGCCGACTGATATCCACATCTCAACTTGACTCTTCTTGAGCTTTTTGCCTCAGTCGACTGAAGTTCATTTTATAGTCGCCTGGGAATTGTTCTACAGTCGTCTGTGCGCAACTTGCATTTTCTGTGCTTCATCCCAATTTGCAAGTCAGTCGACTGATGACGTATTGACAGTCACCTGTATAATTACAGTCGCATGTGAAATGGTCATCTATCGTCTGAAGGTGTAAGTGCAAAAGTTGCATTTTCTCAGCTCCATTTTCATCCCAAGTGACAGTATCTTGCTGAAGGATATTCAGTCACCTGTCTATTTACAGTTACCTGTGAATTCTCTACAGTCGTCTGTGCACAACTTGCACTTTCTGGGCTTCATCCCAATATGCATGTCAGTCGACTGATGAAGCATTTACAATCGACTGTTTATTTACAGTCGCCTGTGTAGGCTTCTACAGTCGCCTGTCCTGGCTCATATTATAGCCGTTGGAATTTTCTAATTGTTGACCAGTCGACTGTCAGTTGTTCATCAGTCGACTGTCTGTGCCTTAAACTCCAAAATCTAGCAGTTGCAGATTTCTTCCCTTTAGATTTTTGGTTGGTTTTATGGGCTGTTCGTGGCTTCCTATATATAGGAGATGGCTTAGTTCATTTAGAACTCTTGGTTAATATTGAATATCTTTGAGAATCAATAGCCACTCCCAATCTCTCACATTTCCCTCTCATAAGCACATTCCTCTTCATGCATTGAAGCTAGCTCATATGGAAATTCTCCATGGGATCTAATTCACTTCATTTCATACACTCAAGTGAGAAGTATTAGGATTCATTCATATAAGAGAGAAAGATCATCAAGTGCCATCAAAGTCTCATCTCAAGCACTTGAGTTTCACTTGCATGCCTTCTTCATCACATTGTTAAGATCATATCAAGGCATATGCAAGTGTTGTTTCGTTTCGTTTTTTTGTTCAAAACCCTAATTCTCTTTGTGAGAATTAGTTACTCCCTTTGTGAGAGTTTGGTTCTTTCTGGGTGAGAGAACAAATCCTCTGTGTGAGGTCTCTCTGTGTGAGAGTAAGGATTTCTCTGTGTGAGAATCCAAATCCTCTGTGTGAGGTATCTCTTTGTGAGATTGAATTCACTTCTCTTTGTGGGAATCATAGTGAATATTGGTGTGGCTGGATGTACCCAAGTTTTGGGGAACCGGGTAAAATCCTTGTGTTTGTGATTGTTGTTGTTGAGCGCTCTGTTTATTTTCCGATGCTTATTGTGCTTGAATTTTAGTAACTTTTAATTAAACACTTTGCTTGCCATTACATTATTCACCCCCTCTAGTGTGTGTAGCCCCACAGGGTCCCTTACACCAATAAGCTGGGGCCAATGATAGGCATCATATCTTCGGAAATCTTTAAGGATACGAGAGGGAGGTTGGCAATGATCATGATAAGCCCACCATCTTTGCGTGGGGGCTACTGAGCATGTGGGAAAATCTATACCCTAAATATGAACCGACATGTATGAGATATCGAGGGGAAGTGCTGCCATTATCATGGATGTTTCAGTGTTGGGTCATGACCCACAGAAAGAAAAGCTCACTTTGAGAGACTTGGCTAGTCTCTTCCCTACAGAAAATGGAGTTCACTATGATGCGATGGGACATGCTAAGGCATGGGTCAATGATAGATGATTCCATAGCCATAGTGACTGGGAAGGGTGAGTGGTCAGTGATCTGTCTCCAGAAGGTGTCTGAGTCATAGGCTACAGGGACACCTCCATTATGCCTAATTGCACCATGGATGATAGCCATGGGCCACTTGAAAAGGTCATTCAAGGAATCATAGGACATGCCATAGTCCTTGTTCATCAAGAGAAATTAAAAACCAGAGGGTTGGCGCTTGAGTGAACTAAGATCCCCTAGAGTGAGTCTCTTATAGGTGCATGCCTCACACTCCATAAAATCACTCCAACCTATGTTGTACAGGAGGGTCTGGACACCCTCGGTGAGATCTAGAGAGTTCAGAGCGGAGATGCTCGGAAACTTAGTTGGAATAATGGTTCACCGAGAAAGGGATATGAAAGTGATTTTCTGATGTTCATCAGCGAAGATGTTCCCTAAAGTGTCTATTTGTAGGAGAGGAATGGTAGGTGGTGCAGGAGGTGTAGTGGATGTGGATGCAATAGTTGTGGATGTACGTGTAAGGTCTCTGGCTATGAGGAAAACACAAGAAGGGGGTTGAATATTTTTTATACAATTTAAAATGATAATTACACCAAATTAAATTCCTAACCAACAATTAATACGGAATGAAAATAAATCCTAAATGAACCAATGCGAACACAAGGATGTTTCAAGAGTTCGGATTACCCAAGTCAACTCCTGACTTGTTCCCAGTAATCTTACGTCCCTTCCACCCGGATAGCACCGGATACTCAAGTTAGAACCCTAACTTAAGGTTTCCTTTAAACCCAGTTGTAGCAACCATACAAGTGAAATTGAAGTACACTCGATGATCTTAACTCCCACAACTTGGGAGCAAGCAAAACACTCTCACAACCCGAGAGTTAATTTAATAACGAAAGTTATGAAATATGATATTGTCACGCCCCGCTTCCCAAAATGGACGGAAGCGAAACGTGACGAGGCCCGCTTAGGCTAGAGCTTAGAAGCTCGGACCCAATAAGCGTCTGTAGAGGTACCATTTTAAAAGATTTTCAGGTTCTTGCATTTTTATAGTTCGAAACAACAAAAGTACAGAAAAGAAATTGCATTCATTAAATTAGAGATATGATATCCAACAAGTACAAAGTCTAAAAAGAAGCCTAAGCGTGGCAAAGAAAACTGAAAGTAGTAACCTCTGAAGGTGGCGACTAAAAAGACCTCAAGGTCTGGTCCTCGTCAGGCACGTGCTCTGGGTCGACGTCCTCGGCTCCTCGTACTCCAGTGAGACTGCCTCGTCCACGAACTCTGGCGGAATACCTGACGTACAACACCCAAAAGAAAGGAACTGTACGTCAGGTAAAGTCTACAAGAAGGGTTAGACTTTACTGCAAGTGCACCGAACTTTAAACAACGGTTTACTGGTTGATTAGCATGCTGAGGTTACAACAAGTACAAGAGAAGTAACGTAGCAGGAAAGTAAAGCATAGCAGGCAGTAGTCGTAGCGTGTGCTACCGACTACGGGACTAACCTAAAGGTGTCAGGACAAGACGAAGACAGACGAGACAAATAGGACACGACACGACACGGCACGGCATGACACGACACGAAAGGTTCACGCCTTATGGTTCGAGGGGGATCAGACCCACTCACCGTGCGCACGCTCAACCCTATCCCAAAACCCCAGAACTCAGGACATGAAGCACGGAGATCACTTTCGCAAGGAAAGCACCTGAAACGCCCGTAGGCTTTTTGTATCACGGAGATCACTTCCGCTCGGGAAGCATCTGAAACGCCCGAAGGCTTTTTGTAACACGGAGATCACTCCCGCAAGGAGAGCATCTGAAACGCCCGAAGGATTTTTGTAACACGGAGATCACTTCCGCTCGGGAAGCATCTGAAACGCCCGAAGGCTTTTTGTAACACGGAGATCACTCCCGTAAGGAGAGCATCTGAAACGCCCGAAGGCTTTTTGTAACACGGTGACAAGACACGACCAGTGTGGATAACAGTGACAAGACACGACCAGTGTACGGGAGAGTTATTCTAGGGTGTCCACACACACATGATAGCCCTACAGCATCAAAGTTGTTGTTGTCAGGCTCAGACTTCGTCGTCAAGTCTGAGCCGTCAGGAGTCGTCCCGGACGCTATCATTTCACGTCCGGTTCTATACATTCACAGTCTAACAGTTCTAGCAATCTAAGACCAAAGCACGGTCAAAACGCAAGTGGGTACACTTGCCTGCTATGGCGAGTGTGTCGTCCGTCCGGGGCATCTCGTCCAGTCGTCGCGTCCGCTGTAGTCCGTCTGAAACAGTCACGGCGACGGTGTCAGGTCGTGATTTTAGAAATTCCTATTTAAGTTCATTTCTAGGTTGTCGGGACTACCCTAATCGTCAATGTCACAATTTTGGTGTTTTATCAACCTAAATCAACCACTACCCTATGTGCACAGAAAATTTGTCCGATGGTCGATTTCTACGGTGAGCAGCGTTTTACTGATGCGGAAAAGTAAATTTAATTATAGTTGTCCAGTTTTTAGTTAAGGTTCAGTTTGCTACGGTGTGGGTTTCGCTATGAGTTAGGGGGACCAACCTGGTATGACGATCGTGCGTGGATCCGATGTCGGGTCTGGAAACGATAGCAGATCGCGTCGCGACTCCAATTTCGTAACGTCTCGTCACTTGTCTTTAGTGTTCGCGATGATAGTTATGATATATCTCACCACTAGTGACTTCATTGACTAACTGTTTTACTACTTCGACCTGTTCTGGTGTACCATCTATTTGCACAGTTCTCTCCTGAGATGTATCACCAGGTGGTGGATGCAATGGTATAATCTGGATACGAGCTCCTGACTTGGCCTGCATGTTTTTAATTTCCTCACCACCTTTACCAATTATCAGTCCAACCTTCCCATTTGAAATTTCAATCTTTTGCTAGGACCCTGATAGCCATACATAGGAATAGATGAGGGCGGAGTCATCCCAACACGTGACACTGTAGACTGACCCGAGGACTTCAGCCAGTGATCAGCAGAAACCCCCCCAATCATCACCATTGTCGGGGTTGTGTCGGTTGGCGGTGGTGTTGTTGAATAGCTTGGCGGCGATCGCCTGCACCCGCTGCTTGGCGAGCTGAATTTCATCAACAAGCGGCGGTGCGCTGCTGAACGGCGCCGGTGGGGGAGCGGAGCACAGCGGCGGCGGAAGCGAAGGCGGCTGCGGCGGGGATCTTGGCCGTGGAGGCGAAGGGGAAGGCGGAGCGGTGATCGGGATTTGCGGCGGCGCTCGGTGATTAAAGGCGGGCGGTTCACGGTGGAAGCATGAGGGCAGCGGGCTCGCTGAGGATCGCGGCGGCGTCGATCGCCGGAGGGCGCGAGGCTGAGGGGAGACGGCCGTGGAGGCGGTACTGTGCTCGGGGGGAGCCGCGAGGGCGGCGGAGAGGGGCCGCGGGCTCGGATCGCGGCGCGGGTGGTGGATCCGGTCGCCGGCAGGGTCTGTCGAGGTGGAGGCGACATCGATAGGGCGTCGGGGTGTCGGAGCGATGGTCTCGGGAGGGTTGGCTGCCGGCGGGGTCGAGGACGAGGGTGAGATGAGGGAGAGATGTGAGAGGGGAGAGAGATCGGGAAAAATTTTGGGGTTTTTCGTTTGTTAGGGGAGGCCGGCGGCTGAGGGATCCTTAGGGTTGGGTTTTGTTAGGGTTAGGGATTTATTATTATTAATAGGGTATATGTTAACTATATAGACCTAAGATAATGGTAGAATGGGTGAGGGGCAAGGGATAGAGGGGGGTACAGGTTGGGTTAAGTCTAGAGGGAGTTAGAGAAATAGCTTAGGGAAAGATTTAAAATGATTTAAGTAAGGGGTTTAGCCAGATTGGCTAACGAATTTGAATTTTGAATCTAATCAGGGCAAATCAACGGTCCAGATTTCTCCGAGCGATATCTCTCAATCCGGGCGTCAGAAAAATAATTCAAAAATACCGGGGCGATCGTGGAGACGAGACGCACAGATCTACGGAGCCCGATCGTGCGTAACGCCTACCTAAAATTTACGTAAAATTGGAAACGGCGTTTCGAGTCAGATGACTAATACGCCCCTATCGTTCAAAGTCGTTTTGTGAGAAAACGAGCCGTGAAACGACGTTCCCGAAAGTTACAATAAAATCCAACGCCCCAAAACGATCGCAACGGCACATCACATCGCTAATTTTTGGAAGCCAGAAATAATCAAATAAAATACGTGCACGATAAAACACGTGCGCGCAGAAAATTACAAATGGTCGGAATGCGGCCGTTACATTCTACCCACCTTAGAAATGATTCCGCCCTCGGAATCACTCATACTAAGACTAATTAATAAAATCCACATATACTTAAGCCTATAACTCCCATCTTCCCCACAATGATCTCTAATCCTATAATTTCAACATCGTTCCTCGACTAATCCATCATAACCCATCTTTTCACTGGATAATGCCACGACTAGTCTCACATCCTAAACTCAACCATTGATCCATCACTGCTGCTAAATTTCCAACTCCAAGTCCTCGTAAGAGAATAACAATCACCTTCTCTTACCCTACCACTTTACTAAACCTTATCGCTCCATACCCTCTTTGAATTTTCTCGATCTCTTCCGAATATTAATCGGTCGCTATAATGATGTCCTAGTCGATCACCAATCCAAGACAAAAACTTTGTCTATCTTATAGTATCTTCACAAATCAACAATCGCCGTGTCCTTAATGCACTCCTTGTCATATCTTCCCATAATTTTATCCGCCAAATAATTTAACTATCAGAATCACCTCCCATCTTACCCACTATGACTAATCCCAACCAATTTAAGTCCGACTACCTAGCCATCCATTCATCTCAACACATCGTGTTACCCCCAACGTCTTCTTACATCAACCCCACATTCAAGTCTTGATGCTAATAAAAGCTCTCCTCAATCTTACGATCATCCTAATTCATACCATACTCTGTAGCCATCCCTATCTACCATTCGTCTAAGTCTCAAATCTGATAAATTCTCATCTTCACGCATATAATCTCATTCAACCAGAATTCTCCATGGAGTCCGCCACACTTCGGTTTTATAAATAAGTCTTGGTCAGTCCATTCTTTTCATCCAAAAGAAATCTATTTCAATATCATATTGTTCCAAAATCGGTTAATCAATGCTATAACAAATCTCATCTCTCCCTGAGCCTACCCGCAAACAAAATCCTACAACAATAATAGCTAGTCCCAAAACTATAACAACCATAATATAACATTCCAAAATAGAGAGAGAGAAGAGGAAATGAAACTTAAAACCAGTGACACATTTTTAAAACATTCGGAAAAAAAACGTGTGGAGTCGTGGTAATGGATGAGGAAAGATAATTGATTCGTGATCTTATGAGTTAATTTCAAAAACTTTAAATGTTTGGTTTAAAAAACAAAGTTTTGACACAGTCACATACAGCCCAGATAAACCATTCATTAAAACTAGAACTTAAGTCTAAGGAACTGCCTACTATGACACTATTCATATAAGTATGAATACCGTCATTCAGACAACTTCAAGCATATCATGGTTAACACTGAGTACACCTTCGAGACACAAAAGGCAACTATCAGGATCCTAAAGATGACACACGCATACATGTCTACACACTCTACCTATACTCACGCACCACAACGACATCACCTACCAAAGGGCCTACTCCTAAACTGGGGATAGCATGGACAACTACAAGGGCTAATGTCTAGATAATAGAAAGAAAAGGAGACTAGATCAAGAGCGAAATGAAATAAGATTGGAAAGAACGAGTTCCAACAAGGCGGGGTAAGGAGCTAGTTGGTTGGAAGAGACAAAATATTTCTCAGAATAATTAGATAGATGAAGGAGATTTTCGTGTAAATTATGATATCGTATACTTTATACTTAAAAAAATATGTAGGGAAAAGTGAGCAGACGGTAAAAATTATTATAATTTTGGAGAAAGAGTTGGATGAAGGAGATAAAAGTGGGGTGAGGTAGCGGTGGTTTTGCAAATGAAAGTAAGTTTAACAAAGATTTTGAAATGTGGTCGCGAAGAACATAGAACTGGTATAATAATAATAATAAAATAATTGGAGTTCCCTCTAGTTTAGGAATTATTTTAAAAAGAATGCACGTTAAGTGGTTAGAAATTTTTTTATATAAAAGTAACAAGTTTTAAAACCGAAATTCGAAAGATAATGCTTTGAAAGCGAGTACGAGATAGTAACTTAAGAATTTACGACCAAGAAGGTTTCAAGTCAATAAAAGAATTTTAATTCAACCGAAAAAACAAGAAATTTTAAATATGTAGTATAGGGGTTTTCAAAGAAATTAAGCTGAGCGAAGAAACTGAATACGGAATTTCGAAAGTACTTTTAGAGGAGGCAAAATTGGCAAAGAGAAAGATTCAAAGGATCTACGATGATCGTCAGGAAACGATCACGTGAATCGGGAGACATGAAAAGATTGCAAGGAGAATATGTGTAGGATATGAATCGTGAAGAGCTACGATGGAACATTACGGTCAATAACACAAAGGTGTAATGATCAGAGGGACACTAGAAGTCAGGGGTTCTATTCATCGGGTCGTCTAAAGATCAGGATAACACAGCTCTATGACATCCTAATGAGCTAGACTATAATTAGGGTCTAAGGGAAGGTTCCTAAGAGAATCAAGGTTACGTTTTGTTGGGCCCGAAATCGATGGACCCGAGCGAACGGCTAAAAGAAAGGCTCTAGGAATCTGACATGATCAGAGTCAAGTGTGGCCACTAAGGCATCCTAGGACGAGGATGACTAATTCCTAACCAAGGCGTCTGACTAGCAAATTGGGACGTCTACCTAAGTCTTACATCTAAGACTGGGTAAACCTAATTTAGACTTGTACGTGGATATTAAATGAATGCGGTACTTTTATTGTTCCGAACTTATGCAAGACCTGCATGGGCCACCACTAAAACCTGTCACGCCCCGCTTCCCAAAATGGACGGAAGCGAAACGTGACGAGGCCCGCTTAGGCCAGAGCTTAGAAGCTCGGACCCAATAAGCGTCTGTAGAGGTACCATTTTAAAAGATTTTTAGGTTCTTGCATTTTTATAGTTCGAAACAACAAAAGTACAGAAAAGAAATTGCATTCATTAAATTAAAGATATGATATCCAACAAGTACAAAGTCTAAAAAGAAGCCTAAGCGTGGCAAAGAAAACTGAAAGTAGTAACCTCTGAAGGTGGCGACTAAAAAGACCTCAAGGTCTGGTCCTCGTCAGGCACGTGCTCTGGGTCGACGTCCTCGGCTCCTCGTACTCCAGTGAGACTACCTCGTCCACGAACTCTGGCTGAATACCTGACGTACAACACCCAAAAGAAAGGAACTGTACGTCAGGTAAAGTCTACAAGAAGGGTTAGACTTTACTGCAAGTGCACCGAACTTTAAACAACGGTTTACTGGTTGATTAGCATGCTGAGGTTACAACAAGTACAAGAGAAGTAACGTAGCAGGAAAGTAAAGCATAGCAGGCAGTAGTCGTAGCGTGTGCTACCGACTACGGGACTAACCTAAAGGTGTCAGGACTAGACGAAGACAAACGAGACAAATAGGACACGACACGACACGGCACGACACGACACGACACGAAAGGTTCACGCCTTACGGTTCGAGGGGGATCAGACCCTCTCACCGTGCGCACGCTCAACCCTACCCCAAAACCCCAGAACTCAGGACATGAAGCACGGAGATCACTTTCGCAAGGAAAGCACCTGAAACGCCCGTAGGCTTTTTGTATCACGGAGATCACTTCCGCTCGGGAAGCATCTGAAACGCCCGAAGGCTTTTTGTAACACGGAGATCACTCCCGCAAGGAGAGCATCTGAAACGCCCGAAGGCTTTTTATAACACGGAGATCACTTCCGCTCGGGAAGCATCTGAAACGCCCGAAGGCTTTTTGTAACACGGAGATCACTCCCGCAAGGAGAGCATCTGAAACGCCCGAAGGCTTTTTGTAACACGGTGACAAGACATGACCAGTGTGGATAACAGTGACAAGACACGACCAGTGTACGGGAGAGTTATTCTAGGGTGTCCACACACATGCACACACATGATAGCCCTACAGCATCAAAGTTGTTGTTGTCAGGCTCAGACTTCGTCGTCAAGTCTGAGCCGTCAGGAGTCGTCCCGGACGCTATCATTTCACGTCCGGTTCTATACATTCACAGTCTAACAGTTCTAGCAATCTAAGACCAAAGCACGGTCAAAACGCAAGTGGGTACACTTGCCTGCTATGGCGAGTGTGTCGTCCGTCCGGGGCATCTCGTCCAGTCGTCGCGTCCGCTGTAGTCCGTCTGAAACAGTCACGGCGACGGTGTCAGGTCGCGATTTTAGAAATTCCTATTTAAGTTCATTTCTAGGTTGTCGGGACTACCCTAATCGTCAATGTCACAATTTTGGTGTTTTATCAACCTAAATCGACCACTACCCTATGTGCACAGAAAATTTGTCCGATGGTCGATTTCTACGGTGAGCAGCGTTTTACTGATGCGGAAAAGTAAATTTAATTATAGTTGTCCAGTTTTTAGTTAAGGTTCAGTTTGCTACGGTGTGGGTTTCGCTATGAGTTAGGGGGACCAACCTGGTATGACGATCGTGCATGGATCCGATGTCGGGTCTGGAAACGATAGCGGATCGCGTCGCGACTCCAATTTCGGAACGTCTCGTCACTTGTCTTTAATGTTCGCGATGATAGTTATGATATATCTCACCACTAGTGACTTCATTGACTAACTGTTTTACTGCTTCGACCTGTTCTGGTGTACCATCTATTTGCATAGTTCTCTCCTGAGATGTATCACCAGGTGGTGGATGCAATGGTATAATCTGGATACGAGCTCCTGACTTGGCCTGCATGTTTTTAATTTCCTCACCACCTTTACCAATTATCAGTCCAACCTTCCCATTTGAAATTTCAATCTTTTGCTAGGACCCTGATAGCCATACATAGGAATAGATGAGGGCGGAGTCATCCCAACACGTGACACTGTAGACTGACCCGAGGACTTCAGCCAGTGATCAGCAGAAACCCCCCCCCAATCGTCACCATTGTCGGGGTTGTGTCGGTTGGCGGCGGCGTTGCTGAATAGCTTGGCGGCGATCGTCTGCGCCCGCTGCTTGGCGAGCTGAATTTCATCAACAAGCGGCGGTGCGCTGCTGAACGGCGCCGGCGGGGGAGCGGAGCACAGCGGCGGCAGAAGCGAAGGCGGCTGCGGCGGGGATCTTGGCCGTGGAGGCGAAGGGGAAGGCGGAGCGGTGATCGGGATTTGCGGCGGCGCTCGGTGATTAAAGGCGGGCGGTTCACGGTGGAAGCATGAGGGCAGCGGGCTCGCTGAGGATCGCGGCGGCGTCGATCGCCGGAGGGCGCGAGGCTGAGGGGAGACGGCCGTGGAGGCGGTACTGTGCTCGGGGGGAGCCGCGAGGGCGGCGGAGAGGGGCCGCGGGCTCGGATCGCGGCGCGGGTGGTGGATCCGGTCGCCGGCAGGGTCTGTCGAGGTGGAGGCGACATCGATAGGGCGTCGGGGTGTCGGAGCGGCGGTCTCGGGAGGGTTGGCTGCCGGCGGGGTCAAGGACGAGGGTGAGATGAGGGAGAGATGTGAGAGGGGAGAGAGATCGGGAAAAATTTTGGGGTTTTTCGTTTGTTAGGGGAGGCCGGCGGCTGAGGGATCCTTAGGGTTGGGTTTTGTTAGGGTTAGGGATTTATTATTATTAATAGGGTATATGTTAACTATATAGACCTAAGATAATGGTAGAATGGGTGAGGGGCAAAGGATAGAGGGGGGTACAGGTTGGGTTAAGTCTAGAGGGAGTTAGAGAAATAGCTTAGGGAAAGATTTAAAATGATTTAAGTAAGGGGTTTAGCCAGATTGGCTAACGAATTTGAATTTTGAATCTAATCAGGGCAAATCAACGGTCCAGATTTCTCCGAGCGATATCTCTCAATCCGGGCGTCAGAAAAATAATTCAAAAAAACCGGGGCGATCGTGGAGACGAGACGCACAGATCTACGGAGCCCGATCGTGCGTAACGCCTACCTAAAATTTACGTAAAATTGGAAACGGCGTTTCGAGTCAGATGACTAATACGCCCCTATCGTTCAAAGTTGTTTTGTGAGAAAACGAGCCGTGAAACGACGTTCCCGAAAGTTACAATAAAATCCAACGCCCCAAAACGATCGCAACGGCACATCGCATCGCTAATTTTTGGAAGCCAGAAATAATCAAATAAAATACGTGCACGATAAAACACGTGCGCGCAGAAAATTACAAACGGTCGGAAAGCGGCCGTTACAGAAATGACAACACTTATAATCATGTTTGACTTGAAGTAGAGCTTGAAGGAGCAAGTGTGTTGTGTGTTGATGTCTCTCTTGGAAGAGAGGAAAGCCCTTTCTCTTGACATCACCAATTTCCTAGAAGATTTCTCTTTGGCTTTAGGTTGGAGAGCAAAGATTGAAAGATAGGAATTCTAGGGATTTATGATTTGAGAGCTTGCGATTGAAAGCTTAGGGTTTCAATAGATGAGTCAGTCAAGTGAGTAACCTCTCAATGGAACAGTAGAGTCTGCCTTTATAGGTTTCTCAAATCCCTCAAACAGAATTCCCAAAACCCCCTTTGAAAACCGTGGAGAAAAAGCCAACGGATAGAAATTACACACGCGACAGTTGACTGTTGAACAAAACACAGTCAACTGCAGCACTGTGTTAGAGGGTAGGTGAGAGTTCAAACGGTAACTTACCACGTGGACAGTTGACTGATGAAGAGAAGTCAGTCGACTGTAAATCCAACAGGTGACTGTAAATCCTTCTACATGCTATTGGCTGCAATATGGATAAGCTGAGAAAATCTCATGAAATAATAGGAAGACAGGACATGCGACTGATGTGGAACACACATGCGCCTGTGCCATGGGCATGCGACTATAAAACCAACATCAGTCGACTGTCACAAACCCTGGCAATTTCCAAAGAGCGGAGTCTGCAGAGAGCTCAAAGACAGACGACTGTTGAAGCTTTGACAGTCGATTGTGCCATTGGACATGCGACTATAAATACAACATCAGTCGACTGGCACTAAAATGTTAAACATTCCAGAGAGCAGATTCTACAGAGGAATCATAGACAGGCGACTGTTAGAGCATTTACAGTCGACTGTGCCTTGGACAGGCGACTGTAAATACAACATCAGTCGACTGTCCAGCTGAAAAGGAAAATGATCTTTGGGCTTAAAATAGACAGGCGACTGATGAACAAATCACAGTCGACTGTCTCTTGGACAGGCGCCTGTAAAATGTACAACAGTCGCCTGAAAGAGTTAAAGCTTAGAAAGCGCAAAAATTAACTGATTAAGTATGTGCCTAACGAGCGACTGTAGAACAAATCATAGGCTGCTTTTTTGAGACATGTGACTGTAAAACGTTCAACAGTCGGCTATTGAAATCACAATTTGCACATGCTTGGGAAAATTGAATTGGAGTCTAAGGAAAAGTGATCTAATGATTTCATATGACTGAAATGAAGATGTGTGTGTGCTCCAACATAGTTCTACTTCTAAGCTATATACTAGAAAAGAAAAAGAAGATTACATTATGTAGAACTCTCTCTTCTGTCCAAAGTATGAGCTTGAAGTCTTCTAGGAGCTTCAATCACCATCTTCGATCATCCAATCCACTTTTCTTGCTTTCATTGATCTTTGAGTGATATCCATTGCTAATTGATCTTCAAGATATGCTTAGGCAATAGATTAACTGCAAATATGGGATTAGTCACAAGTATTTATGTTTCTCATCATTAACACCAAGTAGGGAGGAGTCCAATACTCAACATTCTCCTCCTGTTTGATGATGACAAACAAACATAAACAAAAAGATAAATAATTGTGCTTAAAGAAAACTTACTCCCCCTACATAGATGCCAATCAAGTTAGTCAATTAATATAAGTGCATCTATAGATCAAATGCAAGCAAATATGTAAGATATGTATGACTGAAATGATTTTCTTGAAATCTTGAAATCTAGGATTTTATAATCCAAGTTCATTATATCTTACTCCCCCTGAATCTAAGGCAACTTCAATCTTAGATTCAAGGTTAGAATTAGAATTTACTTAGCATATATATTATGATATGTTTATTTCTCTCCCCTATGGCATTATCCAAAAAGTGGGAGTAGAATAACAACTACAATATTGCTAAATAAGTACTAAAACAATCATGAGAGTCTTAAGATAGGATGTATATCAAAAGTGATGCCAACAAATTTTAGGAAAAAAGCTAATCACAAAGGGGCATCTCTAAGACATACATACCAAAAACTCATAAAACACAAGAAATCTTTATTGACTAAAGGAAAGAGAATCCAATATCAACATTTCAAGCCAAATGAGAAAAACGTCTCAAATCACATCATGTATATGATATAGCATATAAAGAGACAATTTCACAATTTTCACACAATTAACATATAGAATGAGACAATGTGTGAAACAGAATATGAAGTAAGTGCATTTTCATATATATATAATCCAAAGATACATGAGTACAAAATGAAGCTACAACTCCATGTATATCCAAAAGTGTGATCAATCAGACAGACATCATCCATACGTACTCAAAACTAGATCATCATACATATAGACACTCAAAAAATCTCAACCCTAACAAAAAAATCTAGGTCTAAGGGTGAGTGCTCTCTGGAGAGTGTCAGTCCATATCAACAGCAGAGGAGGTAGCCAACACAATCTGAAACTCCTGTGCATCTGGATCAACCATAGAATCCTTGGGAGGAGGAGAAGCAGCAGCAGCAGATGAGACATCCTGCGGAGCCAGAGAAGCAACCATCTCAGAAGCAGTAACACCAGGATGCTCCAAAACCATAGTGACGACAGGTGGAGGAGGCTGAGAAGGCAGAGGAGGAACAAATGATCTGAGATGATTAGGGAAAGGAATTCCCTGATGCTGGAACATCAGATAGAATAACTCCTATAAACCAGAAACCTTCTCATCCAAAAGGTCACGAGAGGGTGCAGCTTAGGAAGATGGCTGATCAGATGGAGGAATGGTGGATGACGATAGAGCAGAGGTAGATTTCCTCTTCTTAGATGCCGACTGCAGAGCCAAAGAGGACTTCGACTTCGCAGAAGCATCGAGAAGAGGCCCAAGGGGCATAGGCTCATAATGAGTCAAATCAATCCCAAAATAACGGAAGACCAAGGTGAGGAGACCTCCATACGGAATGTGAGAGGAGGCAGTAGTGACTCAACCTTGTCCATCCAATCAAGGAGGACTTCGGCCCAGTTCACTGACATACCCGAGAAAATTGCATACATACATCAGAGGATATCATGAGAGGGATGATCAGAAGAGCCATATTTTGGCAAGATGTTGGACTTCACCACAAGGTGAACAGCCTAACCTCTAGCAATGAGCATGAAGGCTCTGACTCTAGAAGAGAGGTAGGAAGGGATCACGGTGAACATGTCCTGAAGGACAGACTGATCATGATCACCAACATCAGAAAGGGAGATGTCAGCAGGTAAGGAGCCAAATGAGGGAATCCCAAGAATGGTTCCTAGGAGAGTAGGGTCAATCCGGATACGGGTCCCCTGAACCACAGTGTCAATCTCTCCCGTGTCAACATACTCACCGCGTATGCGGTTGGTATAAAACAGTTTGACAAGGAAGGGATATGCATGTGGGGAGTCGATATGAGAGTATCGAAAGAGATCACCCAAATGGGTAGACGTGAGAATCTCTGAGAGTCTCTCAGCAGTGAAGGCTTGAAATACAATAAATCACTCACGAAGAAGCTTGATCCATAGCATGGCATGAAACTTTGACAGACAAGCATCGTCTCGACAAATAGGAACTAGAGGATCAGAAGGAGGCACAGTAGGATTTTGGCCTTGGGTAGAATCTGGAGTAGACTCGGGGTGGGTGTCAGCAGCCACCCGAGTATGTTCGGCCTCAGCGACATGCTTATTGATGCTAACACCAATGGTCTTACGCGAACGCTTCACTAGAGGCTCAATGTAGTTTTCTTCGGAGGAAGAAGAAGGGGAATAGGAACCCAAAGTATCGGAGGGAGGATCAGGGTTCTTGGTGCGGGCTGTGTGGGGTCTCTTAGTTTTGGCAATAGTCGGCTTAGGGTTCATAGGGCCTCTAGGAGTAACATCCTTCCCTTTGGTCTTGGGAGCCATTGTACGAATCAAACGATACGAAAGAAATGCACGAATCGAATCGATAAAAGAAAACGATACCTAATCGGTGATGAACGACAGTGAAGGAGTGATCGGAGACTGTCGAAAGATTGGAAGGAGAAGTCGGAGACAGGAGCTTCGAATCAGAGAAAAAATCGATGTCGACAGTTGAATTTCAAAGGAGGAAGACGAGGGAAGTTTGATGGATGAGAGAAAAATGATCTGAAATAATCGACGGTTTTCGAACTAAAATGAAGGGGTCCAAAGAATCTGGGCTGTTAGATCAAAAAATCGACGGCTCAGATCAAGTTAATGAACTTCCACAGAAGTTGACATTCGACTGAGGAACAATCGTCAGTCGACTGGTTGATAAGATAGAAATCAGCTTAGGTTGACAGACAGTCGACTGTTGAGTAATTCGCAGTCGCCTGTCGGAAAGACAGTCGACTGTATCAGTCGACTGACATAGAATCAAAAATATGATGATAAAAACAGAGACCTCTGTAGATTTGGACAGGCTCCTGATGGCCAAATTGTAGTCGCCTGTCACAGAGACAGTCGACTGAAGAATGTTCATCAGTCGCCTGTACGAAAAATACAGTCTGATGTATGAGAAAATAGAGTTGGGCAGTCGACTGTCGAAGGAATGACAGTCGTCTGTCCTGGTCTAGAAATGCACAGTGAGGTTAAAATCCTGAGGATAGAGACAACTCACCTTAGGACATATACTCTAACACAAATCTAATCAAGAAATCATCATCAAGATATTATAGATTTAACGAATAAAAACACGTAAATCAATCCAAGCAATTGAAATCAACTAAATCTCAAATACATCTCTTAAAACAAATATATATGAAACATAAGAGAAGTAAAAATGATGATATGAGTTCAAGCATGATAAAACATGAAAGTATGAAGTCCTACAATTCAGATTCACCCATAATCCCTAATTCTCCATGCAACCTCACAAATGAATCTTCTTTAAGAGGTTTAGTGAAGATGTCAGCGATTTGTTTTTGGGTTTCAATGTACTCTAAGATGATGTCCTTCTTAGCTACATGATCATTAATAAAATGGTGTCTCACATCTATGTGTTTGGTACAGGAGTGATGTACCGGATTCTTGGAAAAACAAATAGCACTTTGGTTATCAACCATGATAGGGCAAGTATCACAATTGACACCATAGTCTTTAAGTGTGTGTCTCATCCAAAGAACTTGTGCACATGCAAGCCCTGCAGCAATATATTCCGCTTCAGTCGTGGACAATGATACCGAGTTCTGTTTCTTGGAAAACCAAGAAACTAGGGAATTTCCTAGAAAATGGCAAGTGCCACTAGTACTCTTCCTATCGGATTTGCATCCGGTAAAGTCGGCATCACTATATGACATTAACTCATATGTGCTAGACTTAGGGTAAAGTAACACATAATCTAGTGAATGATTGAGGTAACAAAAAATTCGTTTAACCGCAATCAAGTGTGACTCTTTAGGTCTAGCTTGATATCTAGCACACATGCATACAGAAAACATAATATCGGGCCTACTAGCAGTTAAGTAAAGTAAGCTACCGATCATACATTGATATTGATGAACGTCTACATCTTTTTCGTTTTCATCCTTGTGTAGATAGGCTGTCGTACTCATGGAAGTTCTTTTGCTTGAAGACGATTCCATCCCGAATCACTTGGTAAGCTCTGCGGTGTACTTGGTTTGATGTATGAAAGTCACATCCTTCATTTTCCGAATTTGAAGTCCAAGGAAGTAGTTGAGCTCACCCATATGGTTCATTTCGAATTCATCCTTCATAGACTTAGAAAATTCTTGGCAAAGATTAAAGTTAGTAGAACCAAATATAATATAGTCTACCTAAACTTGACTTAAAAGGATGTCATTTTCATAATCTTTAATTTAAAGAGTTGCATCAACTTTACCCATTTTAAATCCTAAATCCAAAAGAAAGGTTTTGAGTTGAACATACCAAGCTCTAGTAGCTTGTATCAACCAATATAATGCTTTCTTAAGTTTGAAAAGATGGTTTGGAAATTTCTCATGAATGAAACCGGGTGGTTGAGAAACATAAACTTCTTCATTAACAATTCCATTTAAAATGCACTTTTAACATCCATTTGAAATAACTTAAAATTTTTATGGGATGCAAAAAATGAAAGCAATCTAATAGCTTCTGATCTAGCTACGGGGGCAAAATACTATTCGAAATGAATACCTTCTTATTGCCGATAGCCTTGAGCTACTAAACTTGCTTTGTTTCTTGTTATGAACTCGTTCTCATCGGTCTTGTTCTTGAAGATCCACTTGGTCCCAATCACTTGGTGGCCACTTGGAAGAGGAACGAGCTCCTAAACTTCATTTCTCTCAAATTGCATGAGCTCTACTTCCTTTGCAACTATCCAAGAGATATCTTCACATGCTTCCTGGAAGTTCTTTGGCACAATGGTAGAGAAAAATACGCAGTGATAGAATTCATCTATTCTTGACCTCGTTCGAACACCCACACCAATATCTCCATAATAATTTGGTCATGGGGGTGATTACGAACGGTCGGGTAAGCTTTGGAAATCCCTGCATCACTTGGAACATCTTCAACAATTTCATTAGTATTGTTAGTCTCAATAATAGAATCATTGATTTTAACATTACTAAGGGAATCACACAAAACATCCACACTATCATCAACCACATGAGGAAAATCAAAATCTTCATAAAATGATACGTGTAGTGATTTCTCGATCGTTGAAGAGATTATGTTAGATATCCGGTAGGCTTTGCTACGTGTGGAATATCTAAAAAAATTCCTTCATCGGATCTTAGCTCAAATTTATCTAAGTTACCAAAAGTGTTATTTATAAATCATTTTGAACCAAAAACACGAAAATATTTAACTTGTGGGTTTTTTTCATAAAATAACTCAAAACAAGATTTGTTCGTTCGGGGTCTCACTAGGATCCTATTAAGCACATAACATGTCGTGTGCACCGCCTCCGTCCAAAATTATAGTCCAAGATGACTATCATGGAGCATGGTACGGGCACACTCAATTAGGGTCCTATTCTTTCTCTCTACAACACCATTTTGTGGTGGTGCACGAGGAAAAGAAAAATTGTGAGTAATCCCATTGTCATCACAAAACTTTGTGAAAGGCTCATTCCCGAATTCTCCTCCATGATCACTGCGACTAGTGATAATGGTGGATCCTAAGAAATTTTGAATCTTCTTTGCAAATATGGTAAACTCTTCAAAAGATTCATTCTTATTAGTTAAGAATGAATCACAAGTAAATCTAGAGAAGTCGTCAACGACAACTAATCCATAGTGAGCATTACCTAAAGAGGCAGTTCTAGTTGGCCCAAATAAATCTAGATGAAGTAATTCTAGGAGCCTCTTAGAAGTTATGCCATCTTTGAAAGAAGATTTACTAAGTTTATCTCTTTGACATGAATCACAAAAGTTTTTCTTACTAAAAGCAATTTTCGGAAAACCTTTTACTAGATCATTCTTAGCTAACTTATATAAGTGCTTAAAATGAACATGACCAAAACGTCGATGCCATAATAGTTGTTCATTTGTATTAGCAACTAAGCAATGTTCTACGGTTTTAGGCAAGCTCAAATAATAAATATTTTTATGCCTAATACCGTTAAATAAAACATTTGAATCAAAATCTAAAATTTTACACATAACCTTTCTAACGTTAACCTTGTAACCCTTGTCACAAAGTTGACTAATGGAGATAAGGTTATGACATAAACCACTAACTAAATAAACATTTGTAATAAGTGGTTTGGAAGGATTACCGACTTTACCTACTCCAATGATGGTTCCATTTTGATTACCTCCAAAAGTGACAGTTGCACCATCCTTGATGCTAATCACTTCGGAGAGCAATGAGGGATCTCCCGTCATGTGTTTGGAACAACCACTGTCGAGTATCCATCCTGTCCTTTTAGAGCCAATATGTCTTTTATTGCTCTCTTTCTTTTTCTTGGGTACATACATAATATACCATAAGCTCATGGTACCTAATTTTTGTTGCGTCCAAGCGGATTAGCCCTTTGGAAGCCAAGTCCAAGTGGACTTCTGCTTCCCAACATAATTACCACTATTTATTACATCATGAAAATAGGAATCAACATTAGCATTCCTATCATCTAAGCTAGTGTTCTTAGGACCCCAAATTGTGTATGTTTTGAGAGTCCTTTTCCTAGTTGCATGCACAATTGATTGATTTCTATGTGGTGTGTGCTTCCTAGTAACATGTGTTCTAGCATAAGAAGATGGAGGTGGGTAAGCATTGGACAAATATGAGTTGTATGCATACATAGGAAAATGCATGTTATATGAAGCATATGGAGCATGGATAACTTAAGGTGGATGTGCATACATGGAAGAATGATGCATATGAGCGTATGAGCATGTAGGGGCACGTGCATGAGTCTTTCTCATGTGCGGGTTTGCACGTGTCTGTGGATGTGTAGCATACGAAGTGTCATGAGTGTCCACTGTGAAGTAGGAGATTTTCTACGTGGATGAATGTTGGTGTACATATAAGCATGAATTCTCTTTCGGTTTCCACCCTTAGTGGGTTTCTTGCCAAAAGGAAGAGATTGTGAAGTGGTGGATTTTTTGGTACATTTGCTACCATACGTGTTTTTGACACCACTTGTGGAGTCACCGGAGGTTGGCCTCACAAAATCTATAGTAACACCACTATAGGAGGTGCAAGCATTGGATGCATTTGCTTCCACAAAACCAAGTCCAACACGATGTGTGGCTGGAAATTGGTTTGTGAGCAATTCATCCAATTGTCCTTTCCCTTTGTCAAATCTCATAACTCGGAAGGACATGAGCTTAAATTTCTCCATAAGAGATGAAATATTGGTATCCAAGGTGGACACCAGTGTTTTGAGCTCGTGCACTTGGGTTTTAAGAGAATTATTCTCTATACCCAATTGTGTGTTTTGTGAAGCTAGATCACTATTATTCTTAGGATACTTTTGATCTAGTTGAGATTTGAGGGAATTCACCTCATTTCTCAATATGTTATTTTGAGAACCCAAAGAGGTTTTCTTAAGTGTAAGTGTATCAACAATGGTGTCATTATTGATAATGCATGGTATGGATGGTTTGCTAACATTTAATTTATTTAAACTAGTATATCTAAGCATTAAAGATTGATACTTAGAAAATAGTTCTTCGTTAGCTATACGAAGTACATCCATTATTACATCAGGTTCATCGATTTTGGTATCACTCTCATCGAAGAGTGGATCTTCCCGGGCCATGAAACACATATTGGCACTTTCACCATTCTCATCCATGGATTCTCTTGAGGAATCTCCACTTGAATCATCAAATGTACCGACAAGTCCTTTCTTCTTATCCTTCTTGTACTTGTTGGACTTATGGTACTTCAGAGATTTCCACTTTTCTTTGTTTTGGAGCATCGAGCAATCCTTCTTGATGTGCCCTGGCTTGTTGCACTTAAAACAAAGAGATGAAGTGTTGTTAGTGGAATCAAATTTATTCTTGGAGGGAAATTTACCTTTGCAAAAGAAGCGTTGGAACTTCTTCGCCATTTGAGCCATTTCCTCCAAGTCCATCTCGTTTTCTGATTCTTCACAATCGGAGGATGAAGAATTAGCTTTTAATGCTACCACTTTCTTCTTGGCCTCCGTAGGGTTCATCATAGCTCGAATCTTCAATCGGTTCTCCCGTCTTACTTCGTAAGACATGAGAGTACCGATGAGATTTACGACTGTGTGGTTCTTCATGTCGTTGACCTCCTCATTGACGATAGCTCTTCGTTCCCATTTTGAGGTCATTCCCATTATAATCTTTCTTACCTTCTCTTGTTGGGTGTAGACTTGCCCAAGCGCTTCGAGTTCATTGGTGATGTCGGTAAACCGTCCATACATCGTTGCTATGCTCTCATTATCCTGCATGTGAAACTTATCAAAATTTTGCACAACAGCATATAGTTTAGACAATTTTACCTTATTCGTTCCCTCGTGGGTAACGCCTAGATGGTTCCAAATTAGATATGCACTCTTACATGTGCATATCTGGTTGAACTCATTCGGGTCCAACGCACAATGAAGATTGTTCATTGCCTTGGTGTTGTTGACTTCGACGGACTTCTCAGAGGGCGTCCATTTGTCAAAATCCTGTTTGGAGGGTTCGACGTATTCCTTGTGGAGGGTTCTCCAAAGAGAAGCACTCCTCAGAAATGTCTCTATCCGACATTTCCAATAGCCGAAATTTGTGCCATTGAAACACGGAGGACGAACTGTTGATTGTCCTTCGAAGACGGTGGATTAAAACGTAGAGGACGAACTATTGATTGTCCTTCAAAGACGGTGGACGCGCCATCACGGTCGTGATTGTTGTATAAAGATGGTGGAGGAACATTGTTGTTGTTGGATTTCGTAGCTTTAAACCCGCGCTCCGATACCAATCGTAAGGTCCCTGGCTATGAGGAAAACACTAGACGGGGGGTTGAATAGTGTTTATACAATTTAAAATGATAATTACACCAAATTAAATTCCTAACCAATAATTAACGCGGAATGAAAATAAACCCTAAAATAAAACAATGCAAACACAAGGATGTTTCAAGGGTTCAGATTACCCAAGTCAACTCCCGACTTGTATCCAGTAATCCTAGGTCCCTACCTCCCGGATATCACTGGATACTCAAGTTAGAACCATAACTTGAGGTTTCCTTTAACCCACTTGTAGCAACCCTACAAGTGAAATCAAAGTACACTCAATGTCCTTGACTCCCACAACTTGGGAGCAAGCAAAACACTCTCACAACCCGAGAGTAAATTTAATAACGAAAGTTATGAAATATGAAATGACAACACTTACAATCACCTATGCCTTGAAGTAGAACTTGAAGGAGCGAGTGTGTTGTGCGTTGATGTCTCTCTTGGAAGAGAGGAAAGCTCTTTCACTTGACATCACCAATTTCCTAGAAGATTTCACTTTGGTTCTAGGTTGAAGAGCAAGAGATTGAAAGATATGAATTCTAGGGCTTTAGGATTTGAGAGCTTGAGATTGAAAGCTTAGGGTTTCAATAGATGAGTGAGTCAAATGAGTAACCTCTCAATGGAATAGTGGAGGCTGCCTTTATAGGTTTCTCAAATCCCTCAAACAGAATTCCCAAAAACCCCTTTGAAAACCATGGAGAAAAATCCAACGGATAGAAATTACACATGCGACAGTCGACTGTTGAACAAAACACAGTCGACTGCTGCACTGTGTCAGAGGGTAGGTGAGAATTCAAACAGTAACTTATCACGTGGACAGTCGACTGATGAAGAGAAGACAGTCGACTGTAAATCCAACAAGCAACTGTAAATCCTTCTACAGGTGACTGGCCGGAATATGGGTAAGCTGAGAAAATCTCAGGAAATATTGGGAAGACAGGACAGGCGACTGATGTGGAACACACAGGCGCCTGTGCCATGGACAGGCGACTGTGAAACCAACATCAGTCGATTGTCACAAACCCTGACAATTTCCAGCGATATGATTCTGCAGAGAGCTCAAAGAAAGATGACTGTTGAAGTATTGACAGTCGACTGTGCCATTGGACATGCGATTGTAAATACAACATCAGTCGACTGTCACTAAAATGTTAAACATTCTAGAGAGCAGATTCTGTAGAGGAATCATGGACATGCGACTGTTGAACCATTTACAGTCGACTGTGCCTTGGACAGGCGACTGTAAATACAATATCAGTCGACTGGCCAGATGAAAAGGAAAATGGTCTTTGGGCTGAAGATAGACAAGCGACTGATGAACAAATCACAGTCGACTGTCTCTTGGACATGTGTCTGTAAAATGTACAGCAGTTGCCTGAAAAAGTTAAAGCTTAGAAAGCACAAAAATCAACTGATTAAGTATGTGCATAACAGGCGACTGTAGAACAAATCACAGTCGACTGTTTTGAGACAGGGGACTATAAATCGTTCAGCAGTCGACTGTTGAAATCACAATTTGCACATGCTTGGGAAAATTGAATTGAAGTCTAAGGAAAAGTGATCTAATGATTTTCTATGACTGAAATGAAGATGTGTATGTGTGCTCCAACATAATTATACTTCTAAGCTACATACTAGAAGAGAAAAGAAGATTACATTATGTAGAACTCTCTCTTCTATCCAAAGTATGAGCTTGAAGTCTTCTAGGAGCTTCAATCTCCATCTTCGATCATCCAATCCACTTTTCTTGCTTTCATTGATCTCTGAATGACATACATTGCTAATTGATCTTCAAGATATGCATAGGTAATGGATTAACTGCAAATAGGGGATTAATCACAAGTGTTTATGTTTGCTCATCATTAACACCAAGTATGGAGAAGTCCAATACTCAACAGTGCATGCGCGTACCTTTATCCCTTGTGCACCTCCTCCTGGGGGTGCAAGACGCTTACCATGTCGTGGGGGCATCTTGTATGTGGAGTCGTGTATGCTATGAGGTGTGTGTGTGAATGAGTTCACATGACGACTCTATGCAAATTGCAAATTTTAGCGAGCAATTCAAAGAAGCTTGGGTGAAAATTGAAACGAAGAGTAAGGAACGAGTGTACCCAATCAAATGAAACTCCTCGATGCGATGGTGATGCTCCCAAGCTTGGTTGAAGTCCCCCAAGCTATCAATCGGCCCACGTCGTGTTGAAGTCGACAAAAATCCCTCCAATCGGCTGTTTTAAGTATTGCTCTTCGGCCATTTCGATGAAGAAGAAGATGATGGAGGAGGGTTTTGAGGTGATGAGTAGTGTAGGGGGTTGATTTATGAATAGGAGGAAGGATTGGAGTGGGTTGAGTGACCGGAGAAGAAGAGGAATCGAAGAGAAGTCGAAACGTCTGATTGAAGTGAAACTCGGCCATTTCAAGTTCTGGGGTATACCTAAGCGAGCGACACAGTAGGTCCAAATGGTCACGTCGTTTGTGTATCGACCGCGTCGCTTCAGATGAATAGAACTATATGGTTTTATATGCGACACAGACGATTCGACGCGGTGGTGAAGTTTGGAAGGCCAAAGTTTAGATCAATGTAGTCATGTCGATGAAGTTTGGAAGGTGAAATTTTAGATCAATGCGGTCACGTCGATGAAGTTACATGACTGTGTCATCAATGGGAAATTGGGGCCAAAATTCCAGAGATTTGACCTTTTTACACGACCGCGTTGTTAAAATAAAACGACCATGTCGTTTGGGTTAAGATTTTGGCATTGGTTGAGTGTTGGCGAAATGGTCGTTTTGATTGTGCTTAAACGACCATTTAAAGGAGGATTTTGAAGTGGGGAATTGGCTTTGAATATGGGTTTGTCACGGTCGATTCATTTGGATGATGCGACCGTGTTGTCAGTGGATATACGGGCCAAAATTTCCAGAGATTTAGCCAATCTATGCGACCGCATCGTCTCAGCAAAACGACCGCGTCGTTCTTGATTTGCAAACCTCAAAATACTAATTTTTGGCTCCATTTGACATGGTTATTCATGACACCTTAACGCGACCGTGTCGTTTAAAATCTGCTACTACAATTTGTGCACGTTGTTCTCTCCTCCACGTGGCTGCGTGGGGGTATCACACGCGGTCATGTTCATCCATCCTGCCATGAAATTTTTTTGAATTAATTTTGGGTTTTGGGGGTTAATTTATTCAATCTAAATCTATCTATTCTAACTAAGATAAAAATGAAAATGAGAACTAGAAAGAGTTAAGAACTTGGGTTGCCTCCCAAGAAGCGTTTGTTTTAAGTCTTTAGCTCAACTCCCTTTATGATGCGTTCATGGTGGTTGATGAGTGTTTATTGTGTATAGTTTTCCACTCTTTTTTATACACGTTCTACATCATTTCATTCTCAATTCTTCCCTGGTTCCCTTGTTTTTGTTTCTTCTTTTGCTTTTGTGGTCCCTCACGTGCTTTGCAGGATATATATGCCGATTAGGGATCATACTGCAAGATCTCAGCGTAAAGAGGCGAAAGGAGCGAAGCTGGAGAGTCAATTGCGCAAGGGAGAAGAATTTTGTGAAGCATAAAGCTCCACGCGGCCGCATCACTATATCCATTCAGCCGCGTCAATCTGCCAAAGAATTAACGACGTGGCTGCGTTAATTTCCACCAAACGACCGCGTCAAAATAATTTTAGAGTGAAGAAAAGAGTGATGTTCAGAGGCTTTCGCGGCCCGCGTGAGCTAGGATGACGTGGCCGTGAATTTACGCCATACAAAGCAGAATGACGCGGCCGCATAAATAGACAACGTGGCCACGCGACCAAGCCCCGAACCCCCCTACTCTTCTAGGGCGTCAAACCCAATTCCTATGGCTTCTAGGGCAGATCTGGGGGGGTATTTTTGTCTTTTCGGCACGCATATATAAGCACCCCTTCATCCTCCTACGAGATGAATCTCTCTTTCAGTAGTTTTTCTGTTATTTCTAGGGTTTTAGGCCGTTTTGTAAGAATTCTACTCTTTTATTTAGTTGTTTTGATTGTTCTAAACATTTATTAGTGTAATACTCTATCTTTCTTTAATATAATTTTTCTCTCTTTGTTGCTATTCCTTTGTTTTATCATCTATCGCTGTTATAGCTTGAATACATGGCTTTGAATGCTTACCCATTGCTAGAATCTCCTTCTATTCAACTGGGTAGTGAGTAGTTTTCATCTAGGGTAATGGGATGAACCCCATTGTAACCAAATAATTGATTTAGTTGCTGGTCTAGTTGAGATTAGGGGTACATTGGGACGATTATTATCGTCGTAGATTCGATCCCCTCCCTTTAGGGCGATCGGGTCAGCTGCCAATCAAAAGTCGGGACCGATCTGGGGATCTGATCCCTACGATGATCCATACTATTGGTGTGACTGAATGCCAACGTGCACCGATTAGAGCTCTCCCAATGTAGGTCTAATCCATGAACGCCACTGTGGGCGGGAGGAAGATTGGGGATATTCGTCGAGTGTAATGCGCTCGACGTACACCGATGCATCGAAGACCCCCGACATCGGTGTAGGTTGGGTTGGCGTATCATTGCATCGCGACGGTGGGGGGGAGGGGTAGGACAGACATAAGGGAATAACCTATCGTGCATCACGACAGTGGGGGATATGCAAATGCCCTTAGGTCACACGACCTCTCCCGAGTCCCAATGAACCCGGTACCTCATTAATTATTACTTTGACCTTAACCTTAGTCAAATGGCGGGGATTCCCCATGCCCTAGAGCTTTTACCACTTGATCACACTTTTCTACCAATCACCGGCCAATCACCATGACTATCGCGTAGTTTTCATCCGAAGACTTATAAAACCGATACTCATTGACCACCTCCTCATGTTCGACTCGTTAGTGACTACACACGACCTGTGCGCTACGGTTTTTATTAGCATCGGTCGGTCCCCTCGTGGGATCACGATCAGCTTTTTTGCATCGTTGCTGGGGTGGCACAATTTGATATTGGTTTTTAGTCTTTGTAGAGAGACTATGTATTTCTTTACCCTATATTCACTTCCCCACTTTTCTTATTTTGCAGGTGAATACATGTTTGTACATTGATGTTGGCCACTACGAGAACCGCACTAGCCCTTGCACATAGGATGGATAGCCTGACATAGAATTTAACCCAGCCGAGGATGGGAGCAGCTTCCTTCAATCCAGCTGTGTCAATAAGCCATGGCGTGTACCACATGCAAGGACAGATACACGACCAGCACCGAATTGCAATTTACCCCTACGATTACTTCCCTCATCCACCCTACCATCATAGGATGGACTACCCCATCTCCCCATATCAAGATTTGCAAGTGGATCCACCGTATTCTTTCCTGCAATTGACACCACTTCAGAGGATCATGATGGATAGTCTAGCTACAGAGACCACCTCCACCATTGAGTACCAACCTCCACCTGGGTGACCCGATCTTGAGCAAGAGCCGATTATGCCCAGGGAGGAGGCACCGCAGACACCGAAACATGCTACCGGAATAGTACAATAATGCCATCATTGGAGGAAGCCTCCACTCCGGAACCTGCACAACGCAAGTGCCACCAAGCTCCTTACTGGGACATTGAGCCTTCAAGGGACACGTCGCATGTCGAGTAAATGGAGGTAGGGGATGTCGACTCCCCAGGGGTAGATCTCAAACCTCTCCCCCAGAATTTAAAGTATTGCTTCTTAGGGGAGAACTCCACGTACCCAGTCATCGTCAATGCCTCATTGTCCAACGATGTACTTGACGACCTCATTACTATCCTAAAAATTTTAGAAACATCATAAGATACTCGATCGCTGATATAAAAGGTCTTAGCCCCAGTAGGTGCACTCATAAGATCCTTCTTGAGGATGAGAGTGCCACCTTAATCGAGCCTCAAAGGCGCCTTAACCCCAATATGAAGGAGGTGGTCAAAAAGGAAGTTCTGAAACTACTTGATCAGGAATAATCTATCATATCTTTGATAGTAGGTGGGTTAGCCCAGTCTAGGTAGTTCTAAAGAAGAGAGGAAAGACGGTGGTTAAGAATGATAAGGATGAGCTCATCCCCACTCGGACTGTCACCAAATGGAGGATGTGCATCGACTATAGGAAGCTCAATAAAGCAACCTGAAAGGACCATTACCCTCTCCCCTTCATTGATCAAATGTGGGAGCACCTAGCCAAGCACTCAAACTTTTGCTTCCAAGATGGGTATTCTGGGTTTCTCCAAATACCCATCAACCCCAACGACCAGGAAAAGACTACATTCACCTATCCTTACGGCACCTTTGCCGACCGAAGAATGCCGTTCGACTATGCAATGCACCTGCGACATTCCAAAGGTACATGACTGCCACCTTTTCTAAATTTGTTGAGAATATTATGGAGGTGTTCATAGATGACTTCTCCGTCTTTGGCGCAAGCTTTGACGCTTTTCTAAAAAATCTTACTAGAGTGCTCGAGAGGTGTGAAGAAGTTAATCTAGTGCTCCACTAGGAATAATGTCATTTCATGGTCCAAGAGGGGGTAGTTCTAGTACACATCATTTTGCCTCGTGGAATAGAGGTTGACAAGTCCAATATTGAAGTTATCGAGAGGTTTCCACCTCCCGTAAATGTGAGATGGATTAGGAGATTTCTTGGACACGCATGATTTTATCGCTGCTTCATTAAAGACTTTTCCAAGATCGTACAACCAGTAACTGAATTACTGGCTAAAGACACCCCTTTTATATTCTCTGACGATTGTAATTTAGATTTTAACAGGTTAAAGAAGGATCTCACCACTGTGCCAATCAGCTAACCCCCGGACTGGAGCTTAACTTTTGAATTAATGTGCGACGCGAGTGATGTTGCTGTTGGAGCAGTTCTATGGCAGAGAAAGGACAATAGACTCCACGCCATATACTGTACCAGCAAAACCATGGATGAAGCCCAACAGAATTACACTAATACAGAAAACAAACTGCTCACCGTCATTTTTTCCATCGAGAAGTTCAGGTCATGTATCGCTGGATCCAAGGTCATTGTCCACACCGATCATGCCGCCCTCAGATATCTGTTAAACTAGAAGGATGCCAAACCCCAATTAATCAGATGGATCCTTATACTTCAGAAATTTGATTTGGAGATCAGAGACAAGAAGGGTGCTGAGAATGTAGTCGCAGACCACCTCTCAGGCCTCACATTTGACGACCCAAATCCTCCCCTTTCGATAGACGACTCCTTCCCAGATGATCATCCCTTCGCCGTCGCCCTAGCAGAAACTCCTTGGTTCACCGATATCGTCAATTACGTTGCTTGCGAGATTATGCCATACGACATGACCTCTCAACAGTGCAAAAGGTTCCTGCATGACATCCGAAGCTATTTTTGGGATGATCCACTCCTCTACAGGAGTTGCAACGATGGAATCATCAGGAGATGTGTCCTGGAGAGTGAGATGACATCGATTATTTCACACTGTCATAGCTTGCAATGCGGTGGGCATGCTAATACGATGAAACAACGACGAAAATCCTCCAATGTGGTTTTTACTGGCCCACACTGTTCAAGGATGTGAACAGCTTTATCAAGGAGTGCGATAGATGCCAAAGAGCGGGAAACATCTCCAAAAGGAATGAAATGCCACAAAATAATATCCTGGAGATCGAATTATTTGATGTATGGGGGATAGACTTCATGGGACCATTCCCATCCAGCCTTGGTAACCAATATATATTGGTTGCGATAGACTACGTCTCTAAATGGGTTGAAGTAATAGCCTCACCGACTAATGACGCCCGTGTATTCTCCAAGTTCTTCACGAAGAACATTTTCCCCGATTCGGAGTTCCAAGAGTTATGATTAGCGATGGAGGAAAACATTTTATCGAGAATAAGTTCAAATCCTTATTAAGGAAATATAGAATATGCCATCGTGTCGGACTCGCCTACCATCCCCAAACAAGTGGCCAAGTGGATGTCTCCAACAGGGAAATAGAGAACATTCTGGAAAAGACCGTTGCAAATCGAGAAAGGATTGTGTGATGAAATTAGATGACGCACTTTGGGCTTATCGGACGGCCTACAAAACCCCTATAGGATCATCCCCCTATCGCATGATTTATGGAAAGGCATGTCATCTCCCAGTGGAACTAGAGCACAAGACTTATTGGGCGATCAAGCATTTGAACTTTGATAGCAAAAATGCACATGAGCGGCCCCTTATACAGCTGAACGAATTAGTTGAGTTTAGGCTCGACGCTTATGAGAATTCCCGAATCTACAAGGAAAAGGCGAAGAGGTGGCACGATAAGCACATCATGAAAATGGAGTTCAAAGAAGGTGATATGGTCCTCCTCTTCAATTTAAGGTTGAAGCTATTTTCAGGAAATCTACGGTCAAGATGGTCTGGACCGTTCAAGGTCGTTCGAGTCTCTCCCTACGGCTCTGTTGAAATTATCGAAAAGGAGGATTCATTTAAGGTAAACAGGCAAAGAATGAAGCATTACTTCACGGGCGAACCCGTTGATGAAAAGGAGACCTTGATGGTACACCATTAGGAAGAACACCTAAATGGCCACATTCTGGATCTCTCCACCCTAAAACCCCCATGATGACATCAATATAGGGAGTCAAGCTCACGACTTAAAACGAGGGCTTCTTGGGAGGCAACCCAAGCGTTTTCGATTTAGATTTTCCAGTTTTAATTTTCATCTTTATTTTCAGACTAGGTTAATATGGATTTTTGTTCTTCAATAAATCCCCAAAACCCAAAGAAATTAACCAAGTGTTTGATTGCAGGGAGAAGAAGAAGAATTATGGAGGAAAGGACTCCACGCAGTCGCATCATTCAGACTCACGCGGTCGCGTGGATGATACTTGGAGGAGAAATTGACCTGCCTGCGTCACCCAAATCGAAACGAGCTGCGAATGTTACAGAAAAACTTGAGCCAAATCCCAATTTCTCAGGGCATTTTCATGACAGCGTCACTTTAGATAATACAGCCGCGTCGATTTTGCTTTTAGGACAAAACAACATGGTCGCGTTAACCTAAATGGCACATGCCGCGAATCTCTCTGATTTCTCAGCCCAAATTTTTCAAAATGAACTAGGATTTTCACGACCGTGTAGTTTAGACGACGCCACCGCGTCAACCCCCACTCTTACAACATATTTACACGGCCGTTTTGTTTACCACGCGGCCTGCGTAAAATTCTTATATAACCCCCCAAACCCCAAATGGCCCAATCAACTTCACTTTTCTCTTGAAACGGTTCGTACCCCCGATCTCCTCCGGTGCGATCTCCTCCAAAAATTCCCCCAAACTCTCCCAAACTCTTCTAATCGATTTCCAAACCCTCCATCCCCATCACCCTCTACACACCACATCTGCTTCGAGAAACCCAAGTGCATACATTTTTACGGTTTTTGGGATTCCGAGTGACACAGGCAACGATTACTCAAGTGTTTGTCTTGGAATCACTTGAGGGGACTCGTCTACGAGCGTTGGAAGTATCAACTTCAGCGAGGAGCACCGTCTTGGGTAACTTCGCTCCTCTACTTTTTAAATTCCGACTTTTTATCGCTGAAATCTGCCAAATTTTTGCGTGAGTCCACACACACCCACTACACACCCCATTGCATCACTCACTCCTTCACACGATGCCTCCTAGAGAGCGCAGAAAGAAGGCCACAGTCACTGGCCCCTCCTAGGGCAAGAGAAAGAGTCAAAAGACGATGGCTCTTGATGCCGACATTGCAAGGGCACGAGAAATTAGAGAGGGGGTGTGAAGCACTTCCCGCCCCTCAATTGAACACATTAGGCATTAACTTCCTGAGTGAGGACGAGCGCACAAAGTTTATTTCACTAAACTATCATGCGATCGTCCCCACCAAATTCCTTAGTGTCCCCGCTCTGTCAGCCCTAGGCCTCTTAGATATCGTCAGCACCCTCTTCCGAAATCTCGGATGGGAGGAATTTTTACAATGTAAGGCTTGGGCCTATAGGAGGCTCACTCTAGAGTTCCTCTCCACCTTTAGGGTTTACCCCACATGTTTTTCCTTTAGAATCATGAATAAGGAGTACGGTCTATCCAAAGACTCCTTGAACCTGCTCTTTAGGTGGCCCAAAGCTCTTGAGCCCATAGCTATCCATAACAACCACCCATACCCCCGAGAGTTTTATGCAAACCATTTTTGGTTTCATATTACCAAGCTCGATGTCTTCCCGAAGACTCGAGCGAAGGCGTCTAGCTTCATTCATCCTGACCTTTGCATCATGCATCGCATTATCGTGAACACACTATTTTGCCGATACGAGACTGGCCAGGTCTCTCAGGATGAGCTATTCTTCCTGTGGTGCACTTCGCAGAGCCGTGTGCTTTGCAAGGGCAATGCCACTGTCCCCCATTATTCCTTCACGCTGGGTCTTGGCTCATGTAGAGATTTCTACACACCATAGCCGACCCCAGATCACCTATCTGTTGTGGGGGACGCATCACCATCATAGCCTCCCTCGCTCCCATTTCCCTTAAAATCCCCGATTCCATGACTCCTATCCCTGGGCCTACGTCTCTTAACCTCTCGGTGCTCACAAATATGTGTATGATCCGAGCAATTTACTGAGAACATTATTTTTGGCTGTTTGGTACTGCCTCCACCCCTTACACCAGGCTCCCTAACCCTAGACTCTTTGGACCTGGCACCACTCTGAGGTGGTTCTTCTCACCCCACATCGATCTAGCTTCAGGTGTACAGGCTCCGTTCCAGCAGATTGACCCTCGCCTGCCCCAGCCCCGGGACCACGTTGACACTTTTGGTGCTTCCTCATCTATTCCTGAACCCGTTGTCATCCAAGATCTCCGCCAGTATAGGAGATCTCGACCCCACGTCGAGGGATCCAGCAGTGCTCCTCCTCCCCCCACCACGACCCCATTTCGAGCAGCTAGCTCACTTGGAGGAGGAGTTTCGATCTTTTAGAGACGCAACAACTAGCACCCTGACCGAGGTCAGAGATACCGTCTCTGGCTTCCAGACTTCTTTCGATGGTTTGGCTCTTACTATTGTGACGCTCCAGCTCCAGTTCGACCAGGTTTATCAGTATCACTATGGTCAGGGTCACTACCCAGTTGTTGCACCGCATCTCCTTCCACCCCGCATCTCACCCCACCCATCTCACCCCCCACAGACTGCTCAGACCCCCGCATCCACGTCCACTATTGTAGATATCCCCTCCACATCTCTACACGTTTCCATCCCACACCACCCATCCCTGGTGCCCAGGGACACATCCGACATCAAACCATGCATCACCACACCACCACCCTCTCCACAGCCTAACCCAAAGCTTGAGCACATTCCTACCCCCTCCACCATCAGCTCACCCCTACCCCATGATTTCACACACCTCTCCTACACCCATCACGGAGTCCATTCCAATTCCATTACATACACATTCCCCCTCACATCATCCCACTTTCCCATAATGTGACGTCACCATCCCCCATCTCTCATCGTCCTCCGACGACGATTGGAACACCCCATCTCCACCTCTACCCCACCCATCAAATATGAGCTTGTCCATACCACTCCATCCCCACCACACACTGACACGGCAGCTGATCATTCAGCTGATTCTGTTGTCCCATTCACTCCACCCACCACACCCACCCAGCCACCACCTGACAATGGCTCAGTCTGATTGGAGCACCACACATTTTTGGCACCCCCCTCATCATTTAGCCCGTGCATCGCACACTTGCATCATTTTCGGGCATGGTTTTACACAACTTGGGGATGCTCCTGGGTCTCCTTGCCCTCATCTTATTTGTCCTCACGATTTTTTCTGTGTTTTATTTGTGTTGAGGACAACGCTCGGGTTAGCTTGGGGGAGGATCTCTTTCGCGCTAATTTTCTTCTTTTTCTCTTTTCTTTCCCCATCTTTATCGTTATTTTCGTTTCCTTTTCACTTTTTCTTTCTTATTTTTCCATCTTTCTTTCTTTTTCATATGCATCATGTTTAAATTCAATATATGCATCCAAAAAGACAAAAATGTAAAAATCAAAAACTCCAAAAATATCTGCATTTTCTTCATGCACCCTGACCCTCATGCATGCATTTGTATATACTTGCATTCACCTTGAGAATGTTTCAAAAACGAGTTTTTATGTGCGCTGGATCTTGATTTGAAATTCGTTTTCCGAACTTTAATGCTCGATTTCCATGATGTCGATTTGAATATGTGAATAGTTCATAGCCTAAACTCAAATCCCTTGTAATACCCTAGCTTTGGCCGTCATCACAACCCCTAAGATAGGAGTACTTGAAACCGACCTAGATTGACACTTAGGAACCCATTCTATACGTGGACCCTAAAGCCGATAGTCGTGTATAATGGTTTAAGTCCTTCGGGACTTGGATAACCACACTTCACCTAGTACTGAGGATTGAATTTGCCTAGTTTACCCCATGATTTTCAAAAAATAATAAAAGAAAAAAATTTGTGAATAGAAAAAAAATAATACGCATCGTTTCCCCAGCGAAGCTGAGTAACCGGATTCCCACGATAGTAATCATCGGGGACTCACATAAGAAGGCCTAGATTGAAGAGTGTGTATGAATAAGAATTTCATTTGGGTTGAGTTAGTAGGTCCAAGGGGTCTTTCTTGACCCGATGCCCTAAGGTCGTCTAATCTGGGAGTCACCGACCCAATGCTCCTTACACGAGCCAATTGCAAGTATCAAAAAATAAAAAACATAAATATATTTGTTAATAGAGTTCCTTTTTGTATATACGATTGTAAATTGAAATCATGGATAAACATGGCAATTTCTTGAATCAAGGAACAATGTTGTGTCTTGAGCGCCACTTGCTCGATCGACCAATATCCCATTATCCCATACTTATCTCCTCTTCAACCATTGTATAGCTCAGGTTCCTACACGCTCAATCTAAGGTTGGGTTAGAGGAAATGTCTTAGAATGCGAGTATGGCTGTCGCTTGGTATATTGCATGGCGATTTGAGTAGGAATGACGTCCTAGGAACATATTCTCAACGATGGAAAGATTTTCGAGCATTTTAATTTCTCGAATTCAAATTTTAATTTCACTCACGTATATATTCTCGATTTTTGAAAATTCTCGAAGCTTCATGGCATCATTTGCATGTTGACTACATTCCTCCGTTATATGCTCTCTCTTGTCTTTCTTGAGGACAAGGAAGAGATTAGCTTGGGGGATTTTGATGAGTGTTTATTGTTTATAGTTTTTAAAATCTTTTTCATACACGTTCTATACCTTTTTTCTCTTTTCTTCCCCGTTTCCCCCCGTTTTGTTTCTTCTTTTGCTTTTGTGGTCCTTCACATGCTTTGCAGGAGATATATGCTGATTAGGGATCATATAGCAAGATCTCAGTGCAAAGAGGCAAAAGGAGCGAAGCCGAGGAGTCAATTGCACAAGGGAGAAGAATTTTGTGAAGCATAAAGCTCCACGCAGCCGCGTCACTATATCCATGCGACCGTGTCAATCCGCCAAAGAAGCATGAACGATGTGGCCGCGTCAATTTCCACCAAACAGCCGTGTAGAAGGCTTTTAGAGTGTAGAAAAGAGTGCAGATCAGAGGCTTTCATGGCCTGCATGAGCTAGGATGACACGACCACGAATTTACGGCATTTAGAGCAGAATGACGTGGCCGCGTCAATAGATGACTCGACCGCGTGACCATTTTTAACGTGGTCGTGTCTCTATTGACACGACCGTGTGGCAATGCACCCGACGCCCTATTCTTCTTAGGAACGACGCGGCCTCGTCGTTTTTTGACACGGTCACGTCAACCCGCATTCCTACGATTTCTAGGGCGGATCTGGGGTGTATTTTAGTCTTTTGGGCGTGCGTATATACGCACCCCTTCATCCTCATGCGAGAGGAATATCTCTTTCAGTAGTTTTTCTGATATTTCTATAGTTTCGGGTCATTTTGTAAGAATTCTAACTCTTTTATTTAGTTGTTTTGATTGTTCTAAACATTTATTAGTGTAATACTCTTTCTTTAATAGAATTTTTCTTTCTTTGTTGCTACTGCTTTGTTTTACCATCTATCGCTGTTATAGCTTGAATCCAAAGCTTTGAACGCTTACCCATTGCTAGAATCCCCTTCTATTCTAATGGGTAGTGAGTAGTTTTCATCTAGGGCAATGTGATGAACCCCATTGTATTGGGGTCATGGGTTGAACCAAATAATTGATTTAGTTTCTGGTCTAGTTGAGATTAGGGGTACCTTGGGACGATTATTATCGACGTAGATTCGACCCCCTCCCTTCGGGGCGATTGGGTCGGTCGCCGATCAAAAGTCGGGACCGATCCAGGGATCTGATCCCTACGAAGATCCATTCTATCGGTGTAATTGAATGCCAACGAGCACCGATTCAAGATCTCCCAATGTAGGTCTAATCCCCGAATGCCATTATGAGTGGCGGGAGATTGGGATATTCGTCGAGCATAATGCGTCCGACATACACTGATGCATCGGAGACCCCCCGACATCGGTGCAGGTTGGGTTGGCCTATCATTTCATCGTGACAGTGGTGGGTAGGACAAGACATAAGGGAATAACCTATCATGCATCATGACAATGGGGGATAGGCGAATGCCTTTAGGTCACACGACCTCTCTCGAGTCCCAATGAACCCGACAACTCGTTAATTATTAGTTTGACCTTAATCCTAGTCAAATGGCGGGGATTGTGCAAGCCCTAGAGATTTTACCCCTTGATCACACTTTTCTACAATTCACCAACCAATCACCGTGACTATCGCGTAGCTTTCATCCGAAGACTTATAAAACCGATACTCATTGACTGTTTCCTCATGTTCGACCCGTATGTGATTACACATGACCTATGCGATGCGGTTTTTATTAGCATCGTTCGGTCCCTTGCAGGATCGCAATCAGTGGTTCTGGGGTGGAGAGCATTAAAATCATTTCTTCTCCGATGGGTTCGCCTGCAATGTTGTGTTTTAGTCTGTGGCCATTAACCTTGAAGGGCTCATTTCTTCCTACTATCTCGACTGATCCGAATGGGTATACACGCGTAACTTTGAAGGGCCCTGACCATCTCGACCTTAGCTTTCATGGAAATAACTCGAGCATCGAGTTAACGAGGAGAAGCATGTTGCATTCCTTAAACTCCCTCCTTATGATATGTTTGCTGTGCCACCGCTTCGTCTTCTCTTTGTAGATGCAGGAGTTCTCGTAGGCAACAGATTTGAATTCTTCCAATTCATTTAGCTACAAGAGAGGGTGCACTTGTGCACTTTTGCTGTCATAGTTCAAGTGTCCGATAACCCAATAAGCCTTATGTTCGAGCTCTACTAGAAGGTGGCATGCTTTCCTGTAGAGTAAGTGATCTGGTGAGGTTTTGATTGGAGTTTTGTAGGCAGTCCGGTAGGCCTATTGTGCATCATATAATTTCAGTGCCATATCTTTTCTTGAATTCACTACCGTTTTCTCTAGGATACTCTTGATTTTTCGGCTAGAGATTTCCACTTGGCCACTCGTCTGAGGGTGGTAGACAAGTACATATTTCTTCAATAGTGCTTCGATAAAATGATTTTCTCTATTGCTTATTACCACCCTTAGGACACCAAATCTGGGGAATATATTCTGTTTGAAAAACTTGGCTGGTTGGCGAAGCTATTGCCTCGACCCATTTAGAAGCGTTGTTGATTTATACCATATATACATATACATATATATGTATACATGCATATATATATACACACACACACACACACACACACACTAGTCATAACCTGTGCCCTATGGGCACTGTTCGTTTAAGATATTCCCCCCGAAAATTTAGTTTTTCACAGGGAATTTAGTTCCTCCCAAAAATCTTAGTTCCTCATAAAATTTAGTGCCCTCCAAATTTAGTTCCGCTCCAAAATTTTAGGTTTTCCCTGCTAACATTTCACATTTCGAAACTTTTAGTTCTTCCAAAATTTGTTTTTTCCTGATAAATTATCACCCCAAAACTTGGTCATAACCGTATCCATATGGCATGGTTCAGTTAAGACACCCCCACTCAAAATCTTTATTCCCCGAAAATAAAGCTCATCCCAGGGAATTTAGTTCCTCCCAAAAATCTTAGTTCCTTCCAAAATTTAGTATCCTCCAACTTTAGTTCCGCTCCGAAATTTTATGGGTTTCTCTCTAAATTTTCACTTTTCGAAGATTTTAGTTCCCCTAAAATTTAGTTTTTATTGATAATTTATTACCCAAAAAAATTGTTAGTTATGAAATTTTAGTTCCCCATAGAAATTTTAATCCCCCAAAATTTTAGTTCCTCCCCCCATTGTTTAGACAATAATTATTTGTGTAACCTAACTCTATTTTAAAAGCAATAATTAGTTGTAACACCTAATTCTATGTTAAGTGAAGCCTGTGACGTATTGTCCAGAATCAGAATGAAACATGATGCAATAAAATCACTCAGACTATTTGATTCAAACTAACCACAGGATCCACACAACTTACAAAATGAATCATAGAAACTCTAATATCTTGATCATCCAATTAAATCACTCATGACTATTATATCATATCATATAAATTGCACAGAAAAAATTTATGCATCTCATTACACGGACCAGTTCTTCCTTATGCCACATTGCTTGAACACTTGATAGGCATTAAAATAGAGGCGAGGCATGCATACATCATTACGTTGCAAGAACAAACTCAATGATTCGAAAGAATTTAAGTTCAGATGATGCTCCGTGCGCCTTGCTGCTCCAGAAGTCAATATGGATTTGAAAGAAAGAATTTAAGTTGCAAGAAAAAACTCCAGAAATCCTATTTCTGGAGTTTTTTCTTGCAACTTAAAATGATTGAACCCCTATTTCTGGAGTGCTATATCTTGCAACCTAAAATGATTGCAAGATTCATAAGTGCTATATCTTGCTACTTTATGCCATACTTCTAACAAAGAAAACTATAAGCAAGAGAGTGACGTGGCTATACGGAAATCCAGTTGCCCTTTAGGAGACATACCTTATGGATATTGCAAACAATACAAACCTGGAGCAAGTACAAATTTCCAAACATGATTTCTGGAGCAAGTACAAATTTTTACATTATACAAATTTAATTATTTTTCTTACTAACATATGAGAATCTTTACATTATACAAATGAATGGGTCACCGACATTGAATAATGTAAATTCTCATATGTTAATTGAATGGGTCACCGACAAATTGTTAAATGAATTCTCAAGACGTACAAATTCTCATTGTGCAGTCCTCAGCAAATGTGAAACCAAATTCCTGTGAGGGTGATGCGTCACGATGATCACATCTTTATAATGGACATGCATATATGAAAAAGTCAGGTAGGAATCTGAATTTCAGGAGAGCTAATCATAATAAAACATTAATCTTCCCGTTAGCTCACCGATTGAGCTTGAAAGTATCTGTCTAAAAAACTCCAACAATCATTCCTAAGATAAATTAGGTATGAAACAGGAAAAACTTAAAAAGCTTAAAATTGTCAACAGCAGATGTTAGAAGCTTCTTATAATGCAAATTACCACAACATGAATAAAGTTCAACAATGTTTTACAGGCAAAGTCCATGATATCTCCAACCAAGGGAATACCAGCTATTCAATAGTTATCCATATGGATCAATGGACCGTTCTCTTCACCAAAAGGCTCTCTTTGATTAATGTTTTGGTTACAGTAATTAAGTAAGAGGCGCGTTTGTATAATTTCAGGGCAGGAAAAAAAGTGAAAAATAAAATAAAAATTCAGTATGCCACCATACTTCCTGTAAATTGTTTTTCCCCAAGCAGGATGTGCGTCTGTGTAATCCATACTTACTGTAAATTGTCTGTGGGTGTTTCTTTCCGTGAACTGGATGCTGCCTTTGGAATGGAATATTTGCATTCCAAAAACATTGTGCATTTTGATTTGAAGTGTGGTAACTTGCTTGTGAACCTTAAAGATCAGACACAGCCTATCTGCAATGTAAATTATAAGTAATTTCCAATCACCTAGTGGTTAATTATTGATTAAATGACAACAATTTTTCCTGATCCTTGTGAAGTTATAACTTTGTTTTTTCTCATTCAGGTTGGTGACTTTGGTTTGTCAAAGATTAAGCGAAATACCCTTGTTTCTGGTGGTGTGAGGGGAACATTACCATGGATGGCTCCAGAGTTATTAAATGGCGGCAGCAATAAGGTGTCTAAAAAGGTAGGAGTCGTGGCTTTTCTGATTTAGATATTTAGGATTACTATTCCATCTTCTAATGGCTTAACATGTTGCTGGACCACTAAATTTGGAAATGGGTAATGTCACCATTTTAATTGTGTTTAGCTTGAATTGTGAGTGCATTCCAGTCCCTTCATCTCCTTCAGGGGGTAGGTGAATTCTTGTGTGGTATCTGTTTGTGCACATGCATCCTCCTTCCTGTATTTATTGTGTGTTGGGTGTTATTTGTTTGGATTGTTCAATGCTACATAATAATGATATTCACACAAAGAACTGCAGTAATATATGGGTAAATGTTATTTGCCCAAGTGACTGGTACTGATATTCTATAAATATCATGTACTAATTTATTGTCTTATCACATGTTGATGTATTTTCCTTTGGCATAGTTATGTGGGAAATTCTCACCGGTGAAGAGCCTTATGCAAAATGCATTACGGTGCCATTATTGGTATGTTCAAAACTTGAGTTTGTTCAAAAAGTTGTTTGCTGGTGGCATTTTCATGACCTTCCTATACAAATCTGATTTCTGTTTAGATACAACCAAGCTTACACTCGATGCTTCTAAAAACGTAGTCAAGCAGGATCAAAATATTGATTCATAATGAATAGTGAATACTAAACCTCAAGCTCCACGTCGTGCATCGTCTGCCTTCTCTTTTGTTGCTTTGTGATCATTGATTGCCTTCATTAAAGATTTGATCCACTGAAGTTGTATATCAGCTTCAGCCTGATAAGCGGAAATCTGCCAATGTCAAATTTGTCCTTGAACACTGGTAGTAGCATCTGAATTCCAGCTGTTGCCACTCGATAGAGAAAGGACTCCAATTGAAAGTGATATATCTTCTTTAAAAAATAAAAAGTAGAAGACAATCAAGGAAAGGAATGACTGAGTTGCATGTTGTGGGGTTTTAGCATATAAATCCGTTCATTTTGGTGATGATTGAAAGAACTCCTGATGATACGTCTGTTTTCATTCCTTGCTGTTTAAGGCCACAACATGGAACCACGGCATCTCCTCTGTCCTCCCGATGACCGCCTCCAGTGCCTCCCCTACAGTCGACATCCGGATATGACCCGGATCCATCTGCACCCACCACATCTCCCATATCGAGCTCATCACCATCTCGCTGTAGAAGCACCTGAGAACTGGAATGAAATCCCCCTCGATTTGGAAGGCCCCAGCCTGGAACCTCGGCCATTACCAGACTGACCTTAAAGTTTCAATTAACATGTGTTAAATTAGTAAATTAGCAAGACCCCAACATGTTTGTACTGTTAAATTAGTAAAAATACCAGGTTGTTTAAAAATAACCTGCTGAAAAATTTGATTTATAACCAGGTTGTTCTATTTCCAGGTTGTGCTTTATAACATCATAATTGTAAGATGAAAAAATAACCTACAGTAATTTAGTACCATGCTTTGAAGAACATATAACCCAATCCTTTGTAGAAGTGCCGAGAAATTGACAGCATGGTAATAAATTTGGGAAATTAAAGTTGAAATTGACAGGATGGTACCTCAACAAAGAAGTGCCGAGAAACTTTTTTCAGGAATATAACCCAGCTCACCTTTTACTCTAATTTGATGAAGAAATATTTCAGGAAGGGTTTGCCGCTGAACAGCACCTTCGAGGAGCTCAACAGCTCAACAGCACCTTCGAGCTGGGAAAATGTCCATCTGCTCATCGCTCAATAGCACCTTCGAGGCGACAGCACCTTGGAGAGAAGAAACTTGGTGTTGCATCGCCTTTGTTAGGGATTGATGGGTTTGCCGCTGCTGGAACTAAATTTGGGCATGAACTCAATAATATCAACATGCTAGAACCAATAAATATCGGATCTTGCTATTCTTGCTGCTTTGAGGCGGGGAAGAAGGGCAGATCTTGATGCTTTAAGAAGGGCAGATCTTCGAGGCGGGGAAGAAGATTTGAGGCGAGAAGACCCGTAGTGCCTGGGAGAAGATGAAAGACCCCAGGCTCTTGCTGCTTGCATGTGGAGAGAAAGAAGTGCTGCTTGCATGTGGAGAGGAGTGGGTTCTGCTACTCTTGCATGGGGTAATGAGTTTGGGGAAGAGCAAGAGCCCCCAAAACACCTCTTGCTCTTCCCTAAAAAAGGGGTTCTGCTTGCGTGTGGAGCTGTTTGCCAAGAGCCAGGGAGTGCGTCATTCTGTTTACGTGGGAAAATGCTTATTGATCTCCCCAATGTAACACAAAAGTAAATTGGGACCCATAATCTAATGAGGAGACTGTTTTCCAAGAAAAATACAAATTTATCATCTCAAACCCTCATCCACACCGTTCATTCCCCAAGAATTAATCCTGACCGTCTTTCTATCAACCACTTTGTCCTAGTCAGCTTGTCCTAGTCAGCCCTAGGATTCAAAAAACACTGTCAAATGTATTTTATATATATATATATATATATATATATATATATATATATATATATATATAGGAATATAGGCATGAGCTGATAGCGCAGGAAATTTTTCATGCGATGTCAACAGTTCGGGTTCCGATCGGAGTTTTGCAGGCAGTCCGGTAGGCGCATAGTGCATCATATAATTTCAGTGCTGAATCTTTTCTCGAATTCTCCACCGTTTTCTCTAGGATTCTTTTGATTTTTCGGCTAGATATTTCCACTTGGCCACTCGTCTGAGGGTGGTAGACAAGTCCGATGCGGTGATGCACACCATATTTCTTCAATAGTGCTTCGAATTTGTTTTCAATAAAATGATTTCCTCCATCTCTTATTACCACCCTTAGGACACCAAATTTGGGGAATATATTCTGTATGAAAAACTTGGCGAATACGCGTGCATGGTTGATTGGTGAAGCTATTGCCTCAACCCATTTAGAAGCGTAGTTTATGCATACCATATATACATATGTATACATTGAAAAACACCCTAGAGGGGGGGGGGGTTAAATAGGGTGTATGTCACAAAATAAAAATTAATCACAATCACAGGGATAATCAGGCACAAATATTTTTAATGGAGTGGCTCCCCGCCAAAACTCCGACCCCAAAACCTATGAGGATTTCACTCAATAAAATTGATCACACTTACGGGTAGTTATCTCACCGTACAAATATTGTTCAAGAGTAAAACCGTAGAGATAGCTTCAGAGTAAAGCTATTCATAATACAATCCCACAATAAGAACAGATTCCAATAGATTTAATACTGCAGTAAAAAATCAGAGATAAATCACTGTGATAAAGTTTGTGAGATTGTGATCATGTGGATGCAAACGATTCGCTGATCCGATGTCTGGATTGGAAGATATAGTCTTCAGAAGATGACTGCACGGATCTGAATTCTGCAGTGGCAGTTCGGTGGAAAACGCCCGGGCTGGATCTATATTTGACAACTGAGTAGAGGATGGGTACCACCGTTACGAAGTGTATGAAGATGTGGTCGCGTAGGCACAAACAGTGAGTCGATCCGACGTCTGGATCAGGAGATATGGATGTTTTAAGTTGACTGTACGAATCTGGAATCTGCGGTGACTAATCTATAGAAAAACACCTGAACTGTGTATGATCCTGTAAACTAAGCAAAGGAGACTATCACCATTACGAATAGCATGAAGATGTGGTCGCGTGGGCATAAACGGCAAGTCGATTCGACATCAGGATCAGGAGATATGAGCGTACGAAGTCGAATGCACGAATCTGGAATCTGCACTTGAAATCTGTCCTTGCACAATCCGGATTTTGGAGAATGAAATCTGGGCTTCAAAATCTATGGAGCTCTTGCAGATTTGATGGGAAGAGAGATAATTTTAATCTGATCTTAGAGTATTAGAATTAATCAAAAACAAAAACCCACTTAAAAAAGAACCCATGCGTTTTGTCATTTTTAAGATCATGCGGCAGGGGCTTTTTGTTGTTGGAGATAATGCGACAGTTTGAAGACTTTGTGATTGGGATCAAAAAAACACAGAGCCCTCTTTTTGTTTTGCTTCTGTTTCCTTTTGCGTGATAATGGGATGAGGTTTTTGAGAGTGTTTTTGGATGAGACTGAATAGGAGACTAAGTGCATTAGGTTTTGGATGAGAACATGGAGTTTGAATTCAAGTGGAAAATCCCTTGAGTATCCAATCAAATCTTCATCCTTGAGTTTCCTTTTTGCACCAATGTCCACATACAATCTCTATCTCATGCAAACAAAATTTATTTTGCACTTTCCCCCTGAAATCATTTAATGAAAGATGTTAGTCACACATGACTTGTTTGTCATCATCAAAATTAAATCGTACGACCTAGTTAGTAGACTAACTAGGCCAACAATCTCCCCCCTTTTTGATGATGGCAATAAGTCTGGAAAAATTGAGAAATGATATTAAAGAGCAAGTCATATAGTGCATATGATTATAAACATCATACAAAGCTCCCCTTATCGATGTGCTCTCATAAAAAGTTGTGACAAGCTCCCCCTCAAAATGGGCATCTCTCTCCCTTGTGCATTAATTTTCTACTATTTTTCTACTCTTTCCATTTTGCCATTAATCGAAAAGATCACAAAAATAAATTGAAGAGGTTAAGAATGAGACATGAAACAAGTTTAGCATATCGAAGAAACAAGAAATTGGTGACGATGCTCATATTAATGATTTTCCCCACGAACTTAAAGTATAACAAATGTCATGAGCATTGAAAGCATACTGTCGTTGTAAGAAATATAACAAGAAGATGTTGTATTATGAAACACTTTGACAATATGAAGGGTGCTTAGAAACTAAGAGATCAAAATATAAGATTATCTAATACAATTTGTGAGCCTTCGTTTCTATGGAATAATCAATAAGTAATGTATAGGAAGACACCAAACAAGGAATACCATGATGTTAAATTTCGGGTCCTTTGGAAATGAGATGCGCTAAGTGGTTATTTCATCTACCATATTTCATACGCATTGCTCAACAAACCCCCAAAATCCGGTTACTAGCCGCTGGTATCAAATGTAGCATATTTGAAAATGTTAAGCTAATCCCATTTTTTTATATGCTCATTGCATTTTTTTATATACATTATAATTACAATGTTGGTGTCTCAGAATAGTGACGCATGATGGTGTTGAGTATTGGACTTCTCCCTACTTGGTGTTAATGATGAGCAAACATAAATACTTGTGACTAATGCCCTATTTTGCAGTTAATCCATTGCCTAAGCTTACTATGAAGATCTACTAGGAATGGATGACTCACAAACGTGATTGAAGGCAAATGATATGAATTGGATGATCGTAGATTGATGATTGAAGCGCCATAAAGACTTCAAGCTCATACGATGGAAAGAAGAGTTTATTCGTCAATGTAATTTTTCTTTTATCTCTTCTAGTATGTAGCTTAGAAGTAGAACTATGATGGAGCACTCACACACATCTACTTTCGGTCATAGGACATCTTTAGACCTTTGTCCTTTGATCTCAATTCAATTCACTTTTGTTTGTGCTAGGATTGTTCATAACAGCCGACTGCTTAACAGTTTACAGTCGTCTGTCTCAAAAACAGTCGACTGTGTTCTGTTCTTCAGTCGCCTGTTATGCACAGACTATTTCAATGCAGTCTTTGTGTCCTCTCTGATTATCTTGCACAGGCTACTGTTGAACGTTTATCAGGTGCCTGTCTTAGAGACAGTCGACTGTGAATGGTTCATCAGTCGCCTGTCTCTCCTTGTCCAAACTCTGTTTGATCCGATTTCTACGGCCAGTCGACTTATGCTGTATATACAGTCGACTGTCTATTAGATCAGTCGACTGTCTATGCTGCAACAGTCGCCTGTCTGTAAGTCTATTCTTTGACTCAGCTCTCTGGAAATTTCTCCTGTCTGTGACAATCGTCTGTTTAAGGATATACAGTCGCCTGTTCTGATTAACAGTCGATTGTGTTCCTTGCATCAGTCGTCTGTCCTGTATTTTGTGAGATTTCCAGTATTTCATCTAACTTACTCTTCTCTCGGCCAGTCACCTTGATCACTCCTTATTTTACACCTTTTTTCCGCATGTTTGCATGCCATTTAGATCGCACAAATCATGTTTTTCACGATATATCGACGATATTGCGATGCTTTTCACGATTTGTTGTTTTTGTCGCATTTCAGGTGATTTGGCGCGATTTGGAGTGATCTCGAGATGCGCTTACTCTAGACGGTCACCAACGACCTCCCCGAGGGGTATTTTGCTGTTGGAGAGGAGCGGAAGAAGAACGGACATCACAGGAGCGACGAGGAAGCCAAAACAAGCAGATTGGGCATTTTTTGTGTCCCACTCGGCCGAGTGGAGGAGCCACTCAGCCGACCAGCGAGACACTGCTCGGCCGACCAGAACAGACACAATTTACATGTGCACTCGGCCGAGCACTGAAGACCGCATCGGCCGAGTGACGATATCTCGTCCGCCCGAGTGGCGCCCAGACGAAGCCCTTCCAAAACATCGAAGTTACTGTTTTTTGGCTGCCTGAACTTCAGAAGACCCACTCGGCCGAGTGGAGAATCCCGTCCGCCCGAGTACAGTGAAGCCATCGGCCGAGTGACGACAACTCACTCGGCCGAGCCGCCCCCGAAGTAGAGACCCCTGAAAGCCCCGACTTACTGGAAAATTACAGGGTTTTCACTCGGCCGAGCGACTTTTGTCACTCGGCCGAGTGCGATGCGCTGCCTGTAGCGAAAACTGCGGAAAACAGGCTGTGCAGGGGTATTTTGGTCACGATTTTTGGACGATTTTGAGGGCTATTTAAGCCCTGTTTTTACCCTAGTTTAAAAGCCTCTCTCTTAGATTTTTTGCAGCTCTTTAGATTAGTTTTTAGCTTTATTCTTGTGATTGGAGAGGAGAAACAGATTGGAATTTTGTTGGAACTCCATTGGTTTGCATCTCTTTTCCTTAAAAATTCTATTTTTATTGCTTATCTCAATATTGTGATGAATTCTATTGCTTATTTCAACGATTATTTTTTGATCTCGCTATGATTTGTGAGTAGTCTCCACGTCTTGGGGCGTGGGGATGAACCCTACAAGCCCGCTTTCATATTTGTGATGAATTGGTAGAAATTGTGCTAGAATTGTTATTAGGGACTAGATTGGGATCAATTTACTACGGATGGCTAGGTATTCATATCAATTGGGATTTGCAAGAGATTGGATCCCAATTTGATAGGAAACCCTAGAAATCCGAATTGGGTTGGAGTCGGATTTTCGAAGTATCGGTTTGCAAGAGATTGGACCGATACTAGGATTTCCGGTTGCAATTCCATGCCGATACTCGTTTGCAAGAGATTGGACGGGTAGGAACTATCCCAATCTAGGTCGTGGACCGAGTTTGCAAGAGATTGGGCTCGGTGCGCGATTGGACGATGATGTTGATCCTAATACTAGCTTCCCTAGGCTAGGGTTTGCAAGAGATTGGACCCAAACCTAGGATAGCTATAGACCGGCAACAGCACGAGAGCGTGAGCTTGGTTCTACATTCAGTTGCAACTAGTTCATCCGAATTCTCATTCAAGCAATTTTGATACCGATAAACCGCATTTATGAAACACGGTGAGTAGCGGGGATTCCCCATTCCCTAGACGTTCTTTATTTGATTTGATATTTCCGCATTTTTGTCTGACGATTGTGACAGGATCGCCAAAGGCAAATTTCTCTCTTAAATAGCCAGGTTGATTGGAACAAGCACGGTCATTCGTCCTCCCTGTGTTCGATATCCCGCTCGCTGCTACACCGTGCACTTGCGGTAAAACTACAACCGTTCTTTGGGTCACATCCCGGAGCAACCAAGTTTTTGGCGCCGTTGCCGGGGAGGCGATTGTGTTTGATTCTTTCTCACCCTAGCTATTCCTTCTTTTTTATTATTATTATCATTATTTTTATTTCTTATTTCTTACCTAACCCTTCCACGGTACTAATCATTTCTTTGAAACTCTGTTTCCCCTGTGCATGTACACGAGATCTACGGCGGACCCTGAAGCTATATTATTTGATCCCGAGATCGAACGTACCACGCGGAGACTTAGAGCGGAAAGGAGACAAAATCCGGAAGGGCGGTTTATGACCAACCCGGAAACTGCGGAACAATTGGCGGCAAGGATGGCGAGGCTAATTTCTATTCGAGATAGGCTTCGGCCTAAGACCTCTTCCACTACCTCATCCATTGCCATGCCAGGGTTGGCGGCTGACAAGAGCTTCGAGCTAAAGACTGGATTGGTGGTTTTGATGCAACAAGACCCATTTCATGGGAACGCCCATGAAAATCCCCACTACCACATCCAATCGTTCTTGTCGAAGTGCGCCACATTCCAGATGCCGGGGTTCTCCATCGATGCCATCAGACTGCGTCTCTTCCCTTTCATGTTAAAGGACAAGGCACTATACTGGTTGAGGACGCAAGCTGAGGGTGTCTTCACCACTTGGGACGAGTTGGCGAGTGCATTTATTGATAAGTTCTATCCGCCATCCAAGACGGTGAAGATCCGAAACGCTCTCATGTCCTTCAAGCAAGGACCACAGGAGACGCTCTATGAAGCTTGGGAGCGTTTTAAGGATTTGCAGCATCAATGCCCGCACCACAGCATAGAAGATTGGGAGCTAGTTCATAGCTTCTACAACGGTCTCCAACCGGGGACTAAACAAATTATTGATGCCGCGGCGAATGGTGCTATCTTGTCAAAGACTCCCGAGGAAGCTACGGCCCTAATTGAGGAGATGGCCTCAAATAACCAACAATGGGGCGATGAGCGAGGACACTCTATGTCCTCCTTAAAGCCAACTAGTATCTACGAGGCGAAGGCCGTAGCGGAGCTTACGAGCAAATTTGATTCTCTCCACAAGGTAGTGGAGAGATTGGAGAAGTTTATCACGGAGCCCCAAGGAGCCCCCTCTACCTCCGCTCCAACGAACCAAATGTGCGATTGGCAAGACCAATCTCAAGCCGTGTACTCGGGAGGAGAGCAAGGAGAAGGATCCTTGGAGCAAGTACAATATGTTGCGGGGAACCAAGGATATTGGGCCAATCCGGCCGCAAGAAATCATCCCGGATTCTCCTACGCCAACAATGAAGGAGCTTTGAACCCGCCACAACCACCGCCTCAACAAGCTCGACCACCACCACCCCAACAACAAAACTATCCACCGAGGGGGCCTACTCAACAAAACTTTCAACCGAAGCAACAAGTTCCACCATATAGGCCGCCCGGTTACAATCAAGGGTGGAGAAATCAAAATCAAAACCCTCCACAAGCTCAACAACGATCCGACTTCGAAGCTAGAGTGGAGGCGTTCATGGTCGAGCAAAATAAGGTGAATGCTAGCTTGAAGGCGGGGCAAGACTCTCTTAATACCGTTGTGGCTCAAATATCGGAGCAATTGGCGTTGCTCAATCGGAACACTCAACGATTGCCGGCGCAACCCGAGCAAAACCCACGGAGCAACACCGGCCACATCAATGCCGTAGTTTCCGTTACCACTAGAGGCGGGAAGGACACCACCCCCGCCATGATTCCTACCGAGGAGCCCGTGGAGGAGAGCTTGGAGCCAATTGAGCCGGTAGTTGAAGTTGAAAAGGAGAAGGAGCCACAAGACAAGGAGAAATCTAGAGCAGAACAATTGATTGAGGAAAGGCGCTTCATGCCACCGGTCCCATTCCCCCAAAGACTAGCGAGAGCGAAAATGGAGAAAAGGCTAGCGAAGTTCCTCGAGTATCTTAGAGGAGTTAGCCTTAACATTCCCTTCCTCGACGCCATTGTGGAGATCCCCACTTACGCTAAATTCTTGAAGGACTTGATTTCGGGGAGAAAGAGGAAGGAGAAGATCATGCTAGCCAAGGAGGGCTCTTGGTTTACCAAGAGAGAAAAGGAGCCGGCCAAATTTAAAGATCCGGGGAGTTTTCGGATTCCTTGCACCTTGGGCGGCGTCCCTCTTCAAAAGGCGTTGGTTGATCTAGGGGCTAGTGTGAGCCTCATGCCTCTCTCCATGTTCTTAAGGCTAAACACCGGGACAAAGTTGAAACCCACCGACATGCGCATTCAATTAGCCGATGGACGGATAACAAGGCCGGTGGGGATCGCCGAAGACATACCGCTACAAGTCCCGGGTGGAATATGCTTACCATGTGACTTCGTGATCATGGACGTTAAGGAGGAGGGAGACACTTCATTGATACTTGGACGCCCGTTTCTCGCCACCGCCGGAGTAATTGTCGACGTGCGCGAAGGTACCCTGACTTTAAATGTCGGCAACATTGAGGTGGAGCTCCACATTCCTAAGGCTATGAAGCACATGCCCTACCACGAGGAGCTTGATTACATGGACCTCCTCGATGAGGTGATAGAGGAGGCGATCCCCCACTCAATTGGCGCTCTTTTTGATGAAGATTTCGAGGAAGGCCCGGATTTAGGCCAAGATGAGAAGAAAGATGATTCCCCCGACCTCTCCACTGAAGATGATGAAGGCGACGCTGATGTCGCAAGGATTCGAGAGCTCTGCAAGCTCTCGAAATTGGAGTCTCCAAAGAAAGCTCCTCCGGTACGGAAATCGGCATCACCGGTGAAGCCGTTGACCGGAGCAAATGCTAGCTTGGGGGAGCCTCCCCCCAACACTATTCGAGATGGGAGACCACCGAGGGAGAACACGACGCCGCCACGTCCAAATCCAAGCGTTCTCCCCGGAAAGTTTGATGGGTGCATCTCATATGCACCAAACATCCCGCATTGATTGAAAATTTTAGGGGGTCGAGCTCACGACCTTAAACGAGCGCTTGTCGGGAGGCAACCCGACGGTTTTTGCTTTATTTCCACTTTTTCTTTATTTTCGTTTTAGAAATTTTTAGTGTTTTGAGTCGTTCGCCCAAAAAAAAAATTTTGTGATAACGGGTCCTATTTTTCTTGACATAAGAGGAGATAGGTAGATCCATCATGTGGAGGATGAACGGGACGACGAGGAGCGCCCCAAGAAGGCGCTCGACGCTTAGGAGGAAGATGGAATCAACTGGAGGAAGAAAGACGGAGTTTAGAGCCCAAACGAAGACAAACAGCAGAACACAAGGCTCACTCGGCCGAGCATACTAGTCACTCGGCCGAGTACTCAAGTTCGTCCGGCCGAGCCGCTCACGAACGAGGGAAGTCTGCTGTACCCAACTCTCTGTTTATTTTCCTGATTTCAATATAACTGCTACTCGGCCGAGTATATATTCTCACTCGGCCGAGTAAAACGGATACCCTCCTAGGGCGAGTCTTGCCGAGTAGCTTGAGTCACTCGGCCGAATGGACTTACTCCACTCGGCCGAGGTTGGCAAAGCCACTCGGCCGTAGCGATAGCGGGGAGGAAATTTTCATTGGTCTCGCTCGGCCGAGTGACCAAGTCACTCGGCCGAGTCGTAACTTTTTTATATAAAGGGCGAGGGGGGGCGCATTTTTCGAAATCACAAAACCCCCAAACACCCGCGCCCCTTCAGCTGCCTCGCCCGATCCCCGCTCGCTCTCGCCCTCACTCGCCCGACCGCCGCTGCCACGCCGCCGCCCGGCCCGCCACCGCCGGCCGAGCACCCCCGTCGCCTCGCCCGAGTCGTCGCCGGCGGCCGTGTCTCCGGTCACCTCCGGTACCCCCTATTTCGCCTATTTTCGCATCTTTTTGTGTATTTTTGAGGATCCATGTGTTAAACGAACCCCTACCCCGAATCAATTTCCATATCTATCTATGATACCCCTAATGCTCCATACATTTTGATTATTACTCACTGATATCGCCTTTTTATGCGCAGGTTGCTTTTTGGAGCTTAGGGGAGCCCAGGGGAGCTTCTCGGGACTGATTTGAGCTTCGTGGAGGCGCGGACTTCGCACGCTTCCATTACTGAGCACTCGTGGCGTGTCTGGGTATACTCCTTCCACTCTTTTACACACACCGCACTTTTTGCACTTTTCGGCGCGCTCGGGGCCGATATGCCGCCCCGGACACGGCCGCGGTCGAGGAGACCTTCCACCAAGCGGAAGCGGTCGGAGGATGCCGGCCCCTCCCACGAGGAGGAAGGCTCTCCTCCTCCTTCTCCCACACACCCCGCACACCCAGCACAGCCTGCAGGCCCCGCACACCCCGCACAGCCTGCAGTGCACCCACAGCCCGCACAGCCTCTCCCTGCCGCTCCACAGCCACCACCACCGGCTCCACTGGTGGGGCCGCTCGGGATTACGTTCCGAGACGACGCACACCGCGCCGTCTTCGACCGTATCTCCCAGCGCTCGATCGTACCCTCCAGGTTTGCACACCTCGCTGACCTAGGACGCCTGGGGGTACTAGAGGGGATGCTCACGTTGTACGACAACGTGGGCTGGCGAGATTTCTTCCAGGTGTCGGCGGATACTTTTACCCGCCCGACACTTGAGGTTCTGAGTTCGATCGCCCGGACCGACGAGGGATGCTCGTTTCGGTTCATGGATCGAGAGTGCCAGGTCACTCTCGATATGATGAGAGCATTCTTCTCGTGGCCCGCTGTCCCCGGTGCCGATCGCGGTTACGGCCCCACCCACATCCCCCCACCTTCCTTCGACACCGGTGCCTTTTGGGCCCGGATTACGGGTCTTCACGCTGCCTTTGACCCTAGTAGGGCCAAGGCCTCGGCCATTGTCCATCCCTGCCTCCGCATTGCCCAGCGCCTTATGGCGACGACCTTCTTGGCCAGATATGAGCCGGGCACGATGTCTACGCCAGAGCTCTACATGCTCTACGCGATGACACGTCCCAGAGCTCTATCTAGGGATGGCGATGAGCTGGTCCCCGCCGTCGTGATCGATATCGCGGCTTGGTTTTTGGACCGCATCATCGTATCGGTGGGCGCTCGCTCACCGATATGCTGCGGCGGCCTGATCACCTTGCTTGCTCTTATGACCAGCGAGGACTTCCCCGATGACTTGCGACGCATCCCGGGCCCCACTTCTCTGTCTATAGATGTTATGGCCCGGATGAAGATGCTTCGCCCGCATGGTGAGCGTCACTGGGTCTGGTTGCACGGCCCTTTTGGTGCCGATTACATGATTCTCCCGAGCCCTGCTCGGACTCTGATTGCACCAGCCCACGTTGACTAGCTCCCTGCGATGGATGTTCTCATCCCTGCTGCTTACGTGCTCGAGGTCGAGGAGGCCGAGCAGGCCCACGCTCCACCTGTAGACCCTGTTGCACACCCTGCCGAGCCTGTCGCCGACCCTGTTGACCCTGTGGCCCCTCAACCCATACCTGACGTTTCCGCTGCTCCTGACACCGCTGTCGGTGTCGGGAGTACCTTAGCTGAGCCCACTTCCACCACCTCCACCACTTCCGAGGCTGTCACCACCACTCCCACCACCACCACTGGCCCTCTGTCCGCTGAGCCTCTTTGCTCCGCACTCCCCGAGCGCCCGCAGACCTTTGTTGAGAGTGGAGAGCCCTCGTTTGCCGCGGTCGTGGAGACCATGGCTAGCATGATCTCCGCTGGGGTTGCGCCTTTTGGTCCACACACTTCCGCCCCAGCGGTAGTTACCTCTGTCTCCACCCCTGCTGTATTTTCTGAGAGCGTCGTGGCGTCTGTCCACACTTCTGTGCCACTGACCTCTCTAGTCACCTCGCAGCCACTTTTGCACTCTTCTTTCGCTGCCGCTGCCTCCACTTCTCACCGCCCGCCCCGACATCACACTGAGGCCAGGCCCACATTCGCAGGCGCAACACCTTTTGTTCCTTTCCCCGCTGAGCCAGTTACATACGCGACCCGAGTTCGCCAGCCACGCCCTGCACAGCCACGCCCGGTGCGTCCCTCGGCACCACCTCCCACTGACACTGTACTTCAGAGAATTCGTGCTCTAGAGGGGGCGGTGAGTGGCCTCCGAGGCGACCTTAGGACTCTGTCCTCCACCGTCTCTGCGATGGCTGGCCGCTTCGAGCTGCTCCCCCAGATCCATTACTGCCTCACCCAGGTTCTGGAGCGTCTCCCGCGCGTACCCCCACCCACCCAGCAGGTTCCCACCCACACTTCCACACACACACGACCTGCTGCCACTCCCACACCCACCCCCGCTCAGCAGCATGTCCAGTCAGCACCACCCACACGACCTCCGCCTCAGGACGGAGACGGTGCAGCACCACCTTCCTAGGCACCCTTGATGCCATCGATTCCTTTTGCCGTTGTGCTGCCCATTTCTGCTGGGTCCTGATGCACTTTTGTCCACCCCCCTCCCCTCACTTATTTTGGGATTCTCTTTTTGTTCATATCTTTATATATCTTTTTTGGGAGAGAGGGAGAGTTTTTGGTGCCACTTATATATCTGTATCACTCCTATCTGTGCATGCATCATGTCCGCATCATATTTTCATTCCTTTATTTTTCTTATTATTTTTTTTTTCATTTTTTTTCATGCATGCATCCTCACCATCCCCTCACATTTCTTGTCTCTCGGTGTGCCACACTTTGCACATTGAGGACACTGTGCCATTTAGCTTGGGGGAGTGAGTTCTCACGCTCTTTTTCAATTTGCCACCTTTATTTTTGGTTTTTCACACCATTTTTCACTTTTGCACTCATTTTCATTATTTTTCTTTTATTTTACCATGCATCACGTTTTTTTTATTTTTCTGTGTGCTGCATTGTAAACAGTTCTATTTTCCCTTTATCTTTATTTCTTTTCTTTTTCATCTCATGCTAGAGATGACTTTTCTATGATGATGATGACGTTGGATTTAGCTTACTCTATATGCATGCTATATTTGTCATGTCCTAGACTTTATTTCTGATATCATATGCTATGACTTGCCTTGCATTTAGAGATAGTAACCCACACTTTTTTTTCCGCATGAAAATGGATGAAATTTTATTATTAGCTGAGTCTGAGTATTCATATGTATGCTATCACAGAAAACACACCAAGATTCACGCATTGAATGCCTATATCTGGAGTACTGATTTCTTTTCCTATATCACTTCTATATGCATGAATTGTACACTTCACTTCGGGATGATTGAATGATGTTAGCTATGATAAATCTGGATTAGTTAGCTTTTTTGTGATCGAAACTGAGTAGATTAGATTACCCTGCTGAAGTTGTCGTGCATGTCTTATAGAGTGAACCGAGAGTTACATTTATTTCTTTCTCCACAAATCTTGAACATCATTTCTCTACTTTTAAAAATCATTGGTGAATCTCCCCTTAGTGATTCTATTATATGGCATTTCCCCCGCTATTAATTCCTAGCTCCAAATCTCTTATTCTCTAAAAAAGGAATAAAAGAGAGAAGAGCATTCTTGTATATCATTATCTCTCTTTGAGTTGGGATCGTTGTGTATATATGCTATATGAAAAAAAAAAGAAAAAAAAAGAAGAAAAAAAAAGAGGAAAATCCTCAATAAAAGATCCCATCTCACTTTCTTCCTTTCTTCTTTCTTCTTATTACATTTGGAGCTCTATAAAAATGGGGATGTGAATATTTTTTATGCCACCACGCTTATAGATAAGCTTGGGGGAGGGGATCCATTGATGTGTGAGAGAGTGACTACTTGACATTGCACGACAACCTAGGCTAAGTAATATTTTATACTCGGTGAGATTATTTTTAGCTTTACGAAATCCAGAAATCTAAGCCTAGCGTTCATTTCATGAAATCCATACTTTTCTATTCTCTCTATTCTATAGTGTGATACTCTTATACTCCAGATAGAAAGCGTTCAATTGAAAAGTGTGTGATCTGTGATTCGTATACCGCTTTAAATGATTCAGACGATGTTAATTTTAGAATTATTCCGTTTTTCATGATTATATCGTTGTTCGTGGGTTTTCTATTTCTATTTGCACTATTATACTATGATATCAAAATAAAATCCTTTGACATGAGTTTTTCATGCATCCTACCTCTTCGCTTCTTTCTTTCTTCTTTATTTTATTTCGATTTCATTCTTCTCCGTTTTTCATTTTTCATTTTTGCCGTTTTCGTTTTCCGAATCCACCGGGTTCGCCTTTTACTTATCTTGCTCGAGGACGAGTAAGAGGCAAGCTTGGGGGATTTTGATCACTCCTTATTTTACACCTTTTTTCCGCATGTTTGCATGCCATTTAGATCGCCCAAATCATGTTTTTCACGATATATCGACGATATTGCGATGCTTTTCACGATTTGTTGTTTTTGTCGCATTTCAGGTGATTTGGCGCGATTTGGAGTGATCTCGAGATGCGCTTACTCTAGACGGTCACCAACGACCTCCCCGAGGGGTATTTTGTTGTTGGAGAGGAGCGGAAGAAGAACGGACGTCACAGGAGCGACGAGGAGGCCAAAACAAGCAGATTGGGCATTTTTTGTGTCCCACTCGGCCGAGTGGAGGAGCCACTCGGCCGACCAGCGAGACACTGCTCGGCCGACCAGAACAGACACAATTTACATGTGCACTCGGCCGAGCACCGAAGACCGCATCGGCCGAGTGACGATATCTCGTCCGCCCGAGTGGCGCCCAGACGAAGCCCTTCCAAAACATCGAAGTTACTGTTTTTTGGCTGCCTGAACTTCAGAAGACCCACTCGGCCGAGTGGAGAATCCCGTCCGCCCGAGTACAGTGAAGCCATCGGCCGAGTGACGACAACTCACTCGGCCGAGCCGCCCCCGAAGTAGAGACCCCTGAAAGCCCCGACTTACTGGAAAATTACAGGGTTTTCACTCGGCCGAGCGACTTTTGTCACTCGGCCGAGTGCGATGCGCTGCCTGTAGCGAAAACTGCGGAAAACAGGCTGTGCAGGGGTATTTTGGTCACGATTTTTGGACGATTTTGAGGGCTATTTAAGCCCTGTTTTTACCCTAGTTTAAAAGCCTCTCTCTTAGATTTTTTGCAGCTCTTTAGATTAGTTTTTATCTTTATTCTTGTGATTGGAGAGGAGAAAAAGATTGGAATTTTGTTGGAACTCCATTGGTTTGCATCTCTTTTCCTTAAAAATTCTATTTTTATTGCTTATCTCAATATTGTGATGAATTCTATTGCTTATTTCAACGATTATTTTTGTGATCTCGCTATGATTTGTGAGTAGTCTCCACGTCTTGGGGCGTGGGGATGAACCCTACAAGCCCGCTTTCATATTTGTGATGAATTGGTAGAAATTGTGCTAGAATTGTTATTAGGGATTAGATTGGGATCAATTTACTACGGATGGCTAGGTATTCATATCAATTGGGATTTGCAAGAGATTGGATCCCAATTTGATAGAAAACCCTAGAAATCCGAATTGGGTTGGAGTCGGATTTTCGAAGTATCGGTTTGCAAGAGATTGGACCGATACTAGGATTTCCGGTTGCAATTCCATGTCGATACTCGTTTGCAAGAGATTGGACGGGTAGGAACTATCCCAATCTAGGTCGTGGACCGAGTTTGCAAGAGATTGGGCTCGGTGCGCGATTGGACGATGATGTTGATCCTAATGCTAGCTTCCCTAGGCTAGGGTTTGCAAGAGATTGGACCCAAACCTAGGATAGCTATAGACCGGCAACAGCGCGAGAGCGTGAGCTTGGTTCTACATTCAGTTGCAACTAGTTCATCCGAATTCTCATTCAAGCAATTTTGATACCGATAAACCGCATTTATGAAACACGGTGAGTAGCGGGGATTCCCCATTCCCTAGACGTTCTTTATTTGATTTGATATTTCCGCATTTTTGTCTGACGATTGTGACAGGATCGCCAAAGGAAAATTTCTCTCTTAAATAGCCAGGTTGATTGGAACAAGCACGGTCATTCGTCCTCCCTGTGTTCGATATCCCGCTCGCTGCTACACCGTGCACTTGCGGTAAAACTACAACCGTTCTTTGGGTCACATCCCGGAGTGACCACACCTGTCGAAGAATGTACAGTCGCCTGTTGGTTTTACAGATGACTGTCTTGGCTTCATCAGTCGACTGTCCATGTGGTAAGTTACCGTTATGAATTCTCACCTACCCTTGTTGATTGTGCAGCAGTCGACTGTGGTTTGTTCATCAATCGCCTGTCGCAAGTTCAGATTATATCCGTTGAGATTTTTCTCACGGATTTCTATTGGGTTTTTGCCTAAACCGTTTTGTGTATTTGAGAAAGCTATAAATAGAGCTTCTATTGTTTCATTGGAAGGTTACTCATTCATTGCAAAATCCTTCAAGCTTTCATTTCCAAAGATCAAAGCTTTCAAATCCAAAGCCCTAAGTATTTCCAAATCTTGTTCTCTTGCTCTCCAACCTAGAACCAACGATTGATCTTCTAGGCATTTGGTGCAATCAAGAGAAAGGGCTTTTCTCCTCTCTTCCAAGAGAGTTCTTCAACGCACATCACACTTCTCCTTCAAGTTCTACTTCAAGGCATAGGTGATTGTAAGTGTTGCTTTCAGATTTCATAACTTCATTATTTGAATTGTGCTCTCGGTTGTGAGAGTGGTTTTTGCTTGCTCCCTGGTTGTGGGAGTCAAGGACATCGATTGTATTCGATTGCACTTGTAGGGTTGCTACAAGTGGGGTTTAAGGAAACCTCAAGTTAGGGTTCTAACTTGAGTATCCGGTGGTATCCGGGTGGTAGGGACGTAGGATTACCGGGAACAAGTCGGGAGTTGACTTGGGTAATCCGAACCCTTGAAACATAACTGCGTTTGCGTGTGTTTCTCTTTGGGTTGTTTTCTATTCCGCACTATTTGTTGGATTGCATTTTATTTGGCGTAAATTTCTTTTAAATTTGCATAAACACTATTCAACCCCCCCTTCTAGTGTTTTCCCCATAGACAGGGTCCTTACAATTGGTATCAGAGCGCAAGGTTTTATCTATGGCATCCAACAACAACAACGTTCCTCCGTCGCCTTCGTACAACAATCACGACCGTGATGGAGCGTCCACACTTTTTGAAGGTCAATCTACGGTACGTCCTCCATGTTTCAATGGTACTAACTTTGGTTATTGGAAGTGTAGGATGGAGACATTCCTTAGGAGTGCTTCTCTTTGGAGAACTCTCCACAAGGAGTACGTCGAGCCCTCCGAAGATGATTTCGAGAAATGGACGACTTCCGAAAAGTCCGCCGAAGTCAACAACGCTAAAGCAATGAACGCTATTCATTGTGCGTTGGACCCGAATGAGTTCAACAAGATATGCACATGTAAGAGTGCATATAAAATTTGGAACCATCTCATCGTTACCCATGAGGGAACGAATAAGGTAAAGCTTTCAAAGTTATATGTTGCCGTGCAAAACTTCGACTTGTTTCACATGCAGGAAAATGAGAGCATTGCGTCGATGTACGGACGCTTTACCGACATCACAAACGAATTGGAAGCCCTTGGCCAAATCTACACCAAACCTGAAAAGGTAAGGAAGATTATCATGGGGATGACCTCCAAATGGGAAAGACGAACAATCGCCATTGAAGTGGTCAATAACTTGAAGAACTACACCGTGGTGAATCTCATCGGGACTCTTATGTTTTACGACATAAGACGGGATAACCGATTGAAGATTCGAGCCTTGATGAATCCCTCGGAGGCCAAGAAGAAAGCTTTGGCGTTCAACGCCAATTCGTCATCCTCCGAAAGTGATGAATCCGAGAACGAGATGGATTTGGGTGAAATGGCCCAAATGACGAAGAAGTTCCAACGCTTCTTCTGCAAAGGTAAATTTCCCTCCAACAAACGTATTGAATCTACTAATGCTACTTCCTCTCTTTGTTATAAGTGTAATAAGCCAGGGCACATCAAGAGGGATTGCCCGATGCTAAACAACAAAGAAAAGTGGAAGGCACCAAAGTACCATAAGTCCAACAAGAACAAGAAAGACAAGAAGAAAGGACTGGTCGATACCTTTGATGACTCAAGTGATGACTCATCAAGTGATTCCGATGATGAGAAGGGTGAGAGCGTCCACATGTGCTTCATGGCACTTGAAGACCCACTCTCGGATGAGAGTGATTCCGATACGGATAACACCGAGGTAACAATGGATGAACTTCGCATAGCTAATGAAGAACTATTTGCTAAATACCAATCTTTAATGCTTAGATACTCTAGCTTAAAGAAATCAAATATTAGCAAGTCATCCATTCCATGCATTATCAACAATGACACCATTGTTGATACTTTAACCCTTGAGAAAGCAAACTTAGCTTCTCAAAATGTCACATTGAGAAATGAGGTGAATCCCTCAAATCTCAACTAGATCAAACACATCCCATGGATAATTGTGATCTAGTTACATGCCACACACAATTGGGATTAGAGAATGATTCTCTTAAAACCCAAGTGCACGAGTGACGTGCGTTTATATTTCATATATTCACGCACGTTTTCTTTTGTGTTTCTCCGTATTTTCCGCCGTCTTTTATTCGTTTTCTCGTGTTTTCTCGTTTTCTTTCACTTTTCTTTGTTTCTCCATGTTTGCAGGAGATTGCCCATGTAGGGGACGTTTAACGACGATATCTCAAGTCCCTAGAGCATCGGGAGGAGTCACGTGTGATCCAGAGGGTCAAACGACGAAGATTACAACTTTCAGCCCCTCACCCGGTCGGTTGGTCATCTCCAACCGATCGGGTGATGCACGCATGCACCACCCGGTCTCAGCCGGAGCTCAAGTGAATGTCACCCGAACGGTTCACAGGCCGGTTCAAACGAGGCTGATTCTCTGTCTTTTCAAGCCAAATTCCAACCGATCGGGTGACTCTCACCCGATCGGTTCATCTGTAGCTGATGCTGAGGAGCCGAGACACGGGCACCCAACCGATCCCTTCACCCGATGGCGCCAAGATCCAACCGGTCACTCCAAGAACTCAACCGACCGGTTCATATGACCGGGTGAAAGTCCGCCGTTTTCTGTTTACTATTTGTAACAGATCACCCGATCGGTTGACTTGTCAACCGATCGGGTGGCGCTTTTCCTGCGGGTTTGGACCCGAACCATTAGGGTTTCGAAGTGGGGGTATAAATACACGAGGCTGGCCGACTTGAGGGGCATATCTCCTGGAGTTTTTAGGGCTTTTTGCCCCCCTTCTCTTGTGAGTTCTAGGTTAGTTTAGATTAGGTCTTTTGCTCAATAAGTCTTGTATTGGATTGGCGATTCAACTCAAGATAAGTATTTTCCTCTCTTTTTCTCCATTGTTTGTATTGTGTTTATTTTGCTTGATGGTGAAAGTTTATATGTCTTTTGTGTTGTTTGTTTATATGTTATTCACCATTGAGTAGTTTTGATGAACCCTAATACGGGTTAGGGTAGGATTGTTGCTTGGAAATTTACATTAGACTTGGTTGCATGGCACGTGTTCGATGTAATGTGTCAATGGGGATTTCTAGCGATCTGGGTCCAATTCGTACGACAACACACTAGATGTGTTGGGGGTTGGGTTCCGGTGCTTGTCCAGTCAAGATCCGCTTCGATGTATCGCTAGAAATCGCATTTGACCTATTTGGCCATTAGGGTTACGCGGGGGTGTTTCATTGTCATTGGCGGGAGAAAGACCGCCTCTGACCGTCGGGCCAAGGGGGAATAAACTTGGCGGTTGACTCCCTAGCCACAGCTCACGCCCCTTGTGTAAACATCGAGTCCTAGCGCACTGGAGCGGCTTGGACGAAGTGTTGGGAGTTATCATTGTGGCCTTAATGTTCCCGGTTGCGGAAGGTGTTAATGGACATGGGAATGCCCACCGTCCAGAACCGGGTAGGCCTAGCGTGCTTGGTACCGACCAGAATATCGGGCCATGGACGCTAGGTACCACCTTTTGGGGCAATGTCTCACCCTGGATCAAGTCAAATGCCAAGTGTCATGAGTGCTCTACCCTGTGTTAGCGGGGATTCATTTCGTGTCTTTTTATTTCTTTCTTTTATTTCTACACTTCACCCACATCATCCGCGTAGCTAGCACACAACCTAGGCGAGGCTAGTAGCCACTCAAGCCATCCACCTCACTGAGTTCGATAAACCCGCACCCTACACTAGCCGTGCACTTGCGGTAAAACGACACCGCGCCCATACCGTAAACGGGGCACCGGTCAAGTTTTTGGCGGCGTTGCCGGGGAGGCGTTCGGTTTGATATTAGCTTAGCTTGGGTTCGTTAGACTACGCATAAAAACACAAAAAAAAATTCAATAACCAAGAAATTTTTCTCCACCATTATATTATCTTTTTGTTATTCTCTTGTACTATTGACGCTCCTCTCTAGTTTTCTTATTTTTGTTGTCCAGGTATCTTTGATAGTACCATGTGGAGATCAAATTTCGATGCTCAGATGGGAGGATACGATCCTTATCCAGTTGTGGTTTGTGAGACTTGTGGGATGGCGGGGCACGTGTATTATGATTGCCCATTTACGCTTGAGAGCCTCCCCCCGCTCCAAGGCCAAACATTTTCCCACAACCTTAGCCCAAACACCTCCCATCCATTTCCTCAACCTTATACCCCTCCATAAACACAACAAGAATCAAGCCTCGTGTCTCTCCTTGAAAGTGCCATGTTTAACCAAGGCCAAATATTACAAAACTTAATGGTACCAATCACCGAGCCGACACCGAGGAGAGGGGATGAAGGAGAGGATATACCCACTTTCATGGTTGAGACCACCATGCCATCGGCCACCATAGACACATCTCAAGCCGATACCCCATTTTTCCATCACTACCACTTGGATGACGAAGCATTTTTTGATGATGATAGTGAGGATGGGGAGATTTATCTAGGATCTGTGGGAGAGATTTCTTGTCTTGATTTGGATACCCCACATGAGTCCTATGAGAGCACTGAGGAGTTTACATAGATTATGCATACCGGCGAGGAGGATGTGCGTGAGGACGAGGACACCACAACCACATACGAGGGGTCCACTCCACATCCACCTCCACAACCATCTCTGTCACAGCTTCCTCCTTGGTTGGTGGTCAACCATGAGGATGTCATTCAGGACATCGGGCAGATGGAGGAGCATGAGCATATCGTCGAGGAGGATGTGCATGAGGGCTTGGATACGATCGTCCACTTCATGGAGCCCGAGCCACATCTACCTCTACCGTCATGCTCCACTTCTTCTGCGGCTGAGCATCTACTTGAGCATATTGCCCCTATTCAGGGAGATTTTCATACTCACTCTCACTCCACATTTGAGTCTCGCTTTTCACGTCCTATTTCTTTAGACTCATATATATTTGACACACCATATCTCTCACAGGACACATGATCGACTTCCCTTGAGGTATGCTGCGGTGTGTCACCACCTGGAGAGCAACTTCACATGGAGAGCGGGGATTTGATCGTCGCTAGCACAGAGGATAGCATACCATTTCCAGGGAGTGTTCGCCACATTTCATATATCTTACCATCATCTACCGGCGACTATCTCTGGGATACATTTATTTTGGGAAATAATTTCTTGTCATGGACTAATGCACCTCGTCCTTTGCAGGTCACAGGTGGACACCTATGAGGGATGCTTGGAGGTGCATTGCTGGGGTCCATTGGCACACATGGCACAACGCTTCTGGCGGAGCCACAGAAGGAGCAGTTAGAGCAGCTACCTGTCCCACTTCAGATCTTGGATCCGCCTATGCTCAGGTGTATCCTAATCCAGTAGTGTAAAAATTTTACCGCTTTCTAGTTTAGATTTGAATAATCTCGTTTCCTTTCAGTAGCGAGGGGAGCGTATCTAGGATTTGCTTTTGCATCATAATAACCCATCATGTCGTGCCCTTCTATCACTTCTACCGCCCACACCCCACATCCTCTTCCGAGGAGAATGAGCACACCGTCTCTCCTGCATTTTGATTTCTTTCTTTTCTTTTCCGATCTTCCCCTTGCATATTTCTTCATCACATTGATCATATCATTTCGCTAGCATTGTCATGTTCAGCTTGGGGGAATCGTTTTGTGTGCATGTTTTCGCGTGTCGTTGTCGTGTGTTTGTTTACGTCGTGTTTTATATCTTTTATTGAGTGTTTCTTTTTCTTTATTTTTTTTAGTTTCGTTCATATGTTTTTCATGTTTTTCACTTTTTGTGTCGGTGCGCACCCCCCCATTTTCTTTGCCCTCACATATAAACTATTATTGCATTGAGGGCAATGCAAGTTTCAGCTTGGGGGAGTCGCACTTCGTGCATCATTTGTGTCGTTTTTCTTCGTTTTTGAGTCGTTTTCCATCTTGGTTTTCTTTTTCTTCTCATCTTTTGTTCTCTCTCTCTCTCTCTCCTAGAGATGACCCCATATGATGAATTGCCACAAAATCTCACACACACCTAGCACGGCTTCGATAATCACATTCACTAACCTCAGGAAGCCGAGTCCTCTTGCATTTCATGCATCGTGGGTCCACTTAGCTTTCTTGAGAGTCGTGTGTCGTGACTAGCATTTGGTGTGCTTCTACCTTGTGATTATGTTTTATATACCTATCCTTGGTTTACCCCTAGATTATCATTCTTTGATTTGAATATGCGGTATTTGCTTCTACTATCTGCTTCTATACGCATGCTATATTTATATCGTATATTTCAATTCGCATGTGTCGGGATTCCACAAGCAAGGATTAGGATAACCCATGTAGCCTATGCTCTGATTAGCGAGAAATATTTCCTTTGCCCAAGTGTTTAGATTTCGATTTCTTTTTTATTTTACTTGGTGCAAATCCCCTCGTCGTGTACCGTTCTCCCACTTGGGAGAGTACACTTGTAAATATCACAATACCCAAAAATAAAAAAAAAAGAGAAAAAAAGAAAAACCCAAAAAAAAAGAAAAGAGAAAAAAAAATATTGTATTGCCAAAAATCCAAAAAAATATACAAATACCCAAAACCCAAAAAAATTCACGTGTGAATATTTTTTTTCCTACTTGCCGAGAATAAAGGGAATGCGAGAATTTGCACCGAGTGTTCTACTCCTCATCTTCTCAACCTCCATCGTTTTGGAAAACACTTGGCATAGGGACCTTCTAGCGATTACCTAGGCTATAGTGTGGTGATTTCCTAGTCCCTAGCTGTGGAGTCCTCGATGCATGATACGCTTCTATTCTTATACTCTTCTCATGCATGCTTGAACTAATATTCACCGCAATTTCAAATTTGAATCGGTATTTGGGTCATTTCCTGGATTTGCGTATATGAGCTCATAGCACATTGTAGAAAGCGACACCATTTGCTAGCACACGACCACACTACTCGCGCTTCACCGCGTGGGCCCACGGCACTTGTCTGGACTCGTACTCCTTGGTTTAGTGATGTGATTTGGCGTTTGCTTGTTTGGTGTGTCGTTTTTGATTTTGTTGGCTCTGACGGACGATCTAGGATATAGAGTTTTCTTTTTCTCTCTTTCTCTCTATTTTTCCCCTCCGAGCTCCTACTCTCACTCGTCTTCCTCGAGGACGAGGAAGAGTTCAGCTTGGGGGATTTTGACGTGCGTTTATATTTCATATATTCACGCACATTTTCTTTTGTGTTTCTCCGTATTTTCCGCCGTCTTTTATTCGTTTTCTCGTGTTTTCTCGTTTTCTTTCACTTTTCTTTGTTTCTCCATGTTTGCAGGAGATTGCCCGCATAGGGGACGTTTAACGACGATATCTCAAGTCCTTGGAGCAACGGGAGGATTCACGCGTGATCCAGGGGGTCAAACGACGAAGATTACAACTTTCAGCCCCTCACCCGGTCGGTTGGTCATCTCCAACCGATCGGGTGATGCACGCATGCACCACCCAGTCTCAGCCGGAGCTCAAGTGAATGTCACCCGACCGGTTCACAGGCCGGTTCAAATGATGTAACGACTGCTTTTCATGTATCTGGATTTAATATAATATAATATATGTTTTGGTGGATTTTCTCCTCATGTGTGGTTTTCGTCTCCGTAGCTTTCATTTTCGATCGATTCGTCGTATTATCTTGTGTCTTCCTTAGGATCGTCGATTTCGAAGTATGTCACTCGTGACGGACTTCATAACGGTCATATCTAACTATTAGATCAAGCCTAGGAGTCTTAGGAATCGATCCCGGGGCCCCGCGCTCTGTATCGGAACTTTTCTGTGCTCATTAGCCGGTATAAGAAGGGGCACCGACCGACTAGATGACGATCCAGTCGGTCGGCAATCCTTCTTGGACCGACTAGTTAGCTTTCTAAATTTCCCAGGAGTTACTGTTTATCGTTAGTCGGTCTAAGAACGTTGGTTGACCGACTAGGTTGCAAACTAGTCGGTCGGCAATGCTTCTTTAACCGACTAACACATCATCTTAATTTTAGTTGAGTTACTGTTTACTCTTAGTCGGTCTAAGAACGTTCATCGACCGACTAGATGCTAAACTAGTCGGTCAGTATTTGTTCATGGACCGACTAACTCTAGAATCCTATTTTCGTTCAGGAGTTACTGTTTGCACTTAGTCGGTCTGCGTTGGTCGACCGACCGACTAGTTGCCAAACTAGTCGGTCAGTGGTTGCTCTTTGACCGACTAACCAGTGTTGAAACCCTAATTTCTGGGCAGCCGCCAGCCCAACCTATTTAAACCCAACCCAAACGTTTTCTTCTTCTCCAACACGACCCAAAACCCTAAAATCTTCCCCCTTCAGCCCCTATCTTCCTCCAAGCTTCAATCCTTCATTCCAAGCCCTAAATCTATCATCCAAACCATCCATTCACTCTATCTACCTCTCATCTTCCCCAAAATCTCACCCAAATCCATCAAATCCCCAAATTTCCCCAAAACCCTAGTTTCCCCAAACTTCTCCATTTGTTTCCAGATCTGATCCTAGGGTTCCCCGGAGTGTTTCTTCCGCCTCCTCTCGGTAAGAAATCGATCTACAGTTGTTTTCATATCCTATTGTAATTTTTATGAAACCCTAATAAAGTACTTGTGTTTTGATGATTGTTCCCCATAACAGCGATTCCCCGTAGGCTAGCATCCGCGGAAACGAACTTTCGTAACCGTCATCCCCGGTGATAGGCAAGTGAAACTTGCATCTCTTGATTTGGGCCATGTCGTAGGCCATTTACCATGCTTTAGTGTAAAAGAGACTAAACGGTGAAAGGATAGCCATTTAGACGCCATTGACCTAGCTTGACAACGAAGCTTGGTCCGTCACCCCCATCATGCTCATATGTCACGTTTGCTTTAAATTAACGGTACGCGAATATGTTCATGTCATTGCATTTTGCCTGTCACGTTTATATTCCATTAACGGTACGCAATTATCTGCTCATGGCATTGCATAGTGATTATTTATCGTGACTGCGTAGCACACGCTACAATACTATGTTTCCTGGCTCGTGTTCCAGAAGCGAGCCCTGTAGTTGCTAACCCCAACGCTCGGATACCGGCTAGGTGTACTCCTATGCCAAACACACACTTATTTTCCTGGCTCGTGACCAGAAGCGAGCATAATGAGTTGCTAACCACAACGCTCGACACATGTGGGTGGGGTAAGAGATAAGCGGACTGAGCCCGAGTTGGCTTGATCAGCCACTCCGGCCAGCAGACGAAATCTCTAGTGTTTAAGTGATTGATAGTGATAGAGATAAACGAGCTGGCCAGCAAGTGGAATCTCTATGCACTAAGTGTTAAGCGATAAGTGATAAGTGATAAGTGACAAGTTTTAAATGATAAGTAATTAGTGATTTGGTAGCTTTTGCTACATCGTGCGTGCTTGCCTCTCTTTTAAACTGTTGCATCATATTCAACTGCCATGCTATTGTTTAACATTTAAATGCTAGGTTGTTAGTCACTTTCAGTTTCCTTGCCCAAGTCTTTTTAGACTTGCTGACATGTGCCCCTTTCTCTTTTGGGTGACGCATGTTAGACCTTGAGCCTGAGTTGCTTGCTGAGGGTGAGGTGTCTGCGGACGCCGAGCTTGCGCCCGTGTTGGACGGGGAGTACGTGGACACTGGGGACCAGTCCTAGTGTCTTCGTGGTGTTTTACTTTTGTTAGACAATTGTTTTGTTGTCGGTGCATAGCACCTTTACTCTGTTATGTCGTTGCTTTTGTTTGGCCTTGTTCTGGACCCTTAGACTCTTTCTTTTAGCCTGGAGGCTTTTCTGTGATGTTGAATACTTTGTGGACAACCGTGGGATTGGTATTTTATATCCGTCTCATACTATTATTATTGTTGTTGTTTCGTTTGCAATTACAGGGACATGCTTATACTAAATTGACGCTTATCGGGTTTGGGCTTCACCGCTCCACTCCCGTGCGGACCTTTTCACGTCTCGCCTCCATTTTAGGGAAGCGGGTCGTGACAGGTTTTAGTGGTGGCCCATGCAGGTCCTTCTGTAACTGTAATTATCGGGATAATGATAATAATGCAAGATTGTCCAACAAATAAGTTCGACATCTGAGCCCTAAGCTATGAGTCTAATTGTTTCGTTTTCTGCGTCATTAGATGGCAGGAAGGCGAATCACCCGTGGTGGTGGTAGTGGTGCGCCCCCTCATGACGAGGAGCCTGAGCGGGAGCCCACTAATGGAGAGATGATGCGGATGATGTTGCAGATGATGCAAGTTCAGCAGGGTGTGCTCCTGCAGGTGCAGAATGCTCCGGTGACTCGAGCTGCTCGGGTGGTGGAAGCCCCTCGCCCTGAGCCTGGGGCGAAGCAGTTCCGAGAGCTGGGTCCTGCGTATTTTGATGGAACCGAAGGTCCACTAGCTGCTGATGAATGGATGAGGAATATCGAGGACAATCTGAAGATGTCCAAGGTCAACGAAGTAAGTTGGGTTGACTTGGCGAAGCGCCAGCTGAAGGATAATGCTCGGAATTGGTGGGATGCTGAAGAGAAGATGTTGGTGGAGCCGATCGTCTGGGCTACCTTCAAGGCCAGATTTGATGGTGAGTTCTTCCCGAAGGCTGCCAGGGAGGAGATGCTGCAGCGTTTCATCGATTTGAAGCAAGGGAGCTCGTCGGTGGACATGTACCACCAAGAGTTCATGAGGCTGAGTCGGTTTGCACCGAAGATGGTGCAGGACGCTGAGGAGAGAGCTCAGAGGTTCCTGCAGGGGCTCGCTTCGGAGCTCCAGAGTTTTGTGACCTCTTCTGACCGGGAGTCATATCAGAAGGTTTTGGTAGCGGCCAAGAGGCAGGAGCTGCTCGTGAACCAGAGGAAGGGGTCTGTTGTTGGTGCTGGGAAGAGGCCTTTGGAACAGGCGAGAGCTGTGGTTAGGTCTGGATTCAGGCCGAACCCGCCTGTTCAGTTTAAGAGGCCAGGAGGGCCTGTTCGGAGGACTTGCCATTTCTGTGGCAAGGAGGGCCATATCGAGGAATCGTGTAGGAAGTTCTTGGGGCAATGTATTATCTGTGGAGATCCCGCCCATGCTATCAGGGAGTGCCCGAGGTTGAAGTAGCCTTGGAGGACACCTATTGCTGCCCCGCCGTTGCAGCAGAGAGCCCCGGTGCCCGCTGGTCGTGGGGTGCCCCTCATTCCGCAGAAGCAGGCTTTTCAGCAGGCCGCTCCGTCGAGGAGGCAGGCATTTCTGATGACTGAGGAGGAGGTTTTGGCCATGGATGAGGTCATTGCAGGTAACTTTCGATCTAGATTGTTCCTTCCTTAATCAATTGATTGTAAAATTATGTGAATGCTTGTGTATGGTGTTGCTAGAGTAAGATTTGATTGATTAGACTGTTTGTTAGGTGTGGTTTTGGTTTGCACGTTCCCTGCCCGAGTCCTCTTTGACTCAGGTGCGTCGATGTGCATTTTGGCCCAGAGCTTCGTGGAGAAGCATTCCTTGTCGACGTCCCCTCTCTCTAAGAGTTGGAACATCGTTACAGGGAATGGAGTAGTCACGGTGCATCGTGGATGCAGTCCTTGCTCTGTGGTGGTTTGTGGACATGAGCTTTATGCTGATTTTATTGTCCACAACATCACCAACAACGATGCGGTCTTTGTGATGGATTGGCTTGCGAACTTCTATGCTACGATCGACTGCAGGAGGAAGAAGGTGGTGTTCGAGATTCTCGGACATCCAGTCTTTGAGTTCAGTCGTGGTAGCAGTTCGCTTGGTCCTGTCAGATTTCGGGCCAGGCCGGTGGAGGCTTTAGCTATGCAGATGGAGCTGGAGTGGCCAGATGTGGTGCGTGATTTTGGCGACGTCTTCCCCGAGGAGATGTCTGGTTTGCCGCCTATTCGAGCTTTGGAATTTTCTATCGATCTTGTTCCGGGCGCGCAGCTGATTTCGAAGGCGCCGTATCGTATGGCACCTGCAGAGTTGGAAGAATTGCGGAAGCAGTTGGATGAGCTCTTGCTGAAGGGTTATATTAATCCTAGTGTGTCTCCGTGGGGAGCACCGGTGTTGCTGGTTAAGAAGAAGGATGGTTCGCGTCGCATGTGCGTGGACTATCGGGAGTTGAATGCGGTGACCATTAAGAATAAATACCCGTTGCCTCGCATCGATGATATTTTTGATCAGCTTGGAGGTTCGAGGGTGTTTTCTAAATTGGATTTGAGGAGTGGTTACCATCAGTTGAAGGTGAAGAAGGATGATGATCCGAAGACAGCGTTCAGGACGAAGTATGGACACTATGAGTTTGTGGTTATGCCTTTCGGTGTAACTAACGTGCCCGCAGTTTTCATGAATCTGATGAACCTGATTTTCTACGACTTTTTGGATAAGTTTGTCGTTATCTTCATTGACGACATTCTGATCTATTCGAAGTCGGAGGAAGAGCATGCCTCGCACTTAAGGATGGTATTGGAAATCTTGAGGAAGCATCGGTTGTATGCTAAGTTTTCAAAGTGCGAGTTTTGGCTGGATCGAGTTGCTTTTCTCGGGCATGTGGTGACTGGAGGTGGTATTTCAGTGGATCCCGAGAAGATTAGGGCCATCAGGGAGTGGCCTGTTCCGTCGTCAGCGTCTGAGATTCGGAGTTTTCTTGGACTTGCTGGTTATTATCAGCGATTCATTAAGGACTTTTCTCGTATTGCTGAGCCGATGACCAGGTTGACGCGGAAGGATGTTGCTTTTGTTTGGTCGGGTGATTGTGAGAGTGCTTTTGGTATTCTGAAGGAGAGGTTGACGACTGCCCCTGTTCTTGTTGTGCCTGATCGCAGCGGTGGATTTGAGATCTTTTGCGATGCTTCTGGCAAGGGTCTCGGTTGTGTGTTGCATCAGCACGGGCATGTTGTGGCGTATGCGTCACGTCAGCTTAAGGTTCATGAGAAGAATTATCCGACGCATGATTTGGAGTTGGCTGCCGTTGTGTTTGCTCTTAAGATTTGGAGGCACTTCCTGCTGAGTGAGAAGGTGAAGATTTTCACCGATCACAAAAGCTTGAAATATATTTTCACTCAGAAGGAGCTCAACATGCGACATCGTCGATGGTTGGAGCTTATGGCTGATTATGAGATTGAATTGCAGTATCACCCTGGCAAGGTGAATGTGGTTCCAGATGCTTTGAGTAGACTTCCAGCGGTGATGATTTTGACCTCGCAGTGGAGATTGCAGCAGGATTTTTGTGAGTCTGGCGTGGAGATTGTTCTTCCTGGAGAGGCTTCTTCGTTGATGTACATGCAGGTACAGTCGACGATCGTGGATCGGATTAAGGCTGGCCAGGCTGAGGATCCGAAGCTGGTAAGGATTCGGGAGCAGGTGGACGCCGGTCTGCGGACTGACTTTTTGATTCATGAGGATGGCTCGCTGAGGTTCGGAGCCAGGTTGTGTGTGCCAGCTGGGGATATCAGAGAGGAGTTGATGGTGGAGGCACACAGTTCGCCGTATTCTGTGCATCCTGGTGGCACCAAGATGTACCAGGATCTTCGTCTGAATTATTGGTGGCATGGTATGAAGAGAAGTGTGGCTCGGAGTGTAGCCAAGTGTTTTGTTTGCCAGCAGGTGAAGGCGGAGCATCAGCGGTCGGCCGGGTTGCTACAACCGCTTCCGATTCCGGAGTGGAAGTGGCAGCACATCACTATGGATTTCGTGACTGGACTACCTCGGAGTCCGAAGCAGAATGACGCGATTTGGGTGATCGTATATCGATTGACCAAATCTGCGCACTTTATTCCGTTCCGAGTGGGACAGTCCACTGAGGCGCTGGCGAGGAGGTATATGGAGGAGGTCGTGCGACTTCATGGAGTCCCCGTGAGTATCGTGTCTGACAGAGACACGAGGTTCACATCTCAGTTCTGGCAGAGTTTGCAGAAGAGCTTGGGTACGCGTCTGAGTTTCAGCACGGCGTACCATCCGTAGACGGATGGCCAGTCCGAGAGGACGATTCAGATTTTGGAAGACATGCTGAGGGCGTGCATGTTGGATTTCAAGGGTTCGTGGGAGGACCATCTGCATTTGGTGGAGTTCTCTTACAACAACAGCTTCCAGGCGAGTATTGGCATGTCGCCTTTCGCCGCTCTTTATGGGAGGAAATGTCGATCGCCATTGAGTTGGGATGACATTGGTGATCGGGAGTTGTTGGGACCTGAGATGATCGTGGAGGCCGTGGATATCGTCAGGAATATTCGGGAGAGGTTGAGGATGGCTCAGGACCGTTTTAAGCATTGGGCGGATGCTAAACGTCGTCCTTTGGAATTTCAGCCGGGCGACCATGTGTTCTTGAAGATTTCCCCGAATCGTGGTGTGATTCGTTTTGGGAAGCGTGGGAAGTTGAGCCCGCGATACATTGGACCGTTTGACGTTTTGGAGAGGGTTGGCGAGGAAGCTTATCGCTTGGCCTTGCCGCCGTCTTTGGAAGGAGTTCACGATGTTTTCCATGTGTCGCAGCTTCGTCGATACATTAGCGATCCGTCTCATGCGGTGGATTTTTCAGAGATTACCGTTCGCCCCGATATGACGTATGACCAGCATCCAGTGCAGATTCTGGACAGGCGTCAGAAATCGCTTCGTAACAAGGTTGTCAATCTTGTGAGGGTGATGTGGCGACACGGTTCGCCGGGAGAGTCCACTTGGGAGAGAGAAGATGAGATGCGAGAGCGTTACCCACTTTTGTTTCCGGACTCGTGAGTATTCGGAAATTCCGAGAACGGAATTTTTCTTAAGTTGGGGAGGATGTAACGACTGCTTTTCATGTATCTGGATTTAATATAATATAATATATGTTTTGGTGGATTTTCTCCTTATGTGTGGTTTTCGTCTCCGTAGCTTTCATTTTCGATCGATTCGTCGTATTATCTTGTGTCTTCCTTAGGATCGTCGATTTCGAAGTATGTCACTCGTGACGGACTTCATAACGGTCATATCTAACTATTAGATCAAGCCTAGGAGTCTTAGGAATCGATCCCGGGGCCCCGCGCTCCGTATCGGAACTTTTCTGTGCTCATTAGCCGGTATAAGAAGGGGCACCGACCGACTAGATGACGATCCAGTCGGTCGGCAATCCTTCTTGGACCGACTAGTTAGCTTTCTAAATTTCCCAGGAGTTACTGTTTATCGTTAGTCGGTCTAAGAACGTTGGTTGACCGACTAGGTTGCAAACTAGTCGGTCGGCAATGCTTCTTTAACCGACTAACACATCATCTTAATTTTAGTTGAGTTACTGTTTACTCTTAGTCGGTCTAAGAACGTTCATCGACCGACTAGATGCTAAACTAGTCGGTCAGTATTTGTTCATGGACCGACTAACTCTAGAATCCTATTTTCGTTCAGGAGTTACTGTTTGCACTTAGTCGGTCTGCGTTGGTCGACCGACCGACTAGTTGCCAAACTAGTCGGTCAGTGGTTGCTCTTTGACCGACTAACCAGTGTTGAAACCCTAATTTCTGGGCAGCCGCCAGCCCAACCTATTTAAACCCAACCCAAACGTTTTCTTCTTCTCCAACACGACCCAAAACCCTAAAATCTTCCCCCTTCAGCCCCTATCTTCCTCCAAGCTTCAATCCTTCATTCCAAGCCCTAAATCCATCATCCAAACCATCCATTCACTCTATCTACCTCTCATCTTCCCCAAAATCTCACCCAAATCCATCAAATCCCCAAATTTCCCCAAAACCCTAGTTTCCCCAAACTTCTCCATTTGTTTCCAGATCTGATCCTAGGGTTCCCCGGAGTGTTTCTTCCGCCTCCTCTCGGTAAGAAATCGATCTACCGTTGTTTTCATATCCTATTGTAATTTTTATGAAACCCTAATAAAATACTTGTGTTTTGATGATTGTTCCCCATAACAGCGATTCCCCGTAGGCTAGCATCTGTGGAAACGAACTTTCGTAACCGTCATCCCCGGTGATAGGCAAGTGAAACTTGCATCTCTTGATTTGGGCCATGTCTTAGGCCATTTACCATGCTTTAGCGTAAAAGAGACTAAACGGTGAAAGGATAGCCGTTTAGACGCCATTGACCTAGCTTGACAACGAAGCTTGGTCCGTCACCCCCATCATGCTCATATGTCACGTTTGCTTTAAATTAACGGTACGCGAATATGTTCATGTCATTGCATTTTGCCTGTCACGTTTAAATTCCATTAACGGTACGCAATTATCTGCTCATGGCATTGCATAGTGATTATTTATCGTGACTGTGTAGCACACGCTACAATACTATGTTTCCTGGCTCGTGTTCCAGAAGCCAGCCCTGTAGTTGCTAACCCCAACGCTCGGATACCGGCTAGGTGTACTCCTATGCCAAACACACACTTATTTTCCTGGCTCATGACCAGAAGCGAGCATAATGAGTTGCTAACCACAACGCTCGACACATGTGGGTGGGGTAAGAGATAAGCGGACTGAGCCCGAGTTGGCTTGATCAGCCACTCCGGCCAGCAGGCGAAATCTCTAGTGTTTAAGTGATTGATAGTGATAGAGATAAACGAGCTGGCCAGCAAGTGGACTCTCTATGCACTAAGTGTTAAGTGATAAGTGATAAGTGATAAGTGATAAGTGATAAGTGACAAGTGTTAAATGATAAGTAATTAGTGATTTGGTAGCTTTTGCTACATCATGCGTGCTTGCCTCTCTTTTAAACTGTTGCATCATATTCAACTGCCATGCTATTGTTTAACATTTAAATGCTAGGTTGTTAGTCACTTTCAGTTTCCTTGACCAAGTCTTTTTAGACTTGCTGACATGTGCCCCTTTCTCTTTTGGGTGACGCATGTTAGACCTTGAGCCTGAGTTGCTTGCTGAGGGTGAGGTGTCTGCGGACGCCGAGCTTGCGCCCATGTTGGACGGGGAGTACGTGGACACTGGGGACCAGTCCTAGTGTCTTTGTGGTGTTTTACTTTTGTTAGACAGTTGTTTTGTTGTCGGTGCGTAGCACCTTTACTCTGTTATGTCGTTGCTTTTGTTTGGCCTTGTTCTGGGCCCTTAGACTCTTTCTTTTAGCCTGGAGGCTTTTCTGTGATGTTGAATACTTTGTGGACAACCGTGGGATTGGTATTTTATATCCGTCTCATACTATTATTATTGTTGTTGTTTCGTTTGCAATTACAGGGACCTGCTTATACTAAATTGACGCTTATCGGGTTTGGGCTTCACCGCTCCACTCCCGTGCGGACCTTTTCACGTCTTGCCTCCATTTTAGGGAAGCGGGTCGTGACAAACGAGGCTGATTCTCTGTCTTTTCAAGCCAAATTCCAACCGATCGGGTGACTCTCACCCGATCGGTTCATCTGTAGCTGATGCTGAGGAGCCGAGACACGGGCACCCAACCAATCCCTTCACCCGATGGCGCCAAGATCCAACCGGTCACTCCAAGAACTCAACCGACCGGTTTATATGACCGGGTGAAAGTCCGCCGTTTTCTGTTTACTATTTGTAACAGATCACCCGATCGGTTGACTTGTCAACCGATCGGGTGGCGCTTTTCCTGCGGGTTTGGACCCGAACCATTAGGGTTTCGAAGTGGGGGTATAAATACACGAGGCTGGCCGACTTGAGGGGCATATCTCCTGGAGTTTTTAGGGCTTTTTGCCCCCCTTCTCTTGTGAGTTCTAAGTTAGTTTAGATTAGGTCTTTTGCTCAATAAGTCTTGTATTGGATTGACGATTCAACTCAAGATAAGTATTTTCCTCTCTTTTTCTCCATTGTTTGTATTGTGTTTATTTTGCTTGATGGTGAAAGTTTATATGTCTTTTGTGTTGTTTGTTTATATGTTATTCACCATTGAGTAGTTTTGATGAACCCTAATACGGGTTAGGGTAGGATTGTTGCTGGGAAATTTACATTAGACTTGGTTGCATGGCACGTGTTCGATGTAATGTGTCAATGGGGATTTCTAGCGATCTGGGTCCAATTCGTACGACAACACACTAGATGTGTTGGGGGTTGGGTTCCGGTGCTTGTCCAGTCAAGATCCGCTTCGATGTATCGCTAGAAATCGCATTTGACCTATTTGGCCATTAGGGTTACGCGGGGGTGTTTCATTGTCATTGGCGGGAGAAAGACCGCCTCTGACCGTCGGGCCAAGGGGGAATGAACTTGGCGGTTGACTCCCTAGCCACAGCTCATGCCCCTTGTGTAGACATCGAGTCCTAGCGCGCGGGAGCGGCTTGGACGAAGTGTTGGGAGTTATCATTGTGGCCTTAATGCTCCTGGTTGCGGAAGGTGTTAATGGACATGGGAATGCCCACCGTCCGGAACCGGGTAGGCCTAGCGTGCTTGGTACCGACCGGAATATCGGGCCATGGACGCTAGGTACCACCTTTTGGGGCAATGTCTCACCCTGGATCAAGTCAAATGCCAAGTGTCATGAGTGCTCTAGCCCGTGTTAGCGGGGATTCATTTCGTGTCTTTTTATTTCTTTCTTTTATTTCTACACTTCACCCACATCATCCGCGTAGCTAGCACACAACTTAGGCGAGGCTAGTAGCCACTCAAGCCATCCACCTCCCTGAGTTCGATAAACCCGCACCCTACACTAACCGTGCACTTACGGTAAAACGACACCGCGCCCATACCGTAAACATGGCGCCGGTCAACGAGCTCAAAGCACGGGTGTCCACCTTGGATACCAACATTTCTTCCTTAAAGGAGAAATATGAGCTCATGTCCTCCCGTATTGTGAGATTCAATAAGGGACAAGGACAATTGGATGATTTGCTTGCAAATCAATTTCCGGCCACACATCGTGTTGGCCTTGAATTTGTTAAAGTGAATGCATCTAATGATCGCACCTCCTATAGTGGTGTCACTATAGATTTTGTGAGGCCTTCCTCCGGTGCATCCACAAGTGGTGTCAAAGACACTATAGGTAGCAATCCTACCAAGAATGTAACCACATCACTTTCTCTTCCTTTTGGCAAGAAACCCATTAAGGGTGGAAACCAAAAGCAAGGCCATGCTTATATGTACACTAATACTCATCCACGTAGGAAACATCCTACTTCACATGTGGATAATCATGACACATTTTATGCTCCGCACCCACGGACACGTACATAACCACACATGCGAAATACTCATGTACATGCTCCCACACACCCATATGCTCATACGCATCATTTTTTCATGTATGATTATTCTCCACATGTCATGCATGATCAATATGCTTCATATAATATGCATGTTCCCAAGAATACATATCATTCAAGAATGTACAATGCATATCCTCAATCTCATATCTATGCTAGAAATCATGTTCCTAAGAAGCCTGCACCACATAGAAATCCAACTCATATGCATGCAACTAGGAATAAGCTCCCAAGATGTACACTATTTGGGGTCCTAAGAACACTAGTCTAAATGTTAGGAATGCTTATGTTGATTCCTACTTTCATGACGTAATTAGAAATAACAACTATGTTGGGAAGCAGAAGTCCACTTGGACTTGGCTTCCAAAGGGCTAATCCCCTTGGACCCAACAAACATTGGGTACCATAAGCTTATGGTATATTATATATGTACCAAAGAGAAAGAAGAAGAGCAATAAATGCCTTATTAGCTCTAAAGGGAAAGGATGGATTCTTGATAGCGGTTGCTCCAAGCACATGACGGGAGATCCCTCATTGCTCTCCGAAGTGATTAGCATCAAAGATGGTGCAACGGTCACTTTTGGAGGTAATCAAAAGGGAATCATCATTGGAGTAGGTATCGTTGGTAATCTTTCCAAACCCCTGATTACTAATGTTTATCTTGTTAGTGGTTTATGTCACAACCTCATTTCCATAAGTCAACTTTGTGACAAAGGTTACAAGGTTAACTTCAGAGAAGGATTGTGTACTATTGTTGATTGTGATTCAAATGTTTTATTTTCCGGTATTAGGCGTAAAAATATTTATTATTTAAGCTTGCCTAAAACCGTAGAACATTGCTTAGTTGCTAACACAAGTGAACAACTATTATGGCATCGCTGTTTTGGTCATGTTCACTTCAAGCACTTATATAAGTTAGCTAAGCATGATCTAGTCAAAGGTTTTCCTAAGATTGTTTTTAATAAGAAAAACTTTTGTGATTCATGTCAAAGAGGTAAACTAAGTAAATCTTCATTTAAGCTTAAAGAAGGGATTACTTCTAAGAGGCCCCTAGAACTTTTACATCTAGATTTATTTGGGCCAACTAGAACCGCTTCTTTAGGTAATGCTCATTATGGACTAGTTGTCGTTGACGACTTTTCTAGATTTACTCGGGTTTCATTCTTAACTAATAAGAATGAAGTACATGAAGAGTTTACCAAATTTGCAAAGAAGATTCAGAATCTTTTAGGATCCACCATTATCACTATTCGTAGTGATCATGGAGGAGAATTTGAGAATGAGTCTTTTACTAAGTTTTGTGATGACTCCGGGATAACTCATAACTTTTCCTTTCCTCGTGCACCACCATAAAATGGTGTTGTAGAAAGAAAGAATAGGACTCTTATTGAGTGTGCTCGCACTATGTTCCATGATAGTCATTTAGGACTACAATTTTGGGCAGAAGCGGTGCACACGGCATGTTATGTGCTCAATAGAATCCTAGTGAGACCCCGAACAAACAAAACTTGTTTTGAGTTGTTTTACGATAAAAAGCCTCAAGTGAAATATTTTCGTGTCTTTGGTTCAAAATGTTTTATAAAGAACACCTTTGGTAATTTAGACAAATTTGAGCCAAGATCCGATGAAGGAATTTTTGTTGGATATTCCACACGTAGCAAAGCCTACCGGATATACAACAAAACTTCTTCAACGATTGAGGAATCACTTCACGTATCTTTTTATGAAGATTTTGATTTTCCTCATGTTGATGATGATAATGTAGATATTCTTTGTGATTCTCTTAATAATGTTAAGATTAACGATAATACTGTTGAGACTAACACTTCTAACGAAGTTGTTGAAGTTGTTCCTAGTGATCCAGATTTACCCAAAGCTTATCCAACCGTTCGCAACCATCCCCATAACCAAATCATTGGAGATATTGGTGTGGGTGTTCGAATGAGATCAAGAATTGAAGAATTCTCCCATTGCGCATCCGTCTCTACCATTGAGCGAAAGAACATTCAAGAAGCTTGTGAGGATAGCTCTTGGATAGTGGCAATGGAAGAAGAACTAGCGCAATTCGAGAGAAATGAAGTTTGGGAACTTGTACCTCTTCCAAGTGGTCACCAAGCTATCGGGACCAAATGGATCTTCAAGAACAAGATGGATGAAAACGAGGTAATAACACGGAACAAAGCAAGGTTCGTAGCTCAAGGCTACCGGCAAGAGGAAGGTATTGATTTCGAAGAATCCTTTGCCCCCGTAGCTAGATTAGAAGCTATTATGTTGCTTTTATCTTTTGCATCCCATAAGAATTTTAAATTATTTCAAATGGATGTTAAAAGTGCATTTTAAATAGATTTATAAATGAAGAAGTCTATGTTTCTCAACCTCCCGGTTTTATTCATGAGAAATTTCCAAACCATGTTTTCAAACTTAAGAAAGCGTTGTTTGGATTGAGACAAGCTCCTAGAGCTTGGTAGGATCGCCTTAAGACCTTTCTTTTGAATTTAGGTTTTAAAATGGGAGAAGTTGATTCTACACTCTTCATTAAAGATTATGAAAATGACATTCTTTTGATTCAAGTTTATGTAGATGATATTATTTTCGGTTCTACTAAATTTAATCTTTGTCACGAATTTTCCAAGTCTATGAAGGATGAGTTTGAGATGAGCCACATGGGAGAGCTCACCTACTTCCTTGGATTGCAAATTCGACAAATGGAGAATGACACTTTCATACATCAGACAAAGTACACAGGGGAGCTTATTAAGCGATTCGGGATGGAATCGTCATCAAGCAAAAGGACTCACATGAGTACTACTACTCATCTACACAAGGATGAAAGCAGAAAAGATGTAGACGTTCGTCTATATCGAGGTATGATCGGTAGCTTACTTTACTTAACCGCTAGTAGGCCCGATATCATGTTTTCCGTATGTATATGTGCTAGATATCAAGCAAGACCTAAGGAGTCACATTTGATTGCGGTTAAACGAATATTTCGTTATCTCAGTCAATCCCTAGATTATGGGTTACTTTACCCTAAGTCTAGCACATATGAGTTAATCTCATATAGTGATGCCGACTTTGTCAGATGCAAGTCCGACAGGAAAAGTACTAGTGGCACATGCCATTTCTTTGGAAATTCCTTAGTTTCTTGGTTCTCTAAGAAACAGAATTCGGTGTCATTGTCCACGACTGAAGCGGAATATATTGCAGCGGGTCTTGCATGCGCACAAGTTCTTTGGATGAGACACACTCTTAGTGACTATGGTGTCAATTGTGATACTTGCCCTATCATGGTTGATAATCAAAGTGCTATTTGTCTTTCCAAGAATCCGGTACACCACTCCCGTACCAAACACATAGACGTGAGACACCATTTTATAAATGATCATGTAGCTAGGAAGGACATCATCTTAGAGTACATTGAAACCCAAAAACAAATTGCCGATATCTTCACTAAACCTCTTAAAGAAGATTCATTTGTGAGGTTGCGTGGAGAATTGGGAATTATGGATGAATCTGAAATCTAGATGCTCAATTTTCATGATATAACTCCTTATTGAGCTCATATATTTGTGATTGTCTTTCTTCATGTGCTTTATTGTTTTATGAGATTAAGAAAGGCAATTGTGACTTATGTGATTTCATGAGTTTTCGAAGTTGATTGGAATAATTTGTGTTTCAATAGATTTATTGTTTTCATAATGATTTTAAGATGTATTTGTGATTAGAGTATAGGTCCTAGGGTGAGTGTTCTTATTCTCTGGAATTCTATCTCACTGTGCATTTTTGGACCAGGACAGACGACTGTGTTTCTTTTGACAGTCGACTGCCCTACTCTATATCCTCCATATGAAAATTGATATCTTTCGCACAGCTGACTGCTGACTGTTTTACAGTCGACTGTTAGTTTAATAGGCGACTGCAATTTAGTCATCAGGCGACTGTACTCTCTGTGGAATTTTTTACAGTGTTCTCTGTTTTTCTTGTGATCTGTATTAATTCTCGGCCAGCCGACTGTTGAGTATATGTCAGTCGACTGTCCAGCGGACAGGCGACTGCATTATACTTGCCAGTCGACTGCCCATCTCTCTGAGATTTAATTTTATCACTTCTTACAGTCGACTGATTTTTGTTCTCCAGTCGACTGTCTCCTACTGTGTCGGTTCATTTGATTTGATCCGAGCCGTCGATTCCTTGATCCAACGGCTCAGATTGATTCTCCCTAATTTATATTCAATCGATGCGATCATTTCCCCCATGTTGTTTTTCTCTCTCCTCCGCATCGACCGTTCAACTTCCCGCTCGATTCTCTCTACAAAATCAATCGATTCCGTTTCTTCAACCGTCGATCTCCTCCTAAACGTAGCTGTCGATCGTGGTCTTCCGTCGTCTTTGATCTTTATCTTTGCGATCGTCTGTCTTCCCTCGGTTGGTGTGTTTTCTCTCTCTTGACCTTCGTTGTTTCCATTTGTTGCGTCTGTTCTTCTTCTCTTGTCTCCATGGCTCCTAAACCTAAGGGAAAAGAGAAGATCATTGCTTCTAAACAACCTATGGCTCCTAAGAAACTCATGGCCAAGAGAAAGAAACCATATAAAGTTCGAACCAAGCATGCCCGGTCACCCGTTCATTCATCTTCGCCGGGGTATTCTCCTTCTTCTTCGTCAAGCGATGCTCAGCCCTTGATTCATCGTCAGCGCAAGCCTACTGGTGTTCACATCAATGAACCTGCTGCTGAGATTCCTCATGTGTCTCCTTCTGCATCCAGTTCGTCTGAAGAGACTCCTACTGTACCCCCCTCTGATCCCCTGGTTCCCGTTTGCAGAGACGATCTTTGTCTGGCAACGTTTCACTCTCTCCTTGGGATCAATCTGCTTAGGGAGCGGTACATTGCTTTCCCCGCATTCACTTCTGAAAGACTATCTGAGATTCTGTCCGCTACTCACCTGACCGATCTTTTTCGCTTCTCTCAGAGCGAGTCCCCCAGAGCCTACCCATTTCTGGTGAAGCTCTTCTATGCGAACCGCGTTCGCGGTGAGTATTCGACTACTGGCATCCTTGATACTGTCGTCCAGGGAACCCACATTCAGCTCACTCCCTCTCTCTTAGGGACTATCCATAGGATTCCTTCTGTCGGTTCCTTCCCCACTGATATCAGCTTTTTCGAGATTGACGATCTTGACCAATCTGTTCTCCGGGATATGTTTCGAGAGGTACCTTTAGCTCTTGATTCGTGTAACGGTCACTTTTCGACCGCACGTATTTTGGCGTGTATGTTTGTTTCGTGTCCGTAATTTTTGTACTTGATTTTTTTACTATCTTCCGTAGCTCAAACGCGTGACCGAACTCCGTAATCTCGATCCTCTCGGAGGCACGATCATCCCGGTACATTCTTTGAAATTTTCGGACACCCGTGGACCAACCTATATTAACACCTTAGTAATTATTTAAGCTCCTCCATAATATATTTCCCTTAGTACTCTGTACATTTTGGCTGCCAATTGTTTTTTTTGTTGTCTTCAAACCACTAACCTAAAGCTTTTTTTATTCGTTGTACTGTACGTTTTCCCTTGCCACAAATTATTACATATAATTAAACCCCATTAGCTTAGGTTGCTTAACCGGAAGGTTTTATATTTTCTTAACAATTTTTTTTAATAAGAATCTACATCAAATCAAACCTGTTAGGAGGAATGAATCAAACTTTTGAATTTTGCAACAAACCAAATTCTTGATTTGCTAAATCACAACTAACCCCAGTTCAATTTTTTTCGGCCCACTCTCTTTTATCACCCCACGTGCTGCTATGCCCCCCTCTCTATTATTTTAAACATAACCTAGGGCTTTTATCTATCGGTCGCCACAAATTTTCTCCTGTGCGTAACTAGGCCATCCAAATTTTCTTCGCAGCCGCCCCATGTCCTTAAACCCTAGTCACGCAACCTTCGTCTCCCCGGTCCCTCTCCTCCACGGCTCACCCTCGCCCACGGCCAGCAACCCCAGCACCCCCGCCGGTGGCCAGCTCTTTGCCCCGACCGCCTGAAACAGCAGATGTCAGCTGTTTTTCACAGCAGCAGCGGACAGCAACAGCCCAACGCTGCTGCTGTTCTTTTTCGGCGTCGGCCGCCCGACAGCCGCCACCTCGCGTCCTCTCTCCCTCATCTACAGTCGCGCCGCCACTACCTGTCACGCCCCGCTTCCCAAAAATTTGGAGGCGAGACGTGAGAAGGTCCGCTCAGACTTGAAAGCTGTGAAACTCCAAGTCTGATAAGCGTATAAATTATCATATGGCAGGTCCTTGCAACGTAAACGAAACAACAATAATAATAAAGGAAAGAGACAAAAGAGAAATCTCTGAATATCCATTGAATGAATTACAATATCACAGAAAAGCCACCAGGCTAAAGGAAAAAGAGTCTAAGGCCCAAACATGGCCAACAAGGTATAACATACATACAAAGGTGCCACGCACCAACAACTAACAGCAAACCTAAACAAAGAAGTGAACACGAGCGGTCTTCAAGACAGGCCCCTGGTGTCCACTCACCACCACAGCAAACAGCAGCATCAGCAACACCATATCCCCTGCAACAAAGCTCTGGCTCTGGGTCTAACATGTGACACCCAAAAGAGAGAGGGGCACATGTCAGCAAGTCTGGAAAGACTTGTGCAAGGAAACTGAAAGAAATGTAAACTAACAACCTAGCAGTTATAGTATGATGCATGGCAGGGCAAGTATAGTATGGAAGTGACAAGTAAAGTACAAGTAGCAAGTAACAAGTATGTCATGGATAACAAGTTTTACAAGTAAAACACGGACAAGTACAAGTGGTAAGTGTGACAAGTATTGTCAAGTAACAAGTACAAGGGATCACCCACACATGGATGCCCTATTGCACGCAGGCTGTATTCAAGTACAAGGGATCACTCAACGAGTGCCCTATTACCCGCAGGCTGTATTCACGCATCAAGTACAAGGGATCACTCAACGAGTGCCCTATTGCATGCAGGCTGTGATGAGCTCGTCTTCTGGAACACGAGCCAGAAAGTGTATTTGGCATAGGATTGTGCCCACGCAAGGTGGGTGCCTAGCCAGGACAAATAGTACAAGTATGTATCGAAGCTATGCAATCACGATGAGTATTCAAGCATGCAATGACATGAGCAGATATTCGCGTACCGTTAATTGTATTTAAACGTGACAGGCAAAATGCAATGACATGAACATATTCGCGTACCGTTAATTGAAATTAAACGTGACAGGCAAAATGCAATGACATGAACATATTCGCGTACCGTTAATTGAAATTAAACGTGGCAGTTAAAATGCAACAGCAGTTAAGGATGCATGGATGACATGAACAGTTAATACGCGTACCGTTTGGGGAAAGTAAACGTGACATACAAGCATGATGAAGGTGACGGACCAAGCTTCGTTGTCAAGCTAGATCAATGGCGTCTAGACGGCTATCCTTTCACCGTCTAGTCTCTTTTACGCTAAATCAAGGTAAATGGCCTAAGACATGGCCCAAATCAAAAGATGCAAGTTTCACTTGCCTGGCACCGAGGAGAACTATCAACGTAGGCACATCACACAAATTTGTTATCTACGGGAATGGATCACTGTCATGGAAAAACAACATTAGAATGGTAACTAATCCGTATTCACAATCGAACCCTACGATTTCTAATGATCCATTTTATTAGGGTTTCACAAATATCAAGTGTGGGTTATGAGATTATTAAAGGAAGAATACTACCCGTGAAGAAGCGGAGGAACGACGCCGAGAACCACGGCGACGGAAGAACGATCCGGCTCAGATCTGGAAATGGGGGAAATCTGGAGAAATGGGTTTGGATGAGGCTTTTGGGGATTTGATGAGGGTTTGAGGTTGAGGAGAGGTAGGATATGTGAAATGAGGGTTTGGATGATGATGGATGAGCTTGGGATGAAGGATTATTGGTTTGGGGAAGAAGGGGGCTCAATGGGGGAAAAATTAGGGTTTGGGGTGATGAGGAAGAAGAAGAAAACGTTTGGGGCGTATTTATAGAAAAGTGTGGCGGCTAGGGCAAAACTAGGGTTTCCTGGGCTGATTAGTCGGTCAAAGAAGGATGGATGACCGACTAGTTTGGGAACTAGTCGGTCGGTCGAATAACTGTGACCGACTAAGAGTAAACAGTAACTCGGCTGGGAAGATGATCAATGAACTAGTCGGTTGAAGAACAATGGCTGACCGACTAGTTTACAATCTAGTCGGTCGAAAGATGTTCTCAGACCGACTAAAGATAAACAGTAACTCCTGAATAATTGATTCAATGAACTAGTCGGTTCCAGTTGATTTCCTGATCGACTAGATTGGAATCTAGTCGGTCGGTTGATCTTCTTGAACCAACTAACATGCACGAAAAGTCTCGAAATGGAGCGCGAAGGTCCGGGATGAATTCTAAGGTTTCTAGGATCAACCTATCGCTAAGATATGATCGATATGAAGCTCGTCACGAGTGACTTACTCCGAGTTCAATGATTCTAAGGAAGAAGCTAGAAGATCACATCAAAAGGAATGAAAACGAAAGCTAGGAAATCTCAACGAGATGAATGAAAGCGAGAACTATGGAAATGGAAACCACACAAGGAGAGAACCCACCATTACAAGCAAAACACACTGATAATCCAATCATACAAAAAAACCAGTCGTTACATCCTACCCACCTTAGAATAAAGTCCGTCCTCGGACTTTCTAACATATATATAATCGCTCTGGTAACTACCCTCAACCAATATCACATCATAAATTCAACCAAGTACTTTCGTTTCGAGTGTTTATATATATATATACACTAGAAATCAAATATTACTACCACTACACACATATTTTCACGCACATAGTACACTCATACTTATTATAGTCAATCAATTTCATACACGTATTTCAATCACATATATATAGTCAATATATTTATACAACAATAAACACTTATTACTTACTATAAGAAAATAACCAAGCCTCTCTTATTTGAAAATAATTTCACATTTATTTAGTCATTCAAATACATGCAAATATTTCACCATATTTTCACCTCACATTTAGTCCTATAACTATATATTGGTATAGCCACCCACAATCGTGTGCGTAACACAACCAAGCACAAACAACTCAAACACCATACATACATCATCCATCACTATTCACCACCACATACAATTATACCAAAGTACATAGAGTATACCCACTCAAGCTTGAGTGAGACTCAAATCATAGCAGGACATTTATATACGTAACACAGTATCCATACACATACCAATCCACTCCAAGGCATGCACATCCACGTATCACATATTTTCACACCATATCCATCCATTTATAATCATCATATCAACACATCAACTACATACAAGTTTAAGAGATGCAATAGTCGGGTATACCTCCTGATATACACGCATACGACATCTCATAAAACAAGTAGTACCAATCAAAATTATCATTCTGTTATCATACGTATATCACATCATACTCAAGCAGAAAATTACCTACACACAACACACAAATGCCAACACCCATACCACTATATACACACCACGAAATCAACACTACGACGACATAACCACTTAACTAATGGGCCCACCAAACTATAACAAGGTTGACACAGGCAACGACAAGCTCTATTGGCTAGACAAAAGGAAAGAAATCGAAATCAAAAGCGTAAAGAATAGAAGGATCGATAAGCATGAAAACGGTCGTGTAATGATGTAATGATGCTCCATTAGGACACATGGAAAATAGTGTTAATAACATATTCTAAAATACGAAAAGTTTGAAAACCGTTATACTTCAAAACTTGGAGTCCCTTTTCGTCTAAAAATATTTAGAGGTCGATAAAACAAATTGTTTGAAATAAGTTCGAGTCAAATATACATAATAGGAGAAAACGGTTTATTGGCTTACATAAAGTCATTAAAAAGGAAGTAAATCATTTACACGGATTTTGAGGTCGTAGTTTAGAAAATATTACATGGTAGTAACTTAATAACGTTTGCAAAGTTTGAAATGAAATTAAATTAATTGAAAATTTTAAACTCAGGTTGAATGCTTTCAAAATCCTTAAGCCAGGGAAAGTTTAAAGTAATCAATATTGAAGCTACTCTTAGAGGAATCAGGATTTGCCAAAAAGAGACTGTTTTACACAAGATCTTAACATACGGGCTAACGAGCCTAGCATGGATATGAAAATATTTGAAATTCTATTTAGTTAGAATATATTCTAAAGTATGTTTGGATGACGGAAAGATAATAATTCATTTAGAAATGAAATTATCAAAATTTGTAAATAAGCCTTAAAACCAGATTACGGAGGGTCTAGATCATGAAAAGTTATGAAGACGTAATTTTTTTCCAAAAATTGTAATAGAGAAAATGTCGAACACATCCTTGGTTTGTTGAAAGCTAAAATCATGTGTGACTTGGAAGGTATGTTAAGGGAGCGTGGTGAATCATTTGAATGGCATAAACAAGAAAGGAAAAACCTTATAAATCGAATTTGGGGAAAAACAGAAATACGCTCAGAATTACATTGACATGTGAAAAGGGATAAGATATTTAAAAAGGTATGAAAAGTATAGGCTGGAAAGCATCATAAAACGGTACTCAAATCACGTCGAAACTTTTGAAATTCAAAAATAAATTTAAGTCAACGAAAGAGTATGAGGTATAAGTATATATATTAAAGTTCCGAACGAATTTAAACTTAGGAAAAAGGAAGTCGAAAAGATACTTTCAGAAAGTTCGAGATTTGCAACGGAGAGGTTCAAAAACATTATACGGCAGTAGCTTAATATAACATTTCGGCAAGAATTTCGAAATTCAAAGAATGAAATCCGATCAATTATAGTGTGAAAGTTTAGGCCCATGCTAAATGCTTCCAAGTTTTAAAACCGAAGAGAAATTCCAAATAAACCATATCGAAAATACTTTTAGAGAAATCCGGATTTGCCAACAAAAATTGATTTATACAAGATCTTAATGTACGAGCAAAACGAACGTGGTACCGATATATAAAAATAATTGAAGTCATATTTTAGAAATTATCTTAAAAGTGTGTATGGTGAATGGAAAGATAATATCTTAGTAGTATGGAAAGGGAAAATGATATTTAAACTCATCAAGTTAGTATTAAAACTTTTAAACCGTTTTATGAAGGGTCTAAGTCAGGAATGATTTCGAAATAGTAATTTTTTTTACAAAAATCTGAAATATGGAAAATGTTGAGCATAAAATCGACTTGCTAAAAGCCGAAGTCCAAAGGGACTTGAAAAGTTTATTAAGAGTAAGCACGAGGTGTTTTCGAATAAAATTTTAATGGCACAAGTAAGAAAAGAAATTATGAATCGAGTTAGGAAAATATAAATACGGTTCAGAATGAAATTGGTATATGAAAAGGGACAAGACATTTATATCGATACGAAAGTATATGCTGAAAATATTATAAACTTCTAATCTAAAAATCTCAACACAAGTTTCGATATTCAAAAACATAAATAATTTAAGTCGGCGAAGGAGCATGAAACCTTACATATATCAAAAGTGTTTCGAACAAATTTAAACTTAACGAAAGAAGAAGATCGAAGATACTTTTAGAGAAATAAGGATTCGCCAAAAGAACGTGTTGGTATATAAAAAAACTTTTGAAGTACGAGTACGACGAACCTATAAATGATATACACAAAAATTAGTTGAAGTCCATTCAGTTTGGAAAAATACCCCTAAAGGTATGTAAGATAAGTGGTTAAAATAAATTTTGTAGTTAGGAAAAAGGACGGTATATCAAACCATCAGGATAGTAATAAACTTTAAAAATCGAAATGCGAAAGATACATTGTTAGAAAAAATAGTACAAGATGGTAATTTTAAAATTACGACCAAAAGTCTTCAAAATTCAAGAACGACTTTTAACTCCATCGAAATTTAGGGAGACATATTTAAAGGAGTTTAGAACAAAATTTAAATTGAGTGAAACTTCAAATAAGGAAAGCATTCGAAAATAACTTTGGAAGAATCAAGATTTGCAACGGAAAACATTTGAAAGGTCAATGACAATTGTAATGAGGTGGTCATGTGAATTGAGGACAAGGGAAGTGGTTTATGTGAATTGAATGCGCCTAAATCACGATGCAAGAAAACCATGATGAAGATCTACGGTCAGTAACACCAAAGTGTAGTGACCAGGAAAGATTGAATCAGGGGGGTTCTAATCATCGGGTTAACTAAAGGCCAAGGGAACCTTAACACTAAAGCTTCTAATGGGTTAGAATATATAGATCTCAGGAAGGTTCTAAGAGAAGCAAGATCATGTTCTGTTGGGCCCGAAATCGATGAACCCAAGCGAACGGCTAAAGAAATCCTAGGAGTCTTCATGGCCAGAGCTAGGCGGGAACCACTAAGGTAACTCTTAAGACAATCAAACAAATCACTAAAATGGAGTCTAGCTAACAATCAAGGATTCCTAACTAGCAAGCACAGACGTCTATCTAAGTCTAGCTAGGGTCCTGATCTAATGGATTTCCTACTAAGCTGAGACAGATGCTCTAACATGTCTACCAGCTACCTAAGACATAGGAACGCTAAAAACCTAGACTCCGGGCTTATAACTTGGATGTTCTAATTCATTTAATGGGAATTTTATAATTATTATCGTTGTTCCGATAGTTCGCATTTGTAAATGGACCTGCATGGGCCACCAACAAAACCTGTCACGCCCCGATTCCCAAAAATGTGGAGGCGAGACGTGAGAAGGTCCGCTCAGACTTGAAAGCTGTGAAACTCCAAGTCTGATAAGAGTATAAATTATCATATTGCAGGTCCTTGCAACGCAAACGAAACAACAATAATAATAAAGGAAAGAGACAAAATAAAAATCTCTGAATATCCATTGAATGAATTACAATATCACAGAAAAGCCACCAGGCTAAAGGAAAAAGAGTCTAAGGCCCAAACATGGCCAACAAGGTATAACATACATACAAAGGTTCCACGTACCAACAACTAACAGCAAACCTAAACAAAGAAGTGAACACGAGCGGTCTTCAAGACAGGCCCCTGGTGTCCACTCACCACTACAGCAAACAGCAGCATCAGCAACACCATATCCCCTGCAACAAAGCTCTGGCTCTGGGTCTAACATGTGACACCCAAAAGAGAGAGGGGCACATGTCAGCAAGTCTGGAAAGACTTTTGCAAGGAAACTGAAAGAAATGTAAACTAACAACCTAGCAGTTATAGTATGATGCATGTCAGGGCAAGTATAGTATAGAAATGACAAGTAAAGTACAAGTAGCAAGTAACAAGTATGTCATGGATAACAAGTTTTACAAGTAAAACACGGACAAGTACAAGTGGTAAGTGTGACAAGTATTGTCAAGTAACAAGTACAAGGGATCACCCACACATGGATGCCCTATTGCACGCAGGCTGTATTCAAGTACAAGGGATCACTCAACGAGTGCCCTATTACCCGCAGGCTGTATTCACGCATCAAGTACAAGGGATCACTCAACGAGTGCCCTATTGCACGCAGGCTGTGATGAGCTCGTCTTCTGGAACACGAGCCAGAAAGTGTATTTGGCATAGGATTGTGCCCACGCAAGGTGGGTGCCTAGCCAGGACAAATAGTACAAGTATGTAGCGAAGCTACGCAATCACGATGAGTATTCAAGCATGCAATGACATGAGCAGATATTCGCGTACCGTTAATTGTATTTAAACGTGACAGGAAAAATGCAATGACATGAACATATTCGCGTACCGTTAATTGAAATTAAACGTGACAGGCAAAATGCAATGACATGAACATATTCGCGTACCGTTAATTGAAATTAAACGTGGCAGTTAAAATGCAACAGCAGTTAAGGATGCATGGATGACATGAACAGTTAATACGCGTACCGTTTAGGGAAAGTAAACGTGACATACAAGCATGATGAAGGTGACGGACCAAGCTTTGTTGTCAAGCTAGATCAATGGCGTCTAGACGGCTATCCTTTCACCGTCTAGTCTCTTTTACGCTAAATCAAGGTAAATGGCCTAAGACATGGCCCAAACCAAAAGATGCAAGTTTCACTTGCCTGGCACCGAGGAGAACGATCAACGTAGGCACATCACACAAATTTGTTATCTACGGGAATGGATCACTGTCATGGAAAAACAACATTAGAATGGTAACTAATCCGTATTCACAATCGAACCCTACGATTTCTAATGATCCATTTTATTAGGGTTTCACAAATATCAAGTGTGGGTTATGAGATTATTAAAGGAAGAATACTACCCGTGAAGAAGCGGAGGAACGACGCCGAGAACCACGGCGACGGAAGAACGATCCGGCTCAGATCTGGAAATGGGGAAAATCTGGAGAAATGGGTTTGGATGAGGCTTTTGGGGATTTGATGAGGGTTTGAGGTTGAGGAGAGGTAGGATATGTGAAATGAGGGTTTGGATGATGATGGATGAGCTTGGGATGAAGGATCAATGGTTTGGGGAAGAAGGGGGCTCAATGGGGGAGAAATTAGGGTTTGGGGTGATGAGGAAGAAGAAGAAAACGTTTGGGGCGTATTTATAGAAAAGTGTGGCGGCTAGGGCAAAACTAGGGTTTCCTGGGCTGATTAGTCGGTCAAAGAAGGATGGCTGACCGACTAGTTTGGGAACTAGTCGGTTGGTCGAATAACTGTGACCGACTAAGAGTAAACAGTAACTCGGCTGGGAAGATGATCAATGAACTAGTCGGTTGAAGAACAATGGCTGACCGACTAGTTTACAATCTAGTCGGTCGAAAGATGTTCTCAGACCGACTAAAGATAAACAGTAACTCCTGAATAATTGATTCAATGAACTAGTCGGTTCCAGTTGATTTCCTGACCGACTAGATTGGAATCTAGTCGGTCGGTTGATCTTCTTGAACCAACTAACGTGCACGAAAAGTCTCGAAATGGAGCGCGAAGGTCCGGGATGAATTCTAAGGTTTCTAGGATCAACCTATCGCTAAGATATGATCGATATAAAGCTCGTCACGAGTGACTTACTCCGAGTTCAATGATTCTAAGGAAGAAGCTAGAAGATCACATCAAAAGTAATGAAAACGAAAGCTAGGAAATCTCAACGAGATGAATGAAAGCGAGAACTATGGAAATGGAAACCACACAAGGAGAGAACCCACCATCACAAGCAAAACACACTGATAATCCAATCATACAAAAAAACCAGTCGTTACACTACCCCTCTCAGAGCGCGCGCCGCCGCGTCTTTCCCTCTTCCCCCGCCTCCACCTCCAGTCCGTGCGTCCGTTCCTCTCGCCGCCGCTCTAAGTCGCATCAGTCCTCCGGCCTCCCTAATCCTCTCCCTTCTGAACGTATCCCAGACACCTTCCTTTTATCGTCTCCCCGGTTCCACTCCGTCGTCATGCAGCCGCCATCCGCCATCCGCCGTGACTCCGTGCCACCGCCATCCATAACGGCATGTCGCCCGACTCGCCGTTGCCAAGACCCGAAGCCGCTGCCATGGCGACATCCGAACAACCCCCTGTAAACACGAGAGGCCCAAGTAAGTACTGTAAGTTTCATTTATTAAGATGCTTATGACTTATATATATATACATGTAGTTATGTTTATATACAAATATTATACCAGTTAAGTTAGAGATGTTAGTATTAATTTTTGGTCCATACTTATGTAATTTTAATTATTAGAGATTAGTGGAATGTTAGTTCATAAGGTAATGTTAGTTAGACAGTAGGTTAGCATGTTAGTAATAAACTTACTAAACCTAAGTTAACGATTGGTGATGACAATAATAACTTTGATTCATTAGTCAATAGGCCAGTGGTAGTGTGCTACTGGTATCTTTATAGTCAACATATTATATCTGTATAACGCTGGTATTAACATGTTAGTAAGCCTAGCAAACGGTGTATACTTAATTTTCTTTAAGGAGTTAATTGTGGGTAGCTTGACACTTTTAATCCATCGACGTAGATATAATACGTCTTCCAGGCGACCTGTTGCCACTTTCAAACCCGACGTCCGATCTATGTTCAAACGCCGAAAAGGTTGTTCCCCTAACTCGTAGCGAAAACAGACACCGTAGAAAAACTGAACCCTAACTAAAATCGGACAACTGTAACTAAATTTATTTTCTGCAATCTTAAAACGTTGTGAAACAGTAGATTCGACGACTGGACTTTTAAGCTGTGCATATAGGGTAGACTCGTTGATTAGGCTGAACTTTCAATTTGACTCTGAACCATTAGGGTAGCCCTGTTTAACCTAGAAACAAACCCTAATAGACTTGATGGAAATCGCGACCTGACATCGTCGCCGTGACCCCTTTTTCAGACGGACTACTGCGGACGAGACGAGTGGACGAGACGCACCGGACAGACGACACACTCGCCATCGTAGGCAAGTGTATCCACTTGCACTTTTGGCCATGCTTAGGCCCTAGTTGGTTAGAATTGTTAACTGTGAACAAATAGAACCGGACATGAAATGATAGCGTCCGGGACGACTCCTGACGGCTCAGACTTGACGACGAAGTCTGAGCCTGACAACAACAACTTTTGATGCTGTAGGGCTATCATGTGTGTGCGTGTGTGTGGACACCCTAGAATAACCCTTCCTGTCTTGTCACGTCACGTCCTGTCTTGCACAGCCTGCTGGGCAATATGGCACTCTCCGAGTGATCCCTTGTACTGTTTCATAGCCTGCGGGTGATAGGGCACTCTCCAAGTTAGAGAGAGTGATCCCTTGTACTGATACACAGCCCGAGGGTAATAGGGCACTCTCCAAGCTAGAGAGAGTGATCCCTTGTACTGATTCTCAGCCTGCGGGCAATAGGGCACTCGCCAAGCTAGAGCGAGTGATCCCTTGTACTGGTGTCTTGTCTTGTCTTGTCTTCCTTGGGGTTTGGGGTTGGGTTGAGCGTGCGCACGGTAAGAGGGTCTGATCCCCCTCAAACCGTAAGGCGTGAACCCTTTCGTGTCTCACTTGTCTTGTCTTGCCTTGTTTCTGTCACGTCCCGACTTGTCTTGACACCTGTAGGTTAGTCCTGTAGTTGGTAGCACACGCTACGACTACTACTTGTTGCGCTTTACTTTCCTGCTATGTTACTTCTGTTTGTTACTCAGTTATAACCCCAGTATGCTAATCAACCAGTAAACTGTTGTGTAATAGAACCTCAGCATGCTAATCAACCAGTAAGCCGTTGTTTAAAGTTCGGTACACTTGCAGTAAAGTCTAACCCTTCTTGTAGACTTTACCTGACGTACAGTTCCTTTCTATTGGGTGTTGTACATCAGGTGCTCAGCCAGAGTTCATGGACGAGGCAGACTCACTGGAGTACGAGGAGCCGAGGACGTTGATCCAGAGTTCGTGCCTGACGAGGATCAGACCTTGAGGTCTTTTAGTCGCCACTTTCAGAGCTTACTACTTTCAGTTTTCTTTTAGATAGTTGTTGCCACGCTTAGGCTTCTTTTTAGACTTTGTACTTGTTGGATATTATATCCCTAATTTAATGAATGCATCTTCCTTTCCGTACTTTCTGTTGTTTCGAACTATATTAATGCAAGAACCTGAAAATATTTTAAAATGGTACCTCTACAGACGCTTATTGGGTCCGAGCTTCTCAAGCTCTGGCCTAAGCGGGCCTTGTCACGTTTCGCTTCCGTCCATTTTGGGAAGCGGGGCGTGACAGGTTTTAGTGGTGGCCCATGCAGGTCTTGCAAAAGTTCGGAATAATAGGATTATCGCATTCATTTAATATCCATGTTCAAGTCTAAATTTGGTTTTTCCAGTCTTAGATGGTAGGAAGACTTAGGTAGGCGTCCCAGTTTGATAGTTAGACGCCTTGGTTAAGATTTAGCCGTACCCGTCTTAGGATACCTTAGTAGCCTCTTCCTCCTAGCTCTGACCAAATTAGATTCCTAGAGCTCTTCTTTTAGTTTAGTCGCTCGCCCAGCTCCATCGACTTCGGGCCTAGCAGAACGTAACCTTGATTCTCTTAGGAACTTTCCCCTTAGATCCTGATTGTAGTTTAGCTCATTAGGAAGTCTTAGAGCTAAGTTATCCTGATCGTTGAACGACCCGATGAATAGAATCCCTGATTGCTAGCATCTTTCAGATCATTACCCTTCTGTGTCATTGACCGTAGGATTCCACCGTGGCTTTTCATGGTTCATCTTTTCCATTCAGCCTCCCGATCTTCTTTCTAAAGAATTTTTTTTCAATATTATATTTTTTCGAATTCCTTCCCCAGTTTCAATTCCTTGATGAACTTAGACTTCCGACCTTTCGGTTAACTCGAATGCATTCTTTGAATTTCAAAATTTCTCAAAAAAAAATCTTTAATTACCGTCTTACGATCACATTCTTGCCCTCGACTCACGTGATCGCTTCATGACACTTATCGATAATTCTTCAAATCCATCCATTGCGAATCCTCCTTTCCTTGGAAGTGTTTTTGAAATTCATTATTAAATTCTTCGCTCGGTTTAAATTCCTTGAAAACTTTTTTTATATATATTTAAAATTTCTTGCTTTTCAGTTAAAATTCCTTCTTGGATTATAAAACTTCTTTAGTTATAGATTTTCAAGTTATTATCTAGTAATTATTTCTAACCGGTATATATTTTAGTTTTAAAACCTTGTTATCATGTTGATAATTCAATATATATATTTTTCTGGATTACAAAATTTATTTCTAAATCACTTACCTTACATACTTTTAAAATATTTTCCTAAACTAAAGGGAACTTCAAATTTTTATAAATATCAATTCTATGTTCATCGTGATCACTTTTCAAAAGAAAATCTTTGTATAACTTAATTATTTATTTATTTGTTTTTCATTTGCAAAACAATCGCTACCTCATCCTACTTTTATTTCTTCATCTAACTCTTTTCCAAATGATAATGATCTGCTCACTTTTCCCTACATATTTTTATAATTATGAAAGTATATGATATCATATTTTACACATAATTCTCTTTCCATCTATCTAATTATTTTGAGAAATATTTTCGTCACACCCAACCACCTACCTCCTTATCTCGCCTTATTTGAACTCGTTCCTTCCGATTCATTTCGTTACACTCCTGGCTTCTGTTTTCTTTAGCTTGTGTAGACATTAGTCCTTGTAGTTGTCTACGTTGTCTCTGGTTTAGGAGTAGGTCCTTTGGTAGGTGATGTCGTCGTGGTGGTTGAGCATAGGTAGAGTGCATAGACCTGTATGAATGTGTGTTCTTTAGGATCCCGATGATTGCCTTTTTGTGTCTTGAATGTGTACTCAGTGTTAACCATGGTATGCTGAAAGTTGTCTGAATGACGGTATTCATACTTATATGAATGGCGTCATCGCATGCAGATCCTTAGACTTAGTTTTAGTTTTAATGAATGGTTTATCATGGTTGTATGTGACTGTATCAAAACTTTGTTTTCTTTAAACCAAATCTTTAAAGTTTTAAAACTAGCTCACAAGACCACAAATCACTTATCCTCCCTCATCCATTACCGCAACACCACACGTTTTTCCAAATGTTTTAAAATATTTCTTGGGCCTTAAGTCTCTCTTTCTCTTCTCTTCTTTCTCCCTTAAACAAAATTTTCGTGTTTATGGTTGTTATATTAATTGGGACTAGCTATTATTGTTATAGGATTTTGTTTGTGGTTAGGCTCAGGGAGAGATGAGATTTGTTATAGCTATGATTAACCGATTTTGGAACAATGGGATATTGGAATAGATTTCTTTCGGACGAAAAGAATGGGCTGTCCAAGACTTATTTATAAAACCGAAGTGTGGCGGACTCAATGGATAATTCTGGTTGAATGAGATTGTATGCGTGAAGATGAGAACTTATCAGATTTGAGGCTTAGACGAATGGTAGATAAGGATGGCTACAGAGTATGGTAGGAGTTAGGGTGATCATGAGATTGAGTAGAGCTTTTATTAGCATCGAGACTTGATTGTTGAGTTGACGTGAGAAGACATTGGAAATAACACGACGTGTTGAGATGAATGGATGGTTAGGTAGTCGGACTTAAATTGGTTGGGATTAGTTATAGTGAGTAGGATGAGATGTGATTCTGATAGTTCAATTATTTGGCGGATAAATTTGTGGGAAGATGTGACAAGGGATGTATTAAGGACACGGCGATTATTGATTCGTGAAAGGTGTTGTAAGATTGACAAAGTTTTTGCCTTGGATTGGTGATCGACTAGAAAATCATTTTAGCGATTGATTAATATTGGGAAGAGATCGAGAGTTTAAAAGATTGTTTTTTAGAAATGATGTTTAGTGGAGTGGTATGGTATGAGAAGATGATTATTATTCCTTTATGAGAAATTGGAGTTGGAAATTTGAACAGCTGTGATGGGTCTATAGTTAAGTGTTAGGATGTGAGTTTAGTTGTGACATTATCCAGTGAAAAGACGGGTTACGATGGATTATTTGAGGAACGATGTTGAAGTTATAGGATTAGAGATCATTGTGTGGAAGATGGTAGTTATATGCTTAAGTGTTTATAGGTATTATTATTATTATTATAGGTGATTTCGAGGACGGAATCATTTCTAAGGTGGGTAGAATGTAACGGTCACTTTTCGACCGCACGTATTTTGGCGTGTATGGTTGTTTTGTGTCCGTAATTTTCGTAATTGATTTTTTTTACTATCTTCCGTAGCTCAAACGCGCGACCGAACTCCGTAATCTCGATCCTCTCGGAGGCATGATCATCCCGGTACCTTCTTTGAAATTTTCGGACACCCGTGGACCAACCTACATTAACACCTTAGTAATTATTTAAGCTCCTCCATAATATAATTCCCCTAGTACTCTGTACATTTTGGCTGCCAATTGTTTTTCTTGTTGTCTTCAAACCACTAACCTAAAGCTTTTTTTTATTCGTTGTACTGTACATTTTCCCTTGCCACAAATTATTACATATAATTAAACCCCATTAGCTTAGGTTGCTTAACAGGAAGGTTTTATATTTTCTTAACAATTTTTTTAATAAGAATCTACATCAAATTAAGCCTGTTAGGAGGAATGAATCAAACTTTTGAATTTTGCAACAAAACAAATTCTTGATTTGCTAAATCCCAACTAACCCCAGTTCAATTTTATTCGGCCCACTCTCTTTTATCACCCCACATGCTTCTATGCCCCCCTCTCTATTATTTTAAACTTAACCTAGGGCTTTTATCTCTCAGTCGCCACAAATTTTCTCCTGTGCGTAACTAGGCCATCCAAATTTTCTTTCGCAGCCGCCCCATATCCTTAAACCCTAGTCACGCAACCTTCGTCTCCCCGGTCCCTCTCCTCCACGGCTCACCCTCGCCCACGGCCAGCAACCCCAGCACCCCGCCGGCGGCCAGCTCTTCGCCCCGACCGCCTGAAACAGCAGATGTCGGCTGTTTTTCACAGCAGCAGCGGACAGCAGCAGCCCAACGCTGCTGCTGTTCTTTTCCGGCGTCGGCCACCCGACGGCCGCCACCTCGCGTCCCCTCTCCCTCATCTACAGTCGCGCCGCCACTACCCCTCTCAGAGCGCGCGTCGCTGTGTCTTTCCCTCTTCCCCTGCCTCCACCTCCAGTCCGGGCGTCCGTTCCTCTCGCTGCCGCTCTAAGCCGCATCAGTCCTCCGGCCTCCCTACTCCTCTCCCTTCCGAACGTATCCCGGACACCTTCCTTTTATCGTCTCCCCGGTTCCACTCCGTCGTCGTGCAGCCGCCATCCGCCATCCGACGTGACTCCGTGCCACCGCCATCCATAACGGCATGTCGCCCGACTCGCCGTTGCCAAGACCCGAAGCCGCTGCCATGGCGACATCCGAACAACCCCCTGTAAACACGAGAGGCCCAAGTAAGTACTGTAAGTTTCATTTATTAAGATGCTTATGACTTATATATATATACATGTAGTTATGTTTATATACAAATATTATACCAGTTAAGTTAGAGATGTTAGTATTATTTTTTGGTCCATACTTATGTAATTTTAATTATTAGAGATTAGTGGAATGTTAGTTCATAAGGTAATGTTAGTTAGACAGTAGGTTAGCATGTTAGTAATAAAATTACTAAACCTAAGTTAATAATTGGTGATGACAATAATAACTTTGATTCATTAGTCAATAGGCCAGTGGTAGTGTGCTACTGGTATCTTTATAGTCAGCATATTATATCTGTATAACGCTGGTATTAACATGTTAGTAAGCCTAGAAAACGGTGTATACTTAAATTTCTTTAAGGAGTTAATTGTGGGTAGCTTGACACTTTTAATCCATCGACGCAGATATAATACGTTTTCCATGCGACCTGTTGCCACTTTCAAACCCGACGTCCGATCTACATTCAAACACCGAAAAGGTTGGTCCCCTAACTCGTAGCGAAAACCCACACCGTAGAAAAACTGAACCCTAACTAAAATCGGACAACTGTAACTAAATTTATTTTCTGCACTCTTAAAACGTTGTGAAACAGTAGATTCGACGACTGGACTTTTGAACTTTGCATATAGGGTAGAATCGTCGATTAGGCTGAACTTTCAATTTGACTCTGAACCATTAGGAAAGCCCTATTTAACCTAGAAACAAACCCTAATAGGTTTGATGTAAATCGCGACCTGACATCGTCGCCGTGACCCCTTTTTCAGACGGACTACTGCGGACGCGACGACTGGACGAGACGCACCAGACAGACGACACACTCGCCACCGCAGGCAAGTGTATCCACTTGCACTTTTGGCCGTGCTTTGGCCCTAGTTTGTTAGAATTGTTAACTGTGAACAAATAGAACCGGACGTGAAATGATAGCGTCCGGGACGACTCCTGACGGCTCAGATTTGACGACGAAGTCTGAGCCTGACAACAAAAACTTTTGATGATGTAGGGCTATCATGTGTGTGCGTGTGTGTGGACACCCTAGAATAACCCTTCATGTATTGTCACATCCCGTTCCGTCTTGCACAGCCCGCTGGGCAATAGAACACTCTCTGAGTGATCCCTTGTACTGATTCACAGCCTGCGGGCAATAGGGCACTCTCCAAGTTAGAGAGAGTGATCCCTTGTACTGATACATAGCCCGAGGGCAATAGGGCACTCTCCAAGCTAGAGAGAGTGATCCCTTGTACTGATTCTCAGCCTGCGAGCAATAGGGCACTCTCCAAGCTAGAGCGAGTGATCCCTTGTACTGGTGTCTTGTCTTGTCTTGTCTTCCTTGGGGTTTGGGGTTGGGTTGAGCGTGCGCACGGCAAGATGGTTTGATCCCCCTCGAACTGTAAGGCATGAACCCTTTCGTGTCTCACTTGTCTTGTCTTGCCTTGTTTCCGTCACGTCCCGACTTGTCTTGACACCTGTAGGTTAGTCCCGTAGTTGGTAGCACACGCTACGACTACTACTTGTTGCGCTTTACTTTCCTGCTATGTTACTTCTGTTTGTTACTCAGTTATAACCCCAGTATGCTAATCAACCAGTAAACTGTTGTGTAATAGAACCTCAGCATGCTAATCAACCAGTAAGCCGTTGTTTAAAGTTCGGTACACTTGCAGTAAAGTCTAACCCTTCTTGTAGACTTTACCTGACGTACAGTTCCTTTCTCTTGGGTGATGTACGTCAGGTGCTCAGCCAGAGTTCGTGGACGAGGCAGACTCACTGGAGTACGAGGAGCCGAGGACGTTGATCCAGAGTTCGTGCCTGACGAGGATCAGACCTTGAGGTCTTTTAGTCGCCACTTTCAGAGCTTACTACTTTCAGTTTTCTTTTAGATAGTTGTTGCCACGCTTAGGCTTCTTTTTAGACTTTGTACGTGTTGGATATTATATCCCTAATTTAATGAATGCATCTTCCTTTCCGTACTTTCTGTTGTTTCGAACTATATTAATGCAAGAACCTGAAAATCTTTTAAAATGGTACCTCTACAGACGCTTATTGGGTCAGAGCTTCTCAAGCTCTGGCCTAAGCGGGCCTCGTCACGTTTCGCTTCCGTCCATTTTGGGAAGCGGTGCGTGACAATTCGGGTGTCAGATCATCCATGTTCTCTGCACGGGGTTGGGATGTTCACCTAGTGGTGAAGTCCAACATTCTGTCGAGATATGGATCGTCCGACCAGCCGTATCAGGATATACTAAAGTGTATGTATGCTATTCTCTCTGGCATGCCCGTGAACTGGGCCGGTGTCCTCCTTGACTTGATGGACAAGGTTGAGTTCACGTCCTCCTCGTCTCACATTCCCTTTGGTGGTCTTTTGACTCGTGTCTTCCGTCACTTTGGTATTGACTTGACCCGTTACGAGCCCATGCCCTTTGGCCCTCTCCTCGACGCTTCTGCGAAGTCGAAGTCCTCTTCGGCTCTGCAGACTGCCTCGAAGAAGAGGAAGACTACTTCAGCTCCATCCTCATCCACTGTGCCTCCAGCTGATTTGCCTTCATCATCATCTGCTCCACCGTCTCAGGATACTATTTTGTCGATGATCTCTGGTATTTACCGGCTGCTGTCTCTCTCTCTCCTCCATCAGGGAATTCCCTTCCCTGAGGATTTGAGATAGTATCTTCCTCAGCCCCGTGTCCTCCTCAGCCTTCTGGTGTCGTTGAGCCTCCTCCTGTTGCCTCTTCACAGGATGCTGCTTCTGTTGCTCCTTCTGACCCTTCTCCAGAGGACACTCCTGCTGCGTCAGAGCCTGCTTCCTCGTCCGCAGCCCCTGGAGACGCTCACCCTTAGTTCGATGATTTTGAGCGATGTTTTTTTGATGATGATATATGTTTTGTCGTTGTATGATGGATGATGTTGTATGCGACATTTATATATATATATATGTATGTATGTATGATGATATACTCCTTGATGTCGTCATGATGTAGCTATTTTTTTGTTGCTCATGATGTATCTCTTTGGGATGGCCATGTAGATGACCATCCGTTGATGTACTCAGCTGCTTTATATTATATATGTATGATGTTGCATCTCTCTATTGTGTCCCACTATGCTATATTGATTAACTTCTTTGTGATGTATGATATATTGTCTCTATGTATGCCTCACTCTTCTTGATGTGTTTTCGAGACAATACAAGAATTTGGTATTGGATAATGCATGCTCTTTCCTTGATGTGATGAATATGTGAAAATTATTTTCTTTTCGAATATCTAAAATGTTGATATTGGATTTCAATTCCATTACTCACATGTGTATATGATGAGACTTTATGAGTTTTTGATTCGATATATCTTTATACTCCTTGATTGTTGTTAGTTCGTATTTTAGCACTATTATTGTTGTTGTTATTTGCTCCCACCTTTTTGGATAATGCCATAGGGGGAGAGAAATAAACATACAAGATTCATAATGGATGTGATAAGTATGTTCTAACGCTTGAATCTAAGATTTTCGTTGCCTTAGATTCAGGGGGAGTAAGATTACAATAAATAGGGATTTTTATTTCCTAGATTTCTTGAATTAAATTCATTCATATCTCACTCATTTGCTTCAATTGCTATATAGATGCTCTAATATTTATTGACTAACTTGATTGGCATCTATGTAGGGGAGTAAGTTTTCATTACACACAACTATTTATCTTTTTGTTTATGTTTGTTTGTCATCATCAAAAAGGGAGAGAATGTTGAGTATTGGACTTCTCCCTACTTAGTGTTAATGATGAGCAAACATAAATACTTGTGACTAATCCCCTATTTTGTAGTTAATCCATTGCCTAAGCTTACTATGAAGATCTACTAGCAATGGATGACTCACAAACGTGATTGAAGGCAAATGATATGAATTGGATGATCGTAGATTGATGATTGAAGCGCCATAAAGACTTCAAGATCATATGATGGAAAGAAGAGTTTATTCGTCAATATAATTTTTCTTTTATCTCTTCTAGTATCTAGCTTAGAAGTAGAACTATGATGGAGCACTCACACACATCTACTTTCGGTCATAGGACATCTATAGACCTTTGTCCTTTGATCTCAATTCAATTCACTTTTGTTTGTGCTAGGATTGTTCATAACAGCCGACTGCTTAACAGTTTACAGTCGCCTGTCTCAAAAACAGTCGACTGTGTTTTGTTCTTCAGTCGCCTGTTATGCACAGACTATTTCAGTGCAGTCTTTGGGTCCTCTCTGATTATCTCGCACAGGCTACTGTTGAACATTTATCAGGTGCATGTCTTAGCGACAGTCGACTATGAATGGTTCATCAGTCGCCTGTCTCTCCTTGCCCAAACTCTGTTTGATCCGATTTCTACGGCCAGTCGACTTATGCTGTATATACAGTCGACTGTCTATGCTGCAACAGTCGCCTGTCTGTAAGTCTATTCTTTGACTCAGCTCTCTGGAAATTTCTCCTGTCTGTGACAGTCGTCTGTTTAAGGATATACAGTCGCCTGTTCTGATTAACAGTCGATTGTGTTCCTTGCATCAGTCGTCTGTCCTGTATCTTGTGAGATTTCCAGTATTTCATCTAACTTACTCTTCTCTTGGCCAGTCGCCTGTCGAAGAATGTACAGTCGCCTGTTGGTTTTACAGACGACTGTCTTGGCTTCATCAGTCGACTGTCCACGTGGTAAGTTATCGTTATGAATTCTCACCTACCCTTGCTGACTATGCAGCAGTTGACTATGGTTTGTTCATCAGTCGCCTGTCGCAAGTTCAGATTATATCCGTTGAGATTTTTCTCACGGATTTCGATTGGGTTTTTGCCTAAACTGTTTTGCGGATTTGAGAAAGCTATAAATAGCGCTTCTACTGTTTCATTGGAAGGTTACTCCTTCAATGCAAAATCCTTCAAGCTTTCATTTCCAAAGATCAAAGCTTTCAAATCCAAAGCCCTAAGTATTTCCAAATCTTGTTCTCTTTCTCTCCAACCTAGAACCAACGATTGATCTTCTAGGCATTTGGTGCAGTCAAGAGAAAGGGCTTTTCTCCTCTCTTCCAAGAGAGTTCTTCAACGCACATCACACTTCTCCTTCAAGTTCTACTTCAAGTCATAGGTGATTGTAAGTGTTGCTTTCAGATTTCATAACTTCATTTTTTGAATTGTGCTCTCGGTTGTGAGAGTGGTTTTTTGCTTGCTCCCTGGTTGTGGGAGTCAAGGACATCGATTGTATTCGATTGCACTTGTAGGGTTGCTACAAGTGGGGTTTAAGGAAACCTCAAGTTAGGGTTCTAACTTGAGTATCCGGTGGTATCCGGGTGGTAGGGACGTATGATTACCGGGAACAAGTCGGGAGTTGACTTGGGTAATCCGAACCCTTGAAACATAACTGCGTTTGCGTGTGTTTCTCTTTGGGTTGTTTTCTATTCCGCACTATTTGTTGGATTGCATTTTATTTGGCGTAAATTCCTTTTAAATTTGCATAAACACTATTCAACCCCCCCTTCTAGTGTTTTCCCCATAGATAGGGTCCTTACAGAAGGCATCGGCATATTCGGCTCCTACTAAAAAATTTTCCATAGAGATTTAAGCGCACAAAATTGCAAGGATAAAATATAAATTCATGAACGTTAGAATCTAAGCACATCCAATTGTCTCCATAGTTTATAAGAATCAATCAATCTATTTGGTTCGTTCAATTTGGCATGCTTCCGAGTTTCACTTTTTCATTAATAATTCAAGCATGTGGATTTTACAATAATATGGTGCAACTTCATCAAAAACATTTAATGTCTCTAAGATGTCTAACAAGGTTCATATCAAATTCTCAACCAAAATCAATAATAATGATGACGATAATGCATGCACATATAAAGAATGATCAAACCCATGTTGAGATGAAATAGTGTGCAATGTGTGTAGCTTAGATACAATATTTAAGAATGTGTATGTGCATGGATATGCGTGCTAATGCTCAATTAGTGACATAATCCCCAACTCCCTTCGAATGAAGCAAAATTGTTTTTGGTTTAAGGGTCTGGTGAATATGTCCGCTAATTGTTTTTCGGTATCAATATATCCTAAAGAGATATCTTTCTTATCAACATAATCTCTAAGGAAGTGGTGACGAATATCAAAATGTTTTGTCCTAGAGTGTAGAATAGGATTTTTAGATAGATTTATAGCACTCTTGTTGTCACACCAAATGGTTGTAGGTTGGAAAGTAAGATCGTAATCTTTGAGGGTTTGTCTCATCCATAAAACTTTAGCATAACAACCTGCTGAAACATATTTGGCTTCGGTTGTACTCAATACTATGGAGTTTTGCTTCTTGGAGAACTATGAAACAAGAGACATACCTAGTAGTTGGCAAGTGCCCGTGGTACTCTTACGAACGGTCTTACTTCCTACAAAATCCGCATCACAATATCCTACAAGCTCAAATGATGTGGAACAAGGATACCATAAACCAAAATCTAAGGTCCCTTTAACATATCGAATTATTCGTTTAACATAAGAAAGATGAGACTCTTTTGGACAAGATTGAAACCTAGCACATAAACATACACTAAACATTATATCAGGCCTACTAGCTGTCAAGTATAATAGGCTACCAATCATACCTCGGCACAAGCGTTCATCGACTTTCTTTCCCTTTTCGTCTTTATCCATCGTTGTCGTCTTTGACATAGGAGTAGAGCATTCCTTAGCATTTTCAAGTCCAAACTTCTTCACTAACACCTTTGCATATTTTGCTTGATTGATGAAAATTCCGTCCTCACACTGTTTGATTTGCAAACCAATCATGAATGTAAGTTCACCCATGAGGCTCATCTCAAATTTCCTAGACATACATGTATCAAATTCCACACACAGTAGACTGTTAGTAGCACCAAAAACGATATCATCAACATATGTTTGTACTACAAGTAGATCTTTACTTTGATGTTTAACAAATAGAGTTTTATCCGCCTTTCTCACGGAAAAATTATTTCCAAGCAAAAATTTGCTAAATCGCTCATACCAAGCTCTAGGAGCTTGTTTAAGCCCATATAAAGCACGTTTAAGCTTGAAAACGTAGTCCGGGTGGATGGAGTCTTCAAACCTAGGAGGTTGTTTGACATAGCCTTCCTCAGATAAAACTCCATTCAAGAAGGCACTCTTGATGTCCATTTGAAAGAGTTTGAATTTCATGAAACTAGCAAATGCTAAAAGCATCCTAATTGCCTCCAATCTTGCGACGGGAGCAAAGGTTTCATGAAAATCAATCCCTTCCTCTTGGTTATAACCTTGTGCTACTAATCTAACTTTATTACGCACAACATTTTCCATTTTGTCAAGTTTATTTCTAAATACACAATTAATGCCAATAATTGTTTGATTTTTTTGGTTTAGGAACAAGTTCCCAAACTTGATTCATATCAAATTGTGACAATTCATCCAGCATTGTCTTAATCCAATAAGAATCTTCTAAGGCACTATCAACATTTTTAGGCTCCAAAATGGATATAAATGCAAAGTTAACCATCAAATTAAAGCTACTTCTAATGTGTATACCTTCCGTCGTGTCTCCAAGGATTTGGTTCTTTGGATGATCCTTCTTGAAGCGCCAATCTTTATGGAGATCTTGTGATGACGTAGTAGCTTCTGCTTAATTTGGTACACCATAATTGTTGTTCTCTTGCTCATTGGAATTGCTACTTTTTATCTCCAGTCCATCCAAGCCGCCTGCATATCTGAAGATTCTGCAGCACTAGACGATTCATTAATAACACTTTTCTCGTCAAATTTCACATGCACAGTTTCTTGAATAGTAAGAGTTCTTTTGTTAATACTCGATCAGATTTGATATGTGGTGAGTAGCCCGCAAAAATACCCTCATCGGATTTTGCATCAAATTTATCCAGATTTTCGCCTACTTTCAGAATATAGCACTTGCATCCAAATGCTTTTAAATATGATAAGTTGGGAGTCAACTCTCTATAAAGCTCATAAGGTGTTTTCTTCAAAATGGGTCTAATGGACACACGATTTAAAATGTAGCAAGAAGTATGTACAGCTTCAGTCCAAAAATATAAAGGCAGTTTGTAATCATGAATCATGGTCCTAGCCATTTCTTGCAAAGTACGGTTTTTCCTCCCAACCACCCCATTTTGTTGTGTGTCCACGGGGCGGAAATATTATGTGAATGACCTTTTGAAATGCAAAAATCATTAAAGCTAGTATTAACAAATTCTTCTCCATGATCACTTCTAACTTTGACAATTGAAAAACCTTTTTTGTTTTCAACCTTTTTACAAAACATTTTAAAAACATCAAAAGTTTCATGTTTGTGTGTCAAAAAATAAACCCAAGTGAAACGTAAAAATTCATCGACAATAACAAAGAAATAACGCATGCCACCTAAACTAGCAACCTTTGTGGGTTCAAATAAATCCAAATGTATTAGTTGCAATGGCTTAGAAGTGGTTACAACGTTTTAGGATTGAAACTACTTTTATGTTGCTTACCTAGTTGACATACATCGCAAAGCTTATCCCGATCAAAGCTAATTTGAGGTAAACTTCTCACCAGTTTCTTTCGAGCAAGCTTTGAGATTAGGTCCATGTCGGCATGGCCTAATCTTCGATGCCAAAGTCAACTAGTCTCATGTGATGCAACTAAACATTTTAGATTATTTGAATCACTAAGTTTGATAGTGTAGATGTTACTATAAGATGTACCCTTGAAAAGAATATCATCACCTTTCAAAATATATACTTTGTCATTTTCGAAATGCACCTTAAGTCCTTTAGAGCATAGCTGACTCACATTTAACAAATTATGTGCCAAACCATCAACAAGATTAACATTCTCAATAACCACAAGAGGATGCTTACCAATGTTACCTTTACCCAAGATTTTGCACTTCTTTCCATCTCCAAGAATAAGAGTCCCTCCATCTTTCCTTGCTAGCGTCGTGAAGAGGGATTCGTTGCCCGTCATGTGGTTCGAGCAACTGCTATCAAGGTACCAAATGCTATCATTTTCCACTTGAAGATACACCTACAAAAGAAGATGCACCCTTTGGTAATCAAATTTTGTATTCACGATTGTTAGTACGATGCTTTGGAACCCATATAAAATATGCAGGATAATATTTGGCCAAGCAATCATACGTAACATGCCCCTTTTTGTTGCAGTAAAAACATGTAACATTGAAACGCTTATTAGTAGATGACATATGATTTTCATGCACGCAATGTTGAAAGCTCATGTCTCTTGCAAAATTCTTTTCAATGATCTTTCTAGTTTTTTTTCTTAGGTTGTTTTTTCTGAAAGCCAAGACCATGTTTACTAGATTGTTCATTAAGCCCATTTATCATCTTATTAAAACTTTCTTGGCTATTTGTGAATTTATTTAATGTCAAGCTATGATTTTGATTTTCATTCTCAAGTTCACTGATCCTAGTCTCATATCTTTTTTCTTTTTCGCTAGTTTCTAAATCAGTGGCTATGTGTTTTCCTTTTATTAAATTAGATTTTTCTTTTTCAAGCTCTTCCAATTTTTCTTCATAGCTAGTGACTTTTAGGTTTAACAATTTTATTTCAGAATCTTTAGAGCCAAGAATACTAATTTTCTCCTTTAATACTTTAGCTAAATTAACGTTGTCAAGCTCTAACGTAGCCATCTTTTTATTAGTATTTTCTACCTCTAAGGTTTTTGTTTCTAATTGGGTTTCATCAAAATTATATATTATTTCCTTTTGTTCTTTCCACTTAACAAAAATCTCATCTCACTCTCTTGTCATGCTCCCTAGTTCCTATTTTAATGAATCACGAACTTTTTTTTAGTTTAAGGAATTTAGGACCCATTTCTTGAAGAAGTTCTACAAGAAATTCATAAGCTTCCTCCATGCTAGAAAACATATCATCGCTAATATTCATTTCATCATCAAAGCTTTGAACAAGAGAGGTAATTTTTACCTTTTTGTTTCCAGCCATAAAGCAAGTTCCGGTGTTGTCGTTCCAGTCATCAGCTGAAGAGAGCTCATCTGCGTCACTTTCTCCCCACGTAGCCACCATTCCTCACTTTGATGTCCTCTTTTCTCCATCACCAGTCTTTTCCTTTCATTTTCCTTTCAGAAGTGGACATTCTGCTTTCATGTGAACTCTCTTGTTGCATCTGAAACACTGAGGTGCAGAACTTTCTTCATCATTTCCTTCATTTTTCTTGGTTCCACAAATGCTTCCCGTCCTTCTTTTGTTGTGTTTCATGAATTTCACAAATTTCCTTGTAACAAGAGCCATGCTTTCATTGTCCGATTCATTCATCTCCTCCTTGAGCATTTTGGAGACTTGAAAAGCTAAATTCTTTTCCTTTGTTTCCTCCTTCTTAGATTTCTCTTCCATCTTTGGTGTGCTATCATTGGCCATCTTCAATTGAACCTCCTAAGCCATTAATTTTCCCATTAACTTCTCGAAACTAATATCTACCAAGTCATGTGCTTCTTCAATCACCGTCCTCTTTAGAATCCAATCACCAAATAAAGAGTATAAAATCTTTCCAACCATATCTTCCTCTGGGATGTCCTTCCCTAAGGATTTCAATGGATTGACGATATCAGCAAAACGAGAAAACATATCATCAATAGAGTCATTAGGCATCATTGCAAAATTTTCATATTTCTGTAATAACATTCTAATACGAGTTTTCTTAACTTCACTAGTTCCCTCATGAATTACTTCATGTCTCGTCCAAACACCCTTCTGCAGTAGAACAAGAACTAATGCGGTTAAATTCAGTTTTACTAAGACCACAATACAAAATGCTCATGGTCTTAAAGTTTAGATTTTGTAACCAATCATTTTCTTTTTGCTTCTCAGGAGTGGGTTTATCAAATAGTGTAAAGCCTTCACTGATTATGCCATATCGATACCTTTGATGTGTATGGACATGCGTTGTTTCCAGTAACCATAGTCCGTACAATCAAATAGAGGAGATCTGAGATACGACTGACCTACTCTTTGACAGTATGTGTCATATGAGTATATGTGCGGAATTTGTGCCATATGAACGAAATTCCACTAGACTTTGAGTCTAAAAGGAATCCGGCTCTGATGCCAATTGATAAACACCCTAGAGGGGGGGAATAGGGTGTATGGCACAAAATAAAAATTAATCACAACCACAAAGATAACCAGGCACAGATATTTTTAACGGAGTGGCTCCCCGCCAAAACTCCGACCCCAAAACCTATGAGGATTTCACTCAATAAAAATGATCACACTTGTTTCAGAGTATTTTCTCACTACAAAGCGTTGACCGTGGAGAACCCGGTCAACGTGGTCAAGGGGCCCGCTTTGGGTCCCTCGGGGGCTTCAAATTGGTGCAGAAGGGGCGAGGGGAAGCCTCGGCCCAGGTTGAGACGCTCGGCCTCGGACAGTCGTGCTCGGCCTCGGCTGGAAGGGGGACGAGGGGAAGCCTCAGTCGCCCGGGTAGACGCACGGCCGACGGGTGGCGAGGGAGAGTCTCGAACCCGATTAGGACGCTTGGCCTCGGTAGGGCGTGCTCGGCCAAGGAAGGCTGAGGGTGAGGGGATGCCTCACCGTCCGGTTGATAGAGTGGCCGGAGAGGGGCGAGGGGTAGCCTCGGCCCGTTGGTCTGTTGTTCACCTGCGCAGACGAGAACGCTCGTCAGGGGGCCGGACCTTGGTTCCGGCAAAATCCCCTCCGATGCCTAAGTCAGATAGAGATCTGAGAAAGGAGGCCCGGCGGAGACGGTCCGACTCGTGAGGAGATCGTGACGGCGTCTCTCGGCGCGAGCGGGGGAGGAAGGAGATGAATTGGGGGAACGAGGTCGTTGATGGAGTACCTTAGGTTTTGTTACCTGAGATGCGGTCCCTTTGGATGATGCCCACCCTCCCCTCATATAGGTGACTCGTCCTGATAATGTGCCATGATGTGACATCATGGCCATCATTCATGGGGACGTGCAAATGTGGGAAGTTTTGACCTCCACTAATTGCGCCCATCTTGATGAGGAGATGAATGTCCTGAAGGTGGCCATGATGGCTGGAGTGATGGACTCAGGCGGTTGCCATATCTGGCGGGCCTTGATGGCTGGAGAGTGATGGCCATTTAAGTCGGGCCATTAAACTGAGCCACTAAGCCGAGCCATGATGGCTATAGAGTGAAGGCCATTTAAGTCGGGCCATTAAGCTGAGCCATTAAGCCGAGCCATGATGGCTAGAGAGTGATGGCTTTGGACGGTTGCCATATTTGGCGAATGTTTCCTTGACTTGGGCCCCGATTTCCTCCATTGTGGAAGTGGGCCTTCGTCATGTGTGGAGAAGCGCGGCCCGCCCGTGAGATCCTTGGGTCGAGGCCCCAAGGTCGTAGTAGTCTGGTTGACCAGTCGTAGTTGACTTGGCTCTTCCGGGCCCGGCCAAACTAGTCCCGTTAACATGCCCCCATCTTCTGAGCTCTACCATTGTTGAGGTGGAGGTCGGGAGATGTAGTACAATGTGGAAGAAGTTGTACTCTCTGCAAAACTTTGGCCCGTCTTGCGGAGTTTGGCCGGGGACGATAAATCGTCAGCCCGAGATTCGTTCGGTCGTGGGGGAGTCGCCCATCGACTTACTACCGACGAAGGAGATTCGTTCGGCGGCGAGGGGAGTTGCCCCTCGACTTATGGCCGACGAAGGAGATTCGTTCGGTGGCGAGGGGAGTTGCCCCACGACTTACGGCCGACGAAGGAGATTCGTTCGGTGGCGAGGGGAGTTACCCCTCGACTTACTGCCGACGAAGGAGATCCGCTCGGTGGCGAGGTGAGTTGCCCCTCGGCTTACGGCCGGCGAAGGAGATTCGTTCGGTGGCGAGGGGAGTTGCCCCTCGGCTTACGGCCGACGAAGGAGTGCTCGGCCTACTGGGGGGGTTGCCCCCAGCTCTTTGACCGATCCGTTCGTTCGGTTGCGAGGGGGGTTGCCCCTCGGCTTACGGCCGACGAAGGAGATCCGCTCGGTGGCGAGGGGGGTTGCCCCTCGGCTTACGGCCGACGAAGGAGATCCGCTCGGTGGCGAGGGGGGTTGCCCCTCGGCTTACGGCCGACGAAGGAGATCCGCTCGGTGGCGAGGGGCGTTGCCCCTCGGCTTACGGCCGACGAAGGAGATTCGTTCGGTGGCGAGGGGAGTTGCCCCTCGGCTTATGGCCGACGAAGGAGTGCTCGGCCTACTGGGGGGGTTGCCCCCAGCTCTTCGACCGATCCGTTCGTTCGGTTGCGAGGGGGGTTGCCCCTCGGCTTACGGCCGACGAAGGAGATCCGCTCGGTGGCGAGGGGGGTTGCCCCTCGGCTTACGACCGACGAAGGAGATCCGCTCGGTGGCGAGGTGAGCTGCCCCTCGGCTTACGGCCGGCAAAGGAGATCCGCCCGGTGGCGAGGGGAGTTGCCCCTCGGCTTACGGCCGGTGAAGGATATCTGCCCGGTGGCGAGGGGAGTTGCCCCTCGGCTTACGGCCGGCAAAGGAGATCCGCCCGGTGGCGAGGGGAGTTGCCCCTCGGCTTACGGCCGGCGAAAAGGGTGAGGACCTTGTGAAGCCTTTCGAAGATTCCATGGTGGCGCTCTGCCATTGCTTCGTCCAGATCGGTGGATGCAGGAGTTGTTCGGTAAGCGGGGACCCAGCAGCACGGTCGTAGGAGCGATCCGGGTGCTTGAACTCGGACGGGGGTGCTTCGGCAAAACGGCTCGGCCACGGTCGGAGGAGCGGTTTGGATGCTCGACTGGTTCAACAGCCCCATCGCAGTGGGGATAACTTTGTAAGCTCGACGAGGTGGCTTGGCGTTGAAACTCAGATACTTGGCAAGGCGGTCGGACTTGTCTGGTCGGCCTCCTCCTGGGTCGGTTGAAATGGTGTGGTCGGCCTCCTCTTGGATGGGTCGGCCTCGTCTAGACACAGCTCTAGTTCTATTTCCAAATTCAGCTCCAACTCCAGATATAACTTTTGTCTGGACCGCATCTCCCGCTCCGGCTCCAGCTTTGTCTGGATCCTAGCTTCTGCTCCAGCTCCTGCTCTATCTCCGGCTCCCGCTTTTGTCTGTTTGGCGGTACGACCAAGGTAGCTCGGCAAGGGCGGCACAGTGATGGGAGCTCAGCCCATATGCTTGGCGATGGCAGCACGGTGTTGGTATGGCGGACGTCGAGACAATGGCCAGAGATGGTGGTAGGGCCATCGATGAAGGCCGAGTCGGGGCTAAGCCCGACGCCTGCGAGGGTCGTCGGTGCTGTCTCTTGTCTGAACTCGATCGAGATCTCATTCTCCTTGGCGACCTTGCCAGGCCACTCGTAGCCCCGCGTCTTCCTGGCCCGTCCCCGGATCTAGACGCACTCCTTGCGCCTCTCCCTCAAGTTGGCCGAGGCCGCAATGTCGGTCGCCGTGTGCTCCGGTGTTGTCGCGACCATGGCAGCCTTATCGACAAGCTTTTTATGAGACATTTGTTGAAACCGGGGGATGTGGTTTTTTTATCACCATCTCGCAAGAAGTTTAAGAGAGGAGAATTGTCAGGGATGCTCTTGTAGTGGTCTGAAAGCACACAATTAATTAGCAAAGGGGGAAGAGGACAGTTTGACCTTTTTGCTGGGTCGGCTTCGGCCTCTTCTGGGGTCGGCCTCGGCTTGAACTGGTCGGCCTCCTCAGGGGTCGGCCTCGTCTGGGGTCAGCCTCGGCCTCGGCCTGGACTGGTATGATAAGAACAACTCAGTCGATCCGACACACAGGCGGGTGGAGACCTGCTTGTTCAGATGAAGAAACAAACATCTGCTTGTTCTGATGAAGAACCAATGATCGACATTTTCAGGGAGAAAATCCCTGAGCTCGGTGGTCTTTGATTTGCAGATCCAGGCACAAGCCTCCTTTGTAGACTTGCAAAACCGCAGGGTCGGTTGTTGATCGCAGGCAACAAGATCTTCGTCGTGATACTCGCGGAGATCTCCGGGCTTCCTCAATCTCGAATTCTTCGCCGTCTGAGCTCCTCAGCATGGTCACCTTCCTGGGGTTCACTGGGGGGTGGTTGATCTTGATGACATCAGCATCCCGGATCTTGCGCTTGGTGTAGATGGTGAAGCCATCGGGCTTGGAGGCCGATGAGGTGTCCTCACGTTTCCTCAGGCAGAGGAGCTTCTGCCAGAGACTTCGTGCGTTCCAGAGCCCTCGGCGATGAAATCGAATGGTCCGACGTCGCGATCTCGGATCTCACCCTCGATCTTAGCGGCCCCTGCGACCTGTCCTCTGGTGGTAGGGACAACCTCTGCCGGCATGGGTCGAGCTTCTTGTCGGAGAAGAGATGGCCGGTGAGCGTCACGACGGGATCGCCTGAACCCGAAACCGCCGAGATCCGCTGATTCATGGTCCTGAACTCCCCACGGGATCGCTGTCCTTCGAAGATGGGGAAGAAGACTCACACCTCATCGTCACCGAACTCGTCGAGATCGCCGTCAAGCGGGTTGAAAGGTGTGGCGGGATCTCGCCAAGGTGAGAGATGGGTCGAGCACATGGTGTAATAAGGTCGGATGACGGCGGACCCATGCTCGAGAATCTGAAACTTGAGATTAGGAAAAGGGGGGCTTCATCTTTCAGAAAGCCTTGGTGCAGAAAAGGAATTTTAGGTCCAAATGCTGGTGTTTCTTCCCCATGGGGTTTTGGGGATGAAGGGCGTGAGGGGTAAATCCTCACGAGTTGAGAGTGTGCGAAAGTACGATGACGTGGCATGCCTTTACTTCCGCAGTCCGGTCCTTCAGATCTTTGATTAAAGGAACGAGCCATTGCCTATGTGGTTGACGTCGTGGATGTCGACTCGTTCCCACAGACGGCGCCAGATGTTTCAGAGTGTTTTCTCACTACAAAGCGTTGACCGTGGAGAACCCGGTCAACGTGGTCAAGGGGCCCGCTTTGGGTCCCTCGGGGGCTTCGAATTGGTTCAGAAGGGGCGAGGGGAAGCCTCGGCCCAGGTTGAGACGCTCGGCCTCGGACAGTCGTGCTCGGCCTCGGCTGGAAGGGGGACGAGGGGAAGCCTCAGTCGCCCGGGTAGACGCACGGCCGACGGGTGGCGAGGGAGAGTCCCGAACCCGATTAGGACGCTCGGCCTCGGTAGGGCGTGCTCGGCCAAGGAAGGCTGAGGGTGAGGGGATGCCTCACCGTCCGGTTGATAGAGTGGCCGGAGAGGGGCGAGGGGTAGCCTCGGCCCGTTGGTCTGTTGTTCACCTGCGCAGACGAGAACGCTCGTCAGGGGGCCGGACCTTGGTTCCGGCAAAATCCCCTCCGATGCCTAAGTCAGATAGAGATCTGAGAAAGGAGGCCCGGCGGAGACGGTCCGACTCGTGAGGAGATCGTGACGGCGTCTCTCGGCGCGAGCGGGGGAGGAAGGAGATGAATTGGGGGAACGAGGTCGTTGATGGAGTACCTTAGGTTTTGTTACCTGAGATGCGGTCCCTTTGGATGATGCCCACCCTCCCCTCATATAGGTGACTCGTCCTGATAATGTGCCATGATGTGACATCATGGCCATCATTCATGGGGACGTGCAAATGTGGGAAGTTTTGACCTCCACTAATTGCGCCCATCTTGATGAGGAGATGAATGTCCTGAAGGTGGCCATGATGGCTGGAGTGATGGACTCAGGCGGTTGCCATATCTGGCGGGCCTTGATGGCTGGAGAGTGATGGCCATTTAAGTCGGGCCATTAAACTGAGCCATTAAGCCGAGCCATGATGGCTATAGAGTGAAGGCCATTTAAGTCGGGCCATTAAGCTGAGCCATTAAGCCGAGCCATGATGGCTAGAGAGTGATGGCTTTGGACGGTTGCCATATTTGGCGAATGTTTCCTTGACTTGGGCCCCGATTTCCTCCATTGTGGAAGTGGGCCTTCGTCATGTGTGGAGAAGCGCGGCCCGCCCGTGAGATCCTTGGGCCGAGGCCCCAAGTTCGTAGTAGTCTGGTTGACCAGTCGTAGTTGACTTGGCTCTTCCGGGCCCGGCCAAACTAGTCCCGTTAACAACACTTACGGGTAGTGATCTCATGGTACAAATATAGTTCAAGAGTTAAAACGCAGAGATAGCTTCATAGTAAAGCTATTCACAATACACTCCCACAATAAAAACAGATTCAAATAGCTTTAATATTGAGGTGAAAAATCAGAGAGATATCACCGTGATAAAGATTGTGAGATTATGATCACGTGGGCGCAAACGATTCGCTGATCCATTGTCTGGATTGGTAGATATAGTCTTCGAAAGATGACTGCGCGGATCTGAATTCTGTAGTGGTAGTTCGGTGGAAAACACCCAGGCTAGATCTATATTTGAAAACTGAGCAGAGGATGGGTACCACCGTTGCGAAGGTATGAAGATGTGGTCACGTAGGCACAAATAGTGAGTCGATCTGATGTCTGGGTCAGGAGATATAGACGTTTTAAGTTGACTGCGTGAATCTGGAATCTGCAGTGACTAATCTGTAGAAAAACGCCTGAACTCTGTATGATCCTGTAAACTAAGAAAAGGAGACTATCACTGTTGCAAAGAGAATGAAGATGTGGTCGCGTAGGCATAAACAGCGAGTCGATCCGACGTCTGGATCAGGAGATATGAGCGTACGAAGTCGAATGCGCGAATCTGGAATCTGCCCTTGAAATTTGCCCTTGCACAATCCGGATTCTGGAGAATGAAATCTGGACTTCAAATTTGTGGAGCTCTTGCAGATTTGATGGGAAGAGAGATAATTTTAATCTGATCTTAGAGTATTAGAATTAATCAAAAACAAAAACCCACTTACAAAAAAAGAACCCATGCGTTCTGTCATTTTTAAGATCATGCGGTAGGGGCTTTTTGTTTTTGGAGATAATGCGGCAGTTATAAGACTTTGTGATTGAGATCAAAAAAACACAGAGCCCTCTTTTTGTTTTGCTTCAATTTTCTTTTGCGTGATAATGGGATGAGGGTTTTGAGAGTGTTTCTGGATGAGACTAAATAGGAGATTGAATAGGAGAATAAGTGCGTTGTGTTTTGGAAGAGAACATGGAGTTTGAATTCAAGTAGAAAATCCCTTGAGTATCCAATCAAATCTTCAACTTTGACCGATTCAAGTCTTCATCTTCTTATTTATGATGTAGGATTATTTTGAGTTTCCTTTTTGCACCAATATCCACATGCACTCTCTCTCTCTTGCAAACAAAATTTATTTTGCACTTTTCCCCTGAAATCACTTAATGAAAGATGTTAGTCACACATGACCTGTTTGTCATCATCAAAATTAAATCGTACGACCTAGTTAGTAGACTAACTAAGCCAACATACATATGTATACATATATATGTATTCATAAGTATACATATATATGTATACATATGTATACATATGTATACATACATACATACATACATACATACATACATACATACTTACTTACATACATACATACATATACATACACACATACATACATATATATATGTGTGAAAAATGGAGGAGTGCTGACAGCGCTGGAAATGTTTCCAGCGCTGTCAGCGATCTGGACGACATACAAGTTTTTTTTAAATTTTTTTGCAGTAGTTAGATAAACTTGTTATCTATCTCCCCATAAATTTTCAGGTCGATCCAACACCGTTTGAGTCTCCGTTCATCGATGTCATAAACGTTGCGCAAAATCTGGATAGTCTTGCGCAACGTTTTTGAAATCGATGAACGGAGGCACAAATGTTGTTGGATCGACCTAAAAATTTGTGGGGAGATTGTTAACAGGTTTAACTAACTACTGCAAAAAAAATTAAAAAAAAACTTGTATGTTGCCCAAATCGCTGACAGCGCTGGAAAAATTTCCAGCGCTATCAGCACTCCTCCATTAACCTTTATATTCCAGCGCTATCAGCGATCTGGGCGACAAACAAGTTTTTTTTAAATTTTTTTACAGTAGTTATATAAACTTGTTACCTCGCTCTCCACGATTTTTTAGGTCGATCCAACACTGTTTGAGCCTCCGTTCATCGATTTCAAAAACGTTGCGCAAAATCTGGACAGTTTTGCAAAACGTTTATGAAAAATCGATGAACGGAGGCTCAAACGGTGTTGGATCGACCTGAAATTTTGTGGGGAGCTAGGTAACAAGTTTATCTAACTAATGCAAAAAAAAATTTAAAAATATGTGTAGGGCGCCCAGATCGCTAACAGCGCTGGAAAAATTTCCAGCGCTGTCAGCACTCCTCCATTTTTCTATATATATATATATATATTACATTTGATGAAGATTTTGAATTTTGTCCCAATAGGACAAGCTGACTAGGATAAGCATACATGCTGACTAAGACAAAAATTGGGATGAGGTTTGATTTGGAGGGAAATTTTGAATTTGGGATGAAACCATTAGGTGGGATATTTGAAATTTGAAGTTTCAATTTGAAAACAAAAGTTTTGGGGGGCTTTTGAAAAATTTGAAAACAAAAAAAATCCCACCTCTAGGCTCTTCGGCTGCCATGTTCCATGCTAACAATGGAAAACAAAACTCGCCTCCCCCAGACCAACGCCTTCTCCTTTGATCCCTCCACCATCAAATCCCTCCCTTGATCTTCGCCATTAAAGCGGAAGCCACTGCCCTCACCTGTGATTGCATCGTCTGCTTCTCGACTCCCTTCAAACCCTCCCGCTCTGCTCCCATGCTATCAGAGCTTCGAGTCGAGAATCGATGTGAATGCAGAGCTTCATCAATCGGGAGGAAGTTGTGGTTTTCACTTCCCTCAAGGTGCGTTTTGTGGGAGGGATTTGGTTCAGACATCTTCTTCCTCCCTAAAAAAACTAAGGTTTCTAATTTTAAAAAATGGAATCATGTCATCGAGCTTTTTTCTCCCAAAATCGTTCCTTTTTGCAGGCGTGAGAGCGGCATACGGTACGGCGAAGAGCGGCGTTGGAGTGGCATCGATATGAGTGATGCGGCCGGAGCTCGTGATGAATTCGATCGTCCCAGTGGTTATGGTGAAAGTTTTGGGGATCTACGGTGACTATCAACGCTGGGATCAACCCTAAGGCCTAGGTTTATTATTTGTTCGATGGGTACATTCACCTCTCTTCGGGTTTAGCTTATGGGCTTGCTGGGCTGTCCACTGCCATGGTTTTTTTCAAGCATTAGCATTATAATTTTTTTCACGTACATCATTGGGTCTCTCATACTCAGAGCATTGTATTGCTGGAGGGAGCATTGGATCGCCTCCTTACCCTCATCATCAACCTCACCCTCATCTGATTGCTCCTCACCCTTATCTACTCGCCTCCTAAACCTTATCTCCTGGTGTGAATTGGTGAGTTATAATGTAGGCTTTTTTGATCTCATCAACCTCATCAACTGATTTTTGAGAACTTTTGCCAGGATTTAGGCTTTTTTGATCATGTAGGCTTTTTTATCACATCATGACTGAATTTAAAGATGAACCAATAAAAAAATTGACCAATATTGCAGTATTGGATATTTGATGATGACACAGAATTTGCATTATTGACTAATTTTTTGTGTTCTTCATGTTTTGAAGATGGAATTTGAAGATGAACCAATAGACAACTAAACTCACATTTTTTTGTGTTCTTCATGTTTTTAGCATTTCGTTGAACATACCAAATTTGCAGTATTGGTTCATGTGAACAAAAAATTAAGTATATCCACTTTTGTTATACCAAATTGCCAAGCATTTTGTAAACTGGGATATTCTTGCAGGTATATTCATGCAAGCAAGGCATGTGCTGGGATTAAATCATTATCAAATCATTGCTAATCATGATTTAGCTCATCTTCAAATTTGCAGGCATTTTGTTGGTTCATGAGCTGAGTTTTTGCAGGCATTAAATCCCATTAAATCCATGAACCAACAAAAGTCCTTAACAAGAATAGCCCAGTTTGATAAGGATTTGCTAAGGATTTGTTGGTTCATGGATTTGTTGGTTCATGGATTTTTGTTGGTTCATCATGGATTTGTTGGTTCATGGATTTTTGTTGGTTCATGGATAGAAGAAGACTGGGATATCCTTTTGTTGGTTCATGGATTTGTTGGTTCATGGATTTGCTAAGGATTCAACTCATAAGGATTTACTGCAAGTATATCAAACTGGGATGTTCTTGCCGGCATTTTGGTGAGTGAACAAAAAGTTACTTAATGCTGCAAGGCATTTTGCGGGATTGGATATTCATAATGTTGCTGTTTGATATACTTGCAGGTTGGATATACCAAATTTGCAAGTATATCCAATTTTGAACGTAATGCTGCAATTATATCCAAGTTTGAACAAAATGCCTAAATTAATTTTGTCTGATACCTTTCTCCTCTCTTATTTTGTTCAAACTTGGATATATACAATAAAAATTCTTGGATATAACATGCCTGCATTAACCATGTAGGTATTAATGAGGACGGTTTTAGAAATGTTTTAGTGTAACAAATATGTATTGAGAAAAATATAGGAAATGAGTTTTATTGTGCAAATGAGTTTTAGTTTTTGGAGTATAATGAGTTGATAAAAGAAATTCATGTATCTTATTGTTTTGCAGTTAAAATTGCTCATTAGCTCATTTTCACAAGACAAAAAAATCCTGAAACAAATCCTCGCATAATCCTAAGTTGTAAAAAGCATAGTTTTAATGCTTATGGTTCATGTGCATAGTTTTAATGCTGCAAATTTGATTTGGAGTTTAAAATTATATCCTTAACTTCTCATTTTTGGAGTTTAAAATTCAGATCAGCTTTATTTGGAGTTATTTTGTTCATAAGCATAGCTTTAATCCTGTAAAATAACAGGACAAAACTTCAATTGTTTTGATTTGGATTTTAAAACTATATCCTAAACTTCTCATTTTTGGAGATTAAAACTCAGAATAACTTTATTTGTAGTTGTTTTATTTGGAGTTTAAAACTCAGCAACTTGATTTGGAGTTGATATCCATTAGCATTTTTTTGAGGTATTCTGAGTTAGTTATTTTGAAGCATTTTAAAACTCCAAATCAAGTTGCTATCCATAAGAATTTTAAAACTATGCTTCAAAATAACTTCAAAATAACTCAGAAACTCCAAATAACCTTCAAAATCAAGTTGATTTAGAGTTTAAAACTATATCCTAAACTCCAAATAAAGTTATTTTGAAGCATAGTTCATAAGCATGATTTCAAAATAACATGACATTTAAAACTATATCCTAAATTGTTATTATTGTCTTGGAGTTTTAATGCTCATTTTTACAGTTTCATATCAAAGTATGTGTAAAAATGAGAATTCATGTTTCTCATTTGCTCATTTTACACATTACAGGATGTTGAGCATTGAATTTTGGGGTTTCTCACAAAATCCTCTTATTAGATTTAAGTATGTGAAAAAATTAATGATGTAACCTCATTTTCTCCAAATTAATGCTCATTACAGGATTGTTTGATATGTAAGTATGAGAAAATAAGAGGATTTTGGAGTATTTTTAATGCTCATTTTAAATGAAATCCAAGTTCTGGAGTTAATTGATTAACAAGTTGCATATTCAAATTTGATATGTCATACTGGGAATATGGGTAATAAGCATATTATAGAGCATGGATTTATTTCTCAAACATAATTGGATTTATTTCTCAAACATACCTGGGAAATAATCGGAGTACTATTTCTCAAATGGATTTATTTCTCAAATAAATTGAGTGGATTTATCTCACAGTTTATCAAATGATGTCTTCGAAAATAGTTTAATAAATCCATCCTAACAAAATGAGTGGATTTATTTCATAGGTATGGAGTATTGTTTCTCCATAAAAAGTATGTGAAAAAATGAGCATTCATGTTTCTCCAGGACAATGAGTTGTAGTTGTTCATTTTTACACATTGATAACAGTATTATACTGAATGCTCATTTGGCTCATTTGAGAAATAACCCATTAGCCCATTAGTGATTTTTACACATTGATAAAAGTATAACTATAACTAGACTCCAAATGAGCTAATGAGTTATAGATGCCCTCCAGAACAAATCCTGTAAAAAAACCAAGTATTGCTCATTTCAGGAATGCTCATTTTAGATTTTTTTATATAATAATACCAAGGGTAAAACGGATTGAATCCCAAGCATTAGCCCAGTAAATCATTTTTTTTTCTCAATATGAACTTTTGATTGAGTTCCAAGTGTTTAACAATGACGATGAAGTTTCATACACCCAGAACAATTTTGATAATGTATGATTTAGCATTGTTAACAATGCCAAGTTTTTATCAATGCCAATGAGTTCCAAATGTTTTGATAATTTAAAATGCTAATGGGCTAATGAGCAATAATAAATGGTTCTCTCTATAATTTAAAATGCTAATGTGATAATTTGATAATTTGAATGCCAATGAGTTCATTGGCATTTGAAATGCTAATTTGATAATTTGAGTTCATTGGCATGTTGCTTTGAATGCCAATGATTGAGAATTTTAATTTGAATGCCAATCATACATGAGTTCATTGGCATTTTAATTTGAATGCCAATGATTGAGCAATTTAATTTGATAATTTGAATGCCAATCATACATTAGCATTTTATTAACCATTCTTGGCATTGCTAAATTTTTAACAATGGTTATTTTTATTTACTGGGCTAATGCCAATCATACATTAGCATTTTAATAACCATTCTTGGCAATTTGGATCCAGAGAACCATTCTTGGCATTAGCCCAAATGTTTGTATATAGAGAACCATTGGCATTCAAATTATTAAATTAAAATGCTAATGTATGATTGGCTTTGCCAATGAGTTCCTGATAATTTATGTATAGAGAACCAATCTTGGCATTAGCCAAGTAATTTGAATGTCAATCATACATTAACATTTTAATAACCATTCTTGGCATTGCCAAATTTTTAGACATTCTTGGCATTATTAAAAACTTGGCAATATTAAATGAGTCCAATGAGTTTCAAATGTTTTGATGTATACAGAGCACTGTTAAAAACTTGGCATTAGCCCAGTAAATTATTGTTAACTGAGTTCCAAATGAACTGTTGTTATTTTAATTTGAATATCTATTATACATTTGAACTGTGATGCATTTCATTTAGAAATGTTCCAAATGAGTTTTTTTATTGTTATGAGCAATTATTGTGGAAATATGCTTGATGTTAAATTGTTGAGAAATTCAATTGTTGTCAGTGTTGATATCAACAATTGATATTTGAGCAAATATGCTTGATATCAACTGATATGCTTGATGCAATATATGCTCAATTTTGTTAACCAATCATATTCACCATCATTTGCTTGATGTATTTCATTGAATTTTCTAAGTAGCGTTGAGAATGTTAAAAAAGTTGGAGGGTAAATGCTTGCTGTATTCAACTTTGTAAAAATGCTTGCCAAAAATGCTTGAATTGTTATGAATCAACTACTGGGGGAGGAGCCCCCAGCTCTTTATTTATAGGCAATTGGGGAATACAGATATGGGCTTACAATGATATGGGCCTATCTCTAGGATAGCCCAGAATCTCACCCAACTACGGTTAAATAACCGTTCACAACACTCCCCCTTATCCAGCCATAGGTGTGGACTCTGCTCGTGAATGCTTAGGATTCTAAGCGTATAATAGTCTCACATGGGGTGGATACTTCAGGATCCTGAGTTGGTGAGATTTGCCTCGTTAAAACCTCTAGCTATGGAAAACCCAGTGGGAAAAACCATAGTTAAGGAAAAAGAGTGCAAACGCTCTTTAACTCCCCCTGATTTGTACAAGTGACTCTGCTCATGAATACTTCTGGATTCTGAGCGTCACAGAGGGGTGGATACTTCGGGATCCAGAGTTGATTTGATTTGCCTCGTTAAAACCTTTGGCTATGGAAAACCTAGTGGGAAAAACCATAGCTAAGGGAAAAGAGTACAAATTCTGTCAACTCCCACTGATCTGTAAAAGCTCTTAGGCTTTCAGATCTCGTAGGCTTATCTCATCACTCCTATTTACAATATTCCGAAAATGTACACAGATTACGAATTTTAACACCATCAAGCAGCTGCTGAATCCAGAAACTCTGGAGAGGTGTGCTAAGTTTCGTCGCCTCTGATGTGGACTTCAGACTATATGGTCAGCTCCACAGAACCAACCTCTATCCCAGTCGTCACTGGGATGTGATGTACCACCAGGCGCCCTCAAATACACCATTGGTGTGATTATGGAATGGTGAGGATCTCGGAATGATAGGATGATGTTTCCTTCATAAGTTGCTTTGCATATTTGCAGTAGATGGTCATCCCACTGTTGGTACCTGTTCTGTGATTTCTCAGTATAGGGACCGGACCTGTAACCTGCATTCGCATAAACATTGGAGGATGCTACTTCATTTTGTAAGTCCAAATATTTCGACCCTTGGAGGAAGCGCTGAAGGCTTAACTCCGGTCTAATGGCCCTTTTTAGGTGCCAACTATCTCTGGCTGATGAGTTTACTGCAATTTCTATATCGGGACGCATGCAGTTAGCCAGGAGTGCCTGATTGCACTTAGTTAAGGGACTTTGGGACCGGTTATATCTTCCCCCTCTTCCAGCGATCGGAAGGGTTCTTTTTGTACATCCAGTAAGTGTACCACCGTAGGTGTACTTTGGATGACAATGGTCCTTTTAATTTCTCCAACGCACTTCTGGGCGTTTGTAACAGGATTCTATGAGCCATGACTTTATATTTGCCTAGGTCTTTTTATTTTATGTTCAAAAGTCAGGCTTGTACATGTAGTTCGGTTTTCTCTTCAGGAGATCCGATGAGATTTTAGTTGTCTCCAACTATGATCTCTAATCCTGTTCTTTGCACAGATGCAAAGATAACCTTCAGTAGGAATCATTGACTTGTCAAGTGATTCTCTTGGTTGTACATTTATTTGTTATACTTATATTTCTTCATTTGAATAGACGTCCCGAAGTCTATTCAGGCATTTTTAAGGAAATGTGGAAATTATCTTTACCAGATATCCACGAAGATATGATGTCACAACATCCAATAATAGCATATTCATAATTTTCCTTCGCCAAATCGTAAGGTATTCGCTTTTGATAACTTAGGGAGACTGATGCATCATTTATGAGACATGCTCATTTGAGTTTGTTCGATCCCTAGTTTCAGCGAAATTTTCCTCGGGCTATAGGTTGTACCTTATAGCATACGATTTTGTATTTATTTTTCTTATGTGTGCAATATTTTGTTTTATCCACAGGTTTGACACCTTTTTGGTGTCAGGACTTCAGGTCCGAACATTTCACGTTTCATAAGTGAGTCCAGCTCATCTTTTATTGCCACGTTCCACATTTTTGGCCAATCTCTACGTTTGCCTTCTAGCAACGGAGTGTGGAACGATAATTTTTAAACATCATCGCCATTGCGATGTATATGGCAATATGATACGTGAATACATTGTCGACAATTTATGTTCTATCTGTCCAACACCTTCCCAGTACGTACAACATTTACTTAATTTCACTTTTTCCCAGCAATTCCTTTGTAGTGGATTCCGGGAAGGGTGATGGTGTGGACAGGAGCTCATTGTAATGTGGTAGTATTGTCTTAAGGTCTCCAGGAGTTTCTTGTCCTAGGAGCCTGGTGGTCTGCCTCTTTTCTGTTGAGGATCAGCCACTTCTGCTGCTGGTGGATTGCATCCATTCTCGGAGATGTCAATCCTAGCTGGAGTTTTTACAGCAGGGATGTGTGATCTGACAATCTTCTGGTTGTCAATAAATGATTCCAGTAATTGGTAGACAGTGTTCTGTATATGGAGGATCTTCGGGATCTCTTCTACACATTGTATTGTTACCGGATCATAGTGGGTCAAACTTTTTGTATCCCACGTTATAATTTTCTTCGCGCCAGATTTTCTAGTATCTGGGCATATTTTTGGGAAACTCGTCTCATCGAAATCACAGTCTTCAAGATGTGCCTTAAATGCGTCCCCCGTTTGGGGTTCTAGGTATCTTATAAGTGAGGGTGAGTCAAACCCTGCATGGATACCTAAGCGACGTTGAGTACCGTTTTGGTCCTCTTTGGTGGTGCAATGGGGATTTAAGACTGCGCGACCGAAGATTCTCAGATGAGAAATATTCGATGGCATTCCATATGCAAATTGCATTGGAGACTCTGACCTCCAGAGGGTCTTATTTTCATTTACGATGCAGCATGCAAAGTTTGCATGTCCCCATGCATCCATAGGCAATCGGGATTTAATGGACGTTCAGTCCATTGGAGTCTACATTTCAGTGACTCTGCCGACCCATTTTGGGTATGAACATGCGGCACTTGTATGTTCATTTTCAATTCCCGTTGATTGGCAGTACTCTTAAAAAGACTGGGAGGTATATTTCCCAACATTAACCAGACTTATTTACAACATTTTATTGTCTGGGAAATGTGCCCGCAACATTTTTATTTTTTTGCCAATAGCTTTGGAAAAGCTAAGTTGCGGGTATGTAGTAGACACACGTACGAATATTCTGAGGATGCATTTATCAGTACAGTGAAGTACTGAAATAGCCCACTAGGGGTGGTGGATTTTATCCACATCTATCTCCTTGTATTCTTTTTGAGGAAGCGTGGAGATTCTTTTTCAACTTATCGTGTAGATGGCCTTACAATTAGTTTTCCCTTATAGTAAGGGATGCGATGGATTTTTTCCCTTCTGAAGAATCTTCTGGTTCTTCAAGTCATACCCATAGGATAAGATGCGATGCATCATCACAAATCCAGGGTGGCCAAGTCCATCATGCCGGAGTAAAAACTCGGCTGATGTCGGGCACTTCAGGTGCTCTGTTTAATTCTGCTTCCTTTCTCCGAATCTTCGTATGGTGGAGGCCTATAAGGCTCTCAAAACGTTCAAGTGTGGATTTTACTCCTTTTTCTTGAGACGCTGCATACGGGAATTTTTTTTTTCATTTACATTTGCTGTTTCCAAGTGGAATCCGTTGAACCGGATGTCCTTGAAACTTAGAAAGTCTCTTTTGGAATTTGGAGGGATTAGTGCATCCTTTATTTTTGTGTCGTTTGGGGGCAACAGTATTGCAGTCCTTGGATCTTCAATATAGCCCTGATATTGGGCTTTTTATTGAAAGAGATCGTATGTGTTTATTGTCTACTAATTATTTATGAGAGCAGTTTCATCTATTGAAAGATGAATCGTTAGACACATGAATATTCAGATAAACATTTTCATTTATTGTCTACTAAAAATTTTCATTCAGAACAAATTTCATAATTAAAATGCTCTCATAAATTATTCTCAAAACAAATTGCTAAGATAAAAATAAAGGCTAATCAAGCAAGACATCATTTTCGAAATTGTCAGCTGAAAACTTGACTGGAGCATCAGAGGTCATCAGGTTTGTTTCAGCTTTATTTTTCTTGTTCTCTTTATACAAATCCTGGAGATGCTGCGGAGTTCGGCATACTCTGGACTAGTGGCTTTTTATGCCACAATTATGGCACTGGTCTTCCCATTCCCTCTTTGGTGGGGGTGCATAATTTTTGTCATTTCTGTGCCACGTGAACTTCCGCTTACTTTCATTATTTCACTGCTGCTGTACATGGCTCTTGGCATTTTTCTGTTGACCCCCCTTCTGTGGTCTTTCTTTTCTTTTATTATCTCTCTTCTTTTTGAAGGAAGAGGAATAGTGAGCTTTTGGTGGGAGGCAGTGCCGGGGAGCGTATATTGTGAGTGGAGAGAAGAAGCTCTCTGTTTTGCTCGGCCATGAGTAAACATGACAGCAACTTGGAATACTTGGTGAACTTGTGTTCACGGTATTGCTGCATGAGTATCGCATCTTTTTCATGGAAGGACGTATACGTCTTTTCCAGCATGAGATTTTCTGAGACTTTCTCACCACACAACTTCAGGCGTGAGGTGATGCTAAAAAGTGCTGAGTTGTACTCAGCAATGGACTTTAAGTCATGCAGTCTCAGGTTCTCCCACTCGTATCGTGCCCTTGGTAGTATAACATCTTTCTGATGTTTATACCTGTCCTCAAGGGCAGTCCATAGCTCAAGTGGATCTTCGACCGTAAGGTATTCAGCCTTTAAGGTCTTGTCCACATGGCGGCGAATATAGATGATGGCTTGCGCCTTCTCTATATCGCTAACATTTTCTTTTTCAGTCACAGCAGCGATGAGGGACTTTGCCCGCAGGTGAAACTTTACATCTAGCTGCCAGCTTAGATAGTTTCTACCTGATGCTTCCAGTACTTCGAAATTAATGCTTGCAATATTAGCCATTTATCTAGCAGAGCACAAACATGCATGAATTAATAATTAATCAGAGAAAACATTTTCATGCGGAGGCAATATTTAACGAAAAACTAAATGTGTGGATCGGCCAGTCCCACAAGAAAGAGTCCAAAAGTCCACAGTCCAAATTATACAAATTTGTAGCTTTAAAAATGAAAATACAACTTTGGAAACCCCGTGGGTCCCATATGATATCTCCATCTTCAAGCGTGGCCTCCGTATTCATGGAAGTTTGTCTTCTTTCTTTGACATTTACATAAATTCCTCACTACAATTTCTCTCAGAAATAAAAGAAAAGTGCGGGAAATAAATTGTGGGACTAAACGGCCGATCCAAAAACCACATTTAGCAATTCATGCAGAAATATTGTGCTCATCGACATTTTCATCAGACATTTTCATCACAGGCATCACAGGCATTTAATATTCGCAGAGATGGATAAATAATTTAAACACTTAATAATTATTGGACCACTGGGCAACATCATACACCGTTAGGTTAGGTTACTAACGGCAGAGCGGTCGTAGGATCTTCCTAATTATTAAGTTTTAAATACAATGCACAACCACGCATATAATATCCAACAGAATATACCAGAGATGCAAAGCATGAAAATATGATTTTTGCAGAAAAAATCATTACAATGCAAAGGTTGTAAAGTAATTGGGTTTAATCAATTAAATTGATTAAGAGCCCAAAATAAATATTTTCTTTGTCAGAGGAAAAAGTTTTCCTCATCATCCCAAAAGTCCCCCCAAGAATCCCCAAAAAGTCTTCGCCTACCCGGTATTTGTCCCGTAATTTACCGTGATTTTTCACGAATATTTTGCCCTTAAATCCCCCTTTTAAAATAATTTTTAGGCTAGCAAGTTGCCTTTTAAAGCTTGTTAATAGCCTTTGCTTCCCCCTTTTTTTCAGATAAAACAGCCTGCGGGTCTAAAAACCCGCAGTCGGCCTATGGGCTTCAGGCCAATAGATTTTTTTTATTAAGAAAAATCGGCCTGTGGGCCTGAAGCCCACAGCCGGCCTGTGGGCTTCAGGCCCACAGGTTTTTTTTTGAATCAGAGCTTAGGGTTTTGGGGGGGCCGGCGCCGCCGCCGCCCCCTGCAGGGGGGCGCGGCCACCGGGTCCGCCGCCCCCTACAGGGGGTGCGGCGGGGGCCACCCCCTGCAGGGGGCGCGGCCGTGGAGGCCGCCCCCTGCAGGGGGAGCGGCTGGGGCCGCCCCCCTGCAGGGGGGCGCGGCCTCGGGGGCCGCCGCCCCCTGCAGGCGGGGCGGCGGTGGCCGCCCCCCCTGCAGGGGGAGGCGGCCACGGGGGCCGCCGCCCCTGCAGGGGGAGGCGGCCAAGGTGGGGGGGTTTCTGACGAGGGGGAGTTACGGCGAGGGGGGGTTCCGTCAAGGGGGGTTTCCGGCGATGGCTAGCCGCCGGAGAGATCAAAATTAGGGTTTTGGCCCTAAAAATTGAGTTTTTGGGATGAAAAGTCCGTCGTTTTCAAGGCGACAAATAATCCCCATATCGATCTTGAGATATCTAGGGGAGGGGTAATCATACGTATGATTAAAAATATCGTTTTTAGTGTTTTTACCTCTATATCCATCCTCCAGATATAGCGACGGTTACTCGAAGCCCTTCGCGGATGACGACCCTTGATGGAGGAAGCCTTGCACCGCGCTCATGGATCTCCCGTCTCGCCTTCGCCTTCACAATGAACGGAAAGAAAATTTTATGGAAAAGAAAATTTTTAGAGTCGTGCTGATAACGTGTTATGAATCAACTACTGGGGGAGGAGCCCCCAGCTCTTTATTTATAGGCAATTGGGGAATACAGATATGGGCTTACAATGATATGGGCCTATCTCTAGGATAGCCCAAAATCTCACCCAACTACGGTTAAATAACCGTTCACAACATGAATGTTAAAATTGTGAAAATGCTTGGTTGTTTGTATCAGCTTGATTCCTTAGATGATACTCCAGCATTTTTACGATGTGTTAAAACTGTTAAAAATTAGCATCATGATAAACACTAATTAATGAGTTAAAAATTTATTTCAAGTGAGTGAGTTCTTTTTGTTTGCCTCCTGATAAAAGTACCTACCATCCTGATAAAAACAAAATGAGTGGATTTATTTCCATCCTGGTAAAGTACATACCTACCTGTCATGCCTACTGTTTCCCAATGATATCTGATAAAAATGCTCATACAATCAACAAAAACTCATCTTCAAGCCAATGAACATAATTTTACAGCTTTCACCTTTCAGGTTTCAGCTTTTTTCAGCTTGATGTCCAACATATCTCTCATTAACTTAATGTCCAAATTCCACTTTGATGCATATTCCTCATTACCTGAATGTCCAAATTTTTTTCAGCTTTCAGCTTTCAGGTTTCACCATTTCTCCGCATTAAGTAATACTTATGCAACAGAAAAGTTTTTAACTTTCAAGAATATAATTCCAGTTTAAACATAAAAGTGTTTTATCAGATAAGTGTTTTAACCAAATTGTCCAAATATCAGTTTGAAGATCATTACCTGATTGTCTAGCTTACTATTATAAGCTTCCAATTAATGAGGGGCTCTCCACCTACAACTGACTCAAAAAAATCATAGTTTCATCGATCCAAGCCCAAAATTTTGATATTTGATATGATTATGACATGATAGACATTGATATCAAGAATTTTTGATGCATCAAGACATACCATTTTGACGTTGACTCTCAAGACCTTGATAACAATTTGATGCATCTAACAGAAATTTGATATGATTTAATATGATTCAAGCCCAAAATTTCAGTTTTGTTTCAAATCCGAAACTACTTCATAACCGAACGAGCATCAAAAAATTTCAAAAAATTTCAACTTGCTTTCATGTCCAGATTTGTGTATTCTATACATGCTTTCATTAATATGAATCCAGATTAGTATCACTTCCATATTTTAACTGATTTGCAATTATGGGAGATGTTGGAATAGTTTTCTAAAAGTGGATGATAAATAGTTCCCTGAAATATGTAGGAATAGTTTTGGACATTTCTGAAGGTAGAAAGTTTTCTTGGCATATAGTTTGGAGAACATTAATTGAAAATTCAACCCATGGAAGGTGTTGGAATTGATACCTGATGTATTTAGGGGAATAATCAAAGAACTTACTCACTTCCAAAGATTCTATGATTTAAATGATTGGAAATTTATTGAGTGATCACTGTATCATTTCTCGAAATGAATGTTTATTCCATGATTCATTGTGTGTACACCATGATTCATACCCTAGATTTTTGAAGATATTCATATCATTGTAATTGCTCCCATATTCATATTTGTGCAGTATAAATGGCCTTTAGTCCACTTTAAAGCCAGTCAACAATATTTTAAATTGAGCAGCCTTAGATATTGCTGGCCGAGTTTTGCTTTTGTTGTATATATGAATGCACTATCAATTACAGTTTTGTTAACTAGCCATGTTGAAAGACTCCTAATCTGGGAGAATTAATTGGTTGTACAATTTTACCAGATAAATGTAATTTTCATTTGTTCAATTTCACCAAAGTTTGTAGGATCACAAGCATATTAGCAATCCAGTATTCATTTGGTCTGTGTTATATGCATTGACATAATAAAGCACATATTTTACTTATAAACTATTTTGTTGAGTTCTAACATCGAAGCCAGTCATATGTATTTTTTCCATAAATTTGGCAGAGATGGAGGAAGTATGGAAACTTCAGACTTAGTTTCCTGGAACACCATTGCCCACCAATGTCTGAAAGGAAAGAATGTTTGGTGCCTCCCCCAAATGGGTACAATCCACCAATTAGATGGCCAAAAAGCAACAAACAGTGTTGGTACATGTAGTTATTATTCATTATTCCTTTTTACTATTTGCATCATGTTAATTATGTTTTATTATTCAATGTGTGACTAATTTTCTCAGTGGTGACTGTATATGCCTTCTGGTTATTTAGAAAACTGAATACTTTCTCATGTATATGCTCAGGTATTTACATGTTACATATTTGCTTGAGGTTGCAGTCAGGGACCATGATTGCAATATTAGATACATAACAACACATGAGAGGTTATGAGAATTGGACAATGCTAAACAGACCAATGATTGCTCTAATCGATAGATGATAAAACACAAATGGGTGAAAGTTGCCACATCACTGTGGATCCTATTATTTACTGAAAGGGAATGGGATGGAGCATTGATGTCAGAATATACAAGTACTTTCTTTGATTTTACTCTAACTTCAAAGTTTTGGTGCAGCGACAAGGACTTAAAACTATTTTGGAAAACTTTAGATGAGCTTTGATGCTGTTGCAAGATGAAGGATAAGGGATTACTTAAAGTGTTAACTGGTTCACTCTGGAGAAGGGGAAACAATGCAATGTTATCCATTGTGTTTCTACAAGATATTTAGTCTGAGGTTGTATCCACATAAGTTTGTGTGTGCACGCGCATACGTGTACTGGCGTACCAAAAATGTTTTTCTATGTTTGAATAAGAGATCTTGCAATATTCTAAAGTTGTAGATGAGGAATGCAATTGGAGTGTGTATATTTTTTTTGCACGAGATGTTCTTGATTGAAGTGTTTTTCATACCATTGATGGAATTGTGTATGGAATGTGGCTGTTGTAAATTATAAATGGCGGTTGTTTTAGTCTATTTTATTTGTGATATACATGTCTTGCTATATCTTCTTCTTGATTTGTGATATACATTGCAAATTGAAATTGAAATAATTATTGAAAGTTCTCTTGACTTTTCTTGCTTAGATTGTTTTAGGCAAAATATCGTAAGTGATCTTTTAGATTTTTTATGAGTACAAAGGTTCATGTTAGTATTGGTTACAATTATGCTTTTTGGCGTCTCTGATTGTGCTTTGAAATATATGTTTCTTTGCTCTATTTTCTTTACATTCATATCCAGATGCTAGAGTTTTAGATGTACTTCATATGCAAGAAGAAGGATAGAACTTCTTTTGAGTTGCATGGAGATGTTCTGGGTGCAATGTTGCAGGCTTATAGAAAACATAATGAAATAAAAGCAGCAATTGTAAATAACCATAAGCAAAAGCAATCACCATATGGAATTCCCCTCTTAATACAAATAATTTATAGTAAGTAACCCACTGTTGTACACCAATTGTCATCTTATACATGATACATTGCATTCTCAACAAATCTACTGTCAAGAACCCAGAGTCTGGAACCAAAGAAACTCTACATTTTTCTGCTACAAACTACAATTCTTTGCACCCTCCTGCCATGCCAATCTTCTATGCATCATCCTGCAGAAATAATGTGTTTGCTCTATTTAGTGTATATGAGACAAATATACAAGTGAAGTTGACGTATACAACTGTAGAAAACTGCCAAGCTTCTTAGCATCCTCTGCCACTGCTTATCTATATGAATATTGTAGAGGTTGACAACAATGAGAACTACAGGAGATGTTGTCCTAAAAATAATACTGACAATCCCTTAAATTTTTGGGATTCATGGTTTCAAGCTCTTTGTTAATCGTCGTATGGGAATGATGTTCCCTAAAATGGGGAGCAAAATAAGCATCAAGCTTACAGTGAGTTATTGCTACATATAGCAGCAGCATCAATAATAATAACCAACTGTTATATATGTAGGGATGGTGATGGTAATAATAGAAATCAAATTGCTGAGCCTAAGATAACAGAATGTAGATAAACCAACAAAGAAATACGAAATAAGAGCCAGCAGTTTGATACCTAAATCTCTCCAAATGTACTAATATGTAAAAATTTCACATACATGTATCTTTCCAAATGCCCATACCTGAATCTCTCCAAGTAGAGTGATACATCAAATTTTGTATGTGATTGCAGTACAGAATACGATGAATGCAGAATACAGTTAAATTAAGCTGGAAACAAGATAATGTATAGATAGTGTTCTTCGAGTCCATATGTATAGTTAGTTACACAATTAATTATTATCTTCAACATATAAAATATGTCTAAACAATGGGCGTAAGAGGAACTAAATTTGTCTAAATTTTTTGGGGCATTAAATATTGGGGGGCTAAAAATTTTTTGTGGAACTAAATAAACAATTGGTAGAACAAAATTTTTTGGGGGAAACTAAATTTTGAGGTGGAACTAAATTTTTTAAATTTTTTAGGGGAACCTCATTCTCGAGGAACTTAATTTTGTGGGCTTAAGATTTTGAGGGGGACCTAATAATTATTGTGCTTTAACTATTATTTTTCTTTTAAAAATATGGGATCCAAGATTTTCGAGGAAAGTTTTACTAATATTTGAAGTTAAATTCGGTGCGTTCTCTGATGGTGATGACATGATCATCTGCATTTAAAGTCGGCACTCTCGCACTGTTCTGCTTATAGACCACTTCTATTTATTGAGTTAACTCAATTGTTACCATGTTTTTACTCCAGGACAGAGTGCTCTTGCGTTCAGCTCTTTGGTTCAACAATCTATCTTCATTTTTCATTTCATTGGATTGGGTGTTTTGTACACTTTTGTTCAACTGAATGGCTTGCGTCAGCTAAATTTTCTTCCGCTAATTTGTTGTTTCACGCTGAAGGCGGTTGCCCGCCAAATTTTTTGCCGCTACTTTGTAGTTTCGTGACGAAGGTGCCCACGACGACTTTGTTGTTTCGCGTCGAAGACGCTCGTGTCGAATTTGTTGTTCAGCGACGCTAAATATTTCTATACTAATTTGTTGTTCTTTTAAATTTTGGCTGCGGAAATAATTTTTTGGGATCAAAAATTTCGCGGGAGAAAATCTTAACTGAACCGTGCCCGCGGGCACGGGGTATGACTAGTACATATATATGTATTCATAAGTATACATATATATGTAAACATATGTATACATACATACATACATACATACATACATACATACATACATACATATATACTTATATATACATACATACATACATACATACATACATACATATATATATGTGTGAAAAATGGAGGAGTGCTGACAGCGCTGGAAATGTTTCCAGCGCTGTCAGCGATCTGGGCGACATACAAGTTTTTTTTAAATTTTTTTGCAGTAGTTAGATAAACTTGTTATCTAGATCTCCACAAATTTTCAGGTCGATCCAACACCGTTTGAGTCTCCGTTCATTGATTTCATAAACGTTGCGCAAAATCTGGATAGTCTTGCACAACGTTTTTGAAATCGATGAACGGAGGCTCAAATGTTGTTGGATCGACCTAAAAATTTGTGGGGAGCTTGTTAACAGGTTTAACTAACTACTGCAAAAAAAATTAAAAAAAACTTGTATGTTACCCAGATCGCTGACAGCGCTGGAAAAATTTCCAGCGCTGTCAGCACTCCTCCATTAACCTTTATATTCCAGCGCTATCAGCGATCTGGGCGACATACAAGTTATTTTTAAATTTTTTTACAATAGTTATATAAACTTGTTACCTAGCTCTCCACGAATTTTTTGGTCGATCCAACACTGTTTGAGCCTCCGTTCATCGATTTCAAAAACGTTGCGCAAAATCTGGACAATTTTGCAAAACGTTTTTGAAAAATCGATGAACGGAGGCTCAAACGGTGTTGGATCGACCTGAAATTTTGTGGGGAGCTAGGTACAAGTTTATCTAACTAATGCAAAAAAAGTTTAAAAAATATGTGTAGGGCGCCCAGATCGCTAACAGCGCTGGAAAAATTTCCAGCGCTGTCAGCACTCCTCCATTTTCACTATATATATATATATATATAATATATATATATATAATATATATATATATATATATATATATCTATCTATCTATCTATTATACATTTGATGAAGATTTTGAATTTTGTCCCAGTAGGACAAGCTGACTAGGATAAGCATACATGTTGACTAAGACAAAAATTGGGATGAGGTTTGATTTGGAGGGAAATTTTGAATTTGGGATGAAACCATTAGGTGGGACATTTGAAATTTGAAGTTTCAATTTGAAAAAAAAATGTTTTGGGGGGCTTTTGAAAAATTTGAAAACAAAAAAAATCCCACCTCTAGGCTCTTCGGCTGCCAAGTTCCATGCTAAAAATGGAAAACATAACTCGCCTCCCCCAGACCAATGCCTTCTCCTTTGATCCCTCCACCATCAAATCCCTCCCTCGATCTTCGCCATTAAAGCAGAAGCCACTGCCCTCACCTGTGATTGCATCATCTGCTTCTCGACTCCCTTCGAACCCTCCCGCTCTGCTCCCATGCTATCAGAGCTTCGAGGCGAGAATCGATGTGAATGCAGAGCTTCATCAATCGGGAGGAAGTTGTGGTTTTCACTTCCCTCAAGGTGTGTTTTTGGGGGAGGGATTTGGTTCAGACATCTTCTTCCTCCCTAAAAAACTAAGGTTTCTAATTTTAAAAAATGGAATCATGTCACCGAGCTTTTTTCTCCCAAAATCGTTCCTTTTTGCAGGCGTGAGAGCGGCATACGGTACGGCGAAGAGCGGTGTTGGAGTGGCATCGATGTGAGTGATGCGGTCGGAGCTCGTGATGAAGTCGATCGTCTCAGTGGTTATGGTGAAAGTTTTGGGGATCTACGGTGACTATCAACGCTGGGATCAACCCTAAGGCCTAGGTTTATTATTTGTTCGATGGGTACATTCACCTCTCTTCGGGTTTAGCTTATGGGCTTGCTGGGCTGTCCACTGCCATGGGTATTGGTATCATCGATGATGCCAGAGTCCGGTACTTTTACCCCCTCTCCATCTCCATGTGTTTTTATTTGGTTATGAAATGGTTGGTGAAAAGTAACGTGAATTGTTTCTTTCTATCAAAATTATATTCGATTTAAAGTTTATTTTATTTGGTTTAAAGTGGATTATATTCGGTTTGATCTTTTGGGGGTAAAAGCTCAGCCCTAAGGTCTCTATCTATCTATCTATATCTCGCAAAATGAAAATTTTTGAGGCAAAATTGTTAATCCCGAATGGGAAGAGCCGGCTCTGTTGTTCTTTGCACATGTAATGTTTAAATAACACATTGATCTTTTTAGCTTTTGAGATCGAAACAACCAGGCTTGCATCATTCTTTTTAGTCTTTGAAATTGGAACATGAATATAATTAGTTATTTATGTTTGATTATCTTTGATTGTCACTGATTTCTAGCATGCTTTTGTTAGAATAGCATGATTATGTAACATGAATTTAATGTTCCCCCCTCTCGACGTTTTTGGGATTGTGTCGACCGATTTGTTTAGGATTAACATGGGGGTAATTAGAAGCACAACTTTGCATATGTTTACAAGTTTGACAGATTTAGAAAGTGAAAAATATGAGCAATCCTACATGGATAGCACATTGATGTTATATGACTCATGAAGTTACCTTTTCTGATTGAACAAAAGATTATAAATAGAAGCCTTCATCACATTACCGAATTCTATTCCAAGCATTTTATCACATTACTGATTCTCCATAATTCGATCCATAGCTTTTTATCTCATTTCGTTCTTCGTAATTCATTATGTGATGGCTTCGTTTGAAGGTGTTGCAAAGAAGAAGCTCCTCACCGTTCTGGGCTGCGTGGGCTAATTCCAGCAGTAATCCTGGCATTTTCTGAGGTGAAGCTGCAGGTTTGACGTTAGTTTGCCATGCAAAGTTTTTTGTTTTCTGTCGAATCTGTTTTAGACATTTGTAACTCTACCTTTAGTTAATGTATGTTATAACAAAACTACATCCATTTTAATATCCTATAGCTGGGCTTGTCTCAATCATCGCCGACTCCGATCTCATCGTTTAGATTACAACCGATCTCATCGCCGACTCCGATCTCATTGCCGATTCTGTTCCTGTCGCTGGACAATACAAAGCAGTTCTATCCCAGCGTTGCCGACTCCGATCTCATCGTCATCGCCGCTGACTTTCCCACTCTCAAAGCCCACAACTTGCACAACTGTAAAGGTGATATTTTTTTGTTGATTCATTGTTTTTCTGTCAACGTTAAGGAAAAGGTTACCAACTCTAAAAAAGTTGATGAAGGTGAAATGCTTTGTATTGATCTGCGTTAAGATTATAACCATTCTTTTCTAATGGACATAAAAAAATTACTTGTTCATCATGCGGTTGCGTAAATGATGTGGAATTGAATTCTATGTTCTATACGAGTACATTTTTTTTGTTTTCCTTTTAGTAATTACCACACACTACCTAAATGAACAAATCATATTTATAAGGAACTAAACTTGCTGCCTAACTTCCATTTATTTCATGAATGTATCTAATACTTTAGAGCAAAGTAGCTATGCAATTATGAACTGCATTTTCCATTCATTATCGAAATTGGATGTTACACGATATTCATGATGTTATTAAACTAATGATGGTGCCTCAGTATCTGCTCCTAAAATGGTTTGTTTTACTAATTGCATTTCTCTTCTTTGATTTCAGGTATCTTTGACTCTCAGATCCATTTCTTTTTTCCTTATTAATTTCTGCTAATTTTTACATAAAGTTGTGTCTCAAAATTCGATGTTTTTACTCTGGAGCTACTTTATTTATGCAGAACTGTGGTGTTTCGTGTGGTTCAAAGCCTTGGAGGACGCTCTCGGATTTTATCTCCATTTTAATTAATTTTTGCATTTCTCTTCTTTGATTTTAGGTACAAATTCCTAACCTTTGCCTCTCAAATTAATTTCTTTTTTAATTTTTTATATCTACTTATTATTTGTCTCAAAATTCGAATTGTTTGACTCTGGAACTTCTTTATTTATGTAAATCTATGGTGTTTTGTTGGGTTCAAAGCCTCAAAGGACGCGTATAGATTTCATCTCCATTTTCTTCTTCATTTTTGTGTTTCTCTTCTTTGATTTCATGTACAAATTCCTAATCTTTGCCTTTCAAATCAAATTCTTTTTTTCCTTTTCTATATCTGCGAATTACGTGTGTAAAGATTCGTCTAAAAATTCAATTTGTTTTGACTCTGGAGCTTTTTTATTTTTGGCAGATTAGGTGTTAAGTTGGGTATATACTAGATTTGATGCTTTATTGTTTGATTCAAGTTGTTTGTGATTGTTGTATGTATTATTTGTTGATTTTTGAGGTGGTTGTTGTTTTAAAGACTCACTTAGATATCAATTTGGGCGAGCGGGGCAAAAAATCCTAGGTGAACTTTCCTATTGGCTTTAGATTCATTCATGTATTAGCCACAGGACTGTGGTCCAACGGCATTTACCTCCTCTTCTTAGTGGGGGCACCAGGGATCGATCCCTGGTTGGGATGTGCACGGGTACTAGTTATACAGATACTCGATCGGAACCTACCCGAATGGGTATGTTCCGGGTAGATACCCATTAGTTTCGATTAGGTTCTGGGTAGTTAAATTAGGAACTGGTGTGAATCGGGTCTGGTTCCAGTTCCCATCTCTAGGGAAAGGATACCCAAACCCAAAACCGATATCTGGACCCTGGTTATATTCATGCGCGAACCGATATTATGAAGTATCATATCCCTAAGTGATATTTTACCAGCTTCTTAGTGAAACCAGGCATCAAAGGCTTGAAGAAATGAAAACTGGGAGAAGAACCATCTCTTTCTTCAATCTTGAAGGGAAAAATTAGTTGTGAATGAATTTGTACCCTGCTAGGCCTCCTGGTGATATATTAAAGAGCCATGGTGATAGTTTTCAAATCAAATGAATGTAACAGAAGTACACAAATATCTCTTCATTTAAACCAAATATATCTCATTAGTTCTGATGTGAGCCACAGACTTATTAAAGAGAATGACAGCCTTGCAATCAAAATTTCCCTACTACTTGCTATAATTGTTCTCAACTAACTGAGAACTGGCAAGAAACTTAAAGAATGAGAATGCCCTTTTGCGTTGGACAATTTAGCAAGAATAAGAAAATTCTAAGGAAAGTGCTTACAATTTTTCATCTATATATTGACGAGATCTTACGAATAAATTCAGTTGGTACGACTTCAATAACACTCCATTATTCAGTCGATTTTGTTTTGATTAAGTTTTGTTAGTTCTCAGCATTCATTTTTGGTTTGTCGTTGGTACATGGAACCCTCCATTATTTTCAATTTTTAAATTTTAATATTTTTCATAGGTAAAAGGGAAAAGGCGGACGGGGTGAACGGCGAAGGGCAAAGGGCAGAGTTCAAAGGTCGGGACAGAGATTGAGGGGCAGAGTTCGAAAGCACTGATGAAGGGTGGATGAGGGGTGGACGAGTTTGAAAGCCCATATTTACCGACCTTTTCTGGCATGAGTTGGTTGTATCTCACATTGAACAAGAGCTTGGTAGTGTTCTAATTAAGTTTTGTTGGTACTTAACTTTCATTTTGGTTTGTCATTGGACATTGGTACAGGGAACAATCCATTATTTTTGTTATTTTAATTTTTTAATATTTTTCATGGACAATGGCTCATGTGAACCAGTCTAATACTACTACACTGTGAACACTTCTTGCAAAGCAACTGTTCAAAGAGGAGCCAAGAGGGGACATTGCATTATTTGGAATCATATTTGGGCATGATTACATTTTTGAGAATTTTACAAAACCTTCACATTTGAAAATAACATGAAGCGATATATGTGTAATTCATCAATATAGATTGCCAAAGAATTGTTTCCCATCGATGAAGAATATAATAATCGTTGACCTAAACAAAACATTTACTCAATAGGTTTAGTAAATTGACGACTTGGCACCAAGAAATTAGCTTCTTCTTTAGCAATCGTTGGAACAAGTAAAATTTAGCATGGATTTAGGAGTTGAGCATGGAGGATTGGATTCATTATGCAGCATACAAAAGCAAGGGCAACGATCACATGAAGTGGTTTAGTAAGTAAACATCAAATATGGTATAAATTTGCAAAGAAATCAGAGTTTGAAAGAACATAGGTAGCACAAAGATTTTTTTTCCAGGACATCAACATAAACTGGAGAACTATTCAACGCCTGTCACAATTTCTTTTCATGGTGGGAACTTAAACCCACTTTAATCCTCAACCTTGCAATTTCAGCATCCAAAGCTTCCTTTTAAAGTTGCATAACAACATGCATATATCCAAGAGAAACTAAATATAACTGGTGTACAAAATTTAGCTAGCATTGTTTGGGATATAAAAATAAAAGGAATGCATCAGAATTATTATGCATGCTTTGTGCTTTCACTTGCAAGTAATTGGCAAAAGAGAGATGCCAAACAAAAGATATCCTAAGCAAAAGTAACAGAAGTCATTGCCCAAAATGAGACCAATTGCAAAATGAAGAAAGGAAAAGATCCGGAAAAATAACTGAGCTGTGAAAAATACTAATCCCTTTTTTCTCCCTGATACATATATCAATATGCCATGAACATTTGAGGCAACAATGTAGTCCTACATAGCGTTGACAGAGAAATAAAGCTTGATTACGCCAGGAGACTGATAATAAACATTATTAATCCTAGAAACTATGATATTGATTATAGGATAGGCAGGCTGTGCAAGAGAAAAATAGACTTCTGTTAGGTGGACACACAATGCTAACACAGTAAATTCTAACCATATTGTGAATTTCAAACGTGTGAATGGCGAAGTGCACACAAATAATCCATAAACACTAGGACATGACATGGAAATTATACTCCTATAACAACGCTTTATTTCTGCCACAGAGAGGTTTGATGTCCCTATGTGGTGTTTAAGAGAGCACATATTCCCCAATTGTCGGAAGCACATATATAAGGATATCCATCAAGATTTAATGGTACATAAATTATAATATGTATCTATGCTATCGAGTAAGAAGTAAATTTTGTGGGGAAACACTAAAATTTTGGGAGGAACTAAATCTGGATGGAACTATATTTTGAAGCAAAAGTAAAATTTTAAATTTTGGGGGAACAAAATTTAGTTATAATTAAATGTTGGGGGAACTAATCTATTATACAAATGAGTGATGTTTTTGAATGAGTTTTGTGATTAGAACAAAGACGAGGGTATAAGAATCTTAAGGACTCAATGGTTAAGATGAGAGTTTGTGAAAATTTTAAGGAGAACTAAATTTGGATGGTACTAAATTTTGGGGTGAAGGAAAGTTTTAAATATTTTGGGAACTAAATACAGATGTAAATAAATTTCGAAAGAACTAAAATTTAAACTTTTTTGAGGACTAATTCCATATGGAACTAAATTTTTAAGGAATAAAATTTTTGGGAGGAACTAAATTTTCAGGGTAACTAAATTTTATTTAAAATTTTGGGTAAACTAAATCTGGATGGAACTAAATTTTAGGGGAACCTAAAATTTTAAATTTTGAAAGAACTAAATCTAGAGAGCACTAAATTTTGGAGAGGACTAAAGTTTGTGTGCTGAACTATATTCTCTAAGTGGAACTAAATTTTAGTTTGAATGTGATTAAAATTTTTGGTTGGTTGGCTATTTTGAAGGTGTGTACAATTTTTTTTGGGATGGAGAGATTTTGAATAGGTTGAAATTTCTTGTGAGAATATTTTGAATGCTCCGTGACCTATGGTCACGGGTTATGACTAGTATATCAATATGCCATGCACATTTGGAGGCAACAATGTTGTTCTACATAGCGTTGACAAAGAAATAAAGCTTGATTACGCCAGGAGACCGATAACAAACATTATAAATCCTAGAAACTATGATATTGATTATAGGATAGGCAGGCTATGCAAGAGCAAAATAGACTTCTGACACACAATGCTAACATAGTACATTCTAACCATATTGTGAATTTCAAACGTGTGAATGGCGAAGTGCACACAAATAATCCATAAACACTAGGACATGACATGGAAATTATACTCCCATAACAACGCTTTATTTCTGCCACAGAGAGGTTTGATGTCCCTATGTGGTGTTTAAGAGAGCACATATCTAATTGTCGGAAGCACATATATAGGGATATCCATCAAGATTTAATGGTACATAAATTATAATATGTATCTATGCTATCGAGTAAGAAGTAAATTTTGTGGGGAAACACTAAAATTTTGGGAGGAACTAAATCTGGATGGTGTTATGAATAGGCCCATGAGGCCCATTGGGTATCCAGCCCACTATTGAAAGCTATAAATATGAGGGTAGGGGGCTCTTAACCCTCTACACCTATTTCCCTACTTTTCCCTTCACAACACGTTATCAGCACGATCACGCTCGTTGGAGAAGGCGGCGGCTTGCGAGGAAGGAGATCCATCAATCGCTCAGATTCAAGAAGATCGTAATCTTCTCAACGGGGAGCGAAAAAGACATCCTTCACCAACCGTCGACTAGATTCTCTTGTCGAATCTAGAGGTAAAAATCAAAACTTTATAGATCTAAACTTGCTTTTCACATTAGACTTGCATGTTTTAGGATCAAAAAGTTTAAAAACAAGGTAAAAATCACATTTTTTAGATCCGCATGTCTAAAAACAATAAAAATCTGTTTGTTAGAGATCTAAATGCTTGAAAAATTTGGGTTTTTAACCCCCAACCTTGATCCAAACACCGCATGCCCGAAGGGAGAAACGGCGGCGCTTCACAAGCGCCGCCGGCGGACAAAACGCCACCGCCGTAGGCCGCGGCGGCCGCGGCCAGCAACCGCGGCCTGATGCTGTGGCGGCTGCGGCCTGAGGTCGCGGCCCCTGTGCCGCGGCCTCATGCCGCGGCTCGCCGCCGCCACGGCGGCCGTGCCTTGCACGGCCAGCCGTCGCGGCGGCACGCCGCGGGCCCCCCTAGGGTTTTTTAGAAACCCTAGCCCTAAACGGCCCAATTTTTCGTGGGAGGCCCAATTAACCCTAATGGGTTGTTTTCATGGCCCAAAAATCTTGAAAATTAGCCCATTTACACAAATAATTTGTTTTTTTTATTTTTGGCCCTAAAAGCCCAAAATAATTAAAGAAACTTTATAAAAAGGGTTTAAAGCGGTAAACAAAACATTAAAAATATGGATCAAAGGTAAAAAGTTTTTCAAAAACAATTTTTTAGCACGTCACACACTATTTAGATTATTTAATTAATCTTTACATGCATGTGATATGATTATCTGCGTGGTTGTATATTTTCCATATATTATCTGCGTGGATGTGCGACTAGGTTATGTTTTTAGGGATCAGCCAGGTTTCCGACACCTTTAATTTCCTGCAATTTTTTTATTTTTTGAGAGAAATTTCTAAGTGAGGATATAAATGTAAAAAGAAGACCGGCGGACACCAAAAAGGAGCTGAAGGCGTATGCACAAAGATGAAAGGGGCTTCTCTCTGAAGTTCCCGAGTTGTACTTATTCTTTCATGCAACTTTGGATGTAATTTTCGGACTGTCTTTTGCTTTTCGGTGTTGGCTGGCTGATCCCCATAGTCCTAAGTTATTTTTTCATTGCTTATACATTAATTGCGTGGATGTTAACCATTTTCATGACATGTTAATGTTACAATGAAACTGTCAAAAAGCATGCGTGGATGTTAATCTCTGTTTATTACTCATGTTATGAAACTGCCAAAAAGCATGCGTGGATGTTAATCTTTTTAATTATTCACGTTACGAAACCGTCAAAAAGCATGCATGAATGTTAAATTTCCTTTAATAAATTCATGTTATGACAAATGCTTAAAATACATGCGTGGATGTCTATTTTTATTCAGTTTAAATGATCCATGCTGTTTTTATATTGCTAGATCATTCAATGGCCAGACTTGCGAATGTCGACTTTTCGGTCCTGAAGGCCGATGGGTCAAACTACCTGAGTTGACAGTTGGACCTGAAGTTCCATCTGTGCTCTCATGGTTTTAGTCTCACACCGACTGAGAAGGCAACAACAAGTAATTCCTCAGCTGACAAGGATGCTTCTAAAGAAGCACCTCATACAGAGGAAGTTTTCGATATACTAAAGGCGAAAAGCCATTATCTATATCAGGAAACATTTAGACTCGACCCTGAAGGATGAGTACCTTACTGTAGAGGATCCTTACGAGCTGTGGGATGCACTTGAGGAGAGGTACAGGCATCAGAGAGATGTCATACTCCCCCGTGTGCAATACGAGTGGACTCACCTCTGCATACAGGATTACAAATCCGTAGCGGAGTACAACTCAACATTCTTCCGTATCACCTCACGCCTGAAGTTGTGTGGTGAAATGGTGATAGAGAAAATGTTGCTGGAAAAGACGTTAACGTCTTTCCACGAGGACATGATCCTTATGCAACACTACCGTGAGAGGAAGTTCACGAAGTACTCTGATCTACTTTCATGCCTGCTTATGGCTGAATAGAACAGAGACCTGTTGGTTGCCACTCACAACCTGTGCCCTCCTGGCTCCGCTCCACTACCACCTCCTGCAGAGGCACACTTCCAGTCTTCCCAGAAGAAGAAGATGGACAAAAGGCAAAATTCCAAAAATGGAAAGAACAAAAGCAGCTGAAGAAGGCCACTCCCCCAGCTCCTCCTTAGAACCAGAAGTTCGTGGAAAAGAAGCAAAAGAGGATGTCCAACAAAGGTGGCACTCCCAAGAAAGACTGGGAGGATAAGTGCTCCAAATGCGGAATGACGGGCCACTGGTCCAGAATCTGCCGCACCCAGAAACACCTCCAGGACCTCTACCATGCAAGCCTCGAGCTGAGACAAACCTGATTGAGAGTGCAGCTTTGCCAGAGACCTCATGGACTCCTGAAGATTTCATGGGAGATGACACTTTCTAGTTATGGACCATTTTTATACATGCTAGCAATGTATCTTCCTTTTATGCATAGTACCTAGTTTTTATTCCATGTCAAAACATTTCCTTTGAGCATTTTTAAATGAAAGTAGATCTTTTCTTATCATTTACTGCTTGAATGTCTTTCTTTTATATAGATATGGAATCAAATTGCCTAGTGGACAGTGCATCGACACACTCGATCCTTCAAAACATAGATTACTTCACGAGCATAAGTAGCTACTCTGGACAGTGCATCGACACACTCGATCCTTCAAAACATAGATTACTTCACGAGCATAAGTAGCTACTCTAGTCCACTGAGAACAATCTCAGGACCAGCTAACATAATCGAAGGATCAGGGAAAGTAATCATATTGCTCCCCGGTAACACACAAATCACACTTAAAAATGCGTTATACTCCCCTAAATCTATCCGAAACCTCCTAAGCTTTAAAGATATCTGTTTAAACGGATATCACTTAGAGACGGTCGAGGAAGATAAAAGGGAATACTTGCTTGTAACGTATCTTACAAATGATTCAAAAACCATTGTGGAATGTTTCAAGGGACTCCCCTCAGGACTCTACCAAACAAGTATTCAAACTCCAGAAACATCCATGGCGGAGCACCTGCAGTGCCCCCAAACACTAGAATTCCAACTCTGGCACAGTAGACTGGGACACCCTGGATCTGTTATGATGTACCGCATCATAAAAAGCTCCAGGGGTATAGACTTGAAGAACCTGAAGATTCTTCAAAAAGGCAAATTCACATGTCCACCCTGTTACAAGGGTAAACTGATTACAAGACCCTCTCCACTGAAAGTGGACGTCGAGTCTCCAAGCTTTCTGGAAAGAATCCACAGAGACATTTGTGGGCCGATACACCCATCAAGTGGTCCGTTCAGGTACTTTATGGTCCTGAAAGACGCATCTACTAAGTGGTCACATGTGTGTCTACTGTCCACCTACAACCTCGCACTGTCTAAGCTTTTAGCTCAGATAATCAAGTTGCAGGCCCACTTCCCCGACTACCAGATAAATAAACTTCGTCTGGACAATGCGGGGGAGTTTACATCACAAGTCTTTCTAGACTATTGCCAAACACATGGAATTGAAGTCGAACATCCTGTAGCACATGTTCACACCCAAAATGGGTTAGCAGAATCTCTAATTAAGAGACTGCAATGGATTGCTCGTCCATTATTACTTCAATCCCAGATGCCAGTGAATGCGTGGGGTCATGCAATTTTGCATGCTGCATCTTTAATAAAATTAAGACCTTATGGAGGTCAGTCATCTTCTCCAATGCAACTAGCACTTGGAGCCCCACCAATTGTGCCACACTTGAGAATATTTGGTTGTGCAGTATACGTCCCCATAGCACCACCACAAAGGACAAAGATTGGTCCACAACGTCGCCTAGGCATTTATGTTAGGTTTGACACCCCCTCCATGATTAGATTCCAAGAACCCCTAACGGGAGACGTTTTCAAGGTACGTCTAAAAGACTGTGAATTCGATGAAACATCGTTTCCAAGACTAGGACACAGACAAAGAATCCCGAAGCTTCAGAATGTATCACTTGGGATACAAAGACATTATGTCACTTTAATCCGCCCACAAGCCAGTGTGAGGAGGAGGTCCTGAAGATTCTCCACATCCAAAACACTGTCCATCTCTTGTCGGACAAATTTAATGACAACCAGAAGATTGTCAAATCACACATCCATGCTGCTAACACTCCAGCTAGGATTGACATACAGTAAAATGGATGCAATCCGCCTGTCGCAGAAATGGTTGGACCTCTCAAAAAGAAAGGGCGACCACCGGGATCCAAGGACCAAGTCCCTCGAAAGAGTAGGACCCTTGGCAATGGTAAACAAATACCACCACAGGATGGTACTATAAGCCATGCTACCCCATCTCTTCCAAACTCTCATGAAGAGGAAAAACTGGGAGAAAATGAAGTTTCGATACACTATGTACGAACTGGGGAGTATTGGGACAGAAAGAGCACAACCATAGATGACACATTTGCGTGCAATATTGCCATCAACGTCGCGTACTGCGACGATGATATTGAACCACGCTCTCTGACAGAATGTCAAAGCAGAGATGATTGGCCAAAGTGGAAAGCGGCAATAGGAGTGGAGTTGGATTCACTCACCAAACACAAGGTCTTCAGGCCCATAGTCCAGACACCAAAAGGTGTAAAACCTGTGGGTTATAAATGGGTATTTGTTAGAAAACGAAATGAACAGAATGAGATCGTTCGCTACAAAGCAAGGCTTGTAGCGCAGGGTTTTACCCAACGTCCAGGGGTGGATTTTGAAGCCACATACTCCCCGGTCATGGACGCAATCACCTTCCGATTCATCATTGGCTTAACAGCCCAAGAGGGTTTAGATATGCAAATTATGGACGTGGTTACTGCATACCTATATGGCAATCTAGACCGAGACATCTATATGAGATTACCTGACGGTTATTCTTTGACTGCAGCACTAAAAGAGAGAGAACGTGACATCTACTCAGTGAAACTGCAAAGATCATTATATGGTTTAAAACAATCTGGAAGGATGTGGTATAACAGACTGAGCGATTTCCTTGTAAAACAAGGATTCACAAACGACCCTGTCTGTCCTTGCGTCTTTATAAGAGCAAAGGCAACATGATTTGTAATCATAGCCGTCTATGTGGACGACTTGAACCTCATCGGATCTCCTGAAGAGATCACAGAGATTTCTAGAAGCTTGACAGAAACCTTTGAGATGAAATACCTCGAAAAGTCAAAATTCTGTTTAGGTCTTCAAATAGAGCATCTTAACGATGGGATCCTATTACATCAGTCAACTTACACATCGAACTTATTGAAAAAGTTTCAGATGGATAAGTGCCACCCCCTCAGCACTCCAATGGTCGTCAGATCATTGGATGTACATAAAGACCCCTTCCGACAGCTGGAAGAGGGGGAGGAAGTACTAGGCCCCGAAGTGCCTTATCTTAGTGCTATCGGTGCACTCCTTTTCCTGGCTAACTGCACTCGCCCTGACATAGCATTTGCAGTCAAATTACTAGCCAGATATAGTGCTGCACCTACACAGCGGCACTGGACCGGAGTTAAGCATCTTCTGCGCTACCTCCAAGGGTCCATAGACTTAGGTCTATTCTACAGCAAAGGGGCATCAACTGGTTTAGTTAGTTATGTGACCGGCGCCCCGTTTACGGTATGGGCGCGATGTCGTTTTACCGCAAGTGCACGGTTAGTGTAGGGTGCGGGTTTATCAAACTCAGTGAGGTGGATGGCTTGAGTGGCTACTAACCTCGCCTAGGTTGTGTGCTAGCTACGCGGATGATGTGGGTGGAAGTGTAGAAATAAAAGAAAGGAATGAAAAAGACACGAAAAGAATCCCCGCTAACACGGGCTAGAGCACTCATGACACTTGGCATTTGACTTGACCCAGGGTGAGACATTGCCCCAAAATGTGGTACCTAGCGTCCATGACCCGATATTCCGATCAGTGCCAAGCACGCTAGGCCTACCCGATTTCGGACGGTGGGCATTCCCATGTCCATTAACACCTTCCGCAACCGGGAGAATTAAGGCCACAATGATAACTCCCAACACTTCGTCCAAGCCGCTCCCGTGCGTGAGGACTCGATGTCAACGCTCGGGGCGTGAGCTGTGGCTAGGGAGTCAACCGCCAAGTTTATTCCCCCTTGGCCCGACGGTCAGAGGCGGTCTTTCTCCTGCCAATGACAATGAAACACCCCCGCGTAACCCTAATGGCCAATTAGGTCAAATGTGATTTCTAGCAATACATCGAAGCGGATCTTGACAGGACAAGCACCGGACCCCAATCCACAACACATCTAGTGTGTCGCCATACGAATTGGACCCAGATTGCTAGAAATCCCCATTGACGCATTTCATCGAACACGTGCCATGCAACCAAGTCAAATGAAACAACCAAGCATCAATCCTACCCTAACCCGTATTAGGGTTCATCAAAACTACTCAATGATGAATAACATAAAAACAAACAGCACAAAAGACATATAAACTTTCATCATCAAGCAAACTAAACACAATACAAACAATGGAGAAAAAGAGAGAAGAAAATACTTATCTTGAGTTTGAATCTTCAATCCAATACAAGATTTATTACAATAGAAAAGCTAATCTAACCTAATCTAAACTTACAAGAGAAAGGGGCAAAAAGCCCTAGAAAAACTGAGAAGCACCCCCTCCAAGTCGTGCCCCAACTTCTATTTATAAACCCCCCAAAAAAACTTAACATTTCGGGTCCAGAACTGTCAAAAAAGGCCCACCCGATCGGGTGGAAACTCACCCGATCGGGTGGAATAAACAGAGAGCTCAGATTCGCAGAAACAGATCTCACCCGGTCGGTTGACAAGTCAACCGATCGGGTGAAATGAAATTTCAGACTGCAGCCAGTTTCAGCACATAGCTGCGCTTAGAAAATTCCAGAAAAATCTAGAAAAATCGGATTTGGGCATGCGACCTATCGTTGGAAAGCTAACGACGATGCTGACGCTAGAAAAATAAGAGATCACCCAAAATCCTTCTGGAATAATATCAGATCTTCAATGAATGAGCAGCGGTGTGCGAAAGCGGAAGAAAAGGCCACCCGATCGGTTGAAACATCAACCGGTCAGGTGAACCGCTTGTTGCTTTGGCCGTCGGGCTTCGGGAGCTTCAACCGGTCGCTGAGGAGAACGGGTGGCATGACCGGGTCGTCGTTTGGGAAACTTCAGCTTCAGATGAACCGATCGGGTGAGATATCACCCGATCGGTTGGAATTAAGCTCCAACTTCCCGAGAACTCTGTGTGGATGAACCGGTCGGCGAACCGGTCGGTTGACTTTGCACTTTGCTCCAACTTCAGTCCGGGTCGTGCACGCGTGCATCACCCGATCGGTTGGCTGTGTCCAACCGATCAGGTGGGGGCTGAAAAGTGGCAATCTTTGTCGTTTGACCCCCTGGATCACGCGTGACCCCTCCCGTTGCTCCGGGGACTCATGATATCGTCGTTTTATGTCCCAAATGCTGTAAATTCCTGCAAAACACGGAAAACACGGAAAAGTGAAAGAAAACGAGAAAATACGAGAAAACGAATAAAAGACGGCGAAAAACACGGGGAAAACGTGCGCAAATATATGAAATATAAACGCACGTCAAAATCCCCCAAGCTGAACTCTTCCTCGTCCTCGAGGAAGACGAGCGAGAGTAGGAGCTCGGAGAGGAAAAATAGAGAGAAAGAGAGAAAAAGAAAACTCTATATCCTAGATCACCCGTTACGGCCAACAAAATCAAAAATGACACACCAAGCAAGCGAACGCCAAATCACATCACTAAACCAAGGAATACGAGTCCAAACGAGTGCCGTGGGCCCATGCGGTGAAGCGCGAGTGAGCGTGGTCGTGTGCTAGCAAACGGTGTCACTATCTACATTGTGCAATAAAGCTCGATATACACAAATCCTAGATATGACCCAAATATCGATTCGAATTGAATTAAGCGGTGAATATATGGTTCAAGCATGCATGAGAATAGAGAGAAAATCGAAACATATCTTACGATAGGGACTCCATAACTAGGGTTAAGGAAATCACCACACTAAAGCCTGGATAATAGCTAAAAAGTTCCTAAGCCAAGTGTTTTCGAAAACGATGGGGGTTGAGATGATGTGGAGTAGAACACTCGGTGCAAATTCTCGCCTTCCCTTTATTCTCGGCAAGTAGGAAAAAAAATATTCACACGGGAAATTTTTGGGTTTTGGGTATTTGTATTTTTTTTGGATTTTGGGATATACAAAATTTTTCTTTTCTTTTCTTTTTGGGTTTTTCTTTTCTTTTCTCTTTTTTTTGGATTTTTGGGATATTGGCTATACACATGTGTACTCTCCCAAGTGGGAGAACGGTACACGACGAGGGGATTTGCACCAAGTAAAACAAAAAAGAAATCGGAATCTAAACACTTGGGCAAAGGAAACTATTCTCGCTAAATAGAGCATGGGCTAAATGGGTTATCCTAGTCCTTAATTGTGGAATCCCGACACATGCGAAATGAAGTACACGATATATATATATATAGCATGCAGAAGCAGACAAGAGAAATAAATACCGCATATTCAAATCGAAGCATGATAATCTAGGGGTCATTCCTGGACAGGTATATAAAGTAAAATCACAAAGCAGAAGCACGCCAAACAGCTAGGCACGACACACGACTCACAAAAAAAAACTAAGTGGACCCACGATGCGTGAAATGCAGGGGAACTCGGCTTCCTGAGGTTAGTGAATGTGATTATCGAAGCCGTGCAAGGTGTGTGTGAGATTTTGTGGCAATTCATCATATGTGGTCATCTCTAGGAGAGAGAGAGAGAGAGAGAGAGAGAGAGAGAGAGAGAGAGAGAGAGAGAGAGAGAGAGAGAGAGAGAGAGAGAGAGAGAGAGAGAGAGAACAAGAGATGAGAAGAAAAAGAAAACCACTATGGAAAACGACTCAAAAACGAAGAAAAACGACACAAATGACGCACGAAGTGCGACTCCCCCAAGCTAAAACTTGCATTGCCCTCAATGCAAAAAAATAGTTTTTATGGGAGAACAAAGAAAATGGGGGGGTGCGCACCGACACAAAAAGTGAAAAACATGAAAAACATATGAACGAAACTAAAAAAATAAAAAATAATAAAATAAAAAATAAAAAATAAAAAATAAAAAATAAAAATAAAGAAAAAGAAACACTCAAATAAAAGGTATAAAACACGACAAAAGAACACCTAGACACAAACACACAACAACGACACACGAAAACATGCACACAAATCGATTTCCCCCAAGCTGAACATGACAATGCCAGCGAAACGATATGATCAATGTGATGCAGAAATATGCAAGGGGAAGATCGGAAAAGAAAAGAAAGAAATCAAAATGCAGGAGAGACGGTGTACTCATTCTCCTCGGAAGAGGATGTGGGGTGTGGGCGGTAGAAGTGATAGAAGGGCACGACATGATGGGTTATTATGATGCAAAAGCAAATCCTAGATACGCTCCCCTCGCTAATGAGAGGAGACGAGATTATTCAAATCTAAACTAGAAAGCTGTAATTTTTTACACTACTGGATTAGGATACACCTGAGCATAGGTGGATCTAAGATCTGAAGTGGGGCAGGTAGCTGCTCTAACTGCTCCTTCTGTGGCTCCGCCAGAAGCGCTGTGCCACGTGTGCCAATGGACCCAAGCAATGCACCTCCAAGCATCCCTCGTAAGTGTCCACCTGTAACCTGCAAAGGACGAGGTGCATTAGTCCATGGCAAGAAATTATTTCCCAAAATAAATGTATCCCAGAGATAGTCGCCGGTAAATGATGGTAAAATATATGAAATGTGGCGAACACTCCCTGGAAATGGTATGCTATCCTCTGTGCTAGCGACGATAAAATCCCCGCTCTCCATGTGAAGTTGCTCTCCAGGTGGTGACACACCGCGGCATACCTCAAGGGAAGTAGATCCTGTGTCCTGCGAGAGATATGGTATGTCAAATATATACGAGTCTAAAGAGATAGGAAGTGAAAAGCGAGACTCAAAAGTGGAGTGAGAGTGAGTATGAAAATCTCCCTGAATAGGGGCAATATGCTCAAGTAGATGCTCAGCCGCAGAAGAAGTGGAGCGTGACGGTAGAGGTAGATGTGGCTCGGGCTCCATGAAGTGGATGATCGTATCCAAGCCCTCATGCACATCCTCCTCGATGTTATGCTCATGGTCCTCTATCTGCCCGATGTCCTGAATGACATCCTCATGGTTGACCACTGACCAAGGAGGAAGCTGTGACAGAGATGGCTGTGGAGGTGGATGTGGAGCGGACCCCTCGTATGTGGTCATCGTGTCCTCGTCCTCACGCACATCCTCCTCGCCGGTATGCATAAGCTCTGTGGTCTCCTCGGTGCTCTCATAGGACTCATATGAGGTATCCAGATAAAGATGAAAAGTCTCTCCCACAGATCCTAGAGAAATCTCCCCATCCTCACTATCATCATCAAAAAATGCTTCGTCATCCAAGTGGTAGTGTGGGAAAATTGGGGCATCGGCATGAGATGTGTCTATGGTGGCTGATGGCATGGTGGTCTCAACCATGAAGGTGGGTATATCCTCTCCTTCATCCCCTCTCCTCGGTGTCGGCTCGGTGATTGGTACCATCAAGTGTTGTAATATTTGGCCTTGGTTAAACATGGCACTTTCAAGGAGAGACACGAGGCTTGATTCTTCTTGTGTGTGTGGAGGGGTATAAGGTTGAGGAAATGGATGGGAGGTGTTTGGGCTAAGGTTGTGGGAAAATGTTTGGCCTTGGGGTGGGGGAAGGCTCTCAAGTGTAAATGGGCAATCATAATACACATGCCCCGCCATCCCACAAGTCTCACAAACCACAACCGAATAAGGATTGTATCCTCCCATCTGAGCATCGAAATTTGATCTCCACATGGTTACACCAAAGATACATGGACAACAAAAATAAGAAAACTAGAGAGGAGCGTCAATAGTACAAGAAAATAACAAAAAGATAATATAATAGTGGGGGAAAAATTCCTTGGTTATTGAATATTTTTTTTAAAAAAAAGAAAGAAAAATAAATTTTTTGTGTTTTTATGCGTAGTATAACGAACCCAAGCTAAGCTAATATCAAACCGAACGCCTCCCCGGCAACGGCGCCAAAAACTTGACCGGCGCCCCGTTTACGGTATGGGTGCGGTGTCGTTTTACCGTAAGTGCACGGTTAGTGTAGGGTGCGGGTTTATCGAACTCAGGGAGGTGGATGGCTTGAGTGGCTACTAGCCTCGCCTAGGTTGTGTGCTAGCTACGCGGATGATGTGGGTGGAAGTGTAGAAATAAAAGAAAGGAATGAAAAAGACACGAAAAGAATCCCCGCTAACACGGGCTAGAGCACTCATGACACTTGGCATTTGACTTGACCCAGGGTGAGACATTGCCCCAAAAGGTGGTACCTAGCGTCCATGACCCGATATTCCGATCAGTGCCAAGCACGCTAGGCCTACCCGGTTCCGGACGGTGGGCATTCCCATGTCCATTAACACCTTCCGCAACCGGGAGCATTAAGGCCACAATGATAACTCCCAACACTACGTCCAAGCCGCTCCCGCGCGCGAGGACTCGATGTCAACGCTCGGGGCGTGAGCTGTAGCTAGGGAGTCAACCGCCAAGTTTATTCCCCCTTGGCCCGACGGTCAGAGGCGGTCTTTCTCCCGCCAATGACAATGAAACACCCCCGCGTAACCCTAATGGCCAAATAGGTCAAATGTGATTTCTAGCAATACATCGAAGCGGATATTGACAGGACAAGCACCGGACCCCAATCCCCAACACATCTAGTGTGTCGCCATACGAATTGGACCCAGATTGCTAGAAATCCCCATTGACGCATTTCATCGAACACGTGCCATGCAACCAAGTCAAATGAAACAACCAAGCATCAATCCTACCCTAACCCGTATTAGGGTTCATCAAAACTACTCAATGATGAATAACATAAAAACAAACAGCACAAAAGACATATAAACTTTCATCATCAAGCAAACTAAACACAATACAAACAATGGAGAAAAAGAGAGAAGAAAATACTTATCTTGAGTTTGAATCTTCAATCCAATACAAGATTTATTACAATAAAAAAGCTAATCTAACCTAATCTAAACTTACAAGAGAAAGGGGCAAAAAGCCCAAGAAAAACTGAGAAGCACCCCCTCCAAGTCGTGCCCCAACTTCTATTTATAAACCCCCCAAAAAAACTTAACAGTTCGGGTCCAGAACTGTCAAAAAAGGCCCACCCGATCGGGTGGAAACTCACCCGATCGGGTGGAATAAACAGAGAGCTCAGATTCGCAGAAACAGATCTCACCCGGTCGGTTGACAAGTCAACTGATCGGGTGAAATGAAATTTCAGACTGCAGCCAGTTTCAGCACATAGCTGCGCTTAGAAAATTCCAGAAAAATCTAGAAAAATCGGATTTGGGCATGTGACCTATCGTTGGAAATCTAACGACGATGCCGACGCTAGAAAAATAAGAGATCACCCAAAATCCTTCTGGAATAATAGCAGATCTTCAATGAATGAGCAGCGGTGTGCGAAAGCGGAAGAAAAGGCCACCTGATCGGTTGAAACATCAACCGATCGGGTGAGCCGCGTGTTGCTTTGGCCGTCGGGCTTCGGGAGCTTCAACCGGTCGCTGAGGAGAACGGGTGGCATGACCGGGTCGTCATTTGGGAAACTTCAGCTTCAGATGAACCGATCGGGTGAGATATCACCCGATCGGTTGGAATTAAGCTCCAACTTCCCGAGAACTCTGTTGGGATGAACCGGTCGGCGAACCGGTCGGTTGACTTTGCACTTTGTTCCAACTTCAGTCCGGGTCGTGCACGCGTGCATCACCCGATCGGTTGGCTGTGTCCAACCGATCGGGTGGGGGCTGAAAAGTGGCAATCTTGGTCGTTTGACCCCCTGGATCACGTGTGACCCCTCCCGTTGCTCCGGGGACTCATGATATCGTCGTTTTATGTCCCAAATGCTGTAAATTCCTGCAAAACACGGAAAACACGGAAAAGTGAAAGAAAACGAGAAAATACGAGAAAACGAATAAAAGACGGCGAAAAACACGGGGAAAACGTGCGCAAATATATGAAATATAAACGCACGTCATTATGCTGATGCAGGGTACAGGTCCGATCCTCATACAGAGAAGTCTCAGACAGGATACATGTTTACTTATGGCGGCTCAGCCATATCCTGGAGATCTGTAAAGTAGACCATGACGACCATCTCATCCACTCACTCAGAGCTCCTAGTGATCCACAATGCAAGCAAGGAGAGTTTCTGGCTACGCTCTGTGATCCAGCACATCCTCACCTCCACCGGCCTGATGACCGGCGTCCTTGCGCCTACTCCACTTCATGAAGACAATGCAGCATGTATATCCCAGCTACATGACGGCTACATCAAAAGAGACACGACGAAGCATATCTCCCCCAAGTTATTCTGGACGCACGACCTTCAGAAGCAGAAGCATATTGAGGTACAGAAGATCCAATCATGTGATAACTTGGCGGATTTGCTTACCAAATCCCTGCCTACTAGTATCTTTAAGAAACTTGTATATGGGATTGGGATGAGGAGAGTGAGGAAATGTAAACTGGGTCAAGATGAGTAGACTATGAACTCATATGTACATAGGAGACTGATGTATAGATTCATAGGAAATCTGCAAGCCTGAAGCTTGGTCAAATGAGGGGGAGTCAACTGCAGAGTTGTACTCTTTTCCCTTGGCTACTGGTTTTTCCCACAGGGTTTTCCGTAGTCAAGGTTTTGACGAGGCAACCTCGTTGACTCTGGATATTGAAGTATCCACCCCTAGACACATCCCTAAAATAGGGAAAGTTATGGATTAACTGTTCTTTCTTTAACAAGGCAGTTATCCTAACTTGGATCCTGAAGAATCCACCTCTTATTCAATATTGGTTGGATAAGGGGAAGTGTTATGAATAGGCCCATGAGGCCCATTGGGTATCCAGCCCACTATTGAAAGCTATAAATACGAGGGTAGAATATTCTTGAGGAATTAATGGTTAAGATGAGAGTTTGTGAAAATTTTAAGGAGAGCTAAATTTGGATGGTACTAAATTTTGGGGTGGAAGGAAAGTTTTAAATATTTTGGGAACTAAATACAGATGTAAATAAATTTCGAAAGAACTAAAATTTAAATTTTTTTGAGGACTAATTCCATATGAAACTAAATTTTTGAGGAATAAAATTTTTGGGAGGAACTAAATTTTCAGGGTAACTAAATTTTATTTAAAATTTTGGGTAAACTAAATCTGGATGGAACTAAATTTTAGGGGAACCTAAAATTTTAAATTTTGGAAGAACTAAATCTAGATAGCACTAAATTTTGGAGAGGACTAAACTTTGTGGGCTGAACTATATTCTCTAAGTGGAACTAAATTTTAGTTTGAATATGATTAAAATTTTTGGTTGGTTGGCTATTTTGAAGGTGTGTACAATTTTTTTAAGAATGGAGAGATTTTGAATAGGTTGAAATTTTTTGTGAGAATATTTTGAATGCTCCGTGACCTATGGTCACGGGTTATGACTAGTATATATATATATATATATATATATATATATATATATATATATATATATATATATATATATATATATATATATATATATATATTGTTATAAATAGTAAGAAGAATTATTTTTACTTATATATATATTTATACATCGGGTCAGAGTGAAGAACTTAAGGGAGAGGGAGCGAAGAAAGCCAGAGCTTTTTGAGAGGGGGGGAGATTGATCCTGGTATTTTTCATTTCTTCCGCTCTTTCTTTCTTACTTTTGATCATTTTTAGTCCTTCATTCAATTATAACTTTTTTAAGAATTTCTAATAATTCTTATCAATTCAAAACCGTGTCTTTCAGCCACAAAAAGGAACAAAAATGTTTTTTCTGATTTTATTGTTGTTGCAATACGCTCCTGGGTTTTACTGAGCAAAAAAGGAAAGAAAACAAGGGTGTCCTGATGAATTGAATTCTTATTACATCTGTGAGAACTATTGTGTTTTGTTTTTTGCTTCTCCTAAGAAAATGGTTCTTTTGATGGATTTGATTCTTCCTCTATTTGAAATTATGGGTTTCTATTCTTTTTAATTATATATGTATTTGGGCAAGAGATCAATGTTATATGGAGTTAGTCGCTTCTCTTAGTGAATGAAATCTTTTCCAATTTAGAAGAATCTCTTGGAGAAATCTAACGCAATCAATATATGTAACAATATATGTATATATCTACATGCAGTCAGTTTGTTTTTTTATGTACTCCATGTTTCATGCCATAAATATGATGCCCAGTTTGGTCTAGTGAGGAATCAGTTTCTCATCAAATTTTACGCCTTTCTGCTTCCTTCTTGTTTGCGTTCTCCTCTTCAACTCCTTGTAGAAACTGAGAAGTAGCAAACGTGACTGTATGGAAATGGAACTCAACTAAAAAGGACATTAAATGCTTTTTATTGTAATATCTAAAGACAAAATCGAGATGCTTTTACAGGCAGCTGAATTCATGAATTAAACAAAAATATTTATGTTGCAACAAGCTTTCTTGATGATTAGTGTAGCATATGCACCATGGTAGATGGTTTCGAGCATCTGATGAATTGATTTGGCCAATACTTTCACATTAGAAACAATTGTATACAGCTTTTGATTAGACTTCAAGAACCAAACAAAAATGTTGCAATTCTAACCAACAGAAACCTATAAAAAGTGTGTCCAGGTTAAATATGTTTGGCTTCATGAACTAGTATTATAGATGGAATTTGATAGCTATTCAATAATATTTAACAATATTACAGTTTAAAAAAAGTATTAGAGCTAAGTTGAACAGATTGGATACATATAAATCATTGTAAATTTAGAGATGACATAACCTATACTTAATCACCTCCTAATTAATATCGAACCTGGTGCGCTTATTTTGCAACAAACTCTTGGTTCAATCATGACGGGCTGCATTTCACCATACGGGTAGTAGAAGAAATTAAAGTATTAGAATCATACTTTTGTTTTAGTTTAAAATTGAATTCATCTATATCATTTGTTGATAACGGGTTTCAGATTTTTTTTTATAAATTGTATATGATTTCTTGATATTCAATTACATGAATTTGTGTCTGTAATTTTGGGATTCACGCATAATGCTCTGAGAAAGATGTGACTATAGGAAAGAATGTTGAACCAGCCAATTGGGAACAATGTCTGGTGCTTTGCATGTTGGTGCTTTGCAAGTTGGTGCTTTGCATGTTTCAGTTTGATGTTAGTGTCACGCCCCGCTTCCCAAGTATGGAAGGCGAGACGCGAAGAGGTCCGCTCAGAGTTGAAGCTGTGAAGCTGTAGTCTGATAAGCGTCTGTGTGTGTTTATCCATTCACAGATTCTTACATTGCAATGAAACAACAACAATAATAATATTTGAAAGCAGGCAATAAATAACCAACATTCATAGACAACATCCACATCTTTATTCAAAACATATAGAGATATAATCATAAAAAGAAAGTACGGAGTCTAAAAAGAAAGGCCCCAAGCATGGCCGAAACTTCAATATAGATAAGGTGCTACGCACCGAACAACCTAACAGCTACTACTAGGAAACAAACACCAACTAAAAGAAAGTCTCCAGCTGAGACTAGGGTAGGTCCCCAGTATCCTCGAACTGGACGTCAGCAAAAGCCTCAAGCATGATGTCAGCAACCTAGTAGTCCTCAGCAACTACCTCAGACTCAAAGCCTGATATGTGACACACAAAGAGAAAATGGCACATGTCAGCAAAAATCTCCAAAATGGGAAAGTGAGACTTTTGTGCAAGGAAATATAAAGTACAGCAGTTGTAAGATGAATGCAACTTAGCTGTTTAAAATGATGTTGACATATCATGATATTTTAATGAATGCAGCAGTTTAAACATGAACATAATATTTAGCAATGCATAACACGTCGTAGCAAGAGCTACTAAACAATATTCATGATTTCACAATTTCACGAAAAACATACATTCACGATGTGCACATGGTTTACGCCTTACAGCTGAAGTTGCTGATCGGGCACACTTCTACACTGTGTGACCGCTTAACCCTACCCCTCCACGTGTGTATAGACTGGCGCCCATCTTCTGGATCACGAGCAAGGAAGTGTTTATGGCATATGGTTTACCTAGCCTCATTCATGATGTAGGAGTCAAAATCCTATTCGTCGTCGATTACATTTCATGCTTCTGGAACACGAGCCAGGAATTATTCTTTATTTGGCATATGGGTGCACCTAGCCTCATTCATGATGTAGGAGTCAAAATCCTACTCACCGCAGCTTACATTTCAATAGTAGAATGTGCTACACTTTCACGACAAAACATTCAATGCATTATATGGCATGTGATATACAACATGATAGCAGATATTGAATTGCATACAGTTATATCAAAATAAACGTGACATGTGATATGCATGAATCATATCATGGCATGGGTGTTGGATCTAGCTTCGTTGTCAAGCTAGATCAAGTTTGAGTGTCGGATCTAGCTTCGTTGTCAAGCTAGATCTATTATGGAGTCTAGGCGACTATCATTTCACCGCCTAGTCTCTTTTACACAAAAATCACAAAATGTCCTAAACATGGCCTAACAATCAACTGAGCAAGTTTCACTTGCCTGAAACGATGTCCGCAAATCTCAGTTCAATGATCCAGAATCTCCATATGTGCTCAAGTCAACATCCAACCTACAGTCCCGTATTCAATTATTTTCAATTAGTGATTAACAAAGCAAGGAGAATTAATGATTTTTATCTTGTTAGACATGCGGTATTTGGGTTCCTACGGATCGGGGTATACCTCAACACGGCGCAAGAGCTACACTGACGTCGGGTAGTGACGTCAGGGGTTGGATCTGGTAGCGAGCGAGCTACGGCATGTGCTACAGCGAAGACGGCCGCGGAACAACGAACAAGGCATGGTAGCGAGCAACACGAACGCCAGCGGGAAGATGATGAACGGCAGCGAAAGGGGAGTTCTTGACTTGCTGTTGGGTTGCGTGCAACTACGACGCAATGGGGCACGGCAACAGCAGCTATGGAGGGTGGCCGACAGCCTTAGGGGAAACGACAGGCTAAATTTGTAGAGTGGGAGGCTGGCAGGTTCAGGGGAATGGAGGCGGTCGCCTGGTGGTTGGCCGGTGGCAGGACAGTCGGTAGGGGGTCGCCTGGGGTGCAGGCCGTGGGTTAGGGGAGGAGCAAGCCTCAAGTTGGAGGAGGAGATCTGTTTCAAAGGAGAGGGCAGTTTTAAAAGGAGAGAGAGTGGGCAGTTTGTGGGTTTCGACCTGGGGTGTGCGGCAGCTGTAGGGTGGAGGCCATGGAGGAGGTTGCGCTGGTGATAGGTGGCTGGATGCTGGATAGTTTAGGGTGGAGGCCGGATGTTATGGGGCTTACGGCTGGCGGTATACAAATGGCAGGGTGCGGCAGATGCTAAGGAGAAGGGGCCGGACTTACAGGTGGTGGCCGGCGGCAAGTTGGTCGCAGGGGTGATGGCTGGCCAGTGATAATGGGGGTGGCCGGTGGCAAGCTAGGGGAGAGGGGGTGCGTGAGTTGTGCGACGGCTAGGTTTGATGAAAGAAAATCCTAAGTTAGATGCTTCACGTTAGAATGAAGGGTTTTGCTAAATGAGGTTGATAAAGAGTGAACTTAGGCTTGATTGGAGAAAGAGTGTGTGTAAGAGGGGGAGGGTAGGTTTAGGGTGCAAATAGTTAGGGAAATATCAACATGAAATGTAGGAAACCATAGAGATTTGGTTAGATAATTAGGGTTTGAATTAGTCTAGGCTAATAATAGGTTGAAGATAATTAGAGTGAATGGTCGGTCTAACGGTATCCGATAAATACAAGAAAAATATCAGGACGACAGTGTCGACAAGACAATCGAGACTAAGATGATCGGATAAGAGCTAGGTTAACGGAAAACGGAACTAAAAATAAAAAGGTCAAACGTCGAAGTCTAAAGTTACGACAACCCTTCAAACAAAGCTGTTTTGTGGAAGAATGAGCTAAGAAACAACGTTCACAAAAAATTCTACAAATAAGTACTCTCTCAGAGGGTCACAACGACATATAACATCGCACGTTTGGGATACATGAGGAGGTCACAAAAATACACATACGAACAAAAAGGTACGCGCACGAAAACAAACGGTCGAAAAGCGACCGTGACATCCTACCCACCTTAGAGCAAAGTCCGTCCTCGGACTTTCTAACTAAAATAAATAAATCTAGCCATTCTAGTAACTACCCTAATCATATTACACTATAATTCAAACCATGTATAGTTACTACAAGTGCTTATTTATGCACTAGGTAGTCAAACATTAATACTACAAACATGTATATATATGCACATTCTATACGTATACCTATCATAGACAGTCAAGTTCATACTGGTACTTCAATCATTCATATAGTACACCCCTTATATAACTATCACTCACTTATCACGTAACCATGGTACAGATACCTCCATAAAATAGTTCACACCAGCAAATACAATCGTTGTACTTCACGTATAATTAACTACCTATGTACAAAACAAACATGGATATACTACTCCCGTATATCTTCTAGTGTACATTCAACACCAACATATCAACACATGTAATCACACCATACAATATTAAATCATGTTTGCTAAATCTAATACACATTCACCCTTACTACAGATACACAAATATATATTTATTCAAATACACGCAGATACTTCATCATATATACATATCATATACAATCCTATAACTATATTCAAGACACAACACACATACCATAGTCGCAAACACTTATAGCTAAGCACATACTTACCCGTGCATGGTGCATACCCACACACGCTAATATACTATTCATACATGCCACTCATACCACTATATTCTTAGCACATTCTACACACCTAGTTTAGCTAGCATATATACACTCAATCATGTAAGTCCTTCGTAAATAACTATACTACTAGACCAACACATATAACTATATAATGGTATAGCCATCCACAACCATGCGTGTAACGTAACCATGCACAACCAAACTTATCACTATACACACATCATCCATTACTATTTTCATAGCACTATACACCAGCCACATACAAATATAACAATATACTTAGAGTATACCCACTCTAGCATGAGTGAGACTCAAAGACCCATACAAGAACCAGAATACTTTATATTCATAACACGATATTTATACCTATACCAACACGCCACTATAATATATGTATATATATACCAACATAATCATATTACTCGTCTCACTATATAGGTAAAAACACATGCTATCATATACACATAATAATATCAACCACACTTTATATTTAGCCAAGTAACACCCCCATAATGCAGTCACTTTACATACTAAAATAATATTACAAATATCAGTACACGTATACAATCATAATACACTATCATATACATGCATACATCGTATAGTCACATACGTATTATATTCACACCATATCAATTTACATACAATTAGTATACTAATACACATACCTATCCATCCATAGTTACAACATACAATAATCGTGGATACCTCATGGTATACACGTACACACACAACATCCTGCAAAGGCAAGCAATACTATACAAAATTATAACCACATTACCATACGTATATCACACATATTCATACAGTATGCATATATCTACCTATGACTAAGCACATACATATCTATGTACGAGCACACGCTCATACGTACTAACATATAGATCATATAATAGGCATGCACACTTAACTATAAGTACACCTATTATCATTATACCTAACATGCACATGACTTCACGTGTATATTATTTCAAGCATTTACAAGTACCTTCAAATTACATACACCACTAGTAGATATTCCAACACTAATTCTAATATACACAGACATACCTAAAGTGGTATAGCCATCCATACATATATTTATAAATACTATCATTCATTCAACTTCATATATATCATGAATAACACTGAGTATGCATATATAACACAAGAGACAATCATTAATATACTAAGGGTAGCACCCTCATACCTGAGTGGTATGCAGGGGTTCACACACGGGTCCACACACTCTACCTATACACATGCAAGACGCCGACATCACAATAAAACTAATGGGCCCACCAAACTATACTAAGGTTGACATAGGCAACGACAAGAACTAGTAGGATGACTAAGCAAAAGTAAAGGGGAAGAAATATATAATAATATCCTTATAAAATACAGGATAATGACGTGTAGATGATATAAGTTAAAATACAAAGTATATAAAAACGGACATACTTGAAAAGTTGGAGTCCTCTTTCGCATAGAAAATTATTTAGAGGTCAGTACAATGAGTTGTTTGAAATAGGTTTGAGTAGTATATGTCACGCCCCGCTTCCCAAGTATGGAAGACGAGACGTGAAGAGGTCTGCTCAGACATGGAGCTGTGAAGCTACAGTCTGATAAGCATCTGGTAAATTAATCCATTAGCAGGTTCTTTGCATTACGACAAAACAACAACAATAATAAAGAAGCATAGACAATAAAAATTATCCAACATTCAACATCCACAGATTTTATTCCAAACAAACAGAGATAGTCATAAAGAAATACAGAGTCTGAAAAGGAAGGCCTAAGCATGGCCGAAACCAAAACAAGAAATGGTGCTACGCACCGAACTTCCCAATAGCAGTTACTAAAAGTAAACAACATCTAAAAGAGAGTCACTAGCTGAGACTAACAGTAAAACTCCAGTGTCCTCGAACTGCACGTCGGCAAACTGTGTCCTCAGCAACTAAATTAGGCTCAAAACCTGACATGTGACACCCAAAGAGAAAAGGACACATGTCAGCAAAAATCTCCAAAGATGGAAAATGAGACTTTTGTACAAGGAAGCGTAAAGTATAAAAATGCAGCTTCGCACTTTAGAGTAAGATGACATGACATAATAATTCAATGAATGCAGCAGTTAAAATGAGATGACATGGCATATTATTTAAAGAATGCGACAATTAAAATGAACATAATGATAACAAGGCATGCACGTCGTAGCAAAAGCTACGAAACACTATTTCACGAATTCACGAACACTAGCTTATCACATTGTGCACAGGGTTTACGCCTTACAGCTGAAGTTGCTGATCGGGGACACTTCTACACTGAGTGGTCGCATAACCCTACCCCTCCCACGTGTATATGGACTGGCGCCCATCTTCTGGATCACGAATCTGGAAGTGTTTTTGGTATATGGACGGCGACCATCTTTTGGATCACGAGCCAGGAAGTGTTTTTCGGTATATGGACTGGCGCACATCTTCTGGATCACGAGCCAGGAAGTGTTTTTGGTATATGGACTGGCGCCTATCTTCTGCTGGATCACGAGCCAGGAAGTGTTTTTGGTATATGGACTGGCGACTATCTTCTGGATCACGAGCCATGAAGTGTTTTTCAATTTGGCATCGGGGTGCACTTAGTCTCAATCAATATGTAGGAGTCAAAATCCTACTCGCCACAGCTTACAATTTAAAGTAGCGTGTGCTACACAATCATGATAGAGCATGTTGATGCATGAAATGACATGGCAAGATGCATGAACATGCAATAAGTAGTTAATTTGAAATTAAACATGACATTCGGTATGAAATGATAGCATAGCAATGGTGTCGGATCTAGCTTCATTGTCAAGCTAGATCTAGTATGGTGTCAGATCTAGCTTCGTTGTCAAGCTAGATCAAGTATGGTCGTCTAGGCGACTATCATTTCACCGCCTACTCTCTTTTACACAATTTTACAAAATGGCCAATAACATGGCCTAACAAATTACTGTGCAAGTTTCACTTTCCTGAAAGAGACGTGCTGCAAGTCACACGATTAAAGAGTCTAGATATTCCCTATGTGCTCAAACAACGCCCAACCTACAGTCCCATATTATTATCATCGATTAGTGAGTTAATCCAAACAATGAAATCATAGTTTTTATCTTGTTAACATGCGGGTGTGGGTTCCTACGGTTTAGGTATAGCTTAATACGACGCGAGAGCTACACTGACGTCGGGTAGCGACGTCAGGGGTTGAATTAATAGAAGCGAGCAATGATCCACTGCACGGTAGCAATCAGTGACAACGGCAGATGACGGCGACAACGAACGACGATCAGCCAGGTAGCGGCACGATCACTGAACAGAGACGCGGAGGGAGAGGACAGCCGCACAGCGTTCCACGGCATCGGGAAGATGCGAATAGCGGGTAGCGGGTTCTACGGCCTGCTGTCGATTTGTGCGCGGCAATGACACGGGGAGAGGGGCTGTTTGATGGGGATGAAGGGCAGTTTTTAGGCTAGTGGCTGTTTTGGGTTGTTGCGGTAATGGAGGATGTCGTTTGCGCAAGGGAGGAGGGGAGTTAAGCAGGTGGTTGTTCGGGTGGAGGAGGGCCAGAGCTATGGGAGGAGAGGGGCTGCTTGTAGGAGTTTTTAGAGAAATCGACAGTTTCGTAGGGGAAGAGAGGGGAAATGGTTGTTTTAGGGCTTACAGCAAGATGGAGGAAGAGGGATGTGGCAGCTTGGGATCGGGGTTGTACGGATCTAGGAGGGGGTTGGCCGGCGACTCGCTGGTGGTGGGGGTCCAGCGGTGCGTGGCCTAGGGAGGCCAGAGTGAGGCCAGTTTTGACAAATGGCAGGGTATTGCGGAAGCTTGTGTGTGGAGGAGACTTTGTGCGGCATTTTATTGGGAGTTTGGGCTGCTCTTGCGATGGTGGGTGATGGCCGACGACTTGGCCAGAGGAGGGTGGCCGGCGACTTGGCCGAAGGAGGGTGGCCGGAGATGGGGTGGAAGGCAGTTCGATGTGGGTGGCCGTGGGTTTGTTTGATGTGAGTGGCGGCTGATGCATTTTGCCCTAGGGGATTGCGTGTGTTAGTTGGTGAGAAGAGTTATTTGGCTAAATAGAGTTGATAAGGGGTATAGTTAGGGGTGATTGGAGAGAAAGGATGTGAGAGGGAGGGGGTAGTTTTAGTCTAAAATGGGATGGAGAATAGTCCAAATTGGTGATACATAAGAAATTTGTTTTGATATTTCGGTTTAAAAGTGGGGTACACTTAGATGATTGGAGAGAGAAGATGTGAGAGGGAGGGGGTAGAGTTAGGATGATATGGGATGTCGAATAGCTAGGAATTATTTCATATGAAATGTATTAGGACAATAGTTTTAATTAGCTTAGATGAATTATCAAATTAATTAGGCTAAGTGTACATTAGAAGGGGATTAGTGGAAAAAGTGGGTCTAGCGGTGTCCGATAATTATGAGAAAAGTACCGGGACGACCGTGTCGACGAGAGGGTCGAGACTAAGATGAACGGTCACGGGCTCGGGTAACGGAAAATGGAACCAAAAATAAAAAGGGTCCAACGATGAAGGTAAGAGTTACGACACCTCTTCAAATAAAGTTGTTTTGTGGGAGAACGACCCGTGAAATGACGTTCACAAATAATTCCACAAATAAGTACTCTTCCAGAGGGTCATAACGACATATCACATCGTACGTTTTGGATACAAGAAGAGACAACTAAAAATACTCGTACGAAAGGAAAGTACGCGCATGAAAAACGTACGACCGAAAGGCGCCGTGACAACCTGCCCACCTTAGAATAAAGTCCGTCCTTGGACTTCCTAAGTATGAATATATCTAACCACTCTAGTAACTATCCCAATCATATTACATTATATTTCAAACCATGTATAGTCACTACAAGTGCTTATATTTGCACTAGGTAGTCAAACACTAATACCACAAACATGTATATATATGCACACCCTATACTTATACCTATCATAGACAGTCAAATTCATACACGTACTTCAATCATTCATATAGTCATGTACATCCTCATATAACTATCACACTCTTATCACATAACCAAGGTACACAAACTCACATAAAAAATAGTTCACGCTAGTAAATACAATCATAGTACTTCACATATAGGTAGCTATTCATGCACAAAACAAACATAGATATATAACTCCCTATATCTCCTAGTGTACATACAACACCAAACATATCAACACATGTAATCACAACATACAATATTAAATCATGTTTGCTATATCTACTATACATTCACCCCTACCATAAATACAGAAATATATATAGTTATTCAAATACACGCAGATACTTCATCTTATATACACATCACTTACAATCCTATAACTATAATCAAGACACAACCCACATACCATAGTCAAAATACCTATAGCTAAGCACATACTTACCCGTGCATGGTGCACCCCCATACACGCTAATATACTATTCATACCTACCACTCATACCACTATATACTTAGCACATCTACACACCAAGTTAGCTAGCACATATAGCACATCAAACATGTAAAACCTTAGTAATTAACTATACCACAAGACCAAAACCTATAACTATATAATGGTATAGTCACCCACAACCATGTGCGTAACGTAATCAGGCACAACCAAACCTATCACTATGCACACATCAACCATCACTATGTTCATAGAACTATACACCAACCACATACAAATATAACAATATACTTAGAGTATATCCGCTCAAGCATGAGTGAGACTCAAAGACCCATACAAGAACCAGATTACTTATATTCATAACGCAATATTCATACCTATACCAATACACCACTCTGACACACACACACACACACACCAACGTAACCACATACATACAATAACATCAATCACACTTTATATTTGGTCAAGTTACACCCCATAATGCAATCACTTTACACACCATAATAATATTACATTATCAATACACATATACAATCATGACACACCCTTCTATACATGCATTCATCGTATAGTCATATATACATATAATATATACACACCATCGCAATTTACATATAATTAGTATATTGCTACACATACCTATCCATACATAGTTACGACATTCAATAATCGTGTATACCTCATGGTATACACGTACATACACAACATCCCGTAAAGGCAAGCAATACTATACAAGATCAAACTCTATTACTATACGTATATCACCTATATTCATACAGTAGGTATACATCTGCCTATAACTAAGCACATACATAACTACGTACGAGCACACGCTCATACGCGCTATCATCTAGATCATATAATAGGCATGCACACTTAACTATAAGTACACATATTATCTTTATACCTAACATGCACACGACTCACTAGTATACTATTTCAAGCATTTACAAGTATCTTCAAACCACATACCACTAGTAGATATTCCAACACAAATCCCTAAGTGGTATAGCTATCCACACATATATTATAAACACTATCATTCATACAACTTCATATATATATCAAGAATAGCACTGAGCATACCTATATAACACAAGAGACAATTATTAATATACTAAGGGTAGCACACTCATACATGAGTGGTACGCAGGAGTCACACGTACAGGTCCACACAATCTACATATAAACATGTACCACGACGACATCACAAAAAATACCAATAGGCCCACTACTAAACTAAGGTTGACACAAGCAACGACAAGCACTAATGCCTAAGCAATAGAAAAGGGGACCGAAACCAAAAGCGTAACGAAACAAGATCGGAAAGAACGAGTTCAGATCTGGTGAGGATAAGGAGATAGCTAGTAAGGTTGGACAAAAATATTGCTCTAAATAATTAAATAGATGAAAGAAGGATATGTGTAAAATATGATATCATATATATGTATTTTTATAACAATATGTAGAAATAGCGAGCAGACGGTAAAATTTTAAACCACGGAAAAGTGTTGGAAGAAGAAATAAAGAGTAGGGTGAGGTAGTGAGTGTTTTGCAAACGAAAATAGATTCATACAAAGATTTTTGAAGTATGAACACGATGAATATAAAACTGATACACTAAAAATTGAAGTCCTATTTAGCTTAGAAAAATAATCTAAAAGTATGTACGATAAGTGGTTAAAAATAATAAACTTAGTAGTATAGAAAGAAAGGAATGATATATTGAATTATCAAAATGGTAATAAAGTTTTAAAACTGAAATACGAAAGATATGGGTTAGAAAATGGTTACGAGATAGTAACTAAAGAGTACGACCAAGAAGGTTTCAAAATCCAAGAATGAATTTTAACTCAACCGAAAAGCAGGATATCTAAGTGTATAATAAGGGGGTTTCCAAAGAAGCTAAACTGAGCGAATGATTTAATAAGGAATATCGAAAATACTTTTAGAAGATTCATGATTTGCAATGGAGAAGATTCGAAAAAAATTAACGATAATCGTCATGAAGCGATCACGTGATTCGAGGGCAAAGAATATGATCGCATGATCGATACAAAAAATACACCTAAGATATGATTCATGGAAGGCTACGATGGAATCCTACGGTCGATAACACAGAAGTTTAATGATTAGGAAGATGCTAGAAATCAGGGGTTCTAATTACCGGGCCGACTATAGATTAGGGAAAACTTAGCACGATGACTTCTAATGAACTATACTGTAATAGAGATCTCAGGGAAGGGTCCTTAGGGGATCAAGATTAGGTTCTGCTAGGCCCGAAATTGGATGAACCCAGGCGAACGACTAAAGAATCTATAGAAATCTAATATGGTCTGAGCTAGGGAAGAAACCACTAAGGAAATTCCTAAGATGATTATACCAATTCTTAGCAAAATGTCTAACTAACAATCGTGGATGCCTAACTAGCAAGCACATGCGTCTAAATAAATCTTCCTATAGTCCAGGTATAATGGATTTCCCATATTATACTGAGACAAGATGCTCGGGTACACGTCTTCCAGCCATCTAAGACAAAGAAAACGTTCCCAATAGACTGAAATTTATGTCTCGAATGTTCTGAATATTTTAATGGATATTTTATTATTATCTTTGTTTCGATATTTCGCAGGTCCAAAGAGGACCTACATGGGCCACCACTAAAACCTGTCACGCCACGCTTCCCAAGTATGGAAGGCGAGACGTGAAGAGGTCCGCTCAGACTTGGAGCTGTGAAGCTACAGTCTGATAAGCGTCTGGTAAATTAATCCATTAGCATGTTCTTTGCATTACGATGAAAAAACATTAATAATAAAGAATGATAGACCATAAAAATTATCCAACATTCAACATCCACAGATTTTATTCCAAACATACAGAGATAGTATAAAGAAATACAGAGTCTGAAAAGGAAGGCCTAAGCATGGCCGAAACTAAAACAAGAAATGGTGCTACGCACCGAACATCCTAACATCAGCTACTAAAAGTAAACAACATCTAAAAGATGTGCACCAGCTGAGACTAAAGGTAGAAATCCGGTGTCCTCGAACTGCACGTCGGCAAATTGTGTTCTCAGCAACTAAATCAGGCTCAAAACCTGACATGTGACACCCAAAGAGAAAAGGGCACATGTCAGTAAAAATCTCCAAAGAGGGAAAAGGTGACTTTTGTGCAAGGAAACGTAAAGTATAAAGTATGCAGCTTAGCAGTTTAAAGTAAGATGACATGGCATAATAATTCAATGAATGTAGCAGTTGAAAATGAGATGACATGGCATATTATTTAAAGAATGCGACAATTAAAATGAACAAAATGATAACTAGGCATGCACGTCGTAGCAAAAACTACGAAACACTATTTCACGAATTCAGAAACACTAGCTTATCACATTGTGCACAGGGTTTACGCCTTACAGCTGAAGTTGCTGATTGGGCACACTTCTACACTGAGTGGTCGCATAACCATACCCCTCCCACGTGTATATGGACTGGCGCCCATCTTCTGGATCACGAGCCTGGAAGTGTTTTTGGTATATGGACCGGCGCCCATCTTCTGGATCACGAGCCAGGAAGTGTTTTTTGGTATATGGACTAACGTCCATCTTTTGGATCACGAGCCAGGAAGTGTTTTTGGTATATGGACTGGCGCCCATCTTCTGGATCACGAGCCAGGAAGTGTTTTGGTATATGGACTGGCACCCATCTTCTGGATCACGAGCCAGGAAGTGTTTTTCAATTTGGCATTGGGGTGCACCTAGCCTCAATCATTATGTAGGAGTCAAAATCCTACTCGTCGTAGCTTACAATTTAAATTAGTGTGTGCTACACAATCATGATAGAGCAGGTTGATGCATTAAATGACATGGCAAGATGCATGAACATGCAATAAGCAGTTAATTTGAAATTAAACATGACATGCGGTATGAAATGATAGCATAGCAATGGTGTCGGATCTAGTTTCGTTGTCAAGCTAGATCTAGTATGGTGTCGGATCTAGCTTCGTTGTCAAGCTAGATCAAGTATGGTCGTCTAGGCGACTATTATTTCACCGCCTAGTCTCTTTTACACAATTTTACAAAATAGCCTAAAACATGGCCTAACAAATTACTGTGCAAGTATCACTTTCCTGAAAGAGACGTGCTGCAAGTCACACGATCAAAAGTCCAGATATTCACTATGTGCTCAAACAACGCCCAACCTACAGTCCCATTTTATTATCTTCGATTAGTGAGTTAATCCAAACAATGAAATCACAGTTTTTATCTTGTTAACATGCGGGTCCACCTCCTCCATTCCTGCTATTACGGCACAGAGTTTCAAGCTTAAGCCGTCATTAGTGACGTGGATCCAGCAGGATCAATTTTCTAGGGCACCCATGGAGAGCCCTATTGAACATCTGGACTCCTTCCTCGAGAAGTGTGACACGTTCAAGATAAATGGTGTCATGCCTGAAGCTATCCGACTGAAGCTATTCCCCTTCTCTCTGCTGGATAAAGCCAAGCAATGGCTTAGGGGAAAGGACCTGAACACCTTCAGCACTTGGGAGAAGCTCTCGAACGTTTTCTTGACTAAGTTCTTTCCCCCGGGAAAGATGATGAAGCTGAGGAGTGAGATCTCCTCCTTCTCCCAAGCCAGCCATGAGTCCCTGCACGAAGCTTGGACGAGGTACAAAGAGATTCAGCAGAGATGCCCTCATCACGAGCTTCCAAAGTCGCAGATTATAAATCTGTTCTATAACGGGTTGAGGGATGACCTGAAGTCTTCAATGGACGCCGCGGCTGGGGGGGTCCTTTATGTCAAGAAGTGAAGAAGATGCCGGGAACATTTTAGAAAACATGGCATCAAACAATGAGCGGTGGTGCGATGAGCATGCCACGCCAAGATCTGGGGGCATTCATAGAGTCGACGACGTCGACAAGTTGTCTAGCAAATTTGATTTGATATCGACCCAGATCTCAGCGCTTATGGTAGGAGCTGGTGGTGCCAGCACCCAATAAGTATCGACGGTGGAAGCAAAAGTCCTCGGAGACTTTGAGGGTGGATCAAGCTAGCGCACTTTTCTTCAACCCGACGGGTAATGCGCTGTATCCACCGAGGACTAGCTCGAATCTGGTTTATTCTCCCAATAACCGAAACCACCCAAATTTGAGCTACTGGGCACCTTATCAGCCGCCTCAGTAGCAGCAACAACAAATATATCAGCCGCCTAGGCAACAGCAGCAGCAGTATCAACAATAGCAGCAGCCTCAACAGATGTATCATCAATATCCCCCTAGGAACCTGCAGCCCATGCAGCAGCAGCAGTAGCCATATGGCAAGCAGCGAGTCATCTCCCCGGTCGAGTCCCTCTTGACCCAGTATATTACGAACCAGGAGAAGATCAAAAATGAAGCTGGAGATGGTGCAAAGGGCCCTCATCGACCAAGTATCCCAGCTGGGGTTGCTGGTGGCGAACCTTCAAAGAGCGCAAAACCAATTGCCGGGCAACCGAAAGTAAATCCAAGTGGGCGAATGTGTCCGCTATCGTCTTGAGAAGCGGGACACAAATTCCTACAAGAGTGCCCGCTAAGGAACCTAAAGCTCCGTTGGTCGATGAGCGACCAATTGAAAAAGCTAATGACGACGGAGCTTCGTCATCAAAAGCTATGACTCCGGAGGGAGTCTCTGAAGAGGAGAAGAAGAAGAACGAGGAAGGGAGCCTGAGAGTATTTAAGCCCGTTGCGCCTTTTGCCAAACGACTTGCCCAAGCTAAGATTATGAAAAATACGGCAAGTTCTTTGCTATGGTCAAGGATTTGAGCTTGCAGATTCCTTTCCTCGAAGCCATAGAGACAATTCCTTCCTATGCAAAATTCTTAAAGGATTTGGTGACGAGTGGTTCCAGAAAGGAAAAGGTCGTTCTCACGGCAGAATGCAGCGCTCTCATTCAGCGAGCGAATCCGCCGAAGCTTAAAGACCCAGGCAGCTTCTCCATTCCTTGTTCAATCGGAGAGGAGAAGATTAACCGTGCGCTCGTCGATTTGGGAGCGAGCGTCAGTCTGATGCCCCTGTCACTATACAGGAGGATATGGATGGGTGACCTGGAGCCCACGGGTCTGACCCTTCAACTAGCTGATTGATCGGTCAAATATCCGGTGGGAATTGTAGACGACCTGCTTGTTAACGTCAGTGGAGTGCATGTGCCGGTAGACTTCGTGGTGATGGACATGCCCGAAGACACTCATACACCCATCATCCTCGGGAGGCCCTTCATGGCCACCGCCGGCGTGCTGATAGATGTGAAGAAAGGGAAGCTATCCCTTAATGTTGGCGACCAGAAGGTCGAATTTGACCTGGGGTTATCTATGAAGCACCCTTCGGATGAACCAGGTTGCAATATGTTGGATGTTGAGGAGGAAAGAGCCATAGAAGCTGGGGCCTGGGAAATTCTCTCAAGGAATCCCCCCCGACAGCTTGGGGGACTTTGAAGAGCATGTCAGTTTGAAGAATGAGGAAGTTGCTCGGGAAGCGGGTGTCCCACATACGACCCCTCCCGGATTCCAAAAAGCTGCTCCGACAAGGAGAAAAGGGAAAGAGCCCATGGGGCTTACCGCTGATGAGATCCGGATCTTAAGAAAAGTGGTGGTTGACGCCAATGTGAGGGAGAAGCCTTCGGATACCATCAACGGAGGGAGGATCGTTGAAGAAGTCTATTTATCGCCGCTGTCCACACCGAAGGCCACCGCACCAAAATTTGAAGGGATGCCAAACATTGGGCATCACCCCCGTCCTCCTTGAAAATCATCTTTCGGGCGTCGAGCAAACGACGTTAAACAACAGCGCTTCATGGGAGTCAACCCATGTTCTAAACCCTCGTCTTTGTTCTTAAGATTATTTTTAAGTTTATTTTTCTTATTTTGATGAATAAATTCAGCGACAGGAGCTTTCGTCAAACGACTTAGGCTATTTTTAAAATTGTGCAGGAAACAAGCCCACAACCGATCGGTTGATCCCTCAACCGATCGGGTGGGACGTATCTGACAATGGCATGTATCTGTTCTTCAGCGAACCGCTCGGGTGGAGCAAACTGAGACCGGGTGGCTGATCGTATGAGAAGAGCATAAGTCTCGGACTTTTTGCGATTAAATCAACCGATCGGTTGATATGAAGCAGTGGTCATGTCATTGACCGGGTGAAGTGCACAGAACTCTCGGGAAAATCGTGAAGCGGCCAACCGATCGGTTGAAATCTCAACCGATCGGTTCGCCTGTAGCCACTTTTCAACAAATTTTTCGAAAGTTAGCCCAACCGATCGGGTGAAATCTCACCCAACCGGTTGGCCTAAAACCCTATAAATACTCCCCACTTCACCCGATTCATTTTCTTCACCCGATTTCGAATCTCCTCTATCGTTTCACCTTCTCCAACCCTCAACCGGCCGCCTTCAACCCCCAACCGACCCCCACGGCCTCTCAAATGATCTCTCCCCTCCCTCCTCTCTCTCCATCAATTCCTCTCTCTCCCTCTTCCATTCAACCCTAACCTACGCCCTAATCCTAGCCACCAATCCCCCATTTCGAAAATTTGTTGAATAGGCGTGCCACGGCTTCACACTCCCATCAATTGCACAGCGTTGGGTCATTTACGAACAAGGATTGTCTTCTCTACTGGGTAAACTCGTTCCCTAGCTCTATTTATTACATTTGCCCTAGTACTACTTTTTGCTCAATCGCCATTGTTTTTGTGTGACGTGTGTTTATATTTCATATATTTGCGTACGTTTTCTTCCGTGTTTCTCCGTATTTTCCGCCGTCTTTTAGTCGTTTTCTCGTGTTTTCTTGTATTTTCTTGTTTTCTTTCACTTTTCCATGTTTTTTTATATTTGCAGGAATTTACAGCATTTGGGACATAAAACGACGATATCATGAGTCCCTGGAGCAACGGGAGGGGTCACGCGTGATCCAGGGGGTCGAAGCGATGAAGATTGATATTTCTCAGCCCTCAACCGATCGGGTGGACCAGTCACCCGATCGGTTGGTGCACGCGTATCCTACCCGGGCGGCAGCTGAAGAAGAATAGCAGCTCACCCGATCGGTTCAGCGATCGGGTGAACCGACGGACCTCTCTGTCATTTGGGCTGAATTCCAACCGATCGGGTGACTTATCACCCGATCGGTTCACCTGTAGCAGAATTTTTCAAGAGACGACCCGGACAGCTCAACCGACCGGTTCGTCGACTGTTTGAATCCGACAGAGCTCTCGGCCAAATGGAGCGTAATTCCAACCGATCGGGTGACTTATCACCCGATCGGTTCACCTGTAGCTGCAATTCCTCATTTGGCGAACCGACTGAGCCACCCGCTCGCCTCAGCATCCGGTTGAAGATTTTCGAAGGTCTCACCCGATCGGTTGACTCATCAACCGATCGGGTGGCGATTTTTCTGCGGGTTCTGGACCCGAACCGCTAGGGTTTCTTTGGGGGGCTATAAATACTCGAGGCTGGCCGACTTCAGGGGGCTCTCCTGGAGTTCTTCTTCAGTTTTCTAGGGCTTTTTGCCCCTTTCTCTTGTTAGTCTAGGGTTAGTTTAGATTAGGTTTTCTCTTTCAATAAGTCTTGTATTGGATTGACGATTCACTCAAGATAAGTATTTTCTTCTCTTTTTCTCCATTGTTTTGTATTGTGTTTATTTTGCTTGATGGTGAAAGTTTATATGTCTTTTGTGTTGTTTGTTTATATGTTATTCACCATTGAGTAGTTTTGATGAACCCTAATACGGGTTAGGGTAGGATTGATGCTTGGAAATTTACATTAGACTTGGTTGCATGGCACGTGTTCGATGAAATGCGTCAATGGGGATTTCTAGCAATCTGGGTCCAATTCGTATGGCAACACACTAGATGTGTTGGAGATTGGGGTCCGGTGCTTGTCCTGTCAAGATCTGCTTCGATGTATTGCTAGAAATCACATTTGACCTATTTGGCCATTAGGGTTACGCGGGGGTGTTTCATTGTCATTGGCGGGAGAAAGACCGCCTCTGACCGTCGGGCCAAGGGGGAATAAACTTGGCGGTGGACCCCCTAGCCATAGCTCACGCCCCGAGTGTTGACATCGAGTCCTCGCACGTGGGAACGGCTTGGACAAAATGTTGGGAGATATCATTGTGGCCTTAATGCTCCCGGTTGCGGAAGGTGTTAATGGACATGGGAATGCCCACCGTCCGGAACCGGGTAGGCCTAGCGTGCTTGGCACCGACCGGAATATCGGGCCATGGACGCTAGGTACAACCTTTTGGGGCAATGTCTCACCCTGGGTCAAGTCAAATGCCAAGTGTCATGAGTGCTCTAGCCCGTGTTAGCGGGGATTCATTTTGTGTCATTTTTCATTTCTTTCTTTTATTTCTACACTTCACCCATATTATCCGCGTAGCTAGCACACAACCTAGGCGAGGCTAGTAGCCATTCAAACCATCCACCTCCCTGAGTTCGATAAACCCGCACCCTACACTAACCGTGCACTTGCGGTAAAACGACACCGCTCCCAAACCGTAAACGGGGCGCCGGTCAAGTTTTTGGCGCCGTTGCCTGGGAGGCGTTCGGTTTGATATTAGCTTAGCTTGGGTCCGTTAGACTACGCATAAAAACACAAAAAAAATTTCTTTTTCTTTTTTTTAAAAAAATATATTCAATAACCAAGAAATTTTTCCCCCACCATTATATTATCTTTTTGTTATTCTCTTGTACTATTGACGCTCCTCTCTAGTTTTCTTATTTTTGTTGTCCAGGTATCTTTGGTGTAACCATGTGGAGATCAAATTTCGATGCTCAGATGGGAGGATACGATCCTTATTCAGTTGTGGTTTGTGAGACTTGTGGGATGGTGGGGCACATGTATTATGATTGCCCATTTACGCTTGAGAGCCTCCCCCACTCCAAGGCCAAACATTTTCCCACAACCTTAGCCCAAACACCTCCCATCCATTTCCTCAGCCTTATACCCCTCCACAAACGCAAGAAGAATCAAGCCTCGTGTCTCTCCTTGAAAGTGCCATGTTTAACCAAGGCCAAATATTACAAAACTTAATGGTACCTATCACCGAGCCGACACCGAGGAGAGGGGATGAAGGAGAGGATATACCCACTTTCATGGTTGAGACCACCATGCCATCGGCCACCATAGACACATCTCAAGCCGATACCCCATTTTTCCATCACTACCACTTGGATGACGAAGCATTTTTTGATGATGATAGTGAGGATGGGGAGATTTATCTAGGATCTGTGGGAGAGATTTCTTGTCTTGATTTGGATACCCCACATGAGTCCTATGAGAGCACTAAGGAGTTTACAGAGATTATGCATACCGGCGAGGAGGATGTGCATGAGGACGAGGACACCACGACCACATACGAGGGGTCCGCTCCACATCCACCTCCAGAGCCATCTCTGTCACAGCTTCCTCCTTGGTCGGTGGTCAACCATGAGGATGTCATTCAGGACATCGGGCAGATGGTGGAGTATGAGCATATCATCGAGGAGGACGTGCATGAGGGCTTGGATACGATGGTCCACTCCATGGAGCCCGAGTCACATCTACCTTTACAGTCGCTCTCCACTTCTTCTGCGGCTGAGCATCTACTTGAGCATATTGCCCCTATTCAGGGAGATTTTCATACTCACTCTCACTCCACTTTTGAGTCTCGCTTTTCACTTCCTATCTCTTTAGACTCGTATATATTTGACATACCATATCTCGCGCAGGACACAGGATCTACTTCCCTTGAGGTATGCCGCGGTGTGTCACCACCTGGAGAGCCACTTCTCATGGAGAGCGAGGATTTGGTCGTCACTAGTACAGAGGATAGCGACCCATTCTCAAGGAGTATTCGTCACCCTTTTATTATTTTTTCATCTCATGTTGACGATTATCTCCGGGATACATTTATTTTGGGAAATAATTTCTTGCCATGGACTAATGCACCTCGTCCTTTGTAGGTCACAGGTGGACACCTACGAGGGATGCTTGGAGGTGCATTGCTTGGGTCCATTGGCACACGTGGCACAACGCTTCTGGCGGAGCCACAGAAGGAGCAGTTAGAGCAGCTACCTGCCCCGCTCCAGATCTTGGATCCACCTATGCTCAGGTGTATCCTAATCCAGTAGTGTAAAAATTTACCGCTTTCTAGTTTAGGTTTGAATAATCCCGTCTCCTCTCATTAGTGAGGGGAGTGTATCTAGGGTTTGCTTTTGCATCTTAATAACCCTTCATGTCGTGCCCTTCTATCATTTCACCCTCATCCTCTTCCGATTAGAATGAGCACACCGTCTCTCCTGCATTTTGATTTCTTTCTTTTCTTTTCCGATCTTCCCCTTGCATATTTCTGCATCACATTGATCATATCGTTTCGCTGGCATTGTCATGTTCAGCTTGGGGGAAATCGATTTGTGTGCATGTTTTCGTGTGTCGTTGTTGTGTGTCTGTATCTAGGTGTTCTTTTTCGTGTTTTATATCTTTTATTTGAGTGTTTCTTTTTCTTTATTTTTTTTAGTTTCGCTCAAGTGTTTTTCGTGTTTTTCATTTTTTGTGTCGGTGCGTAACTCCCCCCCCCCCCCCATTTTCATTGCCCTCCCGTATTCACTACTATTGCATTGAGGGCAATGCAAGTTTTAGCTTGGGGGAGTCGCACTTCGTGCGTCATTTGTCTCTTTTTCTTCGTTATTTGAGTCGTTTTTCTCCATGTTTTTCTTTTTCTTTTTCTTTTCTTCTTTCTATCTTTTTCTCCTAGAGATGAACATTATGATGAATTGCCACGAAAATCACACGCACACCTTGCACGGCTTCGATAATCACATTCACTAACCCTAGGATATCGAGTCCTCTTGCATTTCATGCATCACGGGTCCACTTAGCTTTTTGTGAGTCGTGCGTCGTGCCTAGCTATTTGGTGTGCTTCTACTTTGTGATTTTACTTTATATACTTGTCCAGGAATGACCCCTAGATTATCATGCTTTGATTTGAATATGCGGTATTTGCTTCTACTATCTGCTTCTATATGCATGATATATTTATATCGTATATTTCAATTCGCATGTGTCGGGATGCCACAAACGAGGATTAGGATAACCCATTTAGCCTATGCTCTGATTAGCGAGAAATATCTCCTTTGTCCAAGTGTTTAGAATCCGATTTCATTTTTATTTTACTTGGTGCAAATCCCCTCGTCGTGTACCGTTCTCCCACTTGGGAGAGTACATGTGTAAATATCCCAATTCCCAAAAATCCAAAAAAAAGGAGAAAAGAAAAGAAAAAAAACCCAAAAAGATGAGAAATGAAAAGAAAAAAAAATTATAAATTCCCAAAACCCAAAAAAAATTCCCGTGTGAATATTTTTTCATACTTGCCGTGAATAAAGGGAAGGCGAGAATTTGCACCGAGTGATCTACTCCACATCATCTCAACCCCCATCGTTTTCGAAAATACTTGGCTTAGGAACTTTTTAGCTATTATCTAGGCTATAGTGTGGTGAATTCCTTAACCCTAGTTGTGGAGTCCCTAACGCATGATATGTTTCGATTCTCTCTCTATTCTCATGCATGCTTGAACTACATATATTCACCGCCTTATTCAATTCGAATTGATATTTGGGTCATTTCTTGGATTTGTGTATATCGAGCTTTATTGCACATCGTGGATAGTGACACGGACTGCTAGCGCACGACCACACTCACTCGTGCTTCACTGCGTGGGCCCACGACACTTGTTTGGACTCACATTCCTTGGTTTAGTGTTGTGTTTTGTTGTATGCTTGCTTAGTGTTGCGTGTTTGATTTTGTTGACCCTTACGGGCGATCTAGGATATAGAGTTCTCTTTTTCTCTCCTTCTCTCTATTTTCTCCCTCCGAGCTCCGACTCTCACTCGTCTTCCTCGAGGACGAGGAAGAGTTCAGCTTGGGGGATTTTGACATGTGTTTATATTTCATATATTTGCGCACGTTTTCTTCCGTGTTTCTCCGTATTTTCCGCCGTCTTTTAGTCGTTTTCTCGTGTTTTCTTGTATTTTCTTGTTTTCTTTCACTTTTCCATGTTTTTTGTATATTTGCAGGAATTTACAGCATTTGGGACATAAAACGACGATATCATGAGTCCCCGGAGCAACGGGAGGGGTCACGCGTGATCCAGGGGGTCGAAGCGATGAAGATTGATATTCCTCAGCCCTCAACCGATCGGGTGGACCAGTCACCCGATCGGTTGGTGCACGCGTATCCTACCCGGGCGGCAGCTGAAGAAGAATAGCAGCTCACCCGATCGGTTCAGCGATCGGGTGAACCGACGGACCTCTCTGTCATTTGGGCTGAATTCCAACCGATCGGGTGACTTATCACCCGATCGGTTCACCTGTAGCAGAATTTTTCAAGAGACGACCCGGACAGCTCAACCGACCGGTTTGTCGACCGTTTGAATACGACAGAGCTCTCGGCCAAAGGGAGCGTAATTCCAACCGATCGGGTGACTTATCACCCGATCGGTTCACCTGTAGCTGCAATTCCTCATTTGGCGAACCGACTGAGCCACCCGCTCGCCTCAGCACCCGGTTAAAGATTTTCGAAGCTCTCACCCGATCGGTTGACTCATCAACCGATCGGGTGGCGATTTTTCTGCGGGTTCTGGACCCGAACCGCTAGGGTTTCTTTGGGGGGCTATAAATACTCGAGGCTGGCCGACTTCAGGGGGCTCTCCTGGAGTTCTTCTTCAGTTTTCTAGGGCTTTTTGCCCCTTTCTCTTGTTAGTCTAGGGTTAGTTTAGATTAGGTTTTCTCTTTCAATAAGTCTTGTATTGGATTGACGATTCACTCAAGATAAGTATTTTCTTCCCTTTTTCTCCATTGTTTTGTATTGTGTTTATTTTGCTTGATGGTGAAAGTTTATATGTCTTTTGTGTTGTTTGTTTATATGTTATTCACCATTGAGTAGTTTTGATGAACCCTAATACGGGTTAGGGTAGGATTGATGCTTGGAAATTTACATTAGACTTGGTTGCATGGCACGTGTTCGATGAAATGCGTCAATGGGGATTTCTAGCAATCTGGGTCCAATTCGTATGGCAACACACTAGATGTGTTGGGGATTGGGGTCCGGTGCTTGTCCTGTCAAGATCCGCTTCGATGTATTGCTAGAAATCACATTTGACCTATTTGGCCATTAGGGTTACGCAGGGGTGTTTCATTGTCATTGGCGGGAGAAAGACCGCCTCTGACCGTAGGGCCAAGGGGGAATAAACTTGACGGTTGACCCCCTAGCCATAGCTCACGCCCCGAGCGTTGACATCGAGTCCTCGCACGTGGGAACGGCTTGGACGAAATGTTGGGAGATATCATTGTGGCCTTAATGCTCCCGGTTGCAAAAGGTGTTAATGGACATGGGAATGCCCACCGTCCGGAACCGGGTAGGCCTAGCATGCTTGGCACCGACCGGAATATCGGGCCATGGACGCTAGGTACAACCTTTTGGGGCAATGTCTCACCCTGGGTCAAGTCAAATGCCAAGTGTCATGAGTGCTCTAGCCCGTGTTAGCGGGGATTCATTTTGTGTCATTTTTCATTTCTTTCTTTTATTTCTACACTTCACCCACATTATCCGCGTAGCTAGCACACAACCTAGGCGAGGCTAGTAGCCATTCAAACCATCCACCTCCCTGAGTTCGATAAACCCGCACCCTACACTAACCGTGCACTTGCGGTAAAACGACACCGCGCCCAAACCGTAAACGGGGCGCCGGTCAGTGTGCATTCATCTTATCTTGCATACACTTGCATCACACACTACTATGGCCAGGGAAAAGATAAGTGTAAGAGCATCATGCACGAGGAGGGGTCGTCTCGCAAGAGACGGAAAACCACACGTACACCTAGTTCACGCCCTCCTCCTACACAGCCTACACAACCCCAACCCCAACCTATTATCCCTCCTGAGGACCCAATGTTGGGACCGCGTGGTTACCGTTTTTTGAGTCTTGAACAGAAAGATTTTTATATAGTCTCGATGCACGAGGACACCTTCCCACTAGGTTTGCACATGCACAAACTCTTATCGATCTCGGAGTTTTCTCCGAAGTTGAGACCCTCTTCGCTAACCTAGGCTGAATAGCTTTCTTGAACCACGCAGTATCCTACCCTGCCCTCACGCTAGAATTACTTTCCTCCCTCAAATGTGAGGTAGGATCGATCGTCGTCTTCCGCGTCCGAAACCGAACTATCTGCACCCACCTGGATACAATCAATAACATTTTCAGTTTCCCCATTCTAGGTTGCGACGTTATCCGTTCCCACTAATATCACCGTGATTTCGACGTCGATCAATTTTGGTTTCGCCTCACCACGCTCATTATCCTCGAGGTAAAGCCAAGGCCTCCTCCATCATTCACCCCGTATTTCGTCTGGTCCACCGAATCATATCTAGCACATTCTTCCCCAGGGACGAGTCAGGTACCGTGACTATCCCTGATCTTTTTATTCTGTGGGCCATGCCATTTGATTTTATTCATGGTGATGACGGGATCGCCTTCGAGGCCCCTCACATTCCCATTCATGCTGGCGACTGGCTTATTCACAAATTGCTTGAGATTAGCCGCGCCGACAAGGGCAAGTACTGTTGTGGGGGCCTTATTACCATCATAGCTTCATACCCCAAGTACAATATCGTCATCCCAGAGATTTGCCTTCTGCCGCAGGACCTACACGTCTAGATCTTGATGTCCTGCGGCACACACATATGATCAAGCCTTGACCCGACGGTCGTTTCACTTTCTACTACGGTCACCCCCAGCTCCTTACACCATTCTGCCCAACCTAGGTCGCATGTCTATCGTTCTTGTGACAGATTGGACATTTCCTCCTGACCCTGAGTTTCTGGGGGGGGGTTACGTCTTCCGTTCCTTATCCCGGGCGCACCCAGATCACCTTCCCATGCCGTCCACTTAGGCGAGCAGGATATCCCTGCATCCCGAGGAGACTCTGGGGCTGGCCCTAGTAGAGCCATCCTTTCTTCTGTCCCCATCACCATCGTCACTACTTCTCCTGTCTGTACGACCACTACTTCCTCCTTCCGTCGAGCCACCTCTGCTCGCCTCGGTCTCGAGGCTGAGTTAGCTGCACTGCGTGCTGGCACATCCACTTCGACCTCCTCGGTCCCATCCTCTTCTATCTTTACCCACCCACGTTTTCTCGCACTTGAGAGGAACGTGGCCACCATCCTCCGCATTCTCACTCACATTCACGGACCTCCTCCTCCCACACCACCCCCCTCACCACCACCTTCACCCCCTCGACGATCTTCACCTCCACCTTCACATTCATCCCCTCCCACCACCACTTCCATTCCCACCACTTCCATTCCCACCACTTCCTCTACACGCACCGTTTCTGATCCACCACCTCCGCCACCCTCCACTTCCCTCACCGCATACGTGCGCCGCAAGAAATTGCAGGTGTGATCGAGATCACTACCCACACCATCCTCTTCTACCACCATACCTCTTCCGTCCACCACCGCTTTAGTCGCCATTTCCCTACTGCTTACCATCATCACCTCCACTCCACCCATCGTTCACACCACCACCACACACACCCATCCACCACTTTCCCCACTTCTCCGCACTCCCGTCACCTCTCCCGTCCACTCCCCCACATCCCCCACATCTTCTAACGAGGAGGACGAGGATAGTTCCTCTCCTGCATTTTGATTTCTTTTTATTTTCCGATCTTCCCCCTCGCATATTTCTTCATCATCATGATTATATCTTATTGCTAGCATTGTCATGTCTAGCTTGGGGGAAGTCATTTTTTATTTGTGTTGTCGTGTGATGTTTTTTATGGTATGCTTGTTTATATATGTCGTGTGGTGTAATTTTCTATCTTTTATTTTCTGTATTTCTTTTTCCTCCTTCTTTATTTTTCATTTTCGTTTGTGTGTTTTTTCTTGTTTTTCATTTCTCTTTGAGTCGGTGCGTACCCCCCATTTTCATTGCCCTCCCGTATTTACTTCTATTGCATTGAGGGCAATGCAAGTTTCAGCTTTCAGCGTCAGTCGTCACTTTTTCTTCGTTTTTGAGTCGTCTTCATCGTGTTTTTCTTTTTCTTTCTTTCTTTTTATTCTCCCTCTCCTAGAGATGACCCCATATGATGAATTGCCACAGAATCACACACACACACACACACACACACACACACACACACACACCTAGCATAGCTTCGATATTCACATTCACTAACCCTAGGAAGCCGAGTCCTATTGCATTTTATGCATCGTGGGTTCACTTGCTTTTACGTGAGTCGTGTGTCGTGATTAGCTTATGGTGTGCTTCTACTTTGTTATTTTGATTTATATACCTATCCTGGGATGACACCTAGATTATCATGCTTCGATTTGAATATGTGGTATTTGCTTCTCATGTCTGCTTCTATATGCATGAATATATTCATATCGTATATTTCAATTCGCATGTGTCGGGATTCCACAATTAGGACTAGGATAACCCATTTAGCCTACGCTCTTATTAGCGAGAAAATTTTCCTCTGCCCAAGTGTTTAGAATCCGATTTCTTTTTTATTTTACTTGGTGCAAATCCCCTCGTCGTGTACCGTTCTCCCACTTGGGAGAGTACACATGTATATATCACAAAAGCCCAAAAATCCGAAAAAGAGAGAGAAGAAAAACCCAAAAAAAAGAAACGAAAAGAGAAAAGAAAGAAAAAAATATGTATAGCCAAAAATCCAAAAAAAAATCCAAATGCCTAAAACCCAAAAAAATGTGTGAATATTTTCCTATCTACCGAGAATAAAGGGAAGGCGAGAATTTGCACCGAGTGTTCTACTCCACATAATCTCAACCCCCATCGTTTTCGAAAACACTTGGCATAGAAACTTTCTGGTGATTACCTAGGCGATAGTGTGGTGATTTCCTAGTTCCTAGCTGTGGAGTCCCGATGCATAATACGCTTCTATTCTTACACTCTTCCCATGCATGCTTGAGCTACTATTCACCGCTAATTTCAAATCGAATCGATATTTGGGTCTTTTCTTGGATTTGTGTATATGAAGCTTATTGCACAATGCAGATAGTGACACCGTCTGCTAGCACACGACCACACTCACTCGCGCTTCACCGCGTGGGCCCACGACACTTGTATGGACTCGTATTCCTTGGTTTAGTGTTGTGATTTATCGCTTGCTCGCTTGGTGTGGCGTGTTTGATTTTGTTTGCCCTGACTGGCGATTTGGGATTTTGATTTCTCTTTCTTTCTCTTTCTCTATATTTTCTCCCTCCGAGCTCCTACTCTCACTCGTCTTCCTCGAGGACGAGGAAGGGTTCAGCTTGGCGGATTTTGACGTGTTTATATTTTATATATTCACGCACATCTTCTTTGTGTTTTTCTGTTGTTTTCCGTCGTCCCGTTCCCATTTTCTTGGGATTTTTAGTTTTCTTTCACTTCTCCATGTTTTTGTGTGTTTGCAGGAGATTGCCAGTGTAGGGGACATATAACGAAGATATCATGAGTCCCCGGAGCAACGGGAGGAGTCACGCACGATCCAGGGGGTCAAACGACGAAGATCGCCATTTTTCAGCCATCAACCGATCGGTTGGACACAGCCAACCGATCGGGTGGTGCATGTGTGTCCGACCCGAACGGAAGCGAAAGTGAAGTGTAGATCAACCGACCGGTTCGTCGACCGGTTCAACCCAGCAGAGTTCTCGACCATTTGGAGCTAAATTTCAACTGATCAGGTGACATCTCACCCGATCGGTTCATCTGTAGCTGATTTTCCAAGCGACGACCCGAAGAGCTCAACCGATGGTTCGCTGACCGTGCCAAATCGACAGACTTCTCTGTATTTTTGTCGATAATTCCAACCGATCGGGTGAATAGTCAACTGATCGGTTGACCTGATGCTGAATCATTTCAAATCGACAACCTGCTCGCTCCACCCGCTCTCCTCAGCGCCCGGGTGAAGTTCCGGAAGCCGACGGCTGAAGCGCCAAGCAGGTCACTCGATCAGTTGATGCTTCAACCGATCAGGTGACATCGATTTGTATATATAGTAACCCTAGGTTTCAGAAAACGCAGCTTTTTGTTAATTTCTGTCTTTTTCTCCATTTGTGACGTCTGGAATTTAATTGTTATTTGTAAGTTTTCTGATCTTTGTGAAACTTTAATATTATCTTATTAGCATTGCTACTACCTCGTTTCAATTGCCTGATCATGATTTTTAAGGTTGAAATTCGTTTAGATTACTTTTTAATCATGATTTGTGAGTATTTCCCAAATCTGGGATTTTGGTGGAAACCCCTTCGTGGGTTCTCCCTAATGCGTCCATAGGACTAGGATTTCGATAGGGATGAGGAATTTAGATGGTTACACGGGGTGTTTCATTGTCATCGACGGGAAAAAGACCGCCTTTGACCGTCGGGCCAAGGGGAAAAAACTTGGCGGTTGACTCCATAACCATAGCTCACGCCCTTAGCGTAGACATTGAATCCAAGCACGTGGTAACGACAGGATGAGATGTTGGGAGTTATCGTTGTGAGCTTAGTGCTCCCAGAGTCGGTCAGTGTTAATGGACATGTGAATGCCCACTGACTGAACCCGGGTAGTCCGGCGTATCATCCTGGGCATCGACTGGAATATCGGGCCCATGGGACGTCGGTATCACTTTTAGAGGCAACGTCTCACCACTAAACCCTAATTCCAATTGTATTCCTATCCGTCGGCCGTAATAGTGAGAACACATGATAGGGTGGAAACCGAAGTCCTAGGTTTCCTTTTATATTGATTATCCCTCGTATTTACATTCCGTGACAAACAATCGATCGTTCGGGCTAGCTCACCTGTAGGGTGAACCGGTTCCTCTTTGACACAAGCACAACCACGCCTCCCTGTGTTCGATCCCCAAGACACACTATAACACCGTGCGCTTGCGGTATAAATATTTAAATCTGGTATCCCCAATCATATTGCCCACCTCATATGCGCAAAACCGAGGGACGTCAACGAGAGAATCGAGACTAAGATGATCGGTCACGAGCTAGGTTAACGGAAAATGGAACTAAAAATAAAAAGTTCAAACGTCGAAGTCTAAAGTTACGACACCCCTTCAAATAAGCTATTTTGTGGAAGAATGAGCAGTAAAATGATGTTCACGAAAAATTCCACAAATAAGTACTCTCTCAAAGGGTCATAACGACATATAACATCGCGCATTTGGGATACAATAGGAGGTCACAAAAATACGCGTATGAACAAGAAGGTATGCGCACGAAAACATACGGTCAAAAAGCGACCGTGACAGTTAGATGTGTTGAAAATTACATAATTTATGTAGAAAACTCCATAGAAATGGTTACAACCATGATTATTCCCATTACTGATGAAGTCCGAACAGAAGTGGATATCAAGGTACCAACTTAAAATTTCATTTCTTTTGTGATGCTTGCATACACTATCTGAAGCTTGGATACATGTTGTGTTATTTCTTTAGTCAGATAAGCCACTTGACATCAAACCTCAGTTCATATGTTTTTGTTAAACATCTTGTAAACATACTTTATTAATTTGCTAATTGCTTTATAACTTAAATTCAAATTACTTTGTTCCAAGAAAGTTTGACCTGATATCTCTTCTTATATCTCATTCTGTGATATCCATAATTGGATCCAACACAAACACGGTAGGGTATATGTGTGATATCAAATAAACTTATGCGGACGGTTCCTGACAAGTTGTTTATGGAAATATCAAATGAAGATAGGCATAAAGACCAACGATACCAAGATGGGATAGATGCATTTTTAGCGTTCTATAACAGGAATCCAATACGATTGTCAACTGCTGATATTTATTGTCCGTGCATGAAATGTCAGAACAATTTTAAATATCATAAGGCTATTGTTCGTTTCCACTTGTTTATGAATGGATTTGATCCTCACTACAATTTTTGCAGTAACCATGGTGAAGGTGTGGTAACCGAGGAGATGCTTCAAGCGGAGCCACGAGTTATGCTTGCAGGTCAACATGGAGATACCATATGTGCCATGCTAGAAGACATTCTTGCTCCGTCGTTTGCGACTGATAATTTTTCAAAGGATGCACAGACCTCAAGTGACGTCGATCGTTTGATTAAATTAGTGAACGACAACGAATTGGATTTATACGCAGGATGCGAGTTTACGAGGCTATCATTCTTGATCAGGCTTCTTCATATCCAAACCCTTAGAGAAATGGCAGTTACACATTTTGAAATGTTGTTGGATCTGTTGAGAAGGGTAATTCCTGGAGGTGAGAATAGCATTCCTGTGACTCACTATGAAGCTAGTAAGATCATTGATACGTTAGGGCTTGATTACAAGAAAACTGATGCATGTCCAAATGATTGTATCCTTTATTACAAAGAGAATAATGATTTAAATGAATGCCCAACCTGTCATGTACCACGGTGGAAAGTGCAACAAAGTACATGTTCAAACAAAGAAGGTCATGTCGTCCAAAAAAGAAGAAGAAGATTGCTGCAAAGGCTCTACGTTATTTTCCAATTATTCCTAGGCTACAGAGGTAATTCATTTCTGCTGAATTGGCTGTGAAAATGCAATGGCATGTAACTGGACGTGTAGATGATGGAAAACTGAGGCATCCTGCGGATGGTGAGGCATGGAAGCATATATATAGAATTTATGTGGACTTCTCAAGAGAGCAGCAGAACATTAGACTTGGTGTAGCAAGCGATGGATTTAATCCTTTTGGGGTGATGAGCTCTAGACGGTCGACCTGGCCAGTATTGGTGACCCTGTATAACCTTCCTCCTCATATGTGTATGAAGAATCCATACATGATATTGTCACTCTTGATCCCAGGGAAATATTCACCGGGTAATGATATCGATGTTTTCCTGTAGCCATTGATTGATGATCTGAAGCTTTTATGGGAAGAGGGTGTGAACACATTCGACGCCTTTACAAAGCAAAACTTTCGCATGCGTGCTTTTGTTCTATGGAAAATTAGTGACTTTCCCGCATATGGTAAACTATCTGGTTGGTCGACAAAGGGTAAATTTGCATATCCAGTTTGCACGATAGGCTATGAGGGAAAATACTTGAAATTTAGCCATAAGCAATGCTTTTGGCAACATAAAAGATGGTTAACTGCAGATCATAAATATAGAAGACATGGAAGATTATTTGATGGTCAAATTGAATCGAGAGGAGCACCAAAACAGCCAAGTGGAGAGGACATATTCAAGGCGCTTCATCCTTTGCCCAGAGTAAAGTTTGGAAAGAAAAGGTATATCAAGGAGAACCCTTTTGGTGTGAGAAGGACGATTGCAAAGGGGAATGGAAAGGGAAAGAGAAAGGAGAAATCAAGAACAAGAAAGTAACGAAAGTCTCGATCAGAAGAAGACACAGCAGAGAGGACAATACTCCCAGTTGGATGGACAAAGTTCAATATTTTCTTTCAGTTGCCATATTGGATGAGTTTGAAAATACGTCACAACCTGGACGTCATGCACGTAGAAAAGAATATTTGTGAAAATCTCTTGTACATGATTTTGCAAGACTCGACTAAGTCGAAAGATGGTTTAGAGGCGAGACTTGATTAAATCAATTGGGGATACGTCCTAAATTGCATGCCATTCAGAAGGAAAATAAAAAGTATGAACTGCCACCATCATGTGCTACACTTTCTACAGGTGAGATCCATAACCTCCTTGTGTTTCTTATGTCCATGAAGAAACCAGATGGATATGCTTCAAATATATCTAGATGTGTTCATGTAGATAAAAGAAAGATTTTCGGTCTGAAAACCCATGATTATCATATCTTGCTGCATCAGATGCTTCCGGTTGCAGTTCGTCATGTCGATAATAGGCTGGCTTCAGTTTTGATACCATTCTGTGGTTTCTTCAAGCAGGTGTGCTCTAAGGTGATAGACGTCGCTGAGTTCGAGGAGTTAGAGAGACATGTCATTCTTACATTGTGCAATATGGAAAAACTTTTTGTGTCATCTTTCTTCACGATCATGGTACATCTCGCTGTGCACCTGGCTCAGGAGGCATGCATTGCAGGACCAGTACAATATCGGTGGATGTATCCAGTTGAGAGGTACATGCTTATTCCTTTTAATGCTCTTTGGTGGAGACAATCAGTACACACACATTTAATGATTTTTATGCTTTTTAACCCACAGGTTCTTAGGGTTCATGGAACAACTAGTGCACAATCATGCAAAACCTGAAGGTTCTATAGCAGAAAATTATTCATCACATGAGACCCTGATATTCATTTCTCGGTATTTGCGAGTTGTTGAAACAAAGCTCAATCAATAACCGAAAGTGATGGATGTCGTCTTCTATAATGACCGTGGGGAGGACATGCGATTTAATATGATGGATCTTAGCCAAGCACATGCATATGTTTTAAACAATCTAACGATATTTTACTCATATCGCAGGTAATAAAGACGAGTGTTGCGCCTTTTTTAATCTACCGATGTTTTAAATTCTATATTATATTAGCTTTCTTTATTTGTATCGTAGCCGTCACAAGATAGAGGTCATGAAAAATATGAATGCCAAAACTTTTAGCAAAAAAGTTGCGGACACACATTACAAACAATTTCCTAGATGGTTGAAAATTCAGGTATTGGCACAAATTAGACATGTTAACTATATAGTTATAGGAAAATTAATATTGAGCTTATTATTATAATAATATCTTCCATCCATTTCATGAAGGTTCAACGGCAAATTGATGGATGTGCAAAACTATGTGATGACATTCAAAGCTACGCCAGAGGTCCTTATGGCATCGTACATCGTTGTGGAGGGTATGTTATCAATGGTTTTAGATTTACTTCCATTGACGTCGAGAAGGAACGATGCACACAGAATAGTGGAATCTTCTCCTCTTTCTCTCAATTATCGTATGCAAGTAGTAAAGATCAGCAACCAAGAGAAGGCCAGATCATCTACTATGGACAGGTTGAAGACGTTGTTGAGATTTTCTATGGCTATCAGAGGGGTGTTAGATATGTGTTGTTTAAGGTTTGTTGGTGTGAGCAGGGTAAACAGAAGGACCCATTTGGCTACACAGTCGTAAATCTAAACAAGGAAATTTACAGGAATGACAAGTACATGCTTGCTACCCATGCTAAACAATGTTTTTATGTAAAAGACATTATGGCAGACAATGCTTGAGTTGTTCTTAGAAATCCGCCAAGAGCCTATGCATACGAAGATGTTACAGTGGATGATAATGAAGAAGAAGAAGATGCAATCTTAGCAGGTGAATTTGTAGCCGAGTTTTCAATCGAGCAGAATAATGAAATGGCTGAAGACATTATACCGTTGCGTATCGATATACCCAACTTGGAGATCCAGGCAAATATCACAGAAGATGAAGACAATGTTGTTATCATAACAGAGGAAAGCCCAAGTATTAATTTAAGAAACAGAGTAGAAGATGTTTCAACTGGTGTTCGGACTCGATCACAAATGGCTTCAACATCAACATCTTGAAATCACATGCAACTGCATGCATCAATACAAGCTTGCACCCGAAGACTAAAACAATCTGGCTCTTCTAGTATTTGTTCAAATCACATTCAACATCAAGGGTATGAAGGGGTTTCCATTGGAACAAAGAAGTCAAAATTATTATAGTTAGAATCCTTCAACATATTCTATCCTTGATGCCAATTATGTTATTGGATTCCATGGGAATGAGTACCATTGCTCTCAGAATAAAAGATGGGAACATGCAAGCAGATGACGTCTATGAATAACAAATGAATTGCAAAATATAATAGGCAACTTCAGAGAAAAAAACTTCCAACCTCAACCATGTTTAGGTCAATATCATCTTCAAGTAGGCTTCCCAAGGTATGCTCAAATGAGACATGCTTGTTACTTTGTTCAGAAACAGTCTTGTTTGGCTCAACTTGTTCTGATTTCTGGCTAGGATGTAATATGTTACCAGTGGCCCATTGCAAATACAAGGGTGCATCTCTGTAAGTTTGCAAGATTAGTATGAAGGCCAATTTTAAAGGCCAGCAGCAACTTCAATTCTATATGTTGTCCTATACGTTTAAGTAGATACAGGTCTCCAATGCGCTTGCAGCAAAATAAAAAAAATCTAGCATCACAAAATAAACATTTTAGTGCTTACACTACTCTTGTTCATACACCAAGAATTTTAGATCTTTGGTTCTCAAGCGTGTCTTAAATTATTGCTATCTTTTAAAATTTTCAACACTTCTTGGTGTACGCATTCCTCCTGATGGATTGCATGAAACTCTTGCAATACTTCTCAATATGGATGATTCCATTCTGGTGTGCAGCAAGCGTAGTGACAAGAAAAAAAATAATTCTTTTGGGCATCAATCAGTAATATAGGAAGTGTGGCTCAAAACTCAAAGATTTCTAATCCTGGGTATTATTTCCACATCATTATCCGTTTGTAAGCCCCTGATTATTTGTTGTGTTTCAGAGTGTTTTCTCACTACAAAGCGTTGACCGTGGAGAACCCGGTCAACATGGTCGAGGGACCCGCTTCGGGTCCCTCGGGGGCTTCGAATCGGTGTAGAAGGGGCGAGGGGTAGCCTCGGCCCTGGTTGTGACGCTCGGCCTCGGACAGGAATGCTCGGCCTCGGCTGGAAGGGGGACGAGGGGTAGCCTCAGTCGCCCGGGTAGATGCACAGCCGACGGGTGGCGAAGGTGAGTCTCGGACTCGATTAGGATGCTCGGCCTCGGTAGGACGTGTTCGGCCGCGGCAGGCTGACGGTGAGGGGAAGCCTCACTGTCCGGTTGATCGAGTGGTCGGAGAGGGGCGAGGGGTAGCCTCGGCCCGTTGATCTGTTGTCCACCTGCGCAGACGAGAACGCTCGTCAGGGGGCCGGACCTTGGTTCCGGCCAAATCCCCTCCGATGCCTAAGTCAGATAGAGATCTGAGAAAGGAGGCCCGGCGGGGACGGTCCGACTCGTGAGGAGATCGTGACGGCGTCTCTCGGCGCGAGCGGGGGAGGAAGGAGATGAATTGGGGGAACCAGGTCGTTGATGGAGTACCTTAGGTTTTGTTACCTGAGATGCGGTCCCTTTGGATGATGCCCACCCTCCCCTCATATAGGTGACTCGTCCTGATCATGTGCCATGATGTGACATCATGGCCATCATTCATGGGGACGTGCAAATGTGGGAAGTTTTGACCCCCACTAATCGCGCCCGTCTTGATGAGGAGACGATTGCCCTAAAGGTGGTCATGATGGCTGGAGTGATGGACTCTGGCGGTTGCCATACTTGGCGGGCCTTGATGGCTGGAGAGTGATGGCTATTTAAGTCGGGCCATTTAGGCGAGCCATTAAGCCGAGCCATGATGGCTATAGAGTGAAGGCCATTTAAGTCGGGCCATTAAGCCGAGCCATTATCGGCGAGAGTGATGGCACTTGGCGGTTGCCATATTTGGTGAATGTTTCCTTGACTTGGGCCCCGATTTCCTCCACTGTGGAAGTGGGCCTTCGTAATGGGTAGAGAAGCACGGCCCGCCTGTGAGATCCTTGGGCCGAGGCCCCAAGGTCGTAGCAGTCTGGTTGACCAGTCGTAGTTGACTTGGCTCTTCCGGGCCCGGCCAAACTAGTCCCGTTAACATGCCCCCATCTTCTGAGCTCTACCATTGTTGAGGTGGAGGTCGGGAGATGTAGTATAATGGGAAAGAAGTTGTACTCTCTGCAAAACTCTGGTCCGTCTTGCGGAGTTTGGCCAGGGACGATAGATCGTCAGCCCGAGATTCGTTCGGTGGCGGGGGGAGTCGCCCATCGACTTACGACCGACGAAGGAGATCCGTTCGGTGGCGAGGGGGGTTGCCCGTCGACTTACGGCCGACGAAGGAGATCCGTTCGGTGGCGAGGGGAGTTGCCCCTCGACTTACGGCCGACGAAGTAGATCCGTTCGGTGGCGAGGGGAGTTGCCCCTCGGCTTACGGCCGACGAAGGAGATTCGCCCGGTGGCGAGGGGAGTTACCCCTCGGCTTACGGCCGACGAAGGAGATCCGTTCGGTGGCGAGGGGAGTTGCCCCTCGGCTTACGGCCGACGAAGGAGATCCGTTTGGTGGCGAGGTGAGTTGCCCCTCGGCTTACAGCCGGCGAAGGAGATCCGCCCAGTGGCGAGGGGAGTTGCCCCTCGGCTTACGACCGACGAAGGAGATCCGCTCGGTAGCGAGGTGAATTGCCCCTCGGCTTACGGCCGACGAAAAGGGTGAGGACCTTGTGAAGCCTTTCGAAGATTCCATGGTGGCGCTCTGCCATTGCTTCGTCCAGATCGGCTTGGCCAGGATGAGGACGACTTTGAGACAAGGTAGCCCGGAGGCTTGGAAGGGCGGTCCGACTCGTCTGGACCGGTCGGCCTCCTCTGGGGTCGGCCTCGGTCTCGGCCTGAACTGGTCGGCCTCGATCGAAGGAGCTGCTTGGTTGCTCGAACTCAGACGGTGGTGCCTCGGCCAAACGGCTCGGCCACGGTCGGAGGAGCGGTCTGGATGCTCGACTGGTTCAACAGCTCCATCGCAGTGGGGATAACTTTGTAAGCTCGACGAGGTGGCTTGGCGTTGAAACTCAGATACTTGGCGAGGCGGTCGGACTTGTCTGGTCGGCCTCCTCCTGGGTCGGTTGAAATGGTGTGGTCGGCCTCCTCTTGGATGGGTCGGCCTCGTCTAGACACAGCTCTAGTTCTATTTCCAAATTCAGCTCCAGCTCCAGCTATAGCTTTTGTCTGGACCGCATCTCCCGCTCCGGCTCCAGCTTTGTCTGGATCCTAGCTTTTGCTCCAGCTCCTGCTCTAGCTCCGGCTCCCGCTTTTGTCTGTTTGGCGGTACGACCAAGGTAGCTCGGCAAGGGCGGCACAGTGATGGGAGCTCAGCCCATATGCTTGGCGATGGCAGCACGGTGTTGGTATGGCGGACGTCGAGACAATGGCCAGAGATGGTGGTAGGGCCATCGATGAAGGCCGAGTCGGGGCTAAGCCCGACGCCTGCGAGGGTCGTCGGTGCTGTCTCTTGTCTGAACTCGATCGAGATCTCATTCTCCTTGGCGACCTTGCCAGGCCACTCGTAGCCCCGCGTCTTCCTGGCCCGTCCCCGGATCTAGACGCACTCCTTGCGCCTCTCCCTCAAGTTGGCCGAGGCCGCAATGCCGGTCGCCGTGTGCTCTGGTGTTGTCGCGACCATGGCAGCCTTATCGACAAGCTTTTTGTGAGACATTTGTTGAAACCGGGGGATGTGGTTTTTTATCACCATCTCGCAAGAAGTTTAAGAGATGAGAATTGTCAGGGATGCTCTTGTAGTTGTCTGAAAGCACACAATTAATTAGCAAAGGGGGAAGAGGACAGTTTGACCTTTTTACTGGGTCGGCTTCGGCCTGAACTGGTCGGCCTACTCAGGGGTCGGCCTCGTCTGGGGTCGGCCTCGCCCTGGACTGGTCGGCCTCCTCTGGGGTCGGCCTCGGCCTGAACTGGTCGGCCTCCTCAGGGGTCGGCCTCGACCTCGGCCTAAACTGGTCCGCCTCGGCCTCGGCCTGAACTGGTCGGCCTCGGCCTGAACTTGTCGGCCTCGGCCTGAACTGGTCGGCCTCCTCTGGGGTCGGCCTCCTCTGGGGTCGGCCTCGGCCTCGGCCTGAACTGGTCCGCCTCGGCCTGAACTGGTCGGCCTCGGCCTGAACTGGTCGGCCTCCTATGGGGTCGGCCTCGGCCTCGGCCTGGACTGGTCGACCTCCTCAGGGGTCGGCCTCGGCCTCGGCCTGAACTGTTACGCTAAGAACAGCTCAGCCGATCCGACACACAGGCGGGTGGAGACCTGCTTGTTCAGATGAAGAAACAAACATCTGCTTGTTCAGATGAAGAACCAACGATCGACATCCTCAGGGAGAGAAAATCCCTGAGCTCGGTGGTCTTTGATTTGCAGATCCAGGCACAAGCCTCCTTTGTAGACTTGCAAAACCGTAGGGTCGGTTGTTGATCGCAGGCAACAAGATCTTCGTCGTGATACTTGCGGAGATCTCCGGGCTTCCTCAATCTCGAATTCTTCGACGTCCGAGCTCCTCAGCATGGTCACCTTCCTGGGGTTCGCTGGGGGGTGGTTGATCTTGATGACATCGGCATCCCGGATCTTGCGCTTGGTGTAGATGGTGAAGCCATCGGGCTTGGAGGCCGATGAGGTGTCCTCATGTTTCCTCAGGCAGAGGAGCTTCTGCCAGAGACTTCGTGCGTTCCAGAGCCCTCGGCGATGAAATCGAATGGTCCGACGTCGTGATCTCGGATCTCACCCTCGATCTTAGCGGCCCCTGCGACCTGTCCTCCGGTGGTAGGGACAACCTCAGCCGGCATGGGACGAGCTTCTTGTCGGAGAAGAGCTGGCCGGTGAGCGTCACGACGGGATCGCCTGAACCCGAAACCGCCGAGATCCGCTGATTCGTGGTCCTGAACTCCCTACCAGGCGGGATCTGTCGTTATCGCCGGTGGCATTTTCCCCTTCGGGGGAGTCTCCATCCACGCCTCATCGAAGAACTTACCCACGGGATCGCTGTCCTTCGAAGATGGGGAAGAAGACTCACACCTCATCGTCACCGAACTCGTCGATATCGCCGTCAAGCGGGTTGAAAGGTGTGGCGGGATCTCGCCAAGGTGAGAGATGGGTCGAGCACATGGTGTAATAAGGTCGGATGACGGCGGACCCATGCTCGAGAATCTGAACCTTGAGATTAGGAAAAGGGGGGCTTCATCTTTCAGAAAGCCTTGGTACAGAAAAGGAATTTTAGGTCCCAATGCTGGTGTTTCTTCCCCATGGGGTTTTGGGGATGAAGGGCGTGAGGGGTAAATTCTCACGAGTTGAGAGTGTGCGAAAGTACGATGACGTGGTATGCCTTTACTTCCGCAGTCCGGTCCTTCAGATCTTTGATTAAAGGAACGAGCCATTGCCTATGTGGTTGACGTCGTGGATGTCGACTCGTTCCCACAGACGGCACCAGATGTTTCAGAGTGTTTTCTCACTACAAAGCGTTGACCGTGGAGAACCCGGTCAACGTGGTCGAGGGACCCGCTTCGGGTCCCTCGGGGGCTTCGAATCGGTGTAGAAGGGGCGAGGGGTAGCCTCGGCCCTGGTTGTGACGCTCGGCCTCGGACAGGAATGCTCGGCCTCGGCTGGAAGGGGGACGAGGGGTAGCCTCAGTCGCCCGGGTAGATGCACAGCCGACGGGTGGCGAAGGTGAGTCTCGGACTCGATTAGGATGCTCGGCCTCGGTAGGACGTGTTCGGCCGCGGCAGGCTGACGGTGAGGGGAAGCCTCACTGTCCGGTTGATCGAGTGGTCGGAGAGGGGCGAGGGGTAGCCTCGGCCCGTTGATCTGTTGTCCACCTGCGCAGACGAGAACGCTCGTCAGGGGGCCGGACCTTGGTTCCGGCCAAATCCCCTCCGATGCCTAAGTCAGATAGAGATCTGAGAAAGGAGGCCCGGCGGGGACGGTCCGACTCGTGAGGAGATCGTGACGGCGTCTCTCGGCGCGAGCGGGGGAGGAAGGAGATGAATTGGGGGAACCAGGTCGTTGATGGAGTACCTTAGGTTTTGTTACCTGAGTGCGGTCCCTTTGGATGATGCCCGCCCTCCCCTCATATAGGTGACTCGTCCTGATCATGTGCCATGATGTGACATCATGGCCATCATTCATGGGGACGTGCAAATGTGGGAAGTTTTGACCCCCACTAATCGCGCCCGTCTTGATGAGGAGACGATTGCCCTAAAGGTGGTCATGATGGCTGGAGTGATGGACTCTGGCGGTTGCCATACTTGGCGGGCCTTGATGGCTGGAGAGTGATGGCTATTTAAGTCGGGCCATTTAGGCGAGCCATTAAGCCGAGCCATGATGGCTATAGAGTGAAGGTCATTTAAGTCGGGCCATTAAGCCGAGCCATTATCGGCGAGAGTGATGGCACTTGGCGGTTGCCATATTTGGTGAATGTTTCCTTGACTTGGGCCCCGATTTCCTCCACTGTGGAAGTGGGCCTTCGTAATGGGTAGAGAAGCACGGCCCGCCCGTGAGATCCTTGGGCCGAGGCCCCAAGGTCGTAACAGTCTGGTTGACCAGTCGTAGTTGACTTGGCTCTTCCGGGCCCGGCCAAACTAGTCCCGTTAACATGTTGCATTGGCATGAAACTCCGTCAAAACTGCTCAGGTGATTCTAAGATTGGAAAGAATCTTATTATATAGAAGCCTGGGAAGGAATCAAGATTGCTCTTGCATAGTCTGTTTGCTTTCGACGTAGTCAGGCACTCGATATTATTTCCCAATAACACGGATCATTGTATCACTTAAATGACTGTTGCAAATTTATGCTGAAATGGTTGGGCATGTTCCTTTTCTTTTTCAATATTGTTCGCAGAACATACATAGCTGTAATTGGACCAGGGACTGCCTTGTTATAGTCACTGAAATATATAATTGCTGGGTTTATTCTTTGGCTATACAAAATAAATATGGCAGAAAAATCAAGAAAAACACAGCCACACGGTGTGTTTAATGCGGTTAGCATCATGAATGATTCATAAAGAACATATGGAGCTCCAAAGCCCCATACATAATTTTTCATGATCATTGTGGATTATCTTGTGGATTATTGTAACGGTCGGTTTCCGATCTTATGAATTTTCTACGTGCACGTGCTTTTCGTGCACGTATTTTATTTGACTCTTCCTTGGTTCCGGTATATACGATGTGATATGCCGTTGTGACCGTATGGAAGTGTAGAATTTTATAGTAATTTTCGGAAACGTCATTTCACGGCTCGTTTTCTCGCAAAACGACTTTGAATGGGATGGTCGTTTTGGTCTTTTGGCACAAATACGCGGTTCCCGGTTTTACAATAAATTTTGGTAGGTGTAGCACGCGATCGGACCACGTAGCGACGTGCGTCTCGTCTCCACGATTGTTCCGGTATTTTCGGATTAATTTTTCCGATGCCCCTACTAGAAGTTATCCCCTAATCTTATCTCAACCATTGATTAGCCCCACCCAATTTGAATTTCCAATTGGGTATCAAATCTGATTAAATCCCAACAAAATTATCATGTGCAACTTTCCAAATTTTCTCCCTCTATTGTTCCCTAAACTTTCCCCTTTTTGTACTCCCTCTATCCCTATCCTCCTCTCACATGTAACCAATATTATATAGGTGTTTAACAATAGATTCTTATTATAATCTAAATCAAACCAATCCTACTCACGCAACCCTAGAGCAAGGGTTTTATTTTTTCGCAGCCGCCATCAAAACAGCTCTGTGTTACTCTCACTCTCACTCTCCCTCGCTCTCAACCCCACGTCGGCCATCCGCGACGCCGTCTTTTCACGGCAGACCCTCACCGCCGACCCGCCGATGCCCCGGAGTCGCCCTCGCCGCCAGCAGCCGCCGGCACAGGCGCCTCCTGATGCAGAAACAGCAGCAGTAGGCGCTGCTTGCATTTCCGATGCTGCCAGCCAGTTCTTGCGTCGCCCAGCCTCGTAGATCGCCGGAGAGCCTCCGCAAGCCACCGTCGACCCCCCTAGGCCGCCTCGCCATTCACTGACCCGCCGGCGGCCCCGTTTTTGTCGCAGCAGTGAAGCAACAGCTCACGGCTGTTGCTGCCGTTTCCGGCACCGCCCGACGCCAGAACAGGCCACCGACGATCCCCGGAGCCCCCGACGCCGTCTTGCCAACATACATCACCGGCGTCGCTTGCAACAGCCTCGACAGCTGCTGTTTTTCCCTCCGACACGTCGACAGCCGCTAGAACAGACTGTCAGCTATTTCGCTCTCCCCGCCAACGATGCTTAACGCAGCGGCACCCCGTACGACGTCCCCCATCACCGTTGACCCTCTTTGGTTCGCTGTTTTGGCTCCGTGGCCGCTCTTTCCCCTTTGCTCGTTGTTCCGTGGCTCCTCGACGCTGACTACGCCACCTACGGACCGCTACCGGGCTCGTCTTCGCTGTTCACCATCCACGCTTGCTTCACACTCTTCCAGTCCGCTACCAGAACGTGTCTGGCTATGCTACCCGTAGCCGAGACGCTGTAGACGACGCAAATCTCCTACTGTTCAGATGCTACGTCCATCCTACATCAAACATCGGAGAGGTTGGTCCCCCTAACTTGTAGCGAACCCACACCCTAGTCCAATCAAACCCTAAAATAAAATTGGACAACTCGAACTAAATTTACTTTCAGCATTTGTAAAATGATTGCCTACCGTAGGAAGATCGACGATCGGACAATTCTTCTGTGCACATAGGGTACTAGTCGATCTAGATTGAACAAAACACCAAAACGTTACTTTTTGGACGTTAGCCAATTTTAGAAACAAACCCTAATAGGATTTGTTGAAAAACGCGACCTGACACCGTCGCCATGACTCTATTTCAGACGGACTACCGCAGACACGACGCTTGGACGGGACGTTTCGGACAGACGACACACTCGCCATCGCAGGCAAGTGCACTCACTTGTACCTTCGGCCGTGTTTAGGCCTTAGACTGTAGAATTGTTAAAATATGAACGAAGAGAACCGGACGTGAAATGATAGCGTCCGATACGTCCATTGACAGCTTAGACTTGACGATGAAGTCTAAGCTCAACAACAGCTTTTGACACCTTAGGGTTATCGTGTGTGTGCGTGCGTGTGGACCCCCTAGAAGAACCATCCCCGTCTTTTCATGTCGTGTCTTGTTTTGCACAGCCTGCAGGCAATAAGGTACTCACCAGTGAGTGGGTGATCCCTTGTACTGATACACAGCTTGCGGACAATAGGGCACTCACCAAGCTAGAGTGAGTGATCCCTTGTACGGACTTGTCTTGTGCACTTGGGTTGGGGTAGGGTTGAGCGTGCGCACGGGGAGAGGGTCAGATCCCCCTTGAACCGTAAGGCGTGAACCCTTCGAGTCACACATGTCTTGTCTTGTTCCTGTGCACAAGGTTGAGCATTCCCTCAGTTGAGAAGGTGCTCGCCACCTTCTAACCGAAAGGCGTGAACCTTAGTGACACACTTCTTGTCTTGTCCCGTGCACAAGGTTGAGTGTTCCCTCGGTTGAGAAGGTGCTGGCCGCCTTCTAACCAAAAGGCGTGAACCTTAGTGACATGTCTTGTCTTGTCTTATCTTGTCTTCTCTTGTCACGTCTTGTTTGTGTAGGGAATTGGCGGTCCCTTAGGGCACAAAAACTCTAGTCACATCCTAAGTCAGACGGAACATAGACAGGAAAAAAAATAGCAGCGGAAGAAAAACCTATGTTAACTAATTAACATGCAGTTAAAACGATTTTAACTTAGCCCTAAGGTCCAAGACCCTATGCCAAGATCTATGCCGACTTGGGATGGATCTGACCATCCCAAGAAGAATCTAGCCTACTGCTATTAAACTAAACTAATGCTAATAAAATACTTTAACCACATACCTGGAATCTCAGCCCTGGAGCAGGCGAGATGTTCCGCGCCGTCTTCCGAGCTGCTCCCGTCCCACGCCGAGCCGCTCCTTGAACCGCTCCCCGAACCGCTCCTCGAACCGCTCTGCATCCCGAGGCGATCAATCCCCGTGCCGCCGAGCCAACCACGCGCCGAAGAAAGTTTCACGCGAGTGAAACCTCCGCCAAGATTTCGGATCCAGAATCCGGACTCCTTTGTGGCTTTGCCAGAGCCCGCAGGAGTAAGGCAGAAATTTAGGGAGAAGAGAAATATTAATTTAAGCCTAGATCCGAGCGTGCTCCAACATTTACGAGAGCCGCTCAGATCTAGAGCTTGGGACGAGTTTTGAGAAAAGGGGGGAGACCCCTATTTATATAGGCGGCGGACTCTCCCCTTTTCTCAAAATCCGATGTGGGACTAAACAATGAGTTAATTTAAAATCAAGTTAGTTTGCACTTCACAAAGTGCAAACTTCCGTGAATTTTAACTCACTCGCCATTGAGCTTCAGGATTGATACAACCTATCAATACGACAAGCGTTCAATGGTGAACGCATAGGAAAAAACCGTTCGTCAATCGGAGTTCGTTTGACCCTCCAATTGAGTGTCCAAAGATCAGCCCTAGGCTTGATTTTCGACTAAAATCAGCCGTCAAATCTGTTCTGCCCTAGGTGCAGAAATTTAGCAATTGTGGGACCCACCAGGCAGACCAGGTCAGACCTGGGCGCAGCCCAGACCCGGACCTGGGCGCAGCCCAGGCACCTGGCCTGGGCGCCCAGGGCGCCTGGGCCCAGGCCCAGGCGCCCAGCGCCTGGGCCTGTGCCCAGGCGCCCGGGCCTGTGCCTGGGCCGGGCGCCCAGGCCCAGGCGGGTCTGGGTGCCCAGGCCCAGGCCGGCCTATGCCTTACTGGGTCTGGCAAGCAGGCCAGACCAGGTTCAGACTGGGCTAGTCTGCCTGGTCTGGCCTGATCTGACCCTTTGGGCTGTTTTGGGCATAACTTGATCATCTGGCGTCCGATTTGGACGCCGTTCGAACCTGGGTCTAGACCGGGACATTCCCGTCTTACCCGTGAACTTTTCCTTGCGTTTATTTTATTAAATATTGTATTAAATAATTTAATACACATTTAATCGCTTTTGCATCAAATGCAAAATAGTCCCTATCTAAGCTTAAATTACCATATTGCATCAAATGCAATTATTCCATCCCTTGCATCAAAAATGCAATTATTCTCCCTATCTAATTTCTACCTATTACTAGACGAAGCGTTGCACTCTGTGTGAGACCCTACAGCCTGACCCTTACAACAGGTTGGGCTCGAAGCCCTATACGGCAGTGACCACGAGCAGTGGTTGCCGTCCCTGCTTCAGGAATCATCATTATGTGGTTAACTCATTGACATGAGTATTTTCGGGACCACCCTGACTGTTTCCGTGATGAATTCCGCAGTTATAGTCTCTTCGTCTAAATTGTGTCGTGTGGATCAAGTCTGGGGTACGGTTAAACTGTCAACCACAATAACTTGACTCCGGTTAGTTTCGATCAATCTTTAGTCAATAAATTTTGGACTTCTTCCAACATACTCTGCGCAGAGTTTTTGCTAAAGACCGAACTAACTCTATGACACTAACTCCTATTGACCGGGAGAGACGAATCCTCTCTTGGTCATTACTCGCCTCGTACGTTTCAAGTGACACCCAATCAAAAGACCTTTCGACAGGCCTTGCCTCGAAGCTAGGTCAGTTGATCTAAGTGGCACCGTTCACGCACAGGTCCGTCAAAATGACCTCAAGTCAAAAGACCAACTATCCTATCATCACTCAAAGTTATTACTGACAGATTGGTCAATATAACCATATGATAACTCTAGTGGATCATTCAGTGAACTCATTCTAATGAGCACCTGTGTCTCGTCTTCGACTTCGCCAAGTCAAGCGATTATGAGATCATCGCCACCGCTAAACGGTGAAGACTAAGACACAATGGTCTATCCGATGTTTCGATATCCTTGTCTCGAAACATCTACGACCACGAACCATTTCAGACTTATGCTACAGACGGTTAAACGTTTCTCCATGATTGAGATACTCATCTCGATACCCGTTTGACCTTGCATGAAGTCTCAGGACTTTACCTAAGTCGATATCTAATGTTAACTACATTACAATAAAACTTAGATAAATTATTACCAAACAGCTTACTGTTATTTCGAACAAGATGTTTGTGCTATTCACACAGGAATAAATGGCCTTGAGGGCATCATATTCCTACATCTCCCACTTGCACTCAGGCCCATTTATCTCGATATCCAATATCGTTTTTACACATAAGTTTTCCCGACTTCATGTGATAGAGCCTTCGTGAGTGGATCTGCTAAAACCGTCTACACTATAGACTTAAGGGGTTTCTATGTTTATGTTAGACCAACCATTTGAATCTCATTCAAATAATTCATTTGGTCTGTCGGAATCTATAATATTTTATTTCCTGGATCTTATCCAGTTTATCGTACTTTACGATAATCATTTAAATTAGTTACTGGTCATTTCAAATGGTTCATATCCATTTCTGATAAAGTATCAAACTCTTTGATTACTTAATCAAAATATATGTTCCATTTCTTTGATGTCTCGCATGTAATTTACACGCTCCCACTGACCTTGAAAACTATCTGGCTAATTCATATAAGTTGGTTCGTCTAAATCATATTTAGAAAAACGAACTTATAAGTGAATGCTCCAATTTTCGTGGTCAACTTGAGCGTTTACATCGAGCTTTGGTCCGAGTAGATCTGTACATATTTGTTGGCGAAACCAGTTTCATCATAATCTGTTTTAAAGAAATTTGGATAAAAACTGTTCCCGTCCAACATTATTGTACTTCACTATTTCCTTTTCTGCACCAATCTTTCAACTTAAAGATTTACTTACAGAAAGTGAGGAAACATTTTCCTTGGGCACGTAAACTAAATTCTCAAATTTATTTACGCACACGGACCTTCATCAAGTATTAAATCGGAGTTACTACTCCGAATTTCATCCTAGAAGTTGACTAAGTCATCATCAGTTATGATGTCTAACTCGACAATTCGTCTCACGAGATTCGAGTATTTTTACAACTTCCTTACGATTGATTTATTGAATATATTATTGATAATGTCCTCATAGAACATTATTAAAACCTAGGCATTACTATCTGGGACTTAACCCAGATGGAGGATTTAACTCAGAGTCACTAACAATGGATCACACTAAATCTAATTAAGTGTGATTCATACCTTTTAACACACCGATGTGTTAACAGACTTGATCTGAGAGAAAATCACATTTTCTTTTAATTACACAAGATTTTATTTAGCTAAGTATTTGACCATTCGATCTAATCGAATCAGTTTAAATACTTTAGTCATTTCGTTCTTTATTTTATCAGACTTGTGTTTCATCAAGAACACGTGTCTTAATAAAATATACGAATAACTTATTTTGGTTAATCTAGACTCGGGTACATCAGTATGTACTAGACTGAGTTCGACAACTCATTCTCCCACTGTCTCACAAATGGGTTTCGGCCATTGCATCTAAGAGGCTAAGACTCACAAGTGTCCGTAGACTTCATAATACGAGAGGTCAGACCCCTCTTTATGTGACTTGTGAAGCTTAATCTCTTGATACAGCCTAGTCTAATTTTACCATATAAGTTTGCTACTATCTTGTGTATTTATATATTAACATTTAATATATATATATAGTTATTTACAAATTACTTAACACAAAACATTACTTCAGAAGCAATGTGACGACATTCGTCAAAATGTGTTAAACGTCTTTTGTATAACAATTTATTCTGAAATCGTGACATCAAAATATGTTACGTTTTCATTTCCTCCTACTTATGCCTCTACTAATGATAAATTAAACTAACTTTCTCAATTGACTTTCCCAAGTGCCTTCTTCCTTTTCTAAATCACATTTAGATATCAACATAAATAAATAGCTATGCAAGCAACTTATGTATCCAAACGCTTGAGCTTTGCAATCTTGAGTGTAGCTCAAGAAGTTGCTTGTCTCAAGATCCGGTTGGGATACATAGTCTTTCCTCGCTCATGCACTCGTATTCGACTCAAACGGTTTAATCGAATTCTCGAACTTTGCGGATCAAAATTGTTTGTCCATACAACCTTGAGGGTAGCTCGACAAGTTGTAGGGAGAAACATACTTTGAATGTCCTATATGTTCAAGCTGCCTCATATAGAGACGAGTGACATGTAGCTTTAATTTATTTGTTGGACCCAGAACTTAATGAAATCATATTTCTTAAGTCTGTTCTTTAGAAGGTCATTTAATGTCAACGAGAATATAGTTTTAATTCTATCAATTAGGATTTAACTCGATATTCAATTAATCAACTTATTGACCAATTAACTTATTAAAATATTATATACTGATTCCTTTGGTAAACATAGTCTTGCCCTAGTTTTAGCATATGTTCAATATTAAATATAGGTAGATTGGCTTTTATCTATCTATATCCTCCCACTAATTTTACGATCGTTTTAAATCTTAATAATGAATGATTTAATCGAATTAAAATTAATGGGTAAGAGTTCCAATCACCTTGAGTCTAAACAACCTTGAGTGTAGCTCAACAAGTTGATTGACTCTGCGATCGGAAGATGACTCTTCATCGATCATATTGGATATGACTCTCTTAATCGGTTTTTGCCCCTAGCCATTCGTGATCATGAGTGTGCTCATCCAAATCACAATGTCTAGTCTAGTCGGACCCTTATTTTCATGTCTAGCCTGACTTGCCCCTCAGCTCGGTGTATGCACGACACGTCGGTTTGGGTCAGGTCTTAGACTACATCTAGGCAGACTACATCCTTGACTAAACTTGCGCCTCCGCTCGGTGTATTCACGACAACGTCGGTTTAGGTCAAGTCAAGATGTCATCTAATGTATTTAAGAAGTTGGTTCCTATAAGATTGCCATGTTACAGCTTGAGTGTATCTCAACAACTATAACGCGGGTCCTATAGTTACTAACCCCTAAAACAAGGAGGGCTACGGCTAATCTTGAAAAAGATCATTAACGTATTTGACTTAGATATAGTCCAGGGTGTCATACAATCATGATTCGCGACATTGCGGTCCAGCGGAACTCTGCCAGGGAATTGACTAAGCCAGGATCACTACCCCTTGGACTAGCAAGGGTTGACCCAGAACTCTTAGCCAAGCACATTGACTGGATCATGGTCCATTGAATGAAGCTTGTCATTTTTGTATGTATGCCATAGACTAAACAGCTTTTATTAACAACTAATTAATCCTATCAACTAGTTGAATCCTTAAATTCAAAATTTTAGGATTTGTTTAATAACTTTTATTAAGTCCTTATCAACTATAAGGTTCACGAGCTACCCTAATCGTTATTAGGATTTTAATAAATTATTAACAACGCTAAAAGCGAAGTCCTTTAATGAAAATTAATTATAACAATTAGAATTGAAAATTCAGTTAAAGGACTACCCTAATCAGGAATTAGGTCTTATATTGTTGTTAATGTTTTATTGAAACATAGCATGTCATTAAAATTCAATTAATAAATTTTAATCATTTTTAATGGCTAACCTAAAGGGTTGTCTTGTGTTATCAAATAAGGGACAAGATTAACAAGCCATTAAAATAAAACTACACTAATTTTATCAACATAAAATGAAAGTGTATATCTATTTAACAATTAAATAACCTAAGTTTATCGCATAAACAATTTTTAGACTTTTAAAATCAGTTTTAAAAATATCTTATAAATTTAAAACATTACTTTTAAAATCTTCCATGTTCAAAAATTTATCATATACAATTTTTAAACATCTAAAACATTTTAAACTTATCGCATAAATTTAAAACCTTAAAATCAATTTTAAAATTTATCACATAAATTTAAAAATACCATTTTAAAATTTTCATGCTAAAAAAATTTATCATATAAAAATTTTTAGGCATCCAAAATAAATTTAAACTTTTAAATATTTAAAATTAGTTTTAAAATTATCACATAAATTTTAAAACGTCATTTTAAAAAATTTTCAAGTTCAAAAAAATTATCACATAGAATTTTGAACTTCAAAAAAAAAACATTTTTAAAATTATCTAATAACTTCAAAAAATTTAAAAGTATTTAAAAAGCATTAATTAGTTTAATGAAATCGCAGTACCTAGATCGGCTACGCAAACCTAGGCTCTGATACCACTGTAGGGAATTGGCGGTCCCTTAGGGCACAAAAACTCTAGTCCCGTCCTAAGTCGGACGGAACATAGACAGGAAAAATAATAGCAGCGGAAGAAAAACCTATGTTAACTAATTAACATGCGGTTAAAACGATTTTAACTTAGCCCTAAGGTCCAAGACCCTATGCCAAGATCTATGCCGACTTGGGATGGATCTGACCATCCCAAGAAGGATCTAGCCTACTGCGATTAAACTAAACTAATGCTAATAAAATACTTTAACCACATACCCGGAATCTCAGCCCTGGAGCAGGCGAGATGTTCCGCGCCGTCTTCCGAGCTGCTCCCGTCCCACGCCGAGCCGCTCCTTGAACCGCTCCCCGAACCGCTCCTCGAACCGCTCCGCATCCCGAGGCGATCAATCCCCGTGCCGCCGAGCCAACCACGCGCCGAAGAAAGTTTCACGCGAGTGAAACCTCCGCCAAGATTTCGGATCCAGAATCCGGACTCCTTTGTGGCTTTGCCAGAGCCCGCAGGAGTAAGGCAGAAATTTAGGGAGAAGAGAAATATTAATTTAAGCCTAGATCCAAGCGTGCTCCAACATTTACGAGAGCCGCTCAGATCTAGAGCTTGGGACGAGTTTTGAGAAAAGGGGGGAGACCCCTATTTATATAGGCGGCGGACTCTCCCCTTTTCTCAAAATCCGATGTGGGACTAAACAATGAGTTAATTTAAAATCAAGTTAGTTTGCACTTCACAAAGTGCAAACTTCCGTGAATTTTAACTCACTCACCGTTGAGCTTCAGGATTGATACAACCTATCAATACGACAAGCGTTCAATGGTGAACGCATAGGAAAAAACCGTTCGTCAATCGGAGTTCGTTTGACCCTCCAATTGAGTGTCCAAAGATCAGCCCTAGGCTTGATTTTCGACTAAAATCAGCCGTCAAATCTGTTCTGCCCTAGGTGCAGAAATTTAGCAATTGTGGGACCCACCAGGCAGACCAGGTCAGACCTGGGCGCAGCCCAGACCTGGACCTGGGCGCAGCCTAGGCCAGGCCTGGGCGCAGCCCAGGCGCCTGGGCCGCCTGGGCCCAGGCCCAGGCGCCCGGGCTTGTGCCTGGGCCGGGCGCCCAGGCCCAGGCGGGTCTGGGTGCCCAGGCCCAGGCCGGCCTATGCCTTACTGGGTTTGGCCAGCAGGCCAGACCAGGTTCAGACTGGGCTAGTCTGCCTGGTCTGGCCTGATCTGACCCTTTGGGCTGTTTTGGGCATAACTTGATCATCTGGCGTCCGATTTGGATGCCGTTCGAACCTGGGTCTAGACCGGGACATTCCCGTCTTACGCGTGAACTTTTCCTTGCGTTTATTTTATTAAATATTGTATTAAATAATTTAATACACATTTAATCGCTTTTGCATCAAATGCAAAATAGTCCCTATCTAAGCTTAAATTACCATATTGCATCAAATGCAATTATTCCATCCCTTGCATCAAAAATACAATTATTCTCCCTAACTAATTTCTACCTATTACTAGACGAAGCGTTGCACTCTGTGTGAGACCCTACAGCCTGACCCTTACAACAGGTTGGGCTCGAAGCCCTATACGGCAGTGACCACGAGCAGTAGTTGCCGTCCCTGCTTCAGGAATCATCATTATTGTAACGATCTGAAATTTCATCACTTCAATTTACCAATTTTTACGTACTTTAAAAATTAATTTTACTTTATAAATGTTCGTGAAGAGTTTTATAACAAAACTGATTCCAAAAATTCTTATAAAAATATTTTAGAGCACTAGACTTATCATATTATATTTCAGCAATTTCAGATTTCCTCAAATGCCCAAAACATTTCTGTTAAAATTCATCTCCCAAAATTACCGTTTTGATTCAACGAATTTATTTTCTATACAAACGTCTTCAAAACGTTTTCAAACTTGTACGGTAGCATCATATGATCATTTAGGGCTTCCCACATTAATTTCGTAATTTTCTGATATCATTTCAATAGAGAACCCGCGAACCCGCTTTCTAAACGTTTTGGCCAAAAAACTAGTATTTCCGTAGCTCAAACCCTGGAACGGTCTTCGTATTCACGATCCTCGTGACGATACGATCCCGTGGGTATGTTTTCGTAATTTTTCGGACACATTTACTAGTAGGGGCATTTTCGTAATTTCGTACAAAATGAATTTCACTAATAGCTTTTTAACCCCTACTTAACTACCTTAATCTTAATTAATTAAATCACTCTAACCTACCCGTATCACCTTCATCCCCATCTAACCCTCACCCACAGCTAACACACACACCCCCCCCTCTCATCTACCCCATCTACCCCTTTCATCTCTTAACCTATATAATTAAACCCTCACCCAGGCTCTTCTTCTTCATTCACACACCCACGTATTACACCCTCTCTCTCTCCCTCTTTGCATTTCGAAACCCAGGAAACCCCCGCCCGCTCTCTCTATCTCTCGCACTCCCCTACAACCATCGCACACAGCTCTCTCCCTCTCATCTCTCTCGCGTTCTCCCTCCCTCACCCTCCGTTCGAGAGCTCCGAGCCCGCCCCAGCCTCACGGCGACTTCCAAGCTCGCTGCCTCCCTGCTCCTCTCCGAGCGCCAACGGCAACGACCCGCTCCACCGCACCGCCCTCTACTCCGACGGGGCCGACGGCAGCGCCGCCTTGCCCGCCCGCCGCCTCACCAACCGCCTACGCTGCCCCAAGACCACCGCCTGCTCCCCGACACCACCTCCATCGACGAGAGCTCGACCCACCGCCTGCCGCTCTCTGGCGAAGCCCAGCGACGTCGACGAAGCCGCCGCATGCTCCGAGCTCCCCGCCGCCATCTCACGGCGACCCCGCTTCGACCCACCGCCGCTGCGACCGCCGCCGTCGCCGTCGTCTCCCGATCCCACAGCGCCGCAGCCGCCGCCGTGAGCCACCGCCAGAGCTCACCGTCGTCACCGCCCTCCGCCGTCGCCGCCCTCCGTGCGCCCCCTCCGCCGCTGTCGTTAACGAAGAAAACGGTAATAATACGCGATGGCAAACTTGTAAATATCGCGTATTTTCGTATTTTTCGTATTTTAAATAATTAATAAATGGGTTTTAAGGTTATGAATCCATAACTAATTATACAGGGGCCAGAAAAATGAGTGACTAGTCCCAGAAAATCAGAAACGTCGAAACGAATCCATTGGCGCTAGTTTCGTCGTGATCAGGCAAGTATATTTCTCACAGTGAATTTTTAAAGGCAAAACTTAAATAGGTTAAAATTCTTTTAAAATTCGTAGCTTGCAATTTTTACGTACACCAATGTACGATAAAAATATATGTCATAGTACTAGTAAATACGATCATTTTGACACCTTGTTTGAAGAATTCTGATGTACGGTTTGCTCTAAACAATTCCTTGAACATATGTTTTAAAAATCATTTCTTGATTTAAAATTGCTTTTTGGCTATTTAAAATTGTTTAAAAATTGTTTAAAAATCTTGAAAAATAACTACTAGTCTTAGAAAGTATTTTAAGCTAATTTAAACTCTTTTGCTTGGTTAAAATCATATCTTACTCGTTCTTTATTTATTTAAGTGATACTGATGTTTTCATTTAATCGAGTCGTGAAGTTGTGAACTTTCACGAGACTGTTGTACAGACTATTGGAATACCGAGATTGAATTGACTGAATGGAAGATGGAACTTCAACAATATTGAATGAAAGATGGAACTTTAATAATATAGAATGAAAGATGGAATTTCAATAATAGACAGATAGTACACATTCTTTTGACCGCCACTTGACTTGACCCGGGTTTGGGGTAGTCTATGATCACAAGTGTTACAGAATGACTGGATGCGCCATACTAAATTACCTCCAACACATTACGGGGGTTAGAACCTTGACCGTTGCCATATCGGAACGGTGGGTAAGCCTCGGAGTTGCTCCCGTCGCAGGCTGCATGTTGGTTATCTCTAGTACTCTTGGACATGGACTTATCACTAGGATAGACTGGTTTTTGACTATTGTTCTAACATCTTTTCTGCAGGTTGCTACGGTGTGTTTATTTAATGCTAAATTGTCACAGGTTGCAAATGGTATTGCAAATTGTTATTGAATGATTAAATTGCTACAGGTTGTAAACGATATTGCAAATGGCTATCGATGATTAAATTGCTGCAGATTGCAAATGTTTAACCTCTTTAACTGCTTTAACTATTTTAACTGCTTTAAACTGCTTTATCTCTTTTATTGCTTATTTTAAATTAAACTTATTGCTTGTCTTTAAAAGTCCAGCTTGGTTTAATTTTAAAACGTCTAACGTTTTGGTTTTGAGATTATCTTGCCGAGTAAACCTCGCTGACGGACATTTCATTTTGTTGTTTTACGAAATGTCCGTCAGGTATCGATAGTGAGTTCCTTGAAGACACTACTGCAGGAGTCGAGCCAGTGCTCGAAAACTACGTGGAGTATCTACCCACAGAAGACTAGACTTTTACCTTCGCGTCAGCACTTATATATATATATTTGATTAATGTAATTCGTGTACCTTGTTTGTATTGGCCATGCTAGGCCAAGCTGTATCTTAATTATTGTACACTGGATATGTAATAATGTTGTTTGAGCTGCTTCTTAAACTTGCAAGCAAGAATCTGCAATTTTTATACAGACGCTTAGTGTGTTTAAGCCAAGGAGGAAGAAAAGAAAAAGATTTCAAAAAGAAAAAAAAAGTACTCCTCCTTGTTTTAAGCACATCGCGGACCCGCTCGCGTCCTCGCTCCCGGTAGAATGGGAAGCGGGGCGTGACAGGTTTTGGTGGCGGCCCATGCAGGTCTTGCTTATGCAAATCCTTTAAGATCGGTTTAAATGACATTAATATCCAAGTATACTGCTAGAATAGATTTATTCTAACCTACTTTACCTCGCGGTTTGTTTTGAAGTATGTCAGGTCAACCAGATACTCACGGCGTCACCAACAACGACATCTTGGGTATCGTAAAGGAAATACCGGAAATTCAACCCTATATTCTCCACGAAGCTGCTGAGCCAGTAATCACTGGTATACCTGAACCTTTTCCCTCTACGTCGATTTGACACCCATCGTCTTTATTATCATTGCTAGCATATGTTATCATGCTATAGCATGTCCACATCTTGATTTGGAAATTTTCTATTGCTTCTTATCACAAAATTCGCAACGAACTATTTCCATTGAACCTCATTACCTTTTTCGAATTCTTAACCATTGCTTAGGAACTCGTGTTCCATTCTTGGTTATACCCTCCCTAGTAGCCACTTTTGCTAACCGTTATAGTTATTTTCATTGGATGAACCATCTACTCATTTCATCACCTTTCCTTCAGTTGTCAGTGGCACTCATATGAATGATGATCTTTCTTCAATGGACCATGATACCGGTCAATGTGCTTGGCTAAAGTCTGTTGGATCAACCTAGCTAGACTGGGTGCAAGTGATCCTGGCTTAGTCACTTCCCTGGCCATGTCCGCTGGACCGCAAGGACGTGAATCATGATTATGTGACGTCATCGATCTTCATTATCACCTTCTCTTAGCTTGATGACCTTTCGATTGACCTTCTTAGAATCTTTCTTTAGTCCCCTTGAACTCTAGTTATGGAGGACAGCATTCGAATTTTGGATCATCAGAAGTTCGAGTTCAACCACTGAAGCAAATCGAAGGGCCACACTGCAAGCGACTGTCCTGAGAGGAAGTCTCAGCCTTCCAACTCTGCTCAACAACGTCAACCAACAACAAGTGTACCAGCAGACTCGACAACAGGTGCTACCCCAAAGACGCCAAGCTTGTACCATGACGGTAGAAGAAGCTGAGGCTACGGACCAAGTAAATCCCAGGTACGAGATATTCCACTAAGCTACTTACTCTATTATTTAGAGCTTGGACATGTTTCTTATCACTATAACTGTTAAACCTCTGACTCCACGTTGGATGGTCGAGACCGCTGGCAGTTCCCAGCGGATGCCTCCAATGTTCTATTGTGATTTGTAGACGAGGTCTTTTCGCTAAATCTATGGTAATAGAGATGCCAACATTTGATGTTATTCTTGGGATGAATTGGTTAAGGAAATTCATGCCACCTTTGACTGTCGTCAAAGGAGGGTAGAGTTCGAAATACCCGACCATCTTAAGTTCAAGCTCCTCCGCGGAAGCAGATCGAAGGACGCTCAGAAGTATTCGAGGATGATACTGGAGATTTTGAGACGAGCCAACCTGACGTGCCAGTGTAGGTTGTTGGCGTCTTTTCATTTTGTGCTCGTATTTCTCCTCTAGCCCCTACTTCTATCTTGTACCCAATTTCTTTCCCCCAAGGGTTTGATTCATTTCCCACTGACCGCCTTTTCCCCTCTTTATTGCGTTCTGTCCGTTTCCTCTCCTCGAGCCCCGTTCCCGCCTAACACCGACGACTTCGGTGCCCCCCTTTTCTTTTTAACCCATCTCCTTCCTCCGCAAGCCACCCCGTGGCTTTCTCTTTTCACTCAGACATCGCCCCCTCCTCCTCCCGGCCTCTCCCCCAAGCAAGCTCGATCGGACCCCGCATCGCCACTCCGATCTCCGATCCGCCAGCTTCCGCTTCGCTCCATCCCGTAGGCCCTAGCTCCCCGCCATGGATCGACAGCCAGTCGCAGCGCTCGCCGCCGTGGATCGCCAGCCGCCGATGGCCCACCAACGACCTTGGGGTCTGTTGGGCTTAGCAGCGACCCTCGCCGCCACCCTCGCTACCGCCGCTTGGCTGAGATCTTGGGAAGCCGTGATCCTTGGGCTTCTCTTGAGCTCTCTGCCTTGGGTCTCACCCCCGTTGAGATCCCGTTTAGGCTTCCTCTTGCGTCTACTCCTTTTGGTGTGCGGGAAAGCATGTTTTTGGTTGTTCATTTGTTGGATGATGTTGGGTGTTGCGAATGTCAAGTATTGGTCTACGGAAGGAGTGATGGCGATGAATATTGGCATGATATTGGCCTTGGGTGTTGAAGTTGGATGTAGGCCTTGTGCTTGGCTCTGGATGAGAGCATGGATCCTGCCTTATTGTGTGATAGTATGGAGATTGACGGAAGAAATGCTGGCAGTGAGTACTGACTTAGAGTGTTGGCCTTGTACTTACCTTTGGGCGGTGATTTGGACGTTAGCATGTGGTTGGGCATTATGGAAATTGATGGTGTTGGTACCCGTGGATTAGTCGATACGTGCTATATTATGAGCGACATCTTTGATTAAGACCCAGTAGCACGAATAAACTATATATGTGGTTTAAATAGCTTGCTACTGGCTTATCACCTCAGGTTCCAAGTTCGATCAGATGGTGTCATCATAATAGCCCTCATTTTCATGTGATATTATTATCTCACGTTAATTTTGGACTACTTGAGAAGGCATGGTAACTATTGTAGTGATACTGGTCGGGACTAGTTACGGAAACTATGATAATGTTAATACTTATTAGAAATATCTCTTGTTTTCTTGATGCTATTATATCACATTATATTTCATGCTATTAACAACTTATTTTCTAAATTGTAATCATTCGACTAGTTTTCCATTTTATCATTTATTTGTTTGAGCTTCTTAATAACAGTATTTATTTTATTTTATAAAGTTTTGAGAAATTCCGAGGACGGAATTATTTTTAAGGAGGGTAGGATGTAACGATCTGAAATTTCATCACTTCAATTTACCAATTTTTACGTACTTTAAAAATTAATTTTACTTTATAAATGTTCGTGAAGAGTTTTATAACAAAACTGATTCCAAAAATTCTTATAAAAATATTTTAGAGCACTAGACTTATCATATTATATTTCAGCAATTTCAGATTTCCTCAAATGCCCAAAACATTTCTGTTAAAATTCATCTCCCAAAATTACCGTTTTGATTCAACGAATTTATTTTCTATACAAACGTCTTCAAAACGTTTTCAAACTTGTACGGTAGCATCATATGATCATTTAGGGCTTCCCACATTAATTTCGTAATTTTCTGATATCATTTCAATAGAGAACCCGCGAACCCGCTTTCTAAACGTTTTGGCCAAAAAACTAGTATTTCCGTAGCTCAAACCCTGGAACGGTCTTCGTATTCACGATCCTCGTGACGATACGATCCCGTGGGTATGTTTTCGTAATTTTTCGGACACATTTACTAGTAGGGGCATTTTCGTAATTTCGTACAAAATGAATTTCACTAATAGCTTTTTAACCCCTACTTAACTACCTTAATCTTAATTAATTAAATCACTCTAACCTACCCGTATCACCTTCATCCCCATCTAACCCTCACCCACAGCTAACACACACACACCCCCCCCCCCCTCTCATCTACCCCATCTACCCCTTTCATCTCTTAACCTATATAATTAAACCCTCACCCAGGCTCTTCTTCTTCATTCACACACCCACGTATTACACCCTCTCTCTCTCCCTCTTTGCATTTCGAAACCCAGGAAACCCCCGCCCGCTCTCTCTATCTCTCGCACTCCCCTACAACCATCGCACATAGCTCTCTCCCTCTCATCTCTCTCGCGTTCTCCCTCCCTCACCCTCCGTTCGAGAGCTCCGAGCCCGCCCCAGCCTCACGGCGACTTCCAAGCTCGCTGCCTCCCTGCTCCTCTCCGAGCGCCAACGGCAACGACCCGCTCCACCGCACCGCCCTCTACTCCGACGGGGCCGACGGCAGCGCCGCCTTGCCCGCCCGCCGCCTCACCAACCGCCTACGCTGCCCCAAGACCACCGCCTGCTCCCCGACACCACCTCCATCGACGAGAGCTCGACCCACCGCCTGCCGCTCTCTGGCGAAGCCCAGCGACGTCGACGAAGCCGCCGCATGCTCCGAGCTCCCCGCCGCCATCTCACGGCGACCCCGCTTCGACCCACCGCCGCTGCGACCGCCGCCGTCGCCGTCGTCTCCCGATCCCACAGCGCCGCAGCCGCCGCCGTGAGCCACCGCCAGAGCTCACCGTCGTCACCGCCCTCCGCCGTCGCCGCCCTCCGTGCGCCCCCTCCGCCGCTGTCGTTAACGAAGAAAACGGTAATAATACGCGATGGCAAACTTGTAAATATCGCGTATTTTCGTATTTTTCGTATTTTAAATAATTAATAAATGGGTTTTAAGGTTATGAATCCATAACTAATTATACAGGGGCCAGAAAAATGAGTGACTAGTCCCAGAAAATCAGAAACGTCGAAACGAATCCATTGGCGCTAGTTTCGTCGTGATCAGGCAAGTATATTTCTCACAGTGAATTTTTAAAGGCAAAACTTAAATAGGTTAAAATTCTTTTAAAATTCGTAGCTTGCAATTTTTACGTACACCAATGTACGATAAAAATATATGTCATAGTACTAGTAAATACGATCATTTTGACACCTTGTTTGAAGAATTCTGATGTACGGTTTGCTCTAAACAATTCCTTGAACATATGTTTTAAAAATCATTTCTTGATTTAAAATTGCTTTTTGGCTATTTAAAATTGTTTAAAAATTGTTTAAAAATCTTGAAAAATAACTACTAGTCTTAGAAAGTATTTTAAGCTAATTTAAACTCTTTTGCTTGGTTAAAATCATATCTTACTCGTTCTTTATTTATTTAAGTGATACTGATGTTTTCATTTAATCGAGTCGTGAAGTTGTGAACTTTCACGAGACTGTTGTACAGACTATTGGAATACCGAGATTGAATTGACTGAATGGAAGATGGAACTTCAACAATATTGAATGAAAGATGGAACTTTAATAATATAGAATGAAAGATGGAATTTCAATAATAGACAGATAGTACACATTCTTTTGACCGCCACTTGACTTGACCCGGGTTTGGGGTAGTCTATGATCACAAGTGTTACAGAATGACTGGATGCGCCATACTAAATTACCTCCAACACATTACGGGGGTTAGAACCTTGACCGTTGCCATATCGGAACGGTGGGTAAGCCTCGGAGTTGCTCCCGTCGCAGGCTGCATGTTGGTTATCTCTAGTACTCTTGGACATGGACTTATCACTAGGATAGACTGGTTTTTGACTATTGTTCTAACATCTTTTCTGCAGGTTGCTACGGTGTGTTTATTTAATGCTAAATTGTCACAGGTTGCAAATGGTATTGCAAATTGTTATTGAATGATTAAATTGCTACAGGTTGTAAACGATATTGCAAATGGCTATCGATGATTAAATTGCTGCAGATTGCAAATGTTTAACCTCTTTAACTGCTTTAACTATTTTAACTGCTTTAAACTGCTTTATCTCTTTTATTGCTTATTTTAAATTAAACTTATTGCTTGTCTTTAAAAGTCCAGCTTGGTTTAATTTTAAAACGTCTAACGTTTTGGTTTTGAGATTATCTTGCCGAGTAAACCTCGCTGACGGACATTTCATTTTGTTGTTTTACGAAATGTCCGTCAGGTATCGATAGTGAGTTCCTTGAAGACACTACTGCAGGAGTCGAGCCAGTGCTCGAAAACTACGTGGAGTATCTACCCACAGAAGACTAGACTTTTACCTTCGCGTCAGCACTTATATATATATATTTGATTAATGTAATTCGTGTACCTTGTTTGTATTGGCCATGCTAGGCCAAGCTGTATCTTAATTATTGTACACTGGATATGTAATAATGTTGTTTGAGCTGCTTCTTAAACTTGCAAGCAAGAATCTGCAATTTTTATACAGACGCTTAGTGTGTTTAAGCCAAGGAGGAAGAAAAGAAAAAGATTTCAAAAAGAAAAAAAAAGTACTCCTCCTTGTTTTAAGCACATCGCGGACCCGCTCGCGTCCTCGCTCCCGGTAGAATGGGAAGCGGGGCGTGGCAATTATGTGGTTAACTCATTGACATGAGTATTGTCGGGACCACCCTGACTGTTTCCGTGATGAATTCCGCAGTTATAGTCTCTTCGTCTAAATTGTGTCGTGTGGATCAAGTCTGGGGTACGGTTAAACTGTCAACCCCAATAACTTGACTCCGGTTAGTTTCGATCAATCTTTAGTCAATAAATTTTGGACTTCTTCCAACATACTCTGCGCAGATTTTTTGCTAAAGACCGAACTAACTCTATGACACTAACTCCCATTGACCGGGAGAGACGAATCCTCTCTTGGTCATTACTCGCCTCGTACGTTTCAAGTGACACCCAATCAAAAGACCTTTCAACAGGCCTTGCCTCGAAGCTAGGTCAGTTGATCTAAGTGGCACCGTTCACGCACAGGTCCGTCAAAATGACCTCAAGTCAAAAGACCAACTATCCTATCATCACTCAGAGTTATCACTGACAGATTGGTCAATATAACCATATGATAACTCTAGTGGATCGTTCAGTGAACTCATTCTAATGACCACCTGTGTCTCGTCTTCGACTTCGCCAAGTCAAGCGATTATGAGATCATCGCCACCGCTAAACGGTGAAGACTAAGACACAATGGTCTATCCGATGTTTCGATATCCTTGTCTCGAAACATCTACGACCACGAACCATTTCAGACTTATGCTACAAACGGTCAAACGTTTCTCCATGATTGAGATACTCATCTCGATACCCGTTTGACCTTGCATGAAGTCTCAGGACTTTACCTAAGTCGATATCTAATGTTAACTACATTACAATATAACTTAGATAAATTATTACCAAACAGCTTACTGTTATTTCGTACAAGATGTTTGTGCTATTCACACAGGAATAAATGGCCTTGAGGGCATCATATTCCTACAGTCTGGACCCGTTTAGGTTAGTCCTGTAGTCCGTAGTACTCGCTACGGCTACTACTTGACGCGTTTTACTTTTCCTGCTCCGTTTACCTTCTTTTGTTACTATGTCATAACCCCAGCATGTTAATCAACCAGTAAATCATTGCTTAAAGTTTCAGTACACTTGAAGTAGAGTCTAAACCTCTTTTGTAGACTTTACCTGACGTACAGTTCCTTTCTTTTGGGTGCTGTACGTCAGGTGTTGAGCCAAAGTACGTTGACGAGGCAGACTTGCCAGAGTACGTGGAGCCCGAGGACGCCGACCCAGAGTACGTGCCTGAGGAGGACCAGAGTTAGAGGCTCCTCCCTGTTGCTGTTCCAGAGTTTTCCTGCTTACTAGGTTGGGTGCGTAGCACCGTTTACTTCTTTCTGTCTAGGTTGGGTGCTTGAACCAGTAGTTTACCTTTCAGTTGTTGTGGCCGAGTCAGGCTTTTGTTAGACTCTTAGTACTTCTGGATTGTTATTTTGGAATAAAATGAATGTGTCCTTTTTATTACTTTTGTTGTTCCGTACTAACCTGCAGGGACCTGTTCCATCGTCTTGGAGTACCACACAGACGCTGATTGGGTCCGAGCTTCACCGCTCCGGCCTAAGCGGGCCTTAGTCACGCTTCGCCTCCGTAGTTTAGGAAGCGGGGCGTGACAATTATTGTTTGTATGATTACTGCATTAATTGACTGGATGTAAATTGATGAGAAACCCATCAAATATGTTTCATTGACAAAATGCTACAAGCCTCGGTAAGATCTATCCATCATTAGTATTAGCCTATTCAGATTCTAAACGTCTGAAGTTATCTATGGCATAAAAACGAAAAGAGATAAGCTTTTGATTCTGCATTGCCCTTCTCCAAATATTTTAAAGTGCAGATGAAGAGATTTAGAGAGGCTAATAAAGATATGGGGCCATCTTCCTCCTCTCAGCCCACAAGGACAGGTATGCATATATGTGTATTATATCATGTCTGCAGCTTAATTTACACTTTTTTACTATAATGGATGACTAATTACTATATTCATGCATTTCAGGCCATCCCATAGACACATGTGGCTTAGAGGATATCCCACAGACTCAGTCTGTTGGCTCCTCCTCCCATACCGCCAGTCATACCACACATGCCCTTGTCAAGATGGTACAGTTTGTGTCGTTCGACCCTAGTGTCGAGGACACACCTTTACCACATGATGCAGATGATGAGAGGGTGCCACGGTCCCAGATGGCCATTAGGGATGCACACAGACTGGCTTTAGATCTGTTGGATACCATGGCACATGCTAGGATGATTTCTGCTAGAGAGGAATGCTTCCAGCGAAAGGGTATAAAACCATAGTTCTATTATGTTAAATAAGAACATGTTATATAACATTTTTTATATATTGTAAGATAATATCAATTTTTCGTAGGCAGTGAGAAGCCACTAAAGAATAGACGAGGGTACAGCATGCCCTTGCACCTGATTCCACCAGATGGGCAGCGAGTTGTCATACAGTGGATCCACAGTGCCCCCATTGGAAAGTGGGGGGCACGTTTACGTGTTTTTTTGGCTTCCTTGGCTAGAAGGGCAGATATATTCAACATTTGCCTCACTTGGCAAGAGCAAAGATTTGAAGATTTGTTCGTATGTTAGCGCTGGATCAACGTAAGTATGTTATATTTTAATTTATTACTTTCATTATGTATATAATTTGTATACATGTTTTTTCGCAGACATTACATGTTGGATGGGAACCCAAACGCATGGCAGTTCTGCATCAAGAAGATAAAGCAGGCATTGGTCCAATGGTGTAATTACCTAAAGGAAAGGATCTCGTCAAGGTACACAGAGACTGGGAGCGTTGGTGGCATATGGATGCCCGAGCAGATCCCATCCAGTTCTTCGGATCATGTGCATATTGGGAGTCGGATTAAGGAAACGTATAGCTCAATTTTGGTCCCTTTTATTATGTTTTATATATCCATTTGACTGACATGTTTTTTAAAGAGGATTGCGGATATCGCCAAGGCGAACCGCGAAAAGCCCTGAGAGTATGAGCAACATTCCGGCTCCAAGAGCTACACCAGACATGCCCACGATTTGGCGCAACATGTTCTAGTTCAATTTTAAATAACAACATATATTATGTTATAATGGAATATGTGTCTAATATCCGTCTAATTATTAATCTATTTGGTTTTAGGGCAAGCCGGGGTTGGAGCGTTTGGTGGAGCACGTACATACACAGGCCCACCCCAAGTATATGGATATAGATAAGCTGGAGAAGAATAAGAAGCTGCTACTAAGTAGTAACTTATGTTTAATAATATTGTTCATATTAAGTGTAATTTTAATATTGGTTGTATTTGTTTCAGGCTCTTCTGCATCAGGCTGCAGCAGAACTCAGGACACACTCCGAGGCATGCTCTAGTTGCTCTGGACCGCTCACTAGGGAGGAGGAGGACGCCCTCATTGCAGGGGTGCTTGGAGGGTCGAGGAAGAGCCGGTACCGGCTTAGAGGTTCAGAGACCAGAGACTATGGACATTCGACTGATTCATCCTCAGCACGTCCTGAGAGTACCTGACGTCCAGAGCCCATCAATCCACCAGCAGGCATGCAAGAGTTCACCGCCACGATGACCAAGATGTTGGAGAGGATGACACAACATGACCAGCAGATATCAGAGAGGATGGCGCAGTGTGCCGGCAGTGCCAGTTATTGCTCGCTTGCAAGCCTCCAGAGATGCAGGAGAAATATCATCGGCTCCATAATGATCTTGTAAGAATTTCTATCAATTATTGAATTATGTGACTTTAATGGTATTTAATTATGATTATGGTTAGTGGATGGGTGGGAAAGGAATATATCTGACATGGAAAACTTTAGATATGTTATAGGATACTTATATATCGCATATGTATCATATACGATTGTAGCTTGAAGAAAGGAAATCATGTTAGAGAGCAAAAACTCTATCAAAATTGTTTTGACATATAAATATTTTGAACACAAGAAGCCACTAATCACATTCATTTTTTAAACTTAATCGACAAACTAAATTACCGACATCAACAGATTTTGTAAAGAACACAACACGTGCCCTGCAACTGTTTCGCACTAAATCTTGTTTGTGCATTTAGATTGTTCAGGGAAAGGCAACTAACGGAACTCCAGAGATGGTAAATCCACTCAAGCCTTTGTTCTATTTCTTAGTTGGCTTAAGAATCGGATATTACTCTCAAATATGAAGGTTGTACCGGTAAAGGGTCCAATCTGCCCTAAGAAAATTGTGTTCCTAGTGAAATAGTTAGGAACACAAATGTCATTTCTCAAAGAGAATCAGAAGTACCTCAGAAGTTGAAGCTAATCATTGGGCGCGAGCATTAGCTTCCATCATTGTTCTAAGAAATGGGATATCATCATAATACTTTTTGGAATCAAATTCCTGTTTGACAAAATAGAATGTCTTTTAGAAAGATGAAACATGCATGATTTCATCAACAGCTAAATAAATATGGTCAAAAAATTGAGTCGCTAATTTTTAGGGTATATCAACATTGAACTGACCGAAAAGGTTGGAATGGTTGTAGGAGATTGTAGCTGATGTGTATGTGATGAAGAATAGGAAGGATCTTGACTTTGAACCAGCCCAATATCTGTATAATTCTCAATATTTTGATTACTCGATATCACGATATTTCCAGGTGGTTACTGCTCAGACTCTGATGCTGACTCAGGAGACTTAGACCGAGTTGTAGGTTGGGAATCATCATGATCTCCCTAACCATCAGCAGATGCATTCCCACCCGATACATCTGGAATTGATGCCGATAAACTATCAGCAACCAAGTTGAATGTTAGTACTTAGCAGATATGCAGTCTCATTCAACCCCAAACAACATATACAAGTCGAAATAACAGACAACTAAATGAACTTGAAATATCCGACTCTAGTTACCTTAAGAAATCTATTATACAAAACCAGGATGATTTTGAATTGGTTTTTTGATTAGGGCAAACTGATTGGTAGAATGACGACCTGGATTTCATCTTGGCTAATCTACGTCTGAGATTGAAAGTTGGTCAGTAAAATAATGTACTGGTGAGCTTAACGATAAAGATTAGTTCCCAATGCAAAAAAAATCTCAGTATGTCCTAATTAGTTCTCAATGTAAAAAATTTAAGTCTTTCTTAATGCAAGGTTAGTTCCCAAAACAAATTTAATTTTCAAGTCTCTGCAACTAGATGCAAAATCTTTTCACTTGTTAACTTTCCATTGGGAACTTGGGAATGTTAATTGGAATGTATATTATGAAAAATCTCTTTGAAAAATATTTAGATATAGTATAACTATGACAGCTTTTAGAAAATTTATAGTAACTGAACTTTGGAACTACTTACCTCTACTTTGTTTCTTCTCTTTCAAGAATTAGTGATGTTATTCTGTAACAAACTTGACTAGCTAGAGATTGGACTACTTACTGCTGGGTATGTTTGCGTTTTATTGTCGATTCGATTTATTAGTGAAGATGAAGAGAATCGATGAAAGTTCTAAACATGAAAAATTAAGGGGAGTGCTGATTAATTCATGTTGTTGCATGCAGTTTGTATTTGTTCAGGAATAAAAGGGAATTCCTACGTGTCTTCGTTATTTTTAATATAGTTTTGCTTAGTTTAAAACCATAGAAACGAGGCGGGCATAACCCAATTTTTATCAAGCTCGGATGCTACAACTGTAGCATAATATTGCCTGCAGCATGGTGTAGCGACTTAAATATTCAAAAATGAATTGGGGGAAAAGGCCTCTAGCCTTCATCTGATCATAATTATTGATAATTATAAAATACATGAATAAGGACAACTAAAATGTTTAAAAGAATGGCACTTCAGATTGCATGCAGTTCAAGATATAACAAATTATCCGCGAAAACCGGCTAATGAAAATAATAATGCTAGTAAACTCAGCACACATTATCCTTATTGCACAGATTGTCTTTACATAAATGACAAAAGGAATACATGTTAATAAATAAGAGACTCACAAGCTCTTTTTTAAAAAGGCAGATCACTTGGCAAAGACCAAGAAATGCATTCTCTCTTCCTGAGGAATCCCCAGGAAAAAATGCTAGTATATTCTTAGTTTCATACTGACATAAAGCAATGGTCATGTTACTGCACATTATTGTTCAACTGGCTTTATGTTTTCTATTATTTGGTTAGCTCAGGTTTGTGATGACCACTGACCAGAATACTATGATACACTATAAAACTCTCCTAACATTTTTGTTTCAATTTTTGTTTCCGGATTCGCATACGCAAGGCAGATAACATGGTGGAGGCCTGGAGGGTGGAGATCTTAGTGAGTGTGAGTTTAATTGTTTTTTAGTTGGTGTTGTATATATTGAGATTGGGGAAGTGAATGTGATGTTATTTGTGGAAACTTTTCAGAAACTTGGTGTTGGTGTTGAATATACTTGGCGTTATGTGATTAATGTTATATGTGTGGATATTTTTTCTTGGAATGTGATGATGATAATGATGATAATGATGATATATGGGAATTTGATTGCAAAGAGATGTTTCTCATTTACATTAAATTTTCAATTAATATTGAAGATTTTCTTATTTTTAAAAAAATAAATACATTTTTAACCACAGAATTTCCGTGGCTAATAATTATTAGACACGATAATTTCGTTAGAAAACATATGTTACTACTTCAAATTAGCCATGGAATTTCCGTGGCAAATAATTAATAGACACGATAATTTCGTTAGAAAACATATGTTACTACTTCAAATTAGCCATGGAATTTCCGTGGCTAATAATTAATAGACACGATATAATACGTATTAACCACATACCAAACGTCCGTAATTAAATTATTTTAGCCACGTACCTCCATGGTAAATGTTTTTATTCATCACGACACGCCTGTGGCGAATACCAATTAGCCACAGAAAAAGTTTCCGTGGCCATTACGTAATAGCTACATATTGTCCGTGGCAAAAGTTTCTTATTAGCCACAGAATTCCGTGGCTAATAGTAATTAGCGACGGACTGTTTGCCACGGACTGCCGTGGCAAATAGTCTGTCACTAATTACTATTAGCCACAGAAATTCTTTCATTAGCGACGGAATTTTTCGCATTTAACACGCCACTTTTAGCCACGGAATTTCTAAAGATCCGTCGCCAATAAGTTGTAGCCACGGATTTTGCAGTGTTAGCAACGGATTTGTCCGTGGCTAATGCTCTGTTTCTAGTAGGCTCCTGGATTGCTGGACTGAAGTAGTGGGCTGTGCTGGGCTAATGAGCTGGAGATAATTAACTAGGCGGCCTCTGGGGCGGCAAAGGGTCGTTTCAAGTATTGCAAGGAGTGTTGCAATAGTCAAGTCTTGATTGATCATAGTTAATATGGGATAATTAATACACCAACTGCAGCCATAACCACAGCAGCTTCCTCAACGTTCTTGAAGAGAGATAATCGATCTACGTTAATATCTTAACTTTTGAACGCTGGGAAGAAATGTTTCTTTCTTTGTTTTGTTTTGTTTTGTTTTTTGTTTTTGAAAGAAGAAAGGAACGTCCTGTAAATAAATCCAAATTATTTCTTATCATCACTCAGTAGTACTGTTTATTGATATGATCCATGCATATACTGTGACGTGAAGTTGGATATTAGTTGGGTGAAGGTTCTTTGATAACAATACTTACTTTGTAGCCAGGTACGAGGCCGTTAGTTTTCAACGGGCAGGCTTTCCATCACAAATTCAGACATTAAGAAGTCCTCCGACTATCTCAGCAGGTTGGGGTGCTTCTCGTTGTCGATCATCGCCACTCCATTCACCTTCTGCACAATGCATGTCCAAAAGGCTATGTAGTTTGCTGCAACGTCTGCCACCCCGGTGGTATTCCCTCCAAAGGACATCATCCCTTTTCATGTGGGTCTCTCTAGGAAGCAACGGATACATACTCCAAGTGTCCTCGACGTATTCAAGGATTACGAGTGCCCCGGCTATTAGCTTCCCTTCGTGCACAAGTACTGGGACATCCTTGTTGTATATGGGGATGATAGGATTAAGCTCGAGTTTTACAGGGTTATTTTTCCAAAGCTCCTCCTTGATGCGATCAAATGGAATTCCTTTGAGCCTGAGAGCAAGCTCTACCTAATGAGTACGTCAAATATGATGGGAATTTGTGAATTCGCTAATTTTTTTTTCTCCATAAGGAGGAATATATAGAGATACAATGGTACAATGTATTTACTCCTCATTACTCCGCATTTCTCCTAAATATATTTTTCCATATTCTCACCTATAGAATAGGTAACTAATAATCTACATAATTTCACAATATATGATTACCATATATTGTGCCATTGGCTCACGCTACCATATTCTCAACTATAGAATAGGTAACTAATAATCCACATAATTTCACAATATATGATTACCAAATATTGTGCCATTGACTCATGCTAACACTCCCCCTCAATTTGGCGCATACACATCAATCATGCCTAACTTGTTCAGTGAGTCATAAAACGCCTTCTTGGAGGCTCTCTTTGGAAGTATGTCTGCAAGTTGTTATTTAGTTGGAACAAAAGGAAAGCTAATAATATTGGCATCTATCTTTTCCTTTATAAAGTGACGATCAACCTCCACATGCGTTGTTCGATCATGTTGCACTGGATTTCGTGATATATCAATGGCTGCCTTATTGTCACAATACAACTCTATAGAACTTGTGAGTTCAAAACCAAGATCATGTAACAACCTTTTCAGCCATAGTAATTCGCACACTCCATAGCCATACCTCTATATTCTGCCACTGCACTAGATCATGCCACAACTTTCTGCTTCTTACTTTTCCATGTAACCAGATTACCTCCCACAAAAGTAAAGTAGCCTGAAGTGGATCTTCTATCTGTAATATTTCCTGCCCAATCTGCATCCGTGAAGCCACAAACCTTCGTAATATTGTTGTGTTTTGAAAACAACACACATCTTCCTGGGGCTAACTTCAAATACTTTAAAATACGCATAACAGCCTCCATGTGACTCACACTTGGATTATGCATGAACTGACTTACCACGCTTACTGCGTAGGAAACATCTGGTCTTGTGTGAGCCAAATAAATCAAGCGCCCAACTAACCTATGATAACTAGCTCGATCAGTAGGAATCTGATCTGGGTATTCAGCCAAATAATGGTTTTGTGCAATAGGAGTATCCATAGGTCTGCAATCTAACAACCTGTCTCTGTCAGCAAGTCAAGGACGTATTTTCTCTGGCACAGATAGATTCCTTCTCTCCCCCTGGCCACCTCAATTCCTAAGAAATACTTGCGGTCACCCAGGTCCTTCATTTCAAATTCAGATGCTAGATGCTTCTGTAATCTATCCATCTCAACTGTGTCATCATTAGTGATCACCATATCATCCACATAAATAATTAGAGCAGTTACCTTCCCCTGCTGATACTTGAGAAACAGAGTATGGTCTGAAGTGCTCTACTTGTAGCCAACCTTCTGCATGAAGTTTGAGAACTTTCCAAACCAGGCACGAGGTGATTGTTTGAGGCCATACAATGACTTCCTCAATTTGCATACAAAATCACCAGAAGAAGAAAAAACATATCCATGTGGAAGATTCATGTACACTTCCTCAACTAACTCTCCATGAAGAAAATCATTCTTGACATCGAACTGTCGGAGTGGCCAGTTCAAGTTAGTATCAAACGAGAGTAGAACCCGAATGGTATTTATCATGGCAACAGGAGCAAACGTCTCATCGTAGTCTATCCCATACGTTTGAGTAAACCCCTTTGCTACAAGGCGTGCTTTGTACTTGTTCACCGACCCATCTACATTATGCTTAACAGTAAACACCCAGTGACAACCTACAGCAAGTGATTGATGCATGATTTAAATTTAGGGGGGCACAATTTTTTCCTGTCGGAAATAATTTTTTTTTAATTTATTTATTGCAAAATTTTAGCAAAATGAAAAATTACAGTAACTAAAGGGAATATATGTCATTTCCATTGAAAGGGCATATTAGTATTTACCCACAAAAATTTCAAGTGGCAAAAGAGATACTGATAAGATTCAAATCCAGGTAACAGGCACAACCCGTGCAATGCTTACCACTAAGCCAATGTCACAAGTTTTGTTTTTTTAATAAATTAAATATAAATATTAGGAACAAGCCAATAGAAACAAGTAATTAAACACTAATTAGACAGCAAAAAAGAAGTAACACATTTTGTAGATAAAAACTCAATCAACCCATTTGATTGGTTGAAAAATGAAAGGAAACAATAATTCCAATTTATTAGTTACTATTTAATTGTCTGAAAAATAAAGCAAGCCATGTGTGGGAATAAAACCCACGCCCAGGTGTTTAAAAGCCGTGATCTCCACTGGCTGAGCCAACATCCCACGTTTGATCTTCTAATTAAATTAAATATTAATTACATTTAAAAAAACTAAGAATTAAAAAGTCCAAGTTTTATTTTCAAAATAGTCAGTCTGCGGGAATTGAACCCCAGACCACTCGAATAAAATCGGGGCTCTCTAACATGTGAGCTAACATCCCATGCGCTATTGTTCTTATTAAATTAGGTATTAATATACATTGTTATAAGTAATTTTTCATTCACGTTATATATAAATAATTTTTTTTCTCAATTTTCAGGGGGCACGTGCCCCCTTGGCCCCCATGTAAATCCGTCCCTGCTTACAGCCTTCTTGCCTTATGGTGGAGGCACCAGTTGCCAAGTATCATTCTTCTGCAATGCCGACATCTCTTCGTCCATTGATTTCCTCCACTTTAGATCCCCCCAATGCATCCTACACTTTGTTAGGTATTGATGCATCAGATATTTGATTCACAAATGATTCATATGACTTAGATAACCTCCTAGTGGACATATAGTTGGCTACAGTGGCAGTGAGAGTAGGTTCATACCTTTTGACTGATTGATCCCGAGTGGACCTATTGGATAACACATATTTCTTAACCCTAGATTCACTAGTATCAGTTGATGGACGTACCTCAGATAAGTGATCTTCTGCACTAGGAAGTTGAGTGTCGGGGGGTAGAAGTGCTGATAGGAGAGGCGTTTGTATCTTCATCATTCTCAGTGATAGAAGCTGGTGTATCTTCTTCGAAATATGAATCCTCCCCCTGAAGGGTTTTATCTTCCTTATTTTTAGTGATAGAAGCTAGTGTCTAGCTGTTTGGAAGTGACATGCTAGAGGCAACTGGACTATCTGAAAAACTCCCTTCTTGTGTGGTGACGTCCCCTCATTTGTGGCATGCAAAAGTGTGTAATAATAATGTGATTGGGGGCGTGAGATTTAAATATTTATAACTGCAAGCGCACGGTGTTGTAGTGTGGCTTGGGGGTCGAACACAGGAAGGCGTGGTTGTGCTTGTGTCAGAAAGGACCGGATTCACCCTAGGGGTGAGCTAGCCCAAATCGAATGATGGTTTGTCACAAATCGTAGGTAAGGGGTTAAACAATAATAAAGGAAACCTGGGACTTCGGTTTCCACCCTATCATGTGATTCTCGCTAACACGGCCGACGGATAGGATAACGATCGGAATTAGGGTCTATTGGTGAGATGTTGCCTCTATGAGTGACACAAGCGTCCCATGGGCCCGATATTCCGGTCGGTGCCCAGGATGATACGCCGGACTTCCCGGATTTGGTCAGTGGGCATTCCCATGTCTATTAACACTGACCGACTCCGGGAGCACTGAGCTCGCAACGATAACTACCAACATCTCATCCTGCCGTTCCCACGTGCTAGAATTCGATGTCTACGCTAAGGGCGTGAGCTATGGCTAGGGAGTCAACCGCCAAGTTTATTCTCCCTTGGCCCAATGGTCAAAGGCAGTCTTTTTCCCACCGATGACAATGAAACACCCCGCGTAACCAATAGATTCCTATTTCCTATCGATTTCTGAGTCCTATTAACGCATCAGGGAGAACCCATGAAGGGGTTTCCACCAAAATCCCAGATTGGGAAAGTACTCACACATTTTAGGTAAAAAAGCGATCTAAATGAAAATCAACCGTTAAAAACATGATCCGGCGATTGAAAAATAGTAAGAGCAATGCAAATAACACTATAATAAAGTTTGGTAAAGATCAGACAACTTACAGATATCAAATAAATTCCAGCCATCACAAAATGGAGAGAATACAGAAAATAAAACACAGCTCTCGTTTCTGGAAACCTAGGGCTTCTATATATAGAAAACGACGTCACCCGATCAGGTGAAGAATCACCTGATCGGGTGACCTGCTGCAAACTTCGACAACGATCTTCAGGACTTCACCCGGTCAGGCGACATGGTCGGTTGGCGGAAGCTTCTAGCCGTTTAGATCTTGGCGTCGCCGGGCGAACCGATCGAACCGATCGTTTGGAATTGTCGCCCAAAAAGACAAAAACTTCGGACGTTTTGGCACAGTCTGCTGGCGGTCGGGTGAGCTCTTCGGGTCATCTCTTCGGGGAAATTGGCTACAGGTGAACCGATCGGGTGATGGTCACCCGATCGGTTGGAGTTCAGCTTCAAATTCCCGAGAGATCAGTCGGGTTGAACCGGTCTCCGACCCGGTCGGTTGACGCTCACTTCGCTTCAGCTGCTGTCTGGGTCGTGCACGCGCGCATCACCCGATCGATTAACTATGTCCAACCGATCGGGTGGGGGCTGAAAGATGGCGATCTTCGTTGTTTGACCCCATGAATCACGCGTGACTCCTCCCATTGCTTTGGGGACTTACGATATCTTCGTTATGTGTCCCCTATGCTGAGAAACTCCTGCAAACACACAAAAACACGGAAAAGTGAAAGAAAACGAGAAAACACGAGAAAATGGATATGAGACGGCGGAAAATAGTGGAAAAACACAAAGAAGACGTGCGTGGATATATAAATCATACACACACACGTCAAAATCCCCCAAGCTGAACCCTTCCTCGTCCTCGAGGAAGACGAGTGAGAGTGGGAGCTTGGAGAGAGAAGATAGAGAGAAAAAGAGAAAAAGAGAACTCTAAATCCTAAATCGCCCGTCAGGGCCAACAAAATCAAAAACAACACACCAAGCGAGCAAACGACGAATCACAACACTAAACCAAGGAATACGAGTCCAGACAAGTGTCGTGGGCCCACGCCGTGAAGCGCGAGTGAGTGTGGTCGTGTGCTAGCAGTCGGTGTCACTATCTACATCGTGCAATAAGCTCCATATACACAAATCCAAGAAATGACCCAAATATCGATTCGATTTGGAATAAGCGATGAATATATGGCTCAAGCATGCATGAGAAGAGTATGAGAATAGAAACGTATCATGTGTCAGGGACTCTACAGCTAGGGACTTGGACATCACCACACTATCGCCTAGATAATAGCTAGAAATTCCCTATTCCAAGTGTTTCCAAAAGCGATGGGGGTTGAGATGATGTGGAGTAGGACACTCGGTGCAAATTCTCGCCTTCCCTTTATTCTCGATAGGTAGGGAAATATTCACACGTAATTGTTTTTTGGGTTTTGGATAAATGTATTTTTTTGGATTTTTGGCTATACATATACATACATATATATATATATATATATATATATATATATATATTCTTTTCTCTTTTCTTTTCTTTTTGGGTTTTTCTTTTCTCTTTTTTTTGATTTTTTTGGATTTTGGGATATATACACATGTGTACTCTCCCAAGTGGGAGAACGGTACACGACAAGGGAATTTGCACCAAGTAAAATAAAAAAGAAATCGGATTCTAAACACTTGGGCAAGGGAGATTTTTCGCTAATCAGAGCATAGGCTAAAAGGGGTATCCTAGTCCTAACTGTGGAATCCCGACACATGCGACATGAAGCATACGATATATTTAATTCATGCATACAGAAGCAGATAAGAGAGGCAAATACTGCATATTCAAATCAAAGCATGATAATCTAGGGGTCATTCCTGGACAGGTATATAAAACACAATCACAAAGTAGAAGCACACCGAACAGCTAAGTACGATGCACGACTCTCAAAAAGCTAAGTGGACCCATGATGCATGAAATGCAAGAGGACTCGGCTTCCTAGGGTTAGTGAACGTGATTATCGAAGCCATGCTAGGTGTGTGTGTGATTTTTGTGGCAATTCATCATAGGGTTCATCTCTAGGAGAAAGAGATAAAAAGAAGAAAAGAAAAATAAAGACACGATGAAAACGACTCAAAAACGAAGAAAAAGACGCAAATGACGTACTAAGTGCGACTCCCCCAAGCTGAAACTTGCATTGCCCTCAATGAAATAAAAGTGAATACGGGAGGGCAATGAAAATGGGGGGAATACGCACCGACTCAAAAAAGAAATGAAAAACGAGAAAAACACACGTACAAAAAAGGAAAATAAATAAAATCACACAGCACGACATACAAACAGAAAATAAAAAATAAAAATAGAAAATCACACCACACGACAAAAATAAACAAACTCACATAGAAAAATGTCACACGACAACACACAGAAAAATTGACTTCCCCGAAGCTAGACGTAACAATGCTAGCGAAATGATATGATCGTGAAAATGCAGAGATATGCAAGGGGGAGGTCAGAAAACAAAATGGAATCAAAAGGCAGGAGAGGAGTCGTCCTCGTCCTCCTCGGTGGAAAATGTGGGGGATGCGATGGAGTGGGCGGGAGAGGTGACTGGGGTGCTGAGAAGTAGAGAAAGTGGTCGGGGTGACGGATCGGTGGGTGTGGAGGTGTGAATGATAGGTGGAGTTGTCATGCCCCGCTTCCCAAAAATAGCGGAGGCGAAGCGTGCCTAGGCCCGCTTAGGCCAGGGCTGAGGAGCACTGACCCAATAAGTGTCGGTGTGGTACCAAGACGAAGGTACAGGTCCCTGCATGTTAGTACAGAACAATAAGAGTACAAGAAAGAAAGAACATCACATTTTATTCCAACATATCAAAAGTACCAAGTCTCAACGCCCGAAGAGCTACAACCGCAGAAAAGGAAATCTAACGGTGCAAGCACCCGACCTAAATAAGGAAACAAAAGGTGCTACGCACCCAACTAAAAGAAAATGGATATCTCTGAAAACTGCAACGAGAAGTCTCTAGCTCTGGTCCTCCTCAGGATCGTACTCAGGATCAACACTCTCTGGCTCCACGTCAGCTGGCAGGTCAGTCTCCTCAACGTACTCTGGCTCGATCCCTGACGTATAACACCAAAAGAAGGAATTGTACGTCAGGTAAGGTCTACAAGAACGGGTTAGACCAAACTGCAAGTGCACCAATTATTTAACAACATTTTACTGGTTGATTAACATGCTGAGATTATAACAGGCGAACAAACGAAAGTACACGCAGCAGGAAAGTAAACACGACAAGTAGTAGTCGCAACGAGTGCTACCGACTACGGGTGTAACGACTAGTTTTTCATGTATGGATTTTATTATATATATTTATAAATTTGGTTGCTTTCCCTTGTTGTGATTTCCATTTCTGTCTCCGTAGTTCTCTTTTCGTTCGTTTCGTCGTGATTCTCTAGATTCTTCCGTCGGTCGACGTGTTTGAAGTAAGTCATTCGTGACGGGCTTCATAACGTCGATATCTTAAAATTAGAACGAGCCTAGGAGACTTAGGAAACCATCCCGTAGCTTCGCACTCCATTTCGAAACTTTCAGTGCACATTAGCCGGTGTAAGAAGGGGCACCGACCGACTAGATGACGATCCAGTCGGTCGGAAAACCTTCTTGAACCGACTAGTGAGCTTTGTTAAATGTTCAGGAGTTACTGTTTATCGTTAGTCGGTCTAAGAACGTTGGTTGACCGACTAGGTTGCAAACTAGTCAGTCGTCAATGCTTCTTTAACCGACTAACTCATTAACTATTTTTGGTACTAGTTACTGTTTACTCTTAGTCGGTCTAAGAACGTTCATCGACCGACTAGATGTCAAACTAGTCGGTCAGTAGTTGTTCTTTGACCGACTAAATCTAAATCCTAATTTTCGTCTGGGTTACTGTTTACACTTAGTCGTTCTGCGTTGGTCAACCGACCGACTAGTTCCCAAACTAGTCGGTCAGTGGTTGTTCTTTGACCGACTAAACAGTACATGAAACCCTAGTTTTGCCCCAGCCACCACCAAACTCTATAAATACCCCTCCAAACGTTTTCTTCTTCTTCCTCATGACCTAAAACCCTAGTTTCTCCCCCATTGAGCCCCCTACTACCTCAAACCCTTATTCCTTCATCCCAAGCCCAAAATCCATCATCCAAACCCTCACTTAACACATTCTACCTCTCATCTTCCTCAATCTTTCATCAAACCCCCAAAATCCACATCCAAACCTATTTCTCCATATTTTTCCCTCATTTCCAGATCTGAGCCGGATCGTTCTTCCGTTACCGTGGTTGCTCGGCATCGTTCCTCCGCTTCTTCACGGTAATACTCGATTCCTTTAGTTTTAGCATAACCCACATTGACATTTGTGAAACCCTAATAAAATGGATTATTAGACAATTAGAATTCTATTAAGAAATCGATTTAGAATCGTTGTTCTAATGATTGTTTTGCTATAATAGTGATCTATTCCGTAGTTAGCGTGTGTGACGATCTTCATTGCTCGTCAATCCCAGTATCAGGCAAGTGAAACTTGCATCTCTTGATTTGGGCCATGTCTTAGGCTATTTCCCTTGCTTTGGCGTAAAAGAGACTAGACGGTGAAAGGATAGCCGTCTAGACGCCATTGACAAAGCTTGACAACGAAGCTTGGTCCGTTTCCCGGCTATTTCCCGTCACCCTCATCATGCTTGTATGTCACGTTTACTTTCCCTTAACGGTACGCGTATTAATTGTTCATGTCATCCATGCATCCTTAACTGCTATTGCATTTTAACTGCCATGTTTAATTTTAAATTAACGGTACGCGAATATCTGCTCATGTCATTGCATGCTTGAACAATCATCGTGATTGCGTAGCTTCGCTACATACTTGTACTATTTGTTCCGGCTAGGCACCCATTCTGCGGGCACAACCTTATGCCAAATACACTTTCTGGCTCGTTTTCCAGAAGACGAGCTCAACACGGCCTGCGGGCAATAGGGCACTCGATGAGTGATCCCTTGTACATGATACTTGAACACAGCCTGCGGGCAATAGGGCACTCGTTGAGTGATCCCTTGTACTTGTTACTTGACATTACATGTCACAACTACCACTTGTTACTTGTACTTTACCTTACTTGTTACCACCTTACTTTACTTGCCATGCACCATACTTTAACTGCTAGGTTGTTAGTTTGCCTTTCTTTCAGTTTTCTTGCACACGTCTTTCGACTTGCTGACATGTGCCCCTTTTCTCTTTTGGGTGACACATGTTAGAGCCCGAGCCTGAGATACTTGCTGAGGACGCGGTGTTCGCTGACGCTGAGTCAGAACCCGCGTTGATCGAGGACTTCGTAGACACTGGAGATCAGTCTTAGTGTTTATGTCTGGTTTTTGTTAGATTACTTAGGTTGTCGGTCCGTGGCACCTAGTTTGATACTCTGTTACGTTTGTGCTTTTTTTTGGCCTTGTTCTGGGCCTTTAGACTCTTTCTTTTTAGCCTGGTGGCTTTTTCTGTGATGTTGAATATTTTGTGGACAAACTTTGGGATTGGTATTTCATATCCGTCTCATCCTATTATTATTATTGTTGTTGTTCCTTTTGCGATTACGGGGACCTGCTTATACTAAATTGACGCTTATCAGGCGTGCAGCTTCACAGCTCCACGCTTGAGCGGACCTTCTCACGTCTCGCCTCCATTTTAGGGAAGCGGGGCGTGACAGGTTTTAGTGGTGACCCATGCAGGTCTCTCTGTAACTGCAATTATCGGGATAACGATAATAAAATAAGATTGTCCAATAAATAAATTCGACATCCGAGCCCTAAGCTATGAGTCTAATTGTTTCGTTTTCTTTGTCATTAGATGGCAGGAAGGCGAATCACCCGTGGTGGAGGTAGTGGTGCGCCCCCTCATGACGAGGAGCCGGAGCGGGAGCCCACTAACGGGGAGATGATGAGGATGATGATGCAGATGATGCAGGTTCAGCAGGGCATGTCGCTGCAGGTCCAGAATGCTCTGGCCGCTCGAGCTGCTCGGGCAGTGGAAGCCCCTCGCCCCGAGCCTGGAGCGAAGCAGTTCCGGGAGCTGGGTCCCGTATATTTTGATGGTTCTGAAGGTCCTTTGGCTGCGGACGAGTGGATAAGGAACATTGAGGATAACCTGGCGATGGCGAAGATTAACCCGGCTGTATGGGTTGATTTGGCTAAGAGGCAGCTGAAGGATAATGCCAGAAACTGATGGGATGCTGAAGAGAAGATGCTGGTGGAGCCTATAGTTTGGGCTACCTTCAAGGCCATATTTGATGGAGAATCCTTTCCGAAGGCTGCTAGGCAGGTGATGCTGCAGCGCTTCATAGATCTGAAGCAGGGGAGTTTGTCGGTGGATCAGTACCCCCAGGAGTTCACGAGGCTCAGTCGGTTTGCACCAAAGATGGTGCAAGATGCCGATGAGAAAGCTCAGCGATTCCTTCAGGGACTTGCCTTGGAGCTTCAGAGCTTTGTGACCTCTTCTGACCTGGAGACATACCAGAAGGTCCTGGTTGCTGCGAGGTGGCAGGAGTTGAATTTGAATCAGAGGAATGGACATGTTTCAGGAGCTGGGAAGAGGCCTATGGAGCAGGCCAGGGCGGTGGTTAGGTATGGTTTCAAGCCTAATCATTCGGTGCAGTTCAAGAGGCCAGGAGGGCCTATTCTGAAGACTTGCCATTTCTGCGGCAAGACTGGACACCTCAGGGATCAGTGTAGGAGGTTTCTAGGGCAGTGTATTGTCTGCGGAGATCCCGCCCATACCATCAGGGAGTGTCCCAAGTCGAAGCAGCCTTGGCGGGCTCCTATTGCAGCACAGCCGTTGCAGCAGCGAGCTCCTGTGCCCGCTGGACGTGGAGCGCCTCTTGTTCCATAGAGACAGGCCTTTCAGCAGGCCGTTCCGTCGAGAGGGCAGGCGTTTCTGCTGACTGAGGAGGAGAGCATGGCCGTGGACGAGGTTATTTCAGGTAACGCTCATTCTAGCTATTTATCTTCCTTAGTTAGTTTGATTGTTGATTTTGTTGGTTGCTTGCTCATGTTTGTTGCTAGAATAGGATTTGATTGTTAGACTGTTTGCTAGGTGTGGTTTTGGATTGCACATTTCCTGCACGAGTCCTCTTTGACTCAGGTGCATCGATGTGCATTTTGGCCCGGAGCTTCGTGGAGAAGCATTCATTGTCGACGTCCTCTCTTCCTAAGAGTTGAAATATCGTCACAGGGAACGGTGTGGTCTCGGTGCATCGTGGGTATAATTCTTGCCCGTTGGTGGTTTGTGTACGTGAGCTTTGTGCTGATTTCATTGTCCACGACATCGTCAACTACGATGTAGTCCTTGGGATGGACTGGCTTGCGAGCTTCTATGCTACGATCGACTGTCGGAGGAAGAAGGTCGTGTTAGAGATTCCCGGACACTCAGTGTTTGAGTTCAGCCGTGGTGGCAGTTCGCTTGGTCCTGTCAGATTTCGAACCAGACCGGTGGAGGTTGTGGCTATGCAGATGGAGTTGGAGAAGCCAGCTGTGGTGCGAGATTTTGATGACGTCTTCCCCGAGGAGATGTCTGGATTGCCACTTGATCGAGCTTTGGAGTTTTCTATTGATCTTATTCCAGGTGCGCAGCCCATTTCGAAGGCACCATATCGCATGGCGCCAGCAGAGTTGGAGGAGTTGCGTAGGTAGTTGGATGAGCTTATGCAGAAGGGTTACATCAACCCTAGTGTGTCTCCGTGGGGAGCACCGGTGTTGTTGGTGAAGAAGAAGGATGGTTCGCGTCGCATGTGCGTGGACTATCGGGAGCTGAATGTGGTGACCATTAAGAACAAATACACGTTGCCTCGCATCGATGATATTTTTGATCAGCTTGGAGGTTCGAGGGTGTTTTCGAAGTTGGATCTGAGGAGTGGTTACCATCAGTTGAAGGTGAAGAAGGATGATGTGCCGAAGACAGCTTTCAGGATGAAGTATGGACACTATGAGTTTGTGGTTATGCCTTTCGGCGTAACTAACGCACCCACAGTTTTCATGAATATGATGAACCTGATTTTCTATGACTTTTTGGATAAGTTTGTCGGTATCTTTATTGACGACATTCTGATCTATTCGAAGTCGGAGGAAGAGCATGCCTCACACTTGAGGACGGTGTTGGAGATTTTGAGGAAGCATCGGTTGTATGCTAAGTTTTCAAAGTGCGAGTTTTGGCTGGACAGAGTTGCTTTTCTCGGGCATGTGGTGACTGGAGATGGTATTTCAGTGGATCCCGAGAAGATTAGGGCCATCAGGGAGTGGCCTGTTCTGTCGTCTGCGTCTGAGATTCGTAGTTTCCTTGGTTTGGCGGGATATTATCGGCGATTCATTAAGGACTTTTCCCGTATTGCGGAGCCGATGACCAGGTTGATGCGGAAGGATGTTGTTTTTGTTTGGTCGGGTGATTGTGAGGATGCCTTTGGTGTTCTGAGAGAGCGTTTGACGTCTACCCCTGTTCTTATTGTGCCTGATTGTAGTGGAGGATTCGAGATCTTTTACGATGCTTCTGGCAGGGGTCTTGGTTATATTTTGCATCAGCATGGACATGTTGTAGCTTACGCTTCTCGTCAGCTCAAGGTTCATGAGAAGAATTACCCGACGCATGATTTAGAGTTGGCTGCTGTTGTGTTTGCTCTTAAGATTTGGAGGCACTTCTTGCTGAGTGAGAAAGTGAAAATCTTCACCGATCACAAAAGCTGGAAGTATATTTCACCCAGAAGGAGCTCGACATGCGACAGCGTCGATGGTTGGAGCTCATGGCGGATTATGAGATTGATCTGCAGTATCACCCTGGTAAGGTGAATGTGGTTCCAGATGCTTTGAGTAGGCTTCCCGCGGTGATGATGTTGACCTCGCAGTGGAGATTGCAGCAGGATTTTTGCGAGTCTGGTGTGGAGATTGTTCTTCCTGGGGAGGATTTCTCGTTGATGTACATGCAGGTGCAGTCGACGATCGTGGATCGGATTAAGGCGAGTCAGGCCGGAGATCCGAAGCTGGTGAGGATTCGAGGGCAGGTTGAAGCCGGTCTGCGGACTGACTTTTTAATTCATGAAGATGGCTCGTTGAGGTTCGGAGCCAGGCTGTGTGTGCCAGCTGGGGATATCAGAGATGAGTTGTTAGTGGAGACACATAGCTCGCCGTATTCTGTGCATCCTGGTGGGACCAAGATGTACATGGATCTTCGTCTGAACTTTTGGTGGCATGGCATGATGAGGAGTGTGTCTCGGAGTGTAGCCAAGTGTTTGGTTTGCCAGCAAGTGAAGGCAGAGCATCAGCGTACGACAGGGTTGCTACAACCGCTTCCGATTCCGGAGTGGAAGTGGCAACACATCACTATGGATTTCGTGACTGGACTACCTTGGAGTCCGAAGCAGAATGACGCGATTTTGGGTGATCGTAGATCGATTGACCAAATCCGCGCACTTTATTCCATTCCGAGTGGGACAGTCCACTGAGGCGCTAGCGAGGAGATACATGGAGGAGGTCGTGCGACTTCATGGGGTCCCCGTGAGTATCGTGTCGGACAGAGACACGAGATTCACATCTCATTTCTGGCAGAGTTTGTAGAAGAGTTTGGGTACGCGTCTGAGTTTCAGCATGGTGTACCATCCGCAGACGGATGGCCAGTCCGAGAGGACGATTCAGATTTTGGAAGACATGCTGAGAGCGTGCATGTTGGATTTCAAGGGTTCGTGGGAGGACCATCAACACTTGGTGGAGTTCTCTTACAACAACAGCTATTAGGCGTCTATTGGCATGGCGCCTTTCGCCGTTTTGTATGGGAGGAAATGTCGATCGCCATTGAGTTGGGATGACGTTGGCGATAGGGAGGTGTTGGGACCTGAGATGATTGTGGAGGCTGTGGAGGTTGTCAGGAACATTCGGGAGAGGTTGAGGATTGCTCAGGACCGTTTTAAGCATTGGGCGGATGCTAAACGTCGTCCTCTGGAGTTTCAGCCTGGGGATCATGTGTTTCTGAGGATTTCCCTGAATCGTGGAGTGATTCGTTTTGGGAAGCGAGGGAAGTTGAGCCCGCGATACATTGGACCGTTTGATATTCTCGAGAGGGTTGGAGAGGTAGCTTACCGCTTAGCCTTGTCGCCATCTTTGGAAGGAGTTCACGATGTTTTCCATGTGTCGCAGCTTCATCAATACATCAGCGATCCATCTCATGCCGTGGATTTCTCGGAGATTGCCGTTCGCTCAGATTTGACGTATGACCAGCATCCGGTGCAGATTCTGGACAGGAGTCAGAAGTCACTTCGGAACAAGGTCGTCGATCTTGTTAGAGTGATGTGGCGGCACGGTTCTCCGGGAGAGTCTACTTGGGAGAGAGAAGATGAGATGCCAGAGCGCTACCCACTTTTGTTCCCGGACACGTGAGTGTTGGGAATTCTGAGGACGTAATTTTTCTTAAGTTGGGGAGGATGTAACGACTGGTTTTTCATGTATGGATTTTATTATATATATTTATATATTTGGTTGCTTTCCCTTGTTGTGATTTCCATTTCCGTCTCCGTAGTTCTCTTTTCGTTTGTTTCGTCGTGATTCTCTAGATTCTTCCGTCGGTCGGCGTGTTTGAAGTAAGTCATTCGTGACGGGCTTCATAACGTCGATATCTTAAAATTAGAACGAGCCTAGGAGACTTAGGAAACCATCCCGGAGCTTCGGGCTCCATTTCGGAACTTTCAGTGCACATTAGCCGGTGTAAGAAGGGGCACCGACCGACTAGATGACGATCCAGTCGGTCGGAAAACCTTCTTGAACCGACTAGTGAGCTTTGTTAAATGTTCAGGAGTTACTGTTTATCGTTAGTCGGTCTAAGAACGTTGGTTGACCGACTAGGTTGCAAACTAGTCGGTCGTCAATGCTTCTTTAACCGACTAACTCATTAACTATTTTTGGTACTAGTTACTGTTTACTCTTAGTCGGTCTAAGAACGTTCATCGACTGACTAGATGTCAAACTAGTCGGTCAATAGTTGTTCTTTGACCGACTAAATCTAAATCCTAATTTTCGTCTGGGTTACTGTTTACACTTAGTCGGTCTGCGTTGGTCAACCGACCGACTAGTTCCCAAACTAGTCGGTCAGTGGTTGCTCTTTGACCGACTAAACAGTACAGGAAACCCTAGTTTTGCCCTAGCCGCCACCAAACTCTATAAATACCCCTCCAAACGTTTTCTTCTTCTTCCTCATGACCTAAAACCCTAGTTTATCCCCCATTGAGCCCCCTACTACCTCAAACTCTTATTCCATCATCCCAAGCCCAAAATCCATCATCCAAACCCTCACTTAACACATTCTACCTCTCATCTTCCTCAATCTTTCATCAAACCCCCAAAATCCACATCCAACCCTATTTCTCCATATTTTTCCCTCATTTCCAGATCTGAGCCGGATCGTTCTTCCGTTGTCGTGGTTGCTCGGTATCGTTCCTCCGCTTCTTCACGGTAATACTCGATTCCTTTAGTTTTAGCATAACCCACATTGACATTTGTGAAACCCTAATAAAATGGATTATTAGATAATTAGGATTCTATTAAGAAATCGATTTAGAATCGTTGTTCTAATGATTGTTTTGCTATAACAGTGATCTATTCCGTAGTTAGCGTGTGTGACTATCTTCATTGCTCATCAATCCCGGTACCAGGCAAGTGAAACTTGCATCTCTTGATTTGGGCCATGTTTTAGGCTATTTCCCTTGCTTTGGCGTAAAAGAGACTAGACGATGAAAGGATAGCCGTCTAGACGCCATTGACCTAGCTTGACAACGAAGCTTGGTCCGTCACCCTCATCATGCTTGTATGTCACGTTTACTTTCCCTTAACGGTACGCGTATTAACTGTTCATGTCATCCATGCATCCTTAACTGCTATTGCATTTTAACTGCCATGTTTAATTTTAAATTAACGGTACGTGAATATCTGCTCATGTCATTGCATGCTTGAACAATCATCGTGATTGCGTAGCTTCGCTACATACTTGTACTATTTGTTCCGGCTAGGCACCCGTTCTGCGGGCACAACCCTATGCCAAATACACTTTCTGGCTCGTGTTCCAGAAGACGAGCTCAACACGGCCTGCGGGCAATAGGGCACTCGATGAGTGATCCCTTGTACTTGATACTTGAACACAGCCTGCGGGCAATAGGGCACTCGTTGAGTGATCCCTTGTACTTGTTACTTGACATTACATGTCACAACTACCACTTGTTACTTGTACTTTACCTTACTTGTTACCACCTTACTTTACTTGCCATGCACCATACTTTAACTGCTAGGTTGTTAGTTTGCCTTTCTTTCAGTTTCCTTGCACAAGTCTTTCGACTTGCTGACATGTGCACCTTTTCTCTTTTGGGTGACACATGTTAGAGCTCGAGCCTGAGATACTTGCTGAGGACGCGGTGTTCGCTGACGCTGAGTCAGAACCCGCGTTGATCGAGGACTTCGTAGACACTGGAGATCAGTCTTAGTGTTTATGTCTGGTTTTTGTTAGATTGCTTAGGTTGTCGGTGCGTGGCACCTAGTTTGATACTCTGTTACGTTTGTCCTTTTGTTTGGCCTTGTTCTGGGCCTTTAGACTCTTTCTGTTTAGCCTGGTGGCTTTTTCTGTGATGTTGAATATTTTGTGGACAAACTTTGGGATTGGTATTTCATATCCGTCTCATCCTATTATTATTATTGTTGTTGTTCCTTTTGCGATTACAGGGACCTGCTTATACTAAATTGACGCTTATCAGGCGTGCAGCTTCACAGCTCCACGCTTGAGCGGACCTTCTCACGTCTCGCCTCCATTTTAGGGAAGCGGGGCGTGACAGGTTTTAGTGGTGGCCCATGCAGGTCTCTCTGTAACTGCAATTATTGGGATAACACTAATAAAATAAGATTGTCCAACAAATAAATTCAACATCTGAGCCCTAAGCTATGAGTCTAATTGTTTCGTTTTCTGTGACATTAGATGGCAGGAAGGCGAATCACCCGTGGTGGAGGTAGTGGTGCGCCCCCTCATGATGAGGAGCCGGAGCGGGAGCCTACTAACAGGGAGATGATGAGGATGATGATGCAGATGATGCAGGTTCAGCAGGGCGTACTGCTGCAGGTCCAGAATGCTCCGGCCGCTCGAGCTGCTCGGGCAGTGGAAGCCCCTCGCCCCGAGCCTGGAGCGAAGCAGTTTCGGGAGCTGGGTCCCGCATATTTTGATGGTTCTGAAGGTCCTTTGGCTGCGGACGAGTGGATAAGGAACATTGAGGATAACCTGGCGATGTCGAAGATTAACCCGGCTGGATGGGTTGATTTGGCTAAGAGGCAGCTGAAGGATAATGCCAGAAACTGGTGGGATGCTGAAGAGAAGATGCTGGTGGAGCCTATAGTTTAGGCTACCTTCAAGGCCATATTTGATGGAGAATCCTTTCCGAAGGCTGCTAGGCAGGTGATGCTGCAGCGCTTCATAGATCTGAAGCAAGGGAGCTTGTCGGTGGATCAGTACCGCCAGGAGTTCACGAGGCTCAGTCGGTTTGCACCAAAGATGGTGCAAGATGCCGATGAGAAAGCTCAGCGATTCCTTCAAGGACTTGCCTTGGAGCTTCAGAGCTTTGTGACCTCTTCTGACCTGGAGACATACCAGAAGGTCATGGTTGCTGCGAGGCGGCAGGAGTTGAATTTGAATCAGAGGAATGGACATGTTTCAGGAGTTGGGAAGAGGCCTATGGAGCAGGCCAGGGCGGTGGTTAGGCCTGGTTTCAAGCCTAATCATTCGGTGCAGTTCAAGAGGCCAGGAGGGCCTATTCTGAAGACTTGCCATTTCTGCGGCAAGACTGGACACCTCAGGGATCAGTGTAGGAGGTTCCTAGGGCAGTGTATTGTCTGTGGAGATCCTGCCCATACCATCAGGGAGTGTCCCAAGTCGAAGCAGCCTTGGCGGGCTCCTATTGCAGCACAGCCGTTACAGCAGCGAGCTCCTGTGCCCGCTGGACGTGGAGCGCCTCTTGTTCCACAGAGACAGGCCTTTCAGCGGGCTGTTCTGTCGAGAGGGCAGGCGTTTCTGCTGACTGAGGAGGAGAGCATGGCCGTGGACGAGGTTATTTCACGTAACGCTCATTCTAGCTATTTATCTTCCTTAGTTAGTTTGATTGTTGATTTTGTTGGTTGCTTGCTCATGTTTGTTGCTAGAATAGGATTTGATTGTTAGACTGTTTGCTAGGTGTGGTTTTGGATTGCACATTTCCTGCACGAGTCCTCTTTGACTCAGGTGCATCGATGTGCATTTTGGCCCGGAGCTTCGTGGAGAAGCATTCCTTGTCGACGTCCTCTCTTCCTAAGAGTTGGAATATCGTCACAGGGAACGGTGTGGTCTCGGTGCATCGTGGGTGCAATTCTTGCCTGTTGGTGGTTTGTGGACGTGAGCTTTGTGCTGATTTCATTGTCCACGACATCGTCAACTACGATGCGGTCCTTGGGATGGACTGGCTTGCGAGCTTCTATGCTACGATCGACTGTCAGAGGAAGAAGGTCATGTTCGAGATTCCCAGACACCCAGTGTTTGAGTTCAGCCATGGTGGCAGTTCGCTTGGTCCTGTCAGATTTCGGACCAGACCGGTGGAGGTTGTGGCTATGCAGATGGAGTTGGAGAGGCCAGCTGTGGTGCGAGATTTTGATGACGTCTTCCCCGAGGAGATGTCTGGATTGCCACCTGATCGAGCTTTGGAGTTTTCTATTGATCTTATTCCAGGTGCGCAGCCCATTTCGAAGGCACAATATCGCATGGCGCCAGCAGAGTTGGAGGAGTTGTGTAGGCAGTTGGATGAGCTTATGCAGAAGGGTTACATCAACCCTAGTGTGTCTCCGTGGGGAGCACCGGTGTTGTTGGTGAAGAAGAAGGATGGTTCGCGTCGCATGTGCGTGGACTATCGGGAGCTGAATGCGGTGACCATTAAGAACAAATACCTGTTGCCTTGCATCGATGATATTTTTGATCAGCTTGGAGGTTCGAGGGTGTTTTCGAAGTTGGATCTGAGGAGTGGTTACCATCAGTTGAAGGTGAAGAAGGATGATGTGCCGAAGACATCTTTCAGGACGAAGTATGGACACTATGAGTTTGTGGTTATGCCTTTCGGCGTAACTAACGCACCCGTAGTTTTCATGAATCTGATGAACCTGATTTTCTATGACTTTTTGGATAAGTTTGTCGTTATCTTTATTGACGACATTCTGATCTATTCGAAGTCGGAGGAAGAGCATGCCTCACACTTGAGGACAGTGTTGGAGATTTTGAGGAAGCATCGGTTGTATGCTAAGTTTTCAAAGGGCGAGTTTTGGCTGGACAGAGTTGATTTTCTCGGGCATGTGGTGACTGGAGATGGTATTTCAGTGGATCCTGAGAAGATTAGGGCCATCAGGGAGTGGCCTGTTCTGTCGTCTGCGTCTGAGATTCGTAGTTTCCTTGGTTTGGCGGGATATTATCAGCGATTCATTAAGGACTTTTCCCGTATTGCGGAGCCGATGACCAGGTTGATGCGGAAGGATGTTGTTTTTGTTTGGTCGGGTGATTGTGAGGATGCCTTTGGTGTTCTGAGAGAGCGTTTGACGTCTGCCCATGTTCTTATTGTGCCTGATTGTAGTGGAGGATTCGAGATCTTTTACGATGCTTCTGGCAGGGGTCTTGGTTATATTTTGCATCAGCATGGACATGTTGTAGCTTACGCTTCTCGTCAGCTCAAGGTTCATGAGAAGAATTACCCGACGCATGATTTAGAGTTGGCTGCTGTTGTGTTTGCTCTTAAGATTTGGAGGCACTTCTTGCTGAGTGAGAAAGTGAAAATCTTCACCGATCACAAAAGCTGGAAGTATATTTCACCCAGAAGGAGCTCGACATGCGACAGCGTCGATGGTTGGAGCTCATGGCGGATTATGAGATTGATCTGCAGTATCACCCTGGTAAGGTGAATGTGGTTCCAGATGCTTTGAGTAGGCTTCCCGCGGTGATGATGTTGACCTCGCAGTGGAGATTCCAGCAGGATTTTTGCGAGTCTGGTGTGAAGATTGTTCTTCCTGGGGAGGATTTCTCGTTGATGTACATGCAGGTGCAGTCGACGATCGTGGATCGGATTAAGGCGAGTCAGGCCGGAGATCCGAAGCTGGTGAGGATTCGAGGGCAGGTTGAAGCCGGTCTGCGGACTGACTTTTTAATTCATGAAGATAGCTCGTTGAGGTTCGGAGCCAGGCTGTGTGTGCCACCTAGGGATATCAGAGATGAGTTGTTGGTGGAGGCACATAGCTTGCCGTATTCTGTGCATCCTGGTGGGACCAAGATGTACATGGATCTTCGTCTGAACTTTTGGTGGCATGGCATGAAGAGGAGTGTGGCTCGGAGTGTAGCCAAGTGTTTAGTTTGCCAGCAAGTGAAGGCGGAGCATCAGTGTACGGCAGGGTTGCTACAACCGCTTCCGATTCTGGAGTGGAAGTGGCAACACATCACTATGGATTTCGTGACTGGACTACCTCGGAGTCCGAAGGAGAATGACGCGATTTGGGTGATCGTAGATCGATTGACCAAATCCGCGCACTTTATTCCATTCCGAGTGGGACAGTCCACTGACGCGCTAGCGAGGAGATACATGGAGGAGGTCGTGCGACTTCATGGGGTCCCCGTGAGTGTCGTGTCAGACAGAGACACGAGATTCACATCTCATTTCTGGCAGAGTTTGCAGAAGAGTTTGGGTACGCGTCTGAGTTTCAGCACGGCGTACCATCCGCAGACGGATGGCCAGTCCGAGAGGACGATTCAGATTTTGGAAGACATGCTGAGAGTGTGCATGTTGGATTTCAAGGGTTCGTGGGAGGACCATCAACACTTGGTGGAGTTCTCTTACAACAACAGCTACCAGGTGTCTATTGGCATGGCGCCTTTCGCCGCTTTGTATGGGAGGAAATGTCGATCGCCATTGAGTTGGGATGACGTTGGCGATAGGGAGCTTTTGGGACCTGAGATGATTGTGGAGGCTGTGGAGGTTGTCAGGAACATTCGGGAGAGGTTGAGGATTGCTCAGGACCGTTTTAAGCATTGGGCGGATGCTAAACGTCGTCCTCTAGGGTTTCAGCCTGGGGATCATGTGTTTCTGAGGATTTCCCCGAATCGTGGAGTGATTCGTTTTGGGAAGCGAGGGAAGTTGAGCCCGCGATACATTGGACCGTTTGATATTCTGGAGAGGGTTGGCGAGGTAGCTTACCGCTTAGCCTTGTCTCCATCTTTGGAAGGAGTTCACGATGTTTTCCATGTGTCACAGCTTCGTCGATACATCAGCGATCCATCTCATGCCGTGGATTTCTCGGAGATTTTCGTTCGCTCAGATTTGACGTATGACCAGTATCCGGTGCAGATTCTGGACAGGCGTCAGAAGTCACTTCGGAACAAGGTCGTCGTTCTTGTTAGAGTGATGTGGCGGCACGGTTCGCCGGGAGAGTCTACTTGGGAGAGAGAAGATGAGATGCCAGAGCGCTACCCACTTTTGTTCCCGGACACGTGAGTGTTGGGAATTCCGAGGACGGAATTTTTCTTAAGTTAGGGAGGATGTAACTACTGGTTTTTCATGTATGGATTTTATTATTTATATTTATATATTTGGTTGCTTTCCCTTGTTGTGATTTCCATTTCCGTCTCCGTAGTTCTCTTTTCGTTCGTTTCGTCGTGATTCTCTAGATTCTTCCGTCGGTCGACGTGTTTGAAGTAAGTCATTCGTGACGGGCTTCATAACGTCGATATCTTAAAATTAGAACGAGCCTAGGAGACTTAGGAAACCATCCCGTAGCTTCGCGCTCCATTTCGGAACTTTCAGTGCACATTAGCCGGTGTAAGAAGGGGCACCGACCGACTAGATGACGATCCATTCGGTCGGAAAACCTTCTTGAACCGACTAGTGAGCTTTGTAAAATGTTCAGGAGTTACTGTTTATCGTTAGTCGGTCTAAGAACGTTGGTTGACCGACTAGGTTGCAAACTAGTCGGTCGTCAATGCTTCTTTAACCGACTAACTCATTAACTATTTTTGGTACTAGTTACTGTTTACTCTTAGTCGGTCTAAGAACGTTCATCGACCGACTAGATGTCAAACTAGTCAGACAGTAGTTGTTCTTTGACCGACTAAATCTAAATCCTAATTTTCGTCTGGGTTACTGTTTACACTTAGTCGGTCTGCGTTGGTCAACCGACCGACTAGTTCCCAAACTAGTCGGTCAGTGGTTGTTCTTTGACCGACTAAACAGTACAGGAAACCCTAGTTTTGCCCTAGCCGTCACCAAACTCTATAAATACCCCTCCAAACGTTTTCTTCTTCTTCCTCATGACCTAAAACCCTAGTTTCTCCCCCATTGAGCCCCCTACTACCTCAAACCCTTATTCCTTCATCCCAAGCCCAAAATCCATCATCCAAACCCTCACTTAACACATTCTACCTCTCATCTTCCTCAATCTTTCATCAAACCCCCAAAATCCACATCCAAACCTATTTCTCCAGATTTTTCCCTCATTTCCAGATCTGAGCCGGATCGTTCTTCCGTTGCCGTGGTTGCTCGGCATCGTTCCTCCGCTTCTTCACGGTAATACTCGATTCCTTTAGTTTTAGCATAACCCACATTGACATTTGTGAAACCCTAATAAAATGGATTATTAGACAATTAGGATTCTATTAAGAAATCGATTTAGAATCGTTGTTCTAATGATTGTTTTGCTATAACAGTGATCTATTCCGTAGTTAGCGTGTGTGACGATCTTCATTGCTCGTCAATCCTGGTATCAGGCAAGTGAAACTTGCATCTCTTGATTTTGGCCATGTCTTAGGCTATTTCCATTGCTTTGGCGTAAAAGAGACTAGACGGTGAAAGGATAGCCGTCTAGACCCCATTGACCTAGCTTGACAACGAAGCTTGGTCCATCACCCTCATCATGCTTGTATGTCACGTTTACTTTCCCTTAACGGTACACGTATTAACTGTTCATGTCATCCATGCATCCTTAACTGCTATTGCATTTTAACTGCCATGTTTAATTTTAAATTAACGGTACGCGAATATCTGCTCATGTCATTGCATGCTTGAACACTCATCGTGATTGCGTAGCTTCACTACATACTTGTACTATTTGTTCCGGCTAGGCACCCGTTCTGCGGGCACAACCCTATGCCAAATACACTTTCTGGCTCGTGTTCCAGAAGACGAGCTCAACACGGCCTGCGGGCAATAGGGCACTCGATGAGTGATCCCTTGTACTTGATACTTGAACACAGCCTGCGGGCAATAGGGCACTCGTTGAGTGATCCCTTGTACTTGTTACTTGACATTACATGTCACAACTACCACTTGTTACTTGTACTTTACCTTACTTGTTACCACCTTACTTTACTTTCCATGCACCATACTTTAACTGCTAGGTTGTTAGTTTTCCTTTCTTTCAGTTTCCTTCCACAAGTCTTTCGACTTGCTGACATGTGCACCTTTTCTCTTTTGGGTGACACATGTTAGAGCCCGAGCCTGAGATACTTGCTGAGGACGCGATGTTTGCTGACGCTGAGTCAGAACCCGCGTTGATCGAGGACTTCATAGACACTGGAGATCAGTCTTTGTGTTTATATCTGGTTTTTGTTAGATTGCTTAGGTTGTCGGTGCGTGGCACCTAGTTTGATACTCTATTACGTTTGTGCTTTTGTTTGGCCTTGTTCTGGGCCTTTAGACTCTTTCTTTTTAGCCTGGTGGCTTTTTCTGTGATGTTGAATATTTTGTGGACAAACTTTGGGATTGGTATTTCATATCCGTCTCATCCTATTATTATTACTGTTGTTGTTCCTTTTGCGATTACAGGGACCTGCTTATACTAAATTGACGCTTATCAGGCGTTGTAACGACCACTTTCCGGTCGTGTATTTTTAGCACGTATGTTGTTCCGTTTTTGTATTTTCGCGTTCGGTATTATTATTTTGTTCCGTAACCCAGACGCATGACCGTACCCAGTATCCACGACCCTCTCAGAGGCGCGAGCGTCCCGGTACTTTCTTTTTAATTTTCGGATATCGAGGGACAAATCTGTAAACACCCCCCCAATATTAATTCTCAAATGGTAATGCTGTTTTTATAAAGTTAAGTTTTGAAATCTGTTTGTTTTTTTTTATTATAAAAAAAGAGAAAGAGAACGTTTGGAATCTTTTTAAACCAAACATGCTGACTTTTAAAGCTCACGGTTTAAAAAAAAGAAGAAGGAGAAGGGATCATTCGAATTGATTTTGTTTAAACGAATTAATCAAATAATAACAATCCTATCCTAACTCCCCTCACTTCACGTTCCCTTCCACAACCCACGTCACTTTCCGTTACTCTCCAACAACCCGCGTCCCATCTCTCTGCTCTCCATTTTCCCTACAAAAAAAAGGGAACCCATACAAAAATTAATAGAAGCCTCATCACCTCAACAGAACCCGCAGGCCTCCTCCCTTCGAATTTTCCGACTCCGATCAGCGCCTCAAATCTACAGCCTCCGCCCCGACTCGCCTGTACCCCCTCCGCATCTTCCCCAGGTGAAACACCACCGATCGCCTTCCATTCCTCCCTCTCGCCATAAACCCAACGGCTTTCCCCGACGCCTTCTTCCTCTACCAAGCTGCTCTCGGTAACCCACGTCGCACCTCCTCCTCTCCGACCTCCTCACCTGAACCCGACCTCGCCTCCGTACAGCCGTCGTTCGCCGCGCCCCGGGTCTCGCTGCCTCCGTTCGAGACCACCGCCTTCACGCCGACAACCTCCGATGCCACCATACTCCCCGACCTCCGACCAGAAGCCGTCACCTCCTCTCCGCCTACACCGTCGCTCACACCTGCAGAACAAGGAGGGCGAAGATGAGGGTGCATGAGTTTTGCATGTAAGTTGTCGACGCATCCTGTTTTTGGGTTGTTATTTATATTTCTAGTTAATGTTTTAGTGCTTATTATTATATTACAAGTTAGTGGCATACGGTAAGGAAGTGATCTAAATGAATTAATCTTTGACAGTGGGGTTTGAACCAATGTATAATCATTAAAAAAAAGAGATGAACTAGCCTTATGTCAAACCATGTTAATCTTGATAGAGAACCATATGTTGATGTACATGGAACAAACCAGGGAGAGGACAAACGAGGGAAATAGATGCAAGAGACTATGGGGGTCCAGCAAATTAATGTTAATTATATTTAACAGCACATTTAACAGGATGAGGCCAGTGTGGAAATAGATATTAATGGCTCATGAATGTTTAGGATAGAGGTGGATGAGCTTCTAGATGGAGTGTAGGTGACTACCCTATTTAATTAATGTTACATTTATATGTAAGTATGTTCATGCTAAAAAAAACAGTAAGTGTTATTTATATAAGTATATAGTTAAGTTAATTAGTACATCATGCAGAAGCTTTATATATATGTCAGGTTATTATCAGCCTTAATGTAAATGCTACATGTTATTATCTCTGTCAGTTAGTTATAATAATAAATATCACAATTGTTAGCAGAAGAATATGGTTAAAAGCAACCTGTAGTTAAGTGTACTTTTAATGATAGCCATATCGCCTTTAGCTTAATATTGCGAATCCATGTCGCAGATATTACGTTTTCTTCGCGACCCGTTACCATTCCCGAGTTGACGCCGTTACCTTGCACGCTACCGGAATCCAACCACTGACGTCACTACCCGACGTCAGAGTAGCTCTTGCGTCGTGTTAAGGCAAGATCTGTCCCGTAGGAATCACCACTTGCATGTTAATCAACTAAAATTGGTAATTTCTGTTGGTTGTGATTCACTAATAAAGATTAATAAATTGGAATGTAGGTTGGACTGCATTGTGAGCACGTAGGTAGTTTGGATTCTGGTCGATCGTGACTCCAGCTTGGTTGTGCAGGCAAGTGAAACTTGCCAATACTTCTTTAGGCCATGTTTTTAGGCCAATTCCTTGTACTAGCGTGAAAGAGACTAGATCGTGAAATGATAGCGATCTAGGCGCAACTTTGTGATCTAGCTTGACAACGAAGCTAGATCCGACACCTTGCCATATCAGTTATGCATTGATATCTGTCATGTTTAAATTCCTTAACTGTACGCATTTGAATTGTTAACTGCCATGCATTGCGTCGTAAATGTCATTCTAGTTAAACTTGCATCGTAGCACACACTACACTACTTGTACAATCCATGTTTCCGTGTTACCGGCTAGGCACCCGTTATGCGGGCATAACCCTACGCCATCCGTGTTAAAACACTTCCTGGCTCGTGATCCAGAAGCGAGCATTCCGTGTTCGGGGGTAATGCCCTGGCTCGACACATGTGGAGGGGTAGGGATAAACGGTCACTTGAGCGTAAGGGTTGGCCCGTACAGCCACTCTAGCCAAAGGGCGGAATCTCTGTGCACGATGTGATTACAATTCTAGTACTTGTCTTTTACTTGTTTACTTGCCATGCCATGTCATTTGTCATTTTATATCCATGTCATACTTTACTTTAGAACTGTTAGGTCGCTTTACTTTTATAGTTTCCTTGCACAAGTCTTTTAGACTTGCTGACATGTGCCCTTTTCTCTTTGGGTGTCACATGTCAGGTTTTGAGCCTGACTTAGTTGCAGAGGACGACAGGTTGCTGACGTTCAGTCCGAGGATTCCGGTCCTACCATTAGTCTCAGCCGGTGACTCTCTTTTAGTTGTTGTTACCTTCTTAGTAGTTGTTGTTAGGTTGTTAGGTATGCAGCACCATTACTTGTTGTAGTTTCGGCCATGTTTAGGCCTATTGTTCAGACTTGGTACCTTGTGACTCTTTCTGTGATGTTGGAATAATTGATGGATGTTGAGTTGGATTTTCTTTTGTCTGCTTTTCTATCGTTGTTGTTGTTTCGTCGCAATGCAAAGGACCTGCTATTATTTGTAATTTTTTTACAGACGCTTATCAGACTGCAGCTTCACAGCTCCACGTCTGAGCGGACCTCCTCACGTCTCGCCTTCCATATTAGGGAAGCGGGGCGTGACAGGTTTTGTTGGTGGCCCATGCAGGTCCACTTTTTGCATCCGCGAAATATCGGAACAACAATAATGATAAACAACATCCAATTAAATATTCGGAACATCCAAGTCATAATTAAGTCTAATCTGAACGTTTTCCTGTCTTAGTTGGTAGGAAGCCTAGGGTAGATGTCCAGGTTTGATAGTCAGGAGCCTCTGTCAAAATTTAGTCGAACTCGTCTTAGGTTGCATAGTAGTCTCTCACCCAGCCCTGACCATATTCGATTTCTAGAGTTTTTCCTTTAGTCGTCGTTAGAATCCAACAATTTCGGACCCAGCAGAACATGATCTTGATTCTCTTAGGACCTTTCCCTGAGGTCTCTATTATATTCTAGCTCATTAGAAAGTTTTAGTGTTAAGTTCCTCCTAATCTTCAGTTGGCCCGGAAATTAGAACCACTGGTTTCTATCATCCCCCTAATCCTTACACCATGAGTTAATGACCATAGATTTCCAACGCAGCAGATTCACTAAATTATATTCCATTCATATTTACGTTTTATTTGATTCACTTCCTATCTTTCGAATCACGTGATTCTCCATGACGTTCATTGTCAATCGTTAAATCTTCTTCATTACTAACCTGACCATTCAAAGAATATTTCCAATATTATCTGTTTTGAAATTTCTCTCCCGGTTTAAAATTGTCAAAAACATTTAGCTTGCATTTAGACTCCTTACATTATCTGAATTTCGAAATTTTAACTAAAATCTTTAAAATTACTATCTCATAATCATTTCCTGACCTAGATCCTCTATATTTCGGTTTTAAAGCTTTATTACCATTTTTGATAATTCTATATATCTTTCCTCTCCTTTCTACGCTACTAAGTTTATTATTATTCTTCCGTTCACCGTACATACTTTTAGAATATTTTTCTAAGCTAAATAGAATTTCAATATATATATCAGATCCATGTTCATCGTGCTCATATATCAAAATTTTCGTATAAACCTATTTTCATTTACAACCTGATCACTGTCTTACTCTACTCATTATTTCCTTGTCTCAACACTTTTTCCGTGTTTTAAAATTTTTACCGTTGGCTCGCCATTTCTACATATTTTTAAGAGTATATATATATGATACCACATTTTACATGTATCCATCTTTCATCTATTTAATTATTTAGGACAATATTTTTGTCCCACTTGGCCAGCTATCTCCTTATCCTCGCCCATCTTCTGCACCCGTTCTTTCCGATCTTGTTTCGTTACGCTCTTTAATCTTGGTTTCCTTCTTCTTGCTTAGTCACCCTACTAGTGCTAGTCGTTGCTTATGTCAACTCTACTTTAGTAGTGGGCCCTTTGGTTTTTGGGATGTAGTCGTGATGCATGTATGAGTAGAGTGTGTGGACCCGTGTGTGAACCCCGGCGTATCACTCACGTATGAGTGTACTCCTATGTAGTATATTAATGTTTGCCTCTTGTGTAATATATACATACTCAGTGTTATTCATGATATATATGAAGTTGTATGAATGATAATGTTTATATATAAATATTGGATAGCTATACCACCTTAGGTACGTCTATGTATGTTAGATTTAGTGTTGGAATATCTGCTAGTACAGTATGTGGTGAATGTTTGAAATAGTATATTAGTAAGTCATGTGTATGTTAAGTGTAAAGATAATAGGTGTAATTATAGTTAAGTGAGTAGGCATATTATATGACCTATATATTAGTACGTGTGAGCGTGTGCTCATGCGTAGATATGTATTGTGCTTAGACGTAAGTAATTATGTATTTGCTGCATGAGTATATGTGATATATGTGTGGTAATATGATTATAGTTTTGATAATATTGCTTGTCTTCACGGGATGTTGTGCGTGTGTGTGCATACCGTGAGGTATACACGGTTATGGTATGTCTTAAACTAGGTTTGGATAAGTAGTTGTGTCGGTATACTAATTATAGGTAGATGGATATGGTGTGAATATATGTTACATGTATGTGACTATACGATGAATGCATGTATCAGAGAGTATATTATAATTATATGTGTGCTGATGTTTGTAATGTTGTTATAGGGTGAAAAGTGATGGCATTATGTGGGCTTTACTTGACTAAGAATAGTGATTGATATTATGGTATGTATGTGGTTATGTGGTGGATGTATATATATATTGGAGTGGTATTGGTATAGGTATAGATACCGTGTTATGTATATAGAGTATTCTGATATGGGTTTTGGAGTCTCACTCAAGCTTGAGTGGGTATACTCTAAGTATAATGTTACATATGTCTGTGGTTGCGTATAATACTGTGAATATGGTAATGGATAATGTATGTATAGTGATAAGATTGGTTCCGTCGGGTTGTGTTACACACATGATTGTGGGTGGCTATACCAGTTTATAGTATTATGTAATGGTTTGGTAGTATAGTTATTTGCTAAGGTTTTATATATTTAAATGTGTATGTTTTAGCTAAACTAGGTGTATAGATGTGTTAAGGGCCTAGTGGTATGAGTGGTATTTATGAATGGTATGTTATCGTGTATGGGCGTGCACCAGGCATGTATAAACATGTGCTTAATTATATGTATTTGTGAGCCTGTGACTATAGTATGTGTGGTGTGTCTTGCATATAGTTATAGGACTGCATGTGATGTGAATATATGGTGAAGTATCTGCGTGCATTCGAATAATTATATATTTGAGAAATGGTACTAATGGTGAATGTATATTAGATATAGTAAACCTGGTTTAATATTGTGTAGTGTGATTACATGTGTTGATATGTTTGGTGTTGGATGTATACTAGGAGATATAGGATTAGTATATTCATGTTTGCTTGTACATAGGTAGTTATCTTTGTGTGTAGAATTACGATGGTATTTGCTAGTGAGAAATTATTTTCATGTAAGTATGAGAGACTTGGTCATGTGATAGCGTATGATAGCTAGATAGGGGATGTACATGACTACATGAATGATTGAAGTATGTGTATGAATTTGACTGTCTAAGATAGGTATAAATATAGAGAGTGCATGTGTATACATGTATGTTGTATTAATGTTTGACTATCTAGTGCAATATTAGCACTTGGAGTGACTATACCTGGTTGAATTATAGTGTGAGTGGGGCAGTTACTAGAAGACTATTAGATATGTTATTGTAGTTAGAAAGTCCGAGGGCGGACTTTATTCTAAGGTGGGTAGGTTGTAACGACCACTTTCCGGTCGTGTATTTTTAGCACGTATGTTGTTCCGTTTGTGTATTTTCGCGTTCGGTATTATTATTTTGTTCCGTAACCCAGACGCGTGACCGTACCCAGTATCCACGACCCTCTCGGAGGCGCGAGCGTCCCGGTACTTTCTTTTTAATTTTCGGATATCGAGGGACAAATCTGTAAACACCCCCCCAATATTAATTCTCAAATGGTAATGCTGTTTTTATAAAGTTAAGTTTTGAAATCTGTTTGTTTTTTTTATTATAAAAAAAGAGAAAGAGAACGTTTGGAATCTTTTTAAACCAAACATGCTGACTTTTAAAGCTCACGGTTTAAAAAAAAGAAGAAGGAGAAGGGATCATTCGAATTGATTTTGTTTAAACGAATTAATCAAATAATAACAATCCTATCCTAACTCCCCTCACTTCACGTTCCCTTCCACAACCCACGTCACTTTCTGTTACTCTCCAACAACCAGCGTCCCATCTCTCTGCTCTCCATTTTCCCTACAAAAAAAAGGGAACCCATACAAAAATTAATAGAAGCCTCATCACCTCAACAGAACCCGCAGGCCTCCTCCCTTCGAATTTTCTGACTCCGATCAGCGACTCAAATCTACAGCCTCCGCCCCGACTCGCATGTACCCCCTCCGCATCTTCCCCAGGTGAAACACCACCGAGCGCCTTCCATTCCTCCCTCTCGCCACAAACCCAACGGCTTTCCCCGACGCCTTCTTCCTCTCCCAAGCTGCTCTCGGTAACCCACGTCGCACCTCCTCCTCTCCGACCTCCTCGCCTGAACCCGACCTCGCCTCCGTACAGCCGTCGTTCGCCGCGCCCCGGGTCTCGCTGCCTCCGTTCGAGACCACCGCCTTCACGCCGACAACCTCCGATGCCACCATACTCCCCGACCTCCGACCAGAAGTCGCCACCTCCTCTCCGCCTACACCGTCGCTCACACCTGCAGAACAAGGAGGGCGAAGATGAGGGTGCATGAGTTTTGCATGTAAGTTGTCGACCCATCCTGTTTTTGGGTTGTTATTTATATTTCTAGTTAATGTTTTAGTGCTTATTATTATATTACAAGTTAGTGGCATACGGTAAGGAAGTGATCTAAATGAATTAATCTTTGACAGTGGGGTTTGAACCAATGTATAATCATTAAAAAAAGAGACGAACTAGCCTTATGTCAAACCATGTTAATCTTGATAGAGAACCATACATTGATGTACATGGAACAAACCAGGGAGAGGACAAACAAGGGAAATAGATGCAAGAGACTATGGGGGTCCAGCAAATTAATGTTAATTATATTTAACAGCACATTTAACAGGATGAGGCCAGTGTGGAAATAGATATTAATGGCTCATGAATGTTTAGGATAGAGGTGGATGAGCTTCTAGATGGAGTGTAGGTGACTACCCTATTTAATTAATGTTACATTTATATGTAAGTATGTTCATGCTAAAAAACAGTAAGTGTTATTTATATAAGTATATAGTTAAGTTAATTAGTACATCATGCAGAAGCTTTATATATATGTCAGGTTATTATCAGCCTTAATGTAAATGCTACATGTTATTATCTCTGTCAGTTAGTTATAATAATAAATATCACAATTGTTAGCAGAAGAATATGGTTAAAAGCAACATGTAGTTAAGTGTACTTTTAATGATAGCCATATCGCCTTTAGCTTAATATTGCGAATCCATGTCGCAGATATTACGTTTTCTTCGCGACCCGTTACCATTCCCGAGTTGACGTCGTTACCTTGCACGCTACCGGAATCCAACCACTGACGTCACTACCCGACGTCAGAGTAGCTCTCGCGTCGTGTTAAGGTAAGATCTGTCCCGTAGGAATCACCACTTGCATGTTAATCAACTAAAATTGGTAATTTCTGTTGGTTGTGATTCACTAATAAAGATTAATAAATTGGAATGTAGGTTGGACTGCATTGTGAGCACGTAGGTAGTTTGGATTCTGGTCGATCGTGACTCCAGCTTGGTTGTGCAGGCAAGTGAAACTTGCCAATACTTCTTTAGGCCATGTTTTTAGGCCAATTCCTTGTACTAGCGTGAAAGAGACTAGATCGTGAAATGATAGCGATCTAGGCGCAACTTTGTGATCTAGCTTGACAACGAAGCTAGATCCGACACCTTGCCATATCAGTTATGCATTGATATCTGTCATGTTTAAATTCCTTAACTGTACGCATTTGAATTGTTAACTGCCATGCATTGCGTCGTACATGTCATTCTAGTTAAACTTGCATCGTAGCACACGCTACACTACTTGTACAATCCATGTTTCCGTGTTATCGGCTAGGCACCCGTTATGCGGGCATAACCCTACGCCATCCGTGTTAAAACACTTCCTGGCTCGTGATCCAGAAGTGAGCATTCCGTGTTCGGGGGTAATGCCCTGGCTCGACACACGTGGAGGGGTAGGGATAAACGGTCACTTGAGGGTAAGGGTTGGCCCGTACAGCCACTCTAGCCAAAGGGCGGAATCTCTGTGCACGACGTGATTACAATTCTAGTACTTGTCTTTTACTTGTTTACTTGCCATGCCATGTCATTTGTCATTTTATATCCATGTCATACTTTACTTTAGAACTGTTAGGTCGCTTTACTTTTATAGTTTCCTTGCACAAGTCTTTTAGACTTGCTGACATGTGCCCTTTTCTCTTTGGGTGTCACATGTCAGGTTTTGAGCCTTTCTTAGTTGCAGAGGACGACAGGTTGCTGACGTTCAGTCCGAGGATTCCGGTCCTACCATTAGTCTCAGCCGGTGACTCTCTTTTAGTTGTTGTTACCTTCTTAGTAGTTGTTGTTAGGTTGTTAGGTATGCAGCACCATTACTTGTTGTAGTTTCGGCCATGTTTTAGGCCTATTGTTCAGACTTGGTACCTTGTGACTCTTTCTGTGATGTTGGAATAATTGATGGATGTTGAGTTGGATTTTCTTTTGTCTGCTTTTCTATCGTTGTTGTTGTTTCGTCGCAATGCAAAGGACCTGCTATTATTTGTAATTTTTTTACAGACGCTTATCAGACTGCAGCTTCACAGCTCCACGTCTGAGCGGACCTCCTCACGTCTCGCCTTCCATATTAGGGAAGCGGGGCGTGACTGGCGTGCAGCTTCACAGCTCCATGCTTGAGCGGACCTTCTCACGTCTCGCCTCCATTTTAGGGAAGTGGGGCGTGACAACGGGACTAGCCTACAGGTGTCAAGACAAGACGGAACACGGAGAGCCAGACAGGACAAGACAAGACACAAAAAGGGTTCACGCCTTTACGGTTCGAGGGGGATCAGACCCTCTTGCCGCGTGCACGCTCAACCCTACCCCAAAACCCCAAGAATCGTGACAGGGCAAGGGATCACTTGCTCTAGCTTGATAAGTTCCCTATTGCTCTCTGAGCTGTGTATCAGTACAAGGGATCACCTGCTCTAGCTTGACAGGTGCCCTATTGCCCATCGGGCTGTGAATCGGTACAAGGGATCACTCGCTCTGGCTTGGCGAGTGCCCTATTGCCCAGCGGGCTGTGCAATACGGAACGGAACATGTCAAGACAGAGGGGACATGACACGACAAAACAGGAGGGGTTGTACTAGGGTGTCCACAACTCACACACACGCATGTCAATCCTATGATGTCAAAATTGTTGTTGTTGGACTCAGACTTCGTTGTCAAGTCTGAGCCATCAAGGGCGTCCCGGACGCTATCATTTCACGTCCGGTTCTCATCGTTCCAAAATATCAATTCTAACAAGACTAAGGCCTTAACATGGCCAAGAACGCAAGTGGTACACTTGCCTGCGGTGGCGAGTGCGTCGTATCCCTGGTACGTCTCGTCCAAACGTCTAATCGGCGGAGGAACGTCTAAAAATCGTGACACGGCGACGGTGTCAGATCGCGATACGATAACTCCTATTAGGGTTGTGTCTAGGTTATCGGGACTATCCTATTCATCAAAAATCACATTTTTAATGCATTTAACCTAATCGACGATCTATCATATGTGCACATGCATAAAGTCCATTCGTCGATTTATCTACGGTTGTACAACGATTTAAGGATCAACGGAAAATAAATTTAATTGATTAAAGTTGCTGATTTTAATTAGGTTTTGATCATTTACGGTGGGGGTTTTTATGAGTTTAGGGAACCAACCTGATTTGACGATCGAGCGGAGATCCGGCATTAGCTCTGGAAAAGGTGGAAGCTTTGCGTCGTCCGGAAGCTCCTAGGCCGCGGGTAGCGCAGCAAGGAACGTTGATCGTTGGTGGTGTCGTCGGCCTCCGAAGGTGGTGACGAAGATCTCGGCGTTTCCCGGGGTCGTCGTCGCTAGATCTGAGATTGGATCGCCAAAATGGATCTCGAAAAGAAAAACGAGATGGCGGCCGGAGCTTGGCCGCAAGGTTCAGATCTGGGAGATGGGGGTGGTTTTGTGGGAAAAATCGGAATAAAAGAAACAGGAGAAGGAAGTGAGAATGGAGAAAAGAGAAGGGAAAGAGGGGAGAATGGACCTGGGAGAAGATGGGGCGCAAAGGAGGAGGAAGGGAGAAGTAGGGGAAAAGAAAGAGATGGGTTGGAGAAGAAGATGGTCGAAAATAATGAGGAGAAAAGAAACACAGCCGCGCGCTTAAATAAGAAAACAAGCGGTGGCTAGGTCGAAATTTAGGGTTACAGAAGCGATTAGTCGGTCGGTGAAGGGCGGTCGACCGACTAGTTTGAGAACTAGTCGGTCGGTCGTCCAACTGAGACCGACTAAAAGCAAACAGAGAACAGTGTCGGTACAGGGTTGACAGATTTAGTCGGTCTGTGAATGCTCGTCGACCGACTAGTTTGCAACCTAGTCGGTCGGCCAATGTTCATTGACCGACTAAAGGATAAAAGTGGTCGACAAGAAGTTTTGAAAGTTAGTCGGTCTGAGAAGAAAGCCTAACCGACTAGTTCGTCAACTAGTCAGTCGGTGTTTGTTCTTTGACCGACTAAAGGTAAACAGTAACTCGACTGCATGAAATGATCTCTAATTAGTCGGTCTGCGAAGAAGTGTTGACCGACTAGTTCGACAACTAGTCGGTCGGTGGGTGAACTTAAACCGACTAAGCGTAAACAGTAACTTACTGGAAAAATCTGACGGAAACTAGTCGGTCCATGAAGAGTTTCTGACCGACTAGGTTGACATCTAGTCGGTCGGTTCTTCTTCTTGAACCGACTAAAATGCACACCAAGTCTCCAAATGAAGTGCGAAGCTTCGGGATGGGTTCTAGGGACTTCTAAAATGAGTCTGGCTCCAAGACAAGAGCGTCATGAAGCACGCTCAACTCCAGATAGGGGAAAAAGATACGGAAAAGAAGAAGAGAGAAGACGAACAATCATATATATATAAATAAATATCATCATACAAAAACCAGCCGTTACATCCTACCCACCTTAAGAAAATTCCGCCCTTGGAATTTCTATCAGAATAGGTGAGGGTAACGCTCTCTCATCTCATCCTCTCTCTCCCAATTGGACTCTCCAGGTGATCCGTGACACCACATCACTCTCACCAGGTCGACTACCTTATTCCTCAACTGCTTCTGTCGGCGGTCCAAAATCTGCACGGGCTGCTGGTCATAGGTCAGGTCCGGACGGACCGTGATCTCAGAGAAATCCACCGTGTGTGACGGATCACTGACGTACCGACGCAACTGAGATACGTGGAAAACGTCGTGAACCCCCACCAAAGATGGTGGCAGAGCAAGGCGGTAGGCCACTGCTCCCACACGCTCCAGCACATCAAAAGGTCCAATGTACCTCGGACTCAGCTTCCCCTTCTTCCCGAATCGGATCACTCCGCGGTTCGGAGAAATCTTCAAGAAGACGTGGTCTCCAGGCTGAAACTCCAAAGGTCTCCTCTTGGCATCTGCCCAATGCTTGAATCGATCCTGTGCAACCCTGAGCTTCTCCTTGATGTCTCTCACGACATCCACAGCTGCTACTATCATCTCCGGACCCAACAGCTCCCGATCTCCAATGTCATCCCAGCTCAGTGGCGATCGACATTTCCTCCCATATAAGGCAGCAAACGGCGCCATGCCAATGCTCGACTGGTAGCTGTTGTTATAAGAAAACTCCACCAAATGGAGATGGTCCTCCCAAGATCCCTTCAAATCGAGTGTACAAGCTCGCAGCATACCCTCCAGAATCTGAATAGTCCGCTCGGACTGGCCATCGGTCTGCGGGTGGTACACCGTGCTGCAACTAAGACTCGTACCCAAATGCTCCTGCAGACTTCTCCAGAACTGAGATGTGAACCTCGAGTCTCTGTCAAACACGATGCTCACGGGGACTCCGTGTAAGCGTACAATCTCCTGCACATACACGGTCTACATCACAACCAGATCTAAAATTAAGTAGAGAGAAGTAAAAACAGACTTTTACCTCTAGATACTTCCTCGCCAAAACTTTCGTAGACTGGCCCACTCGGAAGGGAATGAAATGCGCAGACTTAGTCAACCGATCAACGATCACCCAGACTGCGTCGTTCTGTTTCGGGGTCCGAGGCAAACCAGTCACGAAATCCATCGTAATATGTTGCCACTTCCACTCCGGAATAGGAAGCGGTTGTAGCAACCCAGTAGTACGATGGTGCTCGGCCTTCACCTGTTGGCATATCAAATACTTGGCAACGCTCTGTGCCACACTCTTCTTCATGCCAATCCACCAGTAATTCAGTCGAAGGTCCTTATACATCTTGGTGCCACCAGGATGTATAGAATAAGGCGAGCTATGAGCCTCGCTCAAAAGCTCCTCCTGAACATCACCTGCAGGTACGCAGAGTCTGCTGCCGTACCGCAGCGAACCATCCTCATGAATCACAAACTCCGCACGCAGTCCATCTTCAACCTGCCTCCTGATCCTCTGCAACTTCGGATCTCTAGCCTGTGCTGCCTTGATCCGATCAATGATCGTGGACTGAATCTGCAAATTCATGAATGAAAGAACCACACCAGGTAGGACGACCTCCAAATCCATCTCCTTCAACTCCTGCTGAATCCTCCAGTCAGCAGTATGCATCATAGCAGTAGGAAGTCTACTCAAAGCATCCGGCACTACATTCACCTTCCCCGGGTGAGACTGCAAATCTATCTCATAGTCGGTCATGAGCTCCAACCATCGTCTCTGACGCATGTTGAGCTCTTTCTGCGTGAATATGTACTTCAAACTTTTGTGATCGGTGAAAATCTTCACGCTCTCACTCAGTAAGAAGTGCCTCCAAATCTTCAATGCAAAGATCACCGCTGCCAACTCCAGATCGTGCGTCGGGTAATTCTTCTCGTGCGTCCTCAGCTGACGAGAAGCATACGCGACCACATGGCCATGCTGATGCAGAACGTATCCTAGGCCCTTCCCTGATGCATCACAATATACTTCAAAGCCTCCGCTCTGATCCGGCACCACCAAAACTGGTGTTGTGGTCAACCTCGCCTTCAAGATACTGAAAGCCTCCTCACAAGCATCAGACCACTAGAACTCCACGTCCTTCCTCGTCAGCTTCGTCATCGGCTCAGCAATCTTCGAGAAATCCTTGATGAACCGCCGATAATAGCCTGCTAAACCAAGGAAACTCCTGATGTCGGACGCTGACTGCGGAGTCGGCCAGTCTCAAACTGCTCTGACCTTCTTCGGATCTACAGATATGCCATCACCGGACACCACGTGTCCCAGGAATGCGACTCTATCCAGCCAGAACTCACACTTACTATACTTGGCATACAGCGTGTGTCGCCTCAGTGTCTCCAGCACTGTCCTCAGATGACAGCTGTGCTCCTCCTCAGACTTCGAATAAATAAGAATGTCATCGATGAAAATCACAACAAACTTATCCAAGAAGTCGTAGAAAATCAAGTTCATAAGATTCATGAACACATCTGGAGCATTGGTCACGCCAAATGGCATAACCACGAACTCGCAGTGCCAATACTTCGTCCGGAAAGCTGTCTTCGGGATGTCATCCTTCTTCACCTTCAACTAATGATATCCGCTCCTCAAATCCAACTTCGAGAAAACTCTCGAACCTCCCAGCTGATCAAAAATGTCGTCGATGCGCGGCAGCGGATACTTGTTCTTCACGGTGACAGCATTCAATCCTCGATAGTCCACGCACATCCTGCGGGACCCATCTTTCTTCTTCACAAGTAACACTGGTGCACCCCACAGTGACACACTAGGGTGGATGAAACCCTTTTGCAACAGCTCATCTAGTTGTTTCCGCGGCTCCTCTAGCTCCGTGGGAGCCATCCTATACGGCGCCTTCGATATCGGCTGCGCACCCGACATCAGATCGATGCGAACTCCAAAGCTCTGTCGGGTGGCAGACCCGAGATATCCTCCGGAAAGACATCGTCGAAGTCTCTGACAACCGCTGGTCGGTCGATCTCTATCTCCATCTGCAACGCTACTAACACTGGCACCTCCGGCTTGGCCCGAAATCTGATGGGCCCAAGCGACTCATCTCTGCTGCGGAACTCGAACTCCGGATGGCCTAGAATCCAGAATACCACTCTCTTGATGTGACAGTCGATCGAAGCATGGAAATCTCCCAACCAATCGATGCCCAGGACGACATCGAAATGTGGCAGATCGTGGACGATGAAATCTGCATATAACTCATGTCCACTGACCACAAGAGGAATCGATCGACATCCCATGTTCACAGTCACCACTCCGTTCCCTGTGGTGATGTCCCAACACTTAGGAAGTGTGTGGGTAGGAATGGAGTGCTTTGTTATAAACCTCCGGGATAAGATGCACATGGATGCACCGGAGTCAAACAAAGCCAAAGCAGGGTGAGAGAACACTAGAATGGTGCCTAGGAAAAATAAAGGGTCTAAGGTCACAACGCTACTCTAGCAATCAAACAACCAAGCAACACTAACATAACTAGCAATAAGGTCTAACTATGAAATGAAAAGACTAGGTCAAGGAGTTACCTGCAATAACTCCATCCAGCTCCTCGGTCTCAACAGCAGTCATGGTATAGGCCGGCCTCTGAGGCTGCACTGCTCGCTGGTACATCTGCCGATGTGGCACCAAGGGTGGTCCACGAACAGCAGGTCCTCTCTGAGCTGGGGCAGGCGCCCTCATCTGCAACGAGGCTGGCGCTCCAACAACAGCGCTGCGGGCTCTCGGACAATCCTTCGCAGCATGCGAAGCATCTCCACAAAGTAGGCACAGTCCCAGCTTCCTCCTACAGTTGGTCTGAACATGTCCGGGCTTGCCGCAGAAATGGCATGGACCCTTGCTCTGTTACTGCACTGGTGCTCTAGGTCTCTTGAATGGCACAGTCTGGACTGTCCTCATCGCCGGCCTGGCAGGTGGCCGGTACTGCTCCATATGGCGTTTCCCTCTGTCCGCTGGGGCGTCAGGCAGGTGCAAAATCGTCTCATGATTCTTCACAGCATCTAATACTTCCCTCATAGTCGAGAAACTAGCAGAGGACATGGAAGCCTGGACCTTCAAACGAAGTCCCTGACTGAACCGCTCAGCTCGATTCTCCTCCTTCTTCACCATATGCGGGGCAAAACGGCTCAGCATCTCGAATTTAGCCTCATACTCATCGATCGTCATGTCCCCCTGCTTCAGATCCACGAACCTGCCCATCAGCTCTCTCCTAGCTGCCTTGGTGAAGTACTTCTCCTTGAACATGTGGCAAAAAGTCTTCCATTCCACAGGCTTCTGCAGGCGCCTCTCCTCAATACGCCACCAGTTTCGGGTAATCCTAGTCAGCTGCATCTTCGCGATCTCCACCCAAGTATCATCTGGAATCTTGGCAGCTACCAACTTCTCCTCAGTGCTCTGGATCCACTCATCGGCACCCAGAGATCCCTCCTTCCCAGAGAAGGTCTTCGGCTGAAGCTCGTTGAACTGCTTCACTCCTGGAGCAGCTCGAGTAGCAGGCGGAGGTGGATGTGGTGCAACAGGTGGGGCCTGGGCAGCATGGTTGGACTGCTGCACCAGCTGATGTTGCACCTCAAGCATCTCTCACATCACGCCAAGGAACTGGCGGAACTCAGCACCCTGGTCCTCTGGACCGTCATCACTCGAATTCGAGGATCGAGTAATGCGTCGCCCAGCCATCCTGTGTTCAAAAACGAAAACACAGGTTAGACTCGTACAATGTTTGAATATCAAAATGAATGTCCTTACTCTTACTGTTCTGTACTTGCAGAAAGATTGGGACGTGGACCTGCATGGGCCACCACTAAAACCTGTCACGCCCCGCTTCCCAAAAACAGCGGAGGCGAAGCGTGACTAGGCCTGCTTAGGCCAAGGCTGAGGAGCCCTGACCCAATAAGCGTCTGTGTGGTACCAAGACGAAGGTACAGGTCCCTGCATATTAGTACAGAACAATAAGAGTACAAGAAGGAAAGAACATCACATTTTATTCCAACATATCAAAAGTACCAAGTCTCAACGCCCGAAGGGCTACAACCGCATAAAAGGAAATCTAACGGTACAAGCACCCGACCTAAACAAGGAAACAAAAGGTGCTACGCACCCAACTAAAAGAAAATGAATATCTTTGGAAACTGCAACGGGAAGTCTCTAGCTCTGGTCCTCCTCAGGATCGTACTCAGGATCAACGCTCTCTGGCTCCACGTCAACTGGCAGGTCAGTCTCCTCAACGTACTCTGGCTCGATCCCTGACGTACAGCACCAAAAGAAGGAACTGTACGTCAGGTAAGGTCTACAAGAACGGGTTAGACCAAACTGCAAGTGCACCAATTATTTAACAACTTTTTACTGGTTGATTAACATGCTGAGGTTATAACAGGCAAACAAACGAAAGTACACGCAGCAGGAAAGTAAACACGACAAGTAGTAGTCGCAGCGAGTGCTACCGACTACGGGACTAGCCTACAGGTGTCAAGACAAGACGGAACACAGAGAGCCAGACAGGACAAGACAAGACACGAAAAGGGTTCACGCCTTTACAGTTCGAGGGGGATCAGACCCTCTTGCCGCGTGCACGCTCAACCCTACCCCAAAACCCCAAGAATCGTGATAGGACAACGGATCACTTGCTCTAGCTTGACAAGTGCCCTATTGCTCTCTGAGCTGTGTATCAGTACAAGGGATCACCTGCTCTAGCTTGACAGGTGCCCTATTGCCCATCGGGCTGTGAATCGGTACAATGGATCACTCGCTCTGGCTTGGCGAGTGCCCTATTGCCCAGCGGGCTGTGCAAGACGGAACGGAACATGTCAAGACGGAGGAGACATGACACGACAAAACAGGAGGGGTTGTACTAGGGTGTCCACAACTCACACACACGCATGTCAATCCTATGATGTCAAAATTGTTGTTGTTGGACTCAGACTTCGTTGTCAAGTTTGAGCCATCAAGGGCGTCCCGGACGCTATCATTTCACGTCTGGTTCTCATCGTTCCAAAATATCAATTCTAACAAGACTAAGGCCTTAACATGGCCAAGAACGCAAGTGGTACACTTGCCTGCGGCGGCGAGTGCGTCGTATCCCTGGTACGTCTCGTCCAAACGTCTAATCGGCGGAGGAACGTCTGAAAATCGTGACACAGCGACGGTGTCAGATCGCGATTCGATAACTC